>OV702299.1:526905857-527505857 GCA_916181665.1 Avena sativa
CCGAAGCGGAGTCCTGCAACGAAAAGAGAGGTCAGTACGATGTAGCTTCACTTCCAATCAGACATCAGACTGGCGAGTTCAGACAGATACATGTAGAAAGCATTTACCTCGAAGATGAAGGTGTGTGCCGCGGAGACATCAAGCTCCTTGAGGGCCTTGAGGTAGGGGAACGGGGCAGGCTTTGGCTGCTCGCATTCGCCTCCGACAATCACGGCCTGGAAGAAGTCTGTCAGACCAAGAAGTTTGAGCATCAGCTCGGCGTTGATCCTGGGGGCATTTGTCACTGCCGCGCGTTTGTAGCCGTGATCCTTCACCCACTGAACCACCTTGGCAAGGCCGTTTACAGGCTCCAGACGCTCCATCGCCAAACTGCAACAGACAAAGCAGCTCCAAATATTCAGTCTCACAAAGCGTACCAACACCAACTACTGGTTCCCAAAACAAATTTAATAAGGAAAAAAAGGGGGATAAAATCATTAGCAGTGAGAACCAAAGCTCCTAGAAATAGCTGAACCTTTGACAGCAGCCTTACAGAATATACCCAATGCTCATAAGAAATGGCATGTAACAACCAGCTAGCTCATTGTTTTCACGAGGACGGATGGGCTATGTACCTTCTGTATTTGGTCTCCTTCTCCTCTAGGAACTTGAGACCCTTCTCGAGGGGCCAGTCCGGGAACAGGTTCTGGGCAGCTTCGACGTCGCTCCTCCCAGCAATGTTTTTGATGAAGAACTCGTCGTCGATTGGCACGCCATTGTTATACCCAATCTGTTCACATCCATTATTATAGCTCAAGTCAGCTTGCTAGTGAATTCAAGTAGTGGAGAATGAATGAATGAATGAATGAATGAATGAAGGACATGTCATGCAGTTTTAGAGATCCATACCGCTAGAAGCATTTCTTGGAAAGCCACATGGTGGAGAGGGTCCGAGTCGCAGAGGGTCCCGTCGATGTCGAACAGAACCGCCTGAACCGGAACCGTCGCCGTGAGGGGGCTGCTGCGGAGAATTCGGACAGGTTAGGATTTCTGCACTCGCAGACGTACAGGTTGTGAAAGATAATAATAAGATGCTAAGGTTTTGTTGTGAATCTGTTCAGCGAGGCAAAAAAAAAAAAAAAAGCAACTGGACGAGACACGTACTTGAAGCAGCAGCTGAACAAACAAACGCTGCTGTCCAGAGACTAGTACCATTTTCTGTTCGTGTCGTTTAATTGAGCTTTGCAAGGCAGGTAGCTAGGGAGGGAGAAAGAATGAAACGCGGCGATTTTAATTCATGCATGAGGCTTCGAGAGTCTTTCAGGTGAGTGCAGAGAGATCTAGCAGCGGTCTACATGCATGAGGATTTGCCACATTGCGGTAACAGGTAAAACACAAAATTAGCGGCAGAGATCTACCATCAGCAGCCTACAATTTTCCTGCGGCAGTATGTGCATCCGTTGTTTGGGGTGGGTGGAAATCGACGCAGAGAACACACATGGTCTGCAATCAGAAACGGTCCGGGTTGCTATCGCCATGATCGTCGCAGAGGAAGGACGGATGCGGATCATCCGTCCGCTCCGTGGTCTCAACCAAGACAGGCCCGCGATCCGCGTTAGCTACTACTAGGGAGGCGGATCATCACCCCACAGGGGGGGGGGGGGGGGGGGAGGGAAGAAGTAGACAAGTGGAAGCAGGGAGAGGGCGGCGGTTGCGGGACGTACCTGACGGCGGAGGTAGCCGCCATGGCAGGGCAGGAGATGAGAGGGATCGTGGGGATCAATCAGGGACTGCTCTGCTCTGCTCGATCGTGGAATGAATCTTGCGGCGGTTGTTTGGCGTAGTCTGGCAACGACCCCTTCCTCCGCCTTATAGCAAACGGCCCCTCCCTAGTTTTGTGGCCCTACGTTTCCTTTCTTTGGCTGGCCTCGTCGCATCGCATCACGTCTCGTCTCGTCTCCTCTCGGGGTTTATTCCAGACAGAAATCGCCGCAACAAAAGTTTCACCGGACCCACCTGTCAGCCAGAAAAAACATTTATATTATTACAGACACAAATTGCGATCCCTGGATATATATATATATAGAGAGAGAGAGAAATATACCAAAACAGAGCTTGTCGCACATCTCAGCGGACCCACCTGTCAGACAGATCTCCAGGCTCTAGATATATTGAGATAAAATAACATGATGCAATCTCTGACCATCCTGCACCAAGGGCAAAACGGCACCTTCTCCGACCATCCATTGCCAAGAGCTGGACAGCTCCACTGGCTTTGCTTCCTGGTACTACATCCAGGCTTCTTTTTGGGCTTCCATTTGATTTGCTTGCCCATCTGTGTCACTTCTTCTCGGCCTTAATTCCTTGTGCTGCAACGTTGGACCTCGCAGGCAAGAGAGAAACGAACCTGATGCTACATGGTCAGCGACGACGGCGCGTTATAGCGCCGTGCCTTAGGTTCCGAACACAGCACTCCATTTGCTGCTTTAATTCGTTGGTCTCGCAGAAATAATGCTCATAACCTTCCTTCCATGCACTTGCGCTCTCCGGATTCAGACAGCACCGTCAAGTGGCTCGCCCAGCATCGACCACATCGTCCAGCCCAACTGAGACGCCTTCTTCAGCACCAAGACGCAGCTGTGCCTCGCTGGATCCTACAAGGCTCAACCAGACGTCCTCTACCAAGAGCTGGACACAGGACCACCTCCACTGACTTTGGTTCCAAACACCATCTACCTACAAACTTGTTTCCGGCTTCCACTGATTGATTGCCCAGGCTCAGCCAGTTATTCTCGGCTCTGCTGCTGCTGCTGCTGCAATGCTGAACATGGCACCAAAGATGCACACATGGGAACCGCAGCCTCTCCTTCAGGTGGACTCACAGAACAGTTGATAACCTTTCCTTCCCTGCACCTGGGCCGCCCGGATTTGGATGGCAGCTTCACGTGCGCGCCCATCTCTCCCAGCATCGACAGCACCACCGCGTCATCGTCATCCCGTAATGCGCCGTCTTCTTCAGTGGCAGCAACACCACGGGGCTCCGGTTCGCTGGACCCTACAACGAGGCTCAGCCCCACGTGATCCTCCACCCTCTTCTCCTTCATCGCCTCCCTCACTTTCTCGACCTCGTCCCACCGCCCATCCGCGGCGTAAACGTTCGAGAGGAACACGTATGGACCAACCTCTGCCGGCCTCATCTCGATCAGTTTTTTTCCTACAAACTCCCCCAGCTTGGAGTTGCTCTGCGTCCGGGAGGCTGAAATCATGGTGGCCCACAGACCAGGGGATGGAGCCTTCCTCTGCTGGAGATCCTGAATGAGGTTCTCTGAGGACCTTGTAAGTAGTCCAGCACGGCCGAGGAGGTCCATCATGCAGCCAAGATGCTCGGCCTTGGGCTCGATGCCATAGACCCTGACCATCCTGTCAAAGCACCGCCAGCCCTCGAGCACCAGGCCGCCGTGAGCGCAGGAGCTCAGGACGCAGACGAAGGCCGTCTCGTTCGGCCTAGGCCCGGTCTTCTCCATCTCCCGGAACAGCTCGAGAGCCTTCTCGCTCTGCCCGTGCAGCCCGTAGCCGATGATCATCGAGTTCCATGATGGTACACTCCTTTCACTCATGGAATCGAATATCTCCCTCGCGGTCTCCATCACCCCGCACTTGGCGTACATCGTCAGCAGCGCCGTGAGCAGCAGGACGTCCGGCAAGAGCCTCTCCCACCTCCTGCGAACCAAGCCGTGCACCCACTTCCCCTTCTCGAGGTCGCCCAGGCTGCCGCAAGCCGTCAGGACGCTCACGAAGGTCTTCTCGTCCGGCGGCGTGGCGCTGCTACCCGCAGCCATCATCCCGTCAAACAGCCTAAGGCACTCCTGCCAGTCCTTGAGCCGCGAGTGCAGCGCCAGGACAACGTTCCAGGACACGGCGCTCCTCCTCGGCATGCCGTCGAACACGGCCCGCGCGGCCGCGGCGTCCCCGGCCCGGGCGTACCCGTCCAGCATCGAGTTCCAGGACACGACGTCACGCTCAGGCATCGCGTCGAAGAGCTGTTTGGCGGCATCCATGTCGCCGCAGCGGGCGTACCCGGCCAGCATCGTGTTCCAGGTGACCACGTCGCGCTCGGGCATCTCGTCGAACAGTTGCGTGGCGCCGGCCATGTCGCCCGCGGCGACGTGGCCGGACAGCATGGAGTTGTAGGAGACGAGGTCCCGCGCGGGCATTTGGTCGAACAGGCGGCGCGCGGAGGGGAGGAGGCCCGAGCGGAGGCAGGCGCGCAGGAGGGTGTTCCAGGTGACGGCGTCCGGGCGGGGGATGTCGGCGACGAGGCGGCGCGCGGAGGCTGGGCATCCGAGGGTGAGGTATAGCGATAGGATGGAGTTGGCGAGGCGGAGGTCGGCGGGGAGGTGGCCGGCGGATACGGCGAGCGCGTGGAGCGCGGAGGCGGCCGGGAGGGTGCTGGCCTGGCGGTTGCGGCCGGAGGAGAGGAGGAGGAGCGTGAGGTGGTCGCGGTGGAGGAGGCGGAGGAGGGCGGGGAGGCGGGTGGAGGGGAGGTGCGGGAGGAGGGAGTTGAGGAGGCGAGAGGAGAGGGCGGCGTGGGAGGAGGAGAGGCCGGAGGTGAGGACGAGGGCGAAGGACTGGAGCAGGAGGCGCCGCGGGGAGGCCTGACCAGCCGCGTCACGGAGACGCGAGACCAGGGCCGCACCGACACCGTTGCTCGCCGCCGGCAGTGGCAGGCGGCGGCGTGGCGTTGTCATCGGACGCGGTGGCGGCGCAGATGGGCTCCTCGCCCGCTTCGTACTTAGGCGGGCAGTTAAAATACGTATAAAGGCGTCCACTATGCAATGTACAAGGCTATTCACGAGGCAAAAAGTAATTTATAAGGCTATCCATATACATAATGAAGACTATCAATAAGCTATCCATAAGCTTAAAACCTTAAGGGTGACCTACAAGCTTATTGGTTGTCCATAAGCAATAGAATATTATTTTAGCTTCTCCTCTCTCTTTTGCATGTGTGCAACTTTATCTGACACGTGGGGCCAGCTTATAGACAAGTTCAACTAGATACATTGTAATGTAAACAATAATCTTGTGGTGTGTCATGTGGGTTCCAGCTTATGGACAAGTTTTTCCATATACATAAGGTGATGTCCTAAACGCATAGTGAAAGTGGGTTTCATCAAGCCACATCGGCAAACCTGAACTTAGACTCTGCTGTCAGAATGCAAAGGTTTCATGTGGAATTTCTGCAAGAAAAAATTGGAGGCTACAACCATCTCTTACGCAGGTCCAGTCCAGATTCGAGTTTCGACCATTTCTGCAATAACAGCAGGAGTTCATATCTTGAAGCCTACATGAACTGAAAAGACAAGGATTCGTAACTGGCATTACAACAACAACAACAAAAAAAAAAAAAAAAACATCAAGTTTTCAGAAGGATTGTGTATGTCTGTCATAGAAACAAAGGAAAATTAACGTCAGGTTCAATCTAAGGAAAATATTCATATGTAACTGAGTGCAAAATGTAAAACAATTATGGATTCAAATCCTGCAAAGCAAACAAGTTGTATAGGGGAAAGTCCTAAGAAGTGAAGTGAAATCCTCCCTAAATAGAAGGCAAACAATGCTGCAAGTAACTTGATTAGAGCTTTGCTGTCTTCTAGTACAAACGGAACTGATGGCGAGTAACGAAACAAGCCATCGTGGTCATACATTGCGTAATGTGCAGCTGAAAACCTTCGGACGGACCCGTTACAGATTTCCCAACAAAGAGATTTACCTAGTAAAACAAATAATGCTCTTCAGCCTGTATCCCGAAAGGCGGAAACGTACGGGCGCGATTTTTTACATTTTACAGCTGCTAGCTCCTGGAATCTCTCCATTGTGCCGCTGGGCAAACAGTTGTGTAGTTCCTCAGATTCTACTTACTCCTCAAGGAATTAAGTTAGGATACAACAACTTCCGTCCTCAAAATTTGCTCCAGGCATAAATTAGCCAAAAAAAAAGGTAGGTGCGGAAAGGCTACACGATGATCAGCATTCGCTGTCTTCTGCATCCCTCATTCGTGCTGCTCGTATATCTGCATGTACGCTTCCGAGAGAGCTACCATCTGCGGGAGGGTCTCCGTAACGTGGAGGTCCTGCATCTCGTACCTGCGGTAAAAAAAAGGATCCTCAAATGGTTTACTGGGTTCCAGCCTGAGGCATGGAAATACACATTGCAAGGAGTGGATAAAGAACACGTACCACGCCTCCTCTGATTTCCGCTGCACAAACACTCTGTAGCATCCTTCGCCAGGTTTGCCGTCGTGTACGATGTTGGCTATGAGGTCGTACTTTGAACGCAGCTTCTCGTTCTCTTTTGGTTTAGGTAGCGGAATGTAATCCTTCAGTTCCAGGTTCTTCACAGGGAAATTAACTGATACACGAAAACATGAAAAGGTCTTAGAATTGGCGAGTTATCAGGAGACTCTGAATAGGCAAATCCAGTCAAGAAAGCGTGGAAGTTACCTAGGGTTGGATTTTTCTCCACAAAGAAGTTATTTTTGGTGAACCTGCGCATGTGAATGATCATGTACTTTGGAAGCCGGATGACTCGGTACCTCATCCGAGCAATAGATGGCCGCACCACCTCTGTAACTGCCTCGCCATCAAACTTCTTCAGTATATTAAACAGTGGTACCTGAACGCAATGCAAGCTTCTGAATCTGAGTTTACCAATTACCAAGATATATAGGGAACTGAAAAAATAAATTTGGTGCAAAAAACATTGTTAAAATTTCTTTTGGTGTGTTAAATATACCCCTTCAGTGAGTGTGAACCGTGATTCACACTGTCTAGGCAAAGAGTCATGTGGTTGAGTTTGATTTCCCCACCAAGTGAATGTTTGAGACCCATTAACATATAGGTGCATACAAAAGAGACTCCACGAAAGACCAACACTTCTATGGAAATCACCAAATGGAAGACACAGGAAAAGTTGGAAACTGCTAATACCACTACCTAATACATGCAACAGTATATGGGTGCACACACCGATTCAAATGTCAAGGTAGAAAGAAGCAGATGATATTGTAGGAATAATCTGTATTACTCTAGCCGCAGGTGTAAGCGTATCCTGAATAAGACTAAGTAGAGAAGGCCTACAACCAGGTACTGAAGCTCTAATCAGCAAGACTTGAACAAAAGATTAGTAGTCTTACAAATAAGTTTAAGGAAACATAAACTTGAGGAAAAATACCACATGTCTAGCAGCTGGACTATAGGGAATCAAGCCTGTATCAATGCTCTACCTAACTGAATTAGTCAGATGGTTCTTACATCACAATGACAGAAATTTCCATCCTACACATTATCTTATATAAATAAAAACTTTACACATCCCATGCAATTCCAGTAAATAGCATAAATGACTGGGAAAACAAACCTGTGGAATAATATTTTTCTCCATGGCATCTTTGAAAAGAGGTGGAGGTGGCAGGTCAAGACCGAGCATCAAGAATGGGACCCTAGACGTTTCAGTGACCATACCGTCACTTGTTTCAACCTGTGAACTTACCTCACCATTCTGCTCATCACCCAGTATATGCTTCCTGTGCATTTCCTTGACAACTTCAAGTTCCCCCTGACAAAAACAAGAATCTAATGTAACCAGATAAGCTACCACAAGTTCTATCAATTACACTGTTCACACTCAAGAAACTAACCTGAAAGCAATCATATATGATGCTCTTGTTTTTCTTCTTTGAACTTCTTAGTTTCGCGTGCAGTGTGTTCAACAGCCATGACATAAATTCCACTGGATCAGATTGTACACCAATCTGAAACCTCTTCTCGCTGGCCTTCATAACTGCTTGAAGGAACTCATGTGGACTAACTTGGCCCTTGAAGTTCCTAGCATGCCAAACCTTGCGAGTTAGTTCTCCAAACCGATGAACCAGTGGGGATTTGATGTGCTGATAATTTTCAGGTATGAGAAAGAAATTTCTCAAAGGAGTAATTCTCATTAGAGATTGTATTGTGACGTTCACAAAGTCAGTCTCCTTAATGTTGTTAAGACCAACCTGCAAATTAATCAGAAAATTAATTAATATCACATGATAAAAGGCATGAATACTGGCTCTCAAATCACAAGTGTCTTAATGCTTGCAAGTTTCCATCTACAATGAAGTGAATATAAAGGCAATCTAAGTCAGTTTTTAAGTTTCATGGTAGTATTCAAGGTCTATTTTTCTAAAACTTCTATAGGGAGAAAACCTTGATCTTTTCTTCATGCTAATGATAAGGTGATGTAGGATCAGATTTCGACCAAAAAAACTCATGGTCGAGCTATTCAAGTCCAGAGTATTTCTAGGCTTCATTAGCATCGTTGTGGCTTCCTCATACAAGTGTTTTTTTCTTTTGCTATTTTCCTAAAATACTAGATAAAACATTTGCTAGAATGGTTCACTGAACTGACAGGCATGGTTTTTAAAGCGTCCGCTTTAGGACGCCTAGGCGACGCCTAAGTGTCAAAGCGCCCCCCCTCCGCTTTGCAAAAACGACCGCTTTAGGCGCCTAGGCGTCCAAAGCGCCCGCCTAGGTGTCGCCTAGGCGCCAAAGCGCCCCCAGGTCGCTTTAAGACGCCTTAATGCCTTAAAAACCATGCTGACAGGAATCCTTGATACATCACAGCAACAGGAAACTAGCCATTTAGAGAGTTTCATAACACATACCATTCCAGGTAGATAATTGGAGCCATCCAGAGCTCTTGACCACTGCTTGTTCTTGTCAAGATTCATAACCTGCTCTCTCGCGAACCTGCCAAACCATACGAATCAATAAAATGCAAAACTGATTAGTGAAGTCAACAAAGGCAACAGCAGATAATGTCAGAAACAACGAATGATCACCTTGGATTAAGAACATGTCGAATGTCTTCTAGTGACGGATCATTTATCTCATAGCCATCAGGAAGACAGTAAACTTTCTCTGTTTGCAGGTTAATGAACACATGGTGGCCTGCCTCAAGGCTGTGGGTATATGCATGCGATTTCAGTCCTCTTCCTTGGTAATACTTCCCACAAACTAGGCATGCATACACATTCAAATTTGACAAGGAGATTGAGCAGAACTTCTCAAAGTCAAAATCAAGGACCTATGAAGCAGGACAAAATATAATCAGGCATCAACAGCCATGAGAGCATGCAGATTGACTCGACAATGAAAAATGGTGAGAGAAAGAAGTTGTTAAATTAATTATTAACCTGCAAAAGTGTCATACCACGCCACGGATTCTATCATAATTATTGGTTTACACGGGATAGAGTTAATGATCTGACAGGAGTTTGTAATTTGTGTATAACAACGTATTTACTAAAGAACTACACCCAGTTTCCACAGATTGATCCACAGTATTTACAGTTCATAGCCTAAACATAAGGAATCAAAGGAAAAAAATACACATTTAGAAAATCTAAGTACTTGTGGGGTCATCACTAAAATCTTTGTTTGCAAAAACATAAAGAGGTTTTCAGATGCTTGCTATGCTGGATTAGGAAACAGTGACCATGGTGATTGAATGATTTTATGAGCACATGTAGAAGCAGAACATCACGAGCCACTAGGTAATTTCGTTTCCCACAGAGAACTATTTGGGCAGTATGTCCACCGTCGCTCTTATAAGCATACGAATCACCATTATACCAATACAAGCTGCTTTACTGCTTGAAAATGGACACCATCGGTTGTCCTTAAGCTAGGTAATTTATTAGAATCCACAGTGAAGGCACTAAGAAATTAAACGCCTAAATGCTAAGTTCCCGGTTCTACATTTCTATATGTTCACCAGCTGGATAAAGTCAGACCACAACAGCGACAAATACTTAAACGACTGTAAGCACATTTTGTAGATCTCAGGTGATTCTGGAGCTGTGAACAACAACACCAGGTTCAGACCAATCCAATATGCATTGTACCAAAGAATGCTAATACCTGGCGATTCACGGTGTCGAGGTATGGGCAGTCCCGGCGCAGCTCGATCTGCCTCGGCCTCCTCTCCGGAGCCCTCCTCTCGTCCTCTTCCTCCTCCTCTTCCTCTTCCTCGTCTTCTTCCTCATCCCCACCATCCTCCACCTCCTCCTCGCGGGGGCCGCCGTCCGCGTGCCCCCTATTAGCGCCCCCTTCTTCCTCCTCCTCGTCCGTGTAGTTGGCGAGCCCCAGCACCGAGGCGCCCTCCGATTCGTCCGCGCGGGGGCGCTTCTCGGCCGCGTCCCCGTCGGCGAGCTCCTCCTCCTCCTCGCGCTCGCGCTTCCGCGCCGGGGACGTCTGCTCGTCCGCGCTCATCGCCGACGGTGATCGCCGAAACCCTAGCTGCGCCGCGTCGGAGCGTGGGGCGAGAGAGGTTTTGTGGAGGCTTCTGGAGCCGGTGTGTGCCGCCTCGCCTTGCGCGCTTGGATGCGGCTCTCGCGAATCTCAGAGAACTCTTTCTTTTGCAGATTAGCCCCTGATACAGTATACAATTACAGCAGGAAATGCGACCTTCTTTCGAAGAATTACGTATGTGCCCTTGCAGAACCATGCTGTGCTACCAACTCGATTACCCGCCAAAGAAATAGAATTGCTCAAACTTTGTACCTCAGAGGAAATTATAAGGGATTGTTTGAATGGATGAACACTAGCATCTGAATTTAGGGTGGGAAATTCAAATATCCGAATAGGCCTTCAAGTTTCATTATGTTGATTTTTTTACACCTCGTGTTGACAATGGTGAGTACAACCACATTGGGTATGTTCATCATGATTGAAAGGGCACTTCCCTCACTAAATTATTTTGGTATTAAATACAACATGATTGGCAGATCACCCGTGTGCTTGAGCATCGTAAGCTTATTTGAACATGTCACAAGATGGTTCGAGGCTCCTAAAAGTGAATAGAGAAAAGAGACTCGGTATTCCAGCAATTTCCATTTACCCGAGTCCTTAGGAAAACTATACTATCAAGAAGGGGTGTGCTTCGGAAGGTACATGTGATGGAATCAAATCATGTACACAAAACCACAAAAATACACGCTAAGCCTTCCCGTGGGTGAGAAAATTAACTCCTAATTGATGGGTAAAGTGACATGTCTTGATAATCCAGGGTCTCATCACGTATAATTTGACCACCAACTAGTTGTGACGAGGTATAACACCCATGAATGCATGAAGTGGCGCATCATCCAGGTACCCTTGGATGTTGGCCTGGATAATCCGATGACCAGTTACTCCGACCCTTCGTAACTCCCTAGCTCGGGTAATTCGGGGCCTACTAAGTTGTCCCATTATGAAGTTTTGTTTTGGATTTTTTTAGGGCGCGAAATGAGGCGCATTGTCCTATATAACCCAGATCAATGGACAAATCTATTGGTCTCTGGAATTAGGTCAAGACTAGGATTTGAGATTCAAATTTCAGATGAGTTTTGATTGTGATACTTAGGACGGACTCAAACATTTGATTTCAAAATTCATGTTTGAACTAGTCAAACTTGAGATCAAGTATATAAGAATTACAAAAACTTTAAGAAATGCATAAAAAATGAGACATATGTTAATAAACAAAAGAACTCTTTATTCATAATTCAATGGATACAAGGTTTGAACCTGAAAGGGCAATTAGCCCTTATCTAGTGTTTTGGTTAACTATGACATCGGAGCTAGAGAATGGACTAATGTTTCTATTAGCTTCTCTACAGGTGAGAATCCGCAGGTTGTTAGTGATAGGTGATGGGTGACCCCCCATTCGTTTATTTATGGAGAGCCGGTGGCGTTGTTTATTATTTTCTCTTATTTACTCTTGAGTCTAGTAGGAAACACCGCACTATTAAGAGGGGTGATCTCGATGTGCTCTTTGGGGATGTCCTACACCATATATGCCTCCCATCATCCACCCACACACACCCGTTCGAAGAAAGAGAGAAAACTGCCTTAAAAAATGAGACAAAAGAGGTTACTGCGAAATCGGCAAAAGCGCCGGCGGCGCCGGTGCTGTCGCCGGAATTTCCAGTCGCCACCGGAAATTCCCGGTGCACACCGATATGGCTTACAGAATAGCCTTTCGGTTGTTCGTCGGGAATTTCGGTCGCTGCCGAAAATTCCGGCGTGGGGTCCGGTCGACCGGAGTTGTCGCAGGAAATTCCGGCGAGCAACTCGGTCTGACCGAACTTATTGTCGGTTCTGTCGCAGGAACCCCCAAACGGCTCTTTTTCCCCTCACACTATATATACCCCTTTCTTCTCCACTGTGAGGCAAGGCATTTGTGACGAGGTTTCGACTCGTCAATGCCCATTGTTATGGACTTGGGTTTTGGAGAAGATGGAGATGCTGGAGATCGTGGAACGGTTAACAGACAAGCAACCAGGGGACACGAGATTTACCCAGGTTCAGGCCCCCAGAGGGAAAACCCTACTCCTGCTTGTCTGCTCTTGATTACGGCGGAACCGAAGGTTACAGGGTGCGCAGATTCGATCTGGCGTGGAAGTGCGTGTGCGAAAGTATGAGTCGAGAGATCTAGGACGTGCCCTCCTGGCCTTTATATAGACTTAGGCAGGTCCCGGGCATAGTCCTAATCGGTTACAGGTTCTAAGGTTTTACCCCTTTAAATTTCCTATCTATGCTAGTCTTGCTCTCCAAGGATCCGAAGGCGTCATGGGCCTTGGCCACCCGAAAATCTTCATGGGCCAGCGTATGTCTGCTGTGTACCTTCCTTGGGCTGGACCAGGTATGCTGAAGTCACGTATCCGTAGGGTATAACCATGTCGGTAGCCCCCGAGTGATCAGTCGAATCGTAGATTCGGCTGAGTACTCTTCAATCCTTCGGGTGCAACTAGGTAGTAACAGTATATGTGTGTAGGGATTGTTGATACATGTGCCTGACTCACCCGACGGATCAGGGTCAGTTAACTGTCTTAGGACGAAACAACACGATCTTCATCAGGTTCAAGTCCCTTAACTTGAACCCGGAACATATGCTGGCGTAATTCGACTCAGGCCGCGGAGGACTTACAGGAGTGGAATTCCAGTGTTTTTAATTGATGTACCCAACGCGTCCGTCGGGATTTTTCATCACGCCTGTTGGCATGGATTTATACTAGCAGAGCGCAGTCATGTGCGTTGCCAGGCCATCAGATGATATCTGCAGGTCTTATCTTTGCGTCGCAAACGCAGCATCCGAACATTTGTCACCACGAAGGTGCTTCGGGTGGCCAAGGAGATTGTCGTTTTGTTGGGGCAGAGTTGCCAAAAAGTTTTTTGCGTGCTGATCCGAAAGATCGCAGTCGAAGATTTCATAGGGTGCGCGACCAGCGCTCCCTATGGGAGTAGCCCCCGAGTGTCTGTTCGAGTCGTTGACTCGAGCAGAGACTTTAGTTCAAGCATTGTTCAGTTGTTAAGTCCGTAGGACACGAAAATTTTCGGATGCTTAAATTCATCCTCCCTATGGGAGTAGCCCCTGAGTCCGTAGTGGAGTCGTAGACTCGACGTAGGACTCAGAGAAATACTTTGTCTTTATTCGTCTTTCGGGTGCGCGGCCAGCGCTCCTGATAGGAGTAGCCCCCGAGTATTTAGTCGAATCGAAGATTCGAGTGAGTACTCTTAACTGTGGAGCCGAAGAATTGTAGTTGGTGCTAGTATAGCTTTTGATGACATCAGTGCTGACGATCAATGACCTCAAGCGTCTGCTATGCCAGAGATGACTTGACTGGACGAACGTGGGTCCCACTTGCTGACTTTGAATTGCCCGGTCACGCGCGGCGTGGAGATAATTATGGCGTCTCCTTGATTTCCGCGCGTAGTGGACGGCGTGGTAACGACGGTTCGTTGTGATGTTGACACGTGTACGGTCAGATCTGCCGTTGGCGTTAGGTCTTCTGGATGGACAGCTGCCGTGCGTCGTCTTCGCTGTTATAATCATTAGGGAAAGCTGCGGTTTGTTTTCACGGCATCAATTCTTGTTTTCACTGCCTCCTTGTGCTCTAGCGATTCTTGCTGCGCACTAGGATTTCCTTCCACATTTCCGTCGTCGTTTCTGCGTTTCCACCGTCGGCGTCGTCGTAGCGCAATGGGGAAACCGAAGAAATCCTCGTCTGCCATTGGTACTAGCGCCGCCAGAGGAAAGAAAAGCGCCGCCGCTACCCGTGTCACCGACGGTGGCTGGCAGCGATCTGAGACGCGGGAGAGCGATCTCCGCAAGCTTCACGAGCGGGGTCTGATCCCACAAGATAGGGAGGCCGTCAGACTCCCCGGCAACGAGGTAATCCCCCGTCCCCCAGCTGGGTATCGGGTTATGTTTCTCGCCTTCGTTATTCGTGGGTTTTCTTTTCCAGTCCACAACTTCCTCCGTGGACTACTCTTCTTCTATGGGATTCAGCTTCATCATCTGTCTCCCAATTCTCTTCTCCACATTGCTTGTTTTATCACTTTTTGCGAGTGCTGGCTTGGCATTGAGCCGCACTTTGGCCTCTTCCGGAAGCTCTATTCCGTGAAGAGGCAATCTGGTTCGGATGGTGTGTATCCCATTGGGGGTTGCATCATCTCCCTTAGTTCCAATCTTCTCTTCTTTTCTTTTTCCATGTCCGAATCTGTCCAGTACTGGCGGAGACGATGGTTTTATATTCGCGACTCCGTAGTGCCCGGGCAAGATTTTGGTCTTGTTCCCTTTGACCCCTCCCAAATGATTGAGCCGAAAAGGTCTTGGAAAAACCAAATCTTGGATGGTGAGGTGTCGGAGATAGAGGCCCTTTACCGTCGGGTAGAGGATCTCCAGCTGATTCCGGAGAAGGAGGTGAACGGCGTGGACATCATCCGGACGTTTCTCGAGCGTCGGGTGCAGCCTCTCCAAGCCAGGGCGCACCCAATGTTTCTTTATTCTGGGCGCCGTGATCCGACGAGGGTTTCGGCTGAGAAAATCTCCGAGGGGGATCTTGACAGGGCCCTTCGCGCGCTGCTGAAGTTCAAAGCCGGAGAAGAAATCCCGGGGAAGTCGCTAACTCCTCCATTTTCTTCGACTTTGGCCGTACCGCAGGTGTAGATTTGTGCACGTAGTGCTTTTTTGTCGGCTGCGTATTTATTTCCTTTGTTTGCTAACAAAATTCCTTCTGATTTTGCAGAGCTTCAAAGTGTCGGGCATGGTACCGCCATTGCCCGAAAAGTATCCGAATGCCCCGGATAATGAAGTGCTTGAGTCCGTGTCCGAGCTGCCGTCGGCGCGATCTCCGGCGGAGGATGCCGACGAGTCGAGTGAGGACCATACACGCAATGATCACGGAGCTCCAGCGAGTCTTCGGATGCCTCGACTCCTCCGACTCTCAGAAACCCTCTGTGTCTGGATCGTCATGATGACGGTCATGGAGGTTCTTCCTCTCCCATTCTTGCCATTCTTGTGCGGGCTGTAGCGCCGCACCCGCCAGCGAAGCGGAAGAAGGAAGAAAATAAGGAGGAGAAGAAGGAAGAGAAAAAGGAGGAGAAGAGAGCCCGGAGGACTCCTCCTGTCTTCGACCTGAGCTTGCTCGGCTCGTAAGTTTCTTGTTTTGTTACTGTCCTTTTTTCTTGCACTTGTGTTGATTGCTTCGTGTGCAGGCATTCCTCCCGCGACTCCTCCAGCGATGGTGCGCGGGAAATGATGGGGGAGTCGAAGATCGCGTCTCCTCCTCCTCAGACGGTGGCGACTTCGGGAGGCGCCGCTCCGGATCCTCCTGTGCAGGAGGTGCAGGTGGTTGTGCCTCAGAATTTCGCGGGCGGGCCTTCAGAGTCGCCATCAGAGCATGTAAGTTCCTCTGTTTCATGTCACGGGGGGAGCCCCCGAGTGTCTTCGTGTGCGGATTTTGCTTTTACTCCTTTGTGTTGGGCGTAGCCCCCAAGTCCTTTTTCTTACTGCTATTTCTTTTTCTACAACCTTTTGTGTAGGAGGCCAAGCGGCTGGTGCTGGAGCGCTTGGTGCTGGAGGCCAACCTTCGGCAGCTTCAAGGTACCTATCTGCCTTTTAGTACCTCTCTTATTTATTTTGGTCCTGTTTTTTAACGCTTGCTTGTTTTGAATGCAGAGGAGCATAACACTTCTCTCCGTGAGGTCGACGCTCTCAAGAAGAGCCTTGGTCAATCGGAGCAGAAGGCCGAGGCTGCCGTTGGTGCGAAGGAACGCCTCGAGCTAGAGCTGACTAAGGCAGCCGAAGCGAAAGAGCGTCTGCAGCAGGAGGCCGCGGACCGTGAGGAGCAACTGGCCACTGTTGCGGCTGCGCGCGAGAGAGAGGTGGCGTCGAAGCTCATGGCTGCTGCCAAGGCTATTTCGGGTAAGTGTTGTATTTCAGCCTGTTTCTTCGTGTTTCGTGTCTTCGTCTGTGCTGCCTTTCTTCATGTCTTCGCTTTTTTTATGTCTCAGATGCCGCAGGCATCGAGTTTGACCGCGGTGCTCTAGAGCATGGTAGTGCTCTAGATGATGCTACTGTGGCGGTCGAAGATCGCTGCAGCACCGTTGTCAGCTCCCTTGCCAAGGCGAAGGAGGTCCTTGGCCGCTTCTACAAGGAGCTTGTTCCTAAGGGCGTGGCCCTCGATGATGTGGATGCCCTGGCGGAGGCTTTATCAGCCGAAGCGCCTGCGGCGTACAAGCGCAAGCAGAAGGGCATCGACGCGTCCGTCGGGCTGGCGATGGCCTTGGCGGCTGGAGCGGAGCTGGACCTGCCCCAGATCACCTCCCGGATGCCGACTACTGCAGATGGATCCGAGGTAGCCTTTGCTGCCTACTCCGCTCGCTGCAAACGATATGGGCCCAAGCTCATTGATTTGCTGTCTGAGTATGCACTGCGGCAGCAGGGCGGGGCCAAAGCTAGGCAATATGGCTCCGAGACGACTCAGGGTGCCGCGTCTTAGGCTTTGTAGACGTAGGATAGTTTGTAGTCTGCTTTTGCTGTAAATATTTTGAAGAACACCATCCTTGTGCCACGTAGTGGCCTTATATGTTTAATGAATTCTTCTGAGTTGTGCTCTGCCATTGTCTGAATGTTTGTGTCCCTTTCTTTTTCTGCTGCTCTAGGTTCCTTCGGGTGCTGACCCTGTTGACACCCCGTCCGCAATGCCGTTGCGACCATCTTTGGATGATTCCTCGCAACTCGCTTTTCTTCGGGATCGTGTGCGTAGTCTGGAGAGGGAGTTGCTCGGGTTGCACGGTCATGCCGACGTTTGGAAGTCCAAGGCGGATCGTGGTGCAGCCAGAGAGGAGTACTTGATGGCGGAACTGGTTCGGCTGTCCGAGCAGCTGCAATGTAAGTTGTTCTTTGGTTCGAGCTGTAGCTCGGTTTTTCGGGTGAGCCTGCTGGCCTTGCGCTTATTTGTTGCAATTGTCGCAGGTGCGAACCTTGCTCCGAGGGAAGTGAAGGAGCGTGTCGCTGTTCGGGTCAATTGCCTGACTCAACAGGACATGGAGGCCGGTGGCTTCTTCTGGATGGATCGTGACCGTGCCATGGCTCTGTCGACGGTGCAGGATCGTGTGCACCAGGTTTCTCGAGTGCTTCGCCAAGTGCAGAAGTCGCTTGCCTCGGTGCTGCACGTCATGTTCCCTTTGGATGCCGTACCGACAAGCCTTGCAGGTCTTCTGTCGAAGTTTCGGAACGTGAGCAATGTCAAGGAGTTGGTGCGGCAACAGCTCGTCGCAGGAGTGAAGGCTGCTTTGTCTCTTGTGAGGTTGCACCGGCCTGATGTAGATTTGGCTGCTGTGGCCGCTGGGCCACCTCTTCGGCCGGATGGTGATGAGTGGGACATGCGTCCATATTACGCAGCTGTAAGGCAGTATGCCGAACAGGTCGTAGATTTGTTTGAGCAGCGTGCTCAGGTTATTCTTTAGAATAGGTAGTACCTGAAAAAAGAGATAGATGTAAACTTTGTATATTTCGGCTGTGCGTGTTGTGCCCTTTGTTGTAAAGGTTTGTGAGCACGCAGTGCTTTGATTGAGTACGTGTCCTTTTCGTTTGCCTGACGTTGTCAGCTACTCAGGTGTACATGCTTGTTCCTCAGTCGATGAAATCGTGAGGTGGGGGGAGCCCCCGAGTGTGTTTGTAGCATAAAGTAAAGTTGCAAAATAGCGAACTGAAGTTTGGGGCGAGACACTTAGCTTTAATTATATCGTAATCGAGGAAGTACATTGTTCGACTGAGTAGCCTTGGCTGAAAATCCTTATAGAAAGTAAGGGGTAGGTAGCTAGGGGTAGAATCGTCGCAAGTGCGTGATGTTTCATGGATTGGAGTATGTGACTCCAGATTCCACGTGCTTGAGGCGATAGGCGCCACCTGGGATGACTTCGGTGATGACGTAGGGTCCTTCCTATGGTGACTCGAATTTCTTCGGTCGCGTTTGCTTGAGTCGCAATACGAGGTCTCCTTCGACGAAGGACCTTGGGCGCAGCCGTGGCTGTGGTAATTGCGGAGACTCTGCTGGTACACCGCTGATCGAGCTGCTGCTATGTCTCTTGCTTCGTCGAGTGTGTCGATGGCGTCTTCGAGTGCAGCCGTGGATTCGGCTTCGTTGTATGCGACGACCCTGGGGGCCTGGTGGCGTACTTCGGCTGGTAGCACGGCCTCAGCTCCGTGCACCATGAAGAACGGCGTGTAGCCGGTGGAGCTGTTTGGCGTAGTCCGTAAGCTCCACAGGACGGATGGTAGCTCTTTCGTCCAGGCTCCAGCCTTCCTTTCGAGTGGACTCATGAGGCGCTTCTTTATACCAGCGCCGATTAGGCCATTGGCCTTTTCCACTTGTCTGTTCATTTGCGGGTGTGCCACTGAGGCGTACGTGATGTTGATCCCAAGGCCTTCGCAGAAGTCCTGGAACTCCTCGGAGATGAAGTTCGATCCGTTGTCGGTGATGATGCTGTGTGGTATGCCGAACCTGTAGACGATGGATTCGAAGAACTTGACGGCAGTTTTGCCCTTCTGGTTGGTGACCGGCATGGCCTCGACCCACTTGGTGAACTTGTCGACTGCAACCAAGAGGTTAACGTGTCCCCCTTTCAAGGATTTTGGCAGTTTGCCGATCATGTCGAGGCCCCATTGAGCAAAAGGCCAGGCTATAGGTATGGGTCTGAGCTCAGACCCAGGTGCGTGCGGTTTGTCGGCGAACCGTTGGCATCCGTTGCATCTTCGGACGATGTCCTTTGCATCGCTCATGGCCGTTGGCCAGTAGAATCCTGCTCGTAGAGCTTTGGCCACAAGGGAGCGGCTGCCTGCGTGATGGCCGCATATGCCCTTGTGGATGTCTTGGAGTATGACTTTGCCGTTGTCGATGGTGACGCACCGTTGTAGTACACCCGTAATACCGCGCTTGTACAACTCGCCATTGATGATGGTGAAGGCCTTTGACCGACGAGATATGCGCCGGGCATCTGTTGGGCTGTCAGGCAGTTCTCCGTTTATCAGGAACTGGAGGTATGGTCGCGTCCATGTTTCTTCGACTGCCATGACCTGCATTAGGTTGACCATGGCGACCTCGGTGTCCGATTTTTCGGGTCCTTCATGACCTTCAGGCAGCGTAGCCCCCGAGTGTTCTGCTTCTTCGGGCGATCCCTTGGGGAATTTCCGCTTGATGGATGGCACGCAGATCTGTTCGAGGAACACACCTGGTGGCACCTTTGCGCAAGTGGAGCCGATGTTGGCGAGTCTGTCGGCTTCCTCGTTGCTTTCTCTTCCAACGTGTCGAAGCTCGCAGCCGTCGAATTCTCCTTCGAGTGCGTTGTAGAGTGCGCGGTACGCGATCATGTTTTCGGCGTGTGCGTCGCACTCGTTCATCGTCTACTGGACGACGAGGTTGGAGTCACCGTAGATGACCAGGCGCGTTGCGCCGCAGATTTTTGCCATTCTCATGCCGTGTATGAGGGCTTCGTATTCTGCCTCATTATTAGAAGCTCGGAACTTCATCCGAAGGACGTACTTCATCTTGTCCCCTTGCGGGGAGGTCAGTATGACCCCTGCTCCTGCTCAGGCTTCACGCTTGGAGCCGTCGAAGTGCATCGTCCATGACTGCGACATGTCTGGGGTGTCTGGCAGCTGCAGCTCCATCCAATGTACCAGGAAGTCCGGAAGGACTTGAGATTTGATTGCGAGTCGCTTCTCGTAGACGATGTCCAAAGGTGACAGTTCGATGCCCCACAGGGCCACGCGTCCTGTGGCCTCCGGGTTATTCAGGATGCTGTTCAGGGGTGCCTCATTAACGACCATCACCTGATGCTCCTGGAAGTAGTGGCTCAACCGTCGAGCCGTCATGAACACGCCGTAGGCGAGTTTCTGGTAGTGAGGGTACCTCTGTTTTGTTGGAGTGAGTACCTCGCTGAGGTAGTAGATTGGGCGTTGGACCCCGTTGGTCTTGCCCTCTTCGGGTCGTTCGACCACTAGTACGGTGCTGACCACCTGATGTGTGGCTGATATGTACAGCAGCAGAGGCTCGCGCTCCTTTGGCGTGACCAAGACGGGCGAGGTGGAGAGAAGCCGCTTGAGGCTTTCGAATGCATCGTTGGCTTCTGGCGTCCACTCGAATTTATCTGCTTTGCGCAGCAGTTGGTAGAATGGCAGGGCCTTCTCGCCCATGCGGCTGATGACTCTGCTTAGTGCCGCTATTCGCCCTGCGAGCTGTTGGACGCCTTTGAGGTTTTTCGGCTTCTCCATTTCCATGATGGCTCTGATTTTCTTCGGGTTCGCCTCGATCCCTCGCTGAGAGATGAAGTACCCAAGCAGCTGACCCGATGGGACGCCGAAGGCACACTTTTCGGGGTTGAGCTTGATCCTGTAGCTATCAAGGTTGTCAAACGTCTCGCGGAGATTGTCGATAAGTGTCCTTGCCTCCTTGGTTTTTATCACTATGTCGTCGACGTATACTTGCACATTGTGACCGATCTGGTCTTTAAGGCAGGCCTACATGCATCGCTGGTACGTGGCACCTGCGTTCTTTAGCCCGAAGGGCATTGTGTTGTAGCAGAATACTCCGAACGGTGTGATAAACGCCGTTTTCTCCTGATCTTCGACCTTGAGTCGAATCTGGTTATAGCCTGAGTAGGCGTCGAGGAAGGAGAGTTTCTCACAACCTGCAGTCGAATCGATGATCTGATCAATCCGAGGAAGAGGGAAGTGGTCCTTTGGGCAATGCTTGTTTAGTGACGTGAAATCCACGCACATCCGCAGGATGTCCGTGTCCTTCTTTGGGACCATGACTGTGTTTGCCAGCCACTCGCTTTCCTTGATTTCCCTGATGAAGTCTGCAGCGAGTAATCTGTTGATTTCCTTGCCGATGGCTTCAGCTCGTGGTTCGGACAGTCTCCGGATGGACTGTTTGACTGGCTTGGTGTCTGGAAAGACGTTGAGTGCATGCTCGGCGAATTCCCTGGGAACTCCTGGCATGTCCGCAGGACACCAGGCGAAGATTTCCCAGCGCTCACGGAGGAATTCGACGAGCGTGCCTTCCTATACAGGACTGAGGTCGTTGGCGATCAGCGCCGTCTTGGAGGCATCTGTCGGATGGACCTGCACTTTCTTGGTGTTGACGGTGGAATCGAAGGACATGTCAGGTGCGTTCTTCCTTGTGACTGGGGGTGCCCCGTTGTCCATCACCTCGCGGAGCCTTACAAGCTCATCTTGCATGCCGAAAGACTGGGAGATTTTGTTGAAATCTCTGTCGCATTGGTCCGATCGGGTGAAGCTCCCGTGGACCGTGATGACGCCCCTCGGTCCTGGCATCTTGAGTAGTAGGTATGCGTAGTGTGGGACGACCAGGAACCTTGCGAATGCTACACGCCCCAGGATGGCGTGGTATTGCGACGGCCAGTCCACCACTTTGAATTCGAGTCGCTCCTGCCGAAAGTTGTCCGGCTTCCCGAAGATGACATCGAGCCCTATTTTCCCAGGGGAAATATGCCCTTCCCTGGGACGATGCCGTGGAACGTTGTGTCTAACTGTTCCAGGCTGCATTGTGGGATCTGCATTGCTGCTAGAGTGCTTGCGAACATTAAATTGATGCCACTGCCGCCGTCCATGAAGACGCGACTCATCTCGAAGCCTCCGATCTGCGCCTCCAGCACCAGGGCAGCATGACCTGGGTGAGGGATCTGGCAAGGGTGATCCGCGCGAGTGAATGTGATGCAGGACTCCGATCCACTGAGGTACTCAGGGATTGCAGGCGGAGTTGCCACGGCCAAGTTGATTTGTCGGGTGATTTTCTTCTGCACTCTATTTGTGGGGCGTCCCTTCTGGATCATGTTTAGTGCTCCTTTCAGTGGGGGGTACCCGTTCCCAGCGTTGTTCTATGCCGGTGCGACTGGATGGTTTGGGCCTCCAATAGGCGGCGGTGGAGGAGCTCCGAGCGCTATTTCTCCTTGCGCGGGTGCATTTCCAAACGCAGGGATTGGGGCTTGTTGCCTCATCTGCACCATGCTTTCGCTGAGTTTCTGGAACTCGCGGCAGTCCTTGAGCATGTGGCTGGCTTTCTTTTTGCCATCTTGTTTGTCGATGTAGAAGTGGATGGTGCATGGACCCGAAAGTTTGTCATATGCTGAGGGTCCGTTGTCGCGGTCGCGGCGTTGCCACGACTGCGCTGGGCGTCCGTTGTCGCGGAGGTTTCCGCCGCGGTATCCTCCGCTGTTGCGGCTGTTGTCGTTGCGGCGGTCGGCGTAGCCGGCCGCGACCATGTCGGGTCCGTCGCGGTCCTCGTAGACGCGCGATCTCCTCTTGCTGCGGCGTTCCCGTCTTCGGCCGTAGTCGTCCTCTTCATCCGATTGTGCTCGGTGAATGCAATCTTCGCCATCCGCCCACCTGTTGGCGATGTCCATGAGGTGGTCGAGTGTCTTGGGCTTGACGTGCCCAAGTTCCTCCTTGAAATATTGGCGTTTGACGCCGCCCCTGAAGGCGTCGATGGCCCTCTCTTCGGAGATGTGTGCTGCAGATTTCTTGGTGGTAGACCAGCGTAGTATGTACGAGCGAATAGATTCACCCGTTCTCTGAGTGCAGGCTCGCAACTCTTCGATTGAGGCGGGCCTCTTACTAGTGCCCTTGAAATTTTGGATGAAGTTCTAAGCGAGCTCCTCCCAGCTTCAGATGGATCCTGATGATAGGCTGCTGAGCCAGACCCGCGCCGCGCCTGTCAGCTGCAGCTGAAGGCATTGCATGGCGGTTTCTTTGTTACCTCCATGAAGCTTGACGGATGACAGATGGTCACTGAGCTAGGATTTTGGATCTTGCGTGCCGTTGAACTTCGGAGTATCCGAAGGAAGCTTGAAATTGCGTGGCATCTGCGTTCGCCGAACAGATCTGCTGAAGCATCGAGCTCCGTAGAGTTCTCCTTCGTCTTCGTCCATCTCGGATTCAGACGAGCATGCACGTTTGGCTCGGGCTTTATCGATTTTGCGCTGTGTAAGCACGTCTCTGGCGTCGTAGTCGCGTTTACGGTGACGCAAGCTCTTCTTCCTTCGAGGAAGGTCGTGTTCCTCCTCTTCTTCGGATGAAGGGGTGGGGCTCCAGTCGCGCCTGGCCGGAGCTTTCTTCTTCGGCTCCGCAGGAGCGTCTTCGTGGAGCACATCTCCGACGAGTCCGAGTCTGGTGAGTGCGGACTTATGCATGGCTCTTTTCGGGTCCCCCTCCGGAGGTGGGTGGGCCGCGAGATACGCGGTGGCTGCCATGATCGCAGCTTGTGGTGTCTTCGGGATGATGTTGTCGTCAGAGTCCATCTCCATGAACGATGTGTGGAGAGTTCGGGTCACGTCACGGCGCTCCTTGGGATTCATGTTCTCCACCGGAGAGCGATGCTTGTTTCCCTGGTTTCCGTTTGTGCTAGAGCCGGGTGCCATGGCGGAGAGCGCAGCTCGTCGCGCGCTAGACTCGGAGGATGCTTGCTTGCGTTTGTCGAGCGTCTCCTGCATCTTGACTTGCTTCTTGTGCTCCTCGATGAGGAGGAAGTGGTATGCCATCAGTAGTTCACGTGAGGCGTCTGCAGGTAGGACTATGTCGCCTGCTACGGCACGGCGTGCCTGGACCCATCCTTCTTTGCTAAGTTGGATGACGTGGCCGTTGTTTTCCCCGTCGGGTGGGGGGACTGGCTTCTTCTGTTTTCGCCGTTTCTGCCGTTTCTGCCCTATGGGTTGGAGTTCCGGTTGGGCGGCGGGTTAGGTGTTTCCTCGTCGCCCTGGATGACTGCGGTGCATAGATAGCGCTCGCAGATTGGTCTGCTGCTGCCGCAGCTTTCGGATCCGGAACCGTAGGTCCCCTCATCCGAAGGTGGATCTCACAGATCGGAGTTACAGCTACTGCTGTCATAAAACTGATCTGTTGATGGCGATGTGCGTAGCACAGGGTGTGGAGCCCACGAGGCGGGCCTGATGGATGGTAGGGGCACCCGCTCAGGGAGGCGGAGGGTGCCAGTTTGCCCTACCTGGAAGTAGAAGCTCCCGAATAGGATCTCGAGTCCGTCGCCTACGGGCTCGAAATCTTTCATGGTGGCCGGCGAGTGGGCGGTGAAGTCGAAAGCGCCGAAGAGGAGGTGATTCTCCGTCGCCGCAGAGTTGTAGATCGATCGGGTCGGGACCGTCACGATCGCACAATCAGCAGCCCCGATCCCCACGGATGGCGCCAATTGACGAGGTTTCGACTCGTCAATGCCCATTGTTATGGACTTGGGTTTTGGAGAAGATGGGGATGCTGGAGATCGTGGAACGGTTAACAGACAAGCAACCAGGGGACATGAGATTTACCCAGGTTCAGGCCCCCGGAGGGAAAACCCTACTCCTGCTTGTCTGCTCTTGATTACGGCGGAACCGAAGGTTACAGGGTGCGCATATTCGATCTGGCGTGGAAGTGCGTGTGCGAAAGTATGAGTCGAGAGATCTAGGACGTGCCCTCCTGGACTTTATATAGACTTAGGCAGGTCCCGGGCATAGTCCTAGTCGGTTACAGGTTCTAGGGTTTTACCCCTTTAAATTTCCTATCTATGCTAGTCTTGCTCTCCAAGGATCCGAAGGCCTCATGGGCCTTGGCCACCCGAAAATCTTCATGGGCCAGCGTATGTCTGTTGTGGACCTTCCTTGGGCTGGACCAGGTATGCTGAAGTCACGTACCCGTAGGGTATAACCATGTCAATTTGAGCTAACATTTCATTTCTTGAAGCTCTCTCTCTCTCTCCCATTGTTGAAACACAAAAGCTTGAGGATCTCCCATTCTACCCAACCAACTCCAAATCCCTTTGGTAGAAAGGAAGAGGAGGTCCCGATCTACGTTTCCACCAAGCCAAAGTTCATTCCCCCTTGAGTTCATCGAGTTAGCTTGTTACTCTTGGGTTTGTGGGAAACCCTAGGCGGTTAGGGTCGCTCGGAGGCATTCGGCTTGTGATTTGCTCCATGGAAAGTTTGTGAGGGTTTGGAGACTACCTTGAAGTCTACCACGAGTAAGTGAGCTATTCCTTCGTGGGATAGGCTCGGAGAAGAAGGTGAGCCTTTGTGGCGCGTGAGGAATCCTTTGTGGAACCTCACACCTGTCCAACGTGACGTAGCCCCCTTCCCAAAGGTGGTGAACACGGGAATACGTCTTTGTCTCCGCGTGCTTCGGTTATTCCTTAACCGATCTTTTACTTGTGTTGTTTACCTTGTGAAAGGATACGGATGTCGCCTGGAGGGGGTGAATAGGCGATTAAAACTTTTCCTAGAGTGGCTCAACAAAGGTGGAATAAAACTAGTGTTTACTTTGTTAAGCACAACCTAGAACAACTAAGGTTCACCTATGTGCACAAACAACTTATGCTAAGCAATACAAGCAACAAAGTGATAGCAAGATATATATTACTTCAAGCACGAAGGCTATCACAATGTAAAGTGCATAAGTAAAGAGCTCGGGTATAGAGATAACCGAGGCACGCGGGGACACCGATATTTTACCGAGTTCCTCCCAACATGGAGTACGTCTCGTTTGGAGAGGGGGTGGTACCAAACCACCAACACCACAAAAGGCCTCCCTTATTCTCCGGTGAATCTCACCCCAACGGGATCGATCCACGCTTCCACTATCGGTGCACTTGTCGGTGGCAACCGGAACCTCTCACAAGGTTGGGGCACTTCTCCACAACTTAATTGGAGGCTCCCAAAAATTCCACAAAAGGCCACAATGCCACCAAGGCCACAAAACCATCTAGGGTTCCAAGAACCCAAGAGGGACAAGCTCCAATGAGTAACTCAAACCAAATCCTCCGAGGAGAACTCAAACCGATGCACCAAATGCAAATGGCAAGAACACCACAAAGGTGCTCAAATCCCTCACTCTCAAGTTCCAACAAAGCTACTAAAGCTATTGGGGGAACAAGAGAGGAGGAATCAAAGAGAGACACAAAATCCCCCAAAGTCTAGATCCCCAAAGATGCACTCACAAAGAGATGAATCGGTTAGGTCAAAATGTGGGTTTAGATCTCCTCTCTCTTTCACTCAAATATGGGCAAGAATCATCGGAGGGAAAAGATTAGGCAAGCTTCAAGATCTAGAGCAAGTAAGCTTAGCCTAATAGATAAGAGAGAAGCTAACTAAACTCAAAATGGGCAAAGGCTTAAATAGGAGCCCCAAAAATCTGGCCATTGGGACTATTTTCTGTTTGGACCGGTAGTACCGGTTTAGTACCGGACAGAACCGGTACTACCGCATGTGCCCAAGAAAAAGGAAGCACCAGATGGGGGAGCAGCGCATGCGAGCGGGGCCAGCGGCGGTGCTCGAGCAGCGAGCCAGCAAGCAAGCACGCAGTGCAGCAGCAGCGCGGCAGCAGGCGATCACGCGGGCGTGCATGCGGCCAGTGCGGGGCCACAGCAACGCGCGCGCGGGCAAAGCAGCAGTAGCAATCGCGGCAGCAGGCACACGGCTTGGTCAACGCGGGGGCATGGGCGCGGGAATAGCGGCAGGGGCGCGCTGCGCGAGGGTTAACGGGGCAGAGCGATGCGCAGCGGTGGGGCCTAGCACGAGCAGATCTGGCGGCTGCGCGCGTGCAGCAAAGCAGACTGAGGCTGGGCTGGTGAACCTGGGCTGGCCGGTAGTACCGGCCCACCCGGGCGGTACTACCGGGCCAGCCTGGTAGTGATGAACCCAGCAACCAGACAGGGCAGCAGATAAGCGCGTGGCGCTCAAATGCGGGCGATAGTACCGGCCCGCCCAGAAAATAGAATTTCCTTTTTCTTTTTAGAATAAAATCGGCGAATATTCGAACGGTCATAACTTTTGAACGGTAGCTCTGATTGGCCCGATTCCAATTGCGTTGGAAAGAGGACGACACAAGCTACCCTATAAAAAGTGAAAATATTGGTTATCACCAAGTGAGAAAGTATCAAGTATAATAATGTGAGATGCCTCACTTGGTGAGAGACCAAAAAACCGCCAAGATCAAAATCACAATAAGATACAAATGGAAGATCTGATTTTGATGACCAAGAGCTTGTTATGGAGATTACCACAATCTCTAAATCCTCACATGGATAAGACCAAATAGCAACCAAATATGATGATGCAAGTATGCGAAGGTTTGAGCTCTCTCCGAACGATGTGATCGAGTTACTCATTCGAGAGCCCCTCTCAATAGTTCGGTTATATATCCTAAACCCGGTCTCCCACACACGACATGAGATCGGCAAAAGGGAAAACCTATCAAGATTATACCTTTGCCTTGAGCATTCCACTTGAGCTCGATGTAGACGAACTTGACCTTCTCAAGATGGAACGCCTTTCTTGATTCCTCATCATCGATCCATGATCACTGAGGATGGCAAGCATCAAACATGAGATCTTCTATAGATGACGCATTTTGACCTTGCACAACATATCTTCTTCTTCATATTATCGACCTTGGAGCCAACACAAGCTCCAAGCGATGCCAATGGACAAATCCTACAAGTACAACTTAATACACACATTAGTCTATAAAGATTGTCATTAATTACCAAAACCACACATGGGGGCCCATATGTTCTTTCACCTTGTGATAGCCTTCGAGCTTGAAGTATCTTGTACATCATCTAGGTTGCCTCACCTAGTTTTCATTTAGGCTCACTTATATTCCGCAAAGCCTAAAACTTGCAAAAGATTATAAAGAATTTTGTAGAAACCTATTCACCCCCCCATCGAGGTTAACCATCTTACACTTTTAATTGGTATAAGATCCAAGGGCTCTTTTAAGGGCTTTACCGCCTAAGAGAAAAGATGGTTTTCTCCGATGATGAGGAGGAAAAGACTTATTCGGTCAAGGAGCTTCGTGAAATCTTAGCCAAGGGTGCCCTTGAAAATGCCAAGGCGGATTCCGATCTCCTTTTTCGAATGAGTTACCTAGACGGACAACTTAAGGCCATTGGCGATGGGGCTTTTCTTGGTAATCCATTGGTAGTACCTCAAGGGAGACCAATGGACACCGAAAATGATAAGGATGCCGAGACCGCTGATGAGGGCGGCTCGTCAAAAACTTCCACGCCCCCTAATCAACTCCCTTATGTTTATCCTAAGCAAAAGAACATCATGCCTCATATTAATGGTTCGGGTCCTGCACCTCATTATGATGGAACTCATTTTTCTCATTGGAAAGCTTCTATGGAATCTCATCTTCGCAGCTACAGCGTTGAGCTTTGGGAGATTGTATGCACCGGTTTCCACCCTCATGATCCCAACAACCTCACCCCGGGAGAGTACTACGACCGTCAACTAAATGCAACGGCTTGTGACAAGATAAGGAGTGTTATTCACC
This sequence comes from Avena sativa, assembly GCA_916181665.1. Taxonomy (NCBI): domain Eukaryota; kingdom Viridiplantae; phylum Streptophyta; class Magnoliopsida; order Poales; family Poaceae; genus Avena; species Avena sativa. The sequence goes on from OV702299.1 coordinate 526,934,553, forward strand.
GCACTCTCCATGATCAAGTCAGTGACATCCCCACCACAAAGGATCTTTGGGATAGGATTGTCATTCTCCAAGAGGGAACCTCTCTTATCCAAAAATCCAAGTATGAAGCTGCCAAGTCAGAGATGAACATGTTCATGAACCATGATGGTGAGACTATCGTTGAAGCATACAAGAGACTTGTTGCCCTCCGCGTGAAGATTGGTGGCCTAGGGTGTGAGAGGTATGATGATGGATTCAATTTCAATGATGAACTTATCAAGTCCAAGATTGTCTCCATGATCGCGGTCACCGACAAGAAGCTTGCCTTGAACTTGCAACTCCTTGATAGAGCTAATCAATTCACTCCTGATGATCTAGTCTCTTATCTAGTTGCCACGGATAACTTGGCGGATGAAGGGCAACAGATCAAGGAGATCAACCGTGCTATTGGGTCTTCCCACTCTCTAGCATTAAAGGCCAAGCAAGTGCAAGAATATGTTGTTAGTGATGAAGATAGCGATGTTGATGGAGTTGATGATATGCTCTCTCAACTTGCTCTCTTCACCAAGAACATGAAGTTCCAAAGAAGGAGAAGTTAAATGGGATCAAGTGAGAAGAAGAGGACGTGCTACAATTGTGATGAGCCGACCCATTTTGCCGACAAGTGTCCATATGAGAAGAGGCTTGAGAAGCCTAAGTATGAAGAAGGTGCCAAACCAAGATTGAAGCCCAACCGCATCAATGAAAGATACAAGAGGAACAATAGGCGTGATGGTAAGGGCTTCCTAGGCCAAGAATACATATCCGACAATGAGGAAGAGGATGAAGAGAAGGTGGTTGGAGTGGCCGGTTTGGCCTTTGCCAAACCCGGGTCTCTCTTCACCTATGACTACACCAAGGACTACATCGACGACTCTCCTACTCCCAAGGTCACCGCCACTTGCCTCATGTCAAGGAGCTCCAAGGACGAGTCCAACGTGGAGTGTGGGGATAAGGAGAAAGTGGTGGGTGTGACCGGTTTGGCATATGTCGAACCCGGTTCACCTCTCACCTACGACTACTCCAAGGACTACATCGAGAGTTCTCCTACTCCCAAGATCACCGGTTCTTGTCTTATGGCAAGAAGCTCCAAGGTAATTGTCTCTCCTCCATCCCTATCTAGTGTCTTGGATGATTTTGAGAGTGATCATGATAGTGATAGTGATAGTTATGAATTTGGTAAAGAATATATAAAAGAAATGTATGCTATCATGAAGTCTCTTCCTCCCATTGCTCGTGCTAGAGTCAAGCAATTAATGGAACTTGTTATCTCACGTGATGAGGCCATTAATAGCTTGGAATCTCATATTGATGATGAGAAACAAAGATTCAATCTTCTTGAGAAAGAGCTTTGTGAGGAAAAGAATACCAATTCTTTTCTTAAACTACAAATTGAAATTTTTGAAATTGCTAAAGCAAAAGACATGGACACTATTAATAGGGCTAACTCATTGTCCCAAGAGCTTGATGCCTCAAAGAAAGAGCTTGAAGTTGCTCATGTTTCTCTTACCAAGGACCCTGAGCACCTTGAGAAGGCTAGTTTGCTTGTCAAGTGTGAGCTCATAAAACTTGGAGAGAACCATGATCAACTTCGGGTGTCATACGAGAAGGCTCTTGGTACATTGAAGGATCCAATTATAGTTGAAAATGATTCTTGTACCTCTAACTCTACCTTTGATCAAGCTCACCTCATTGAGGAAAATAAGAAGTTGAAAGATCAACTTGAGAAAGAGCGTTGTGCACCTACCTCCAAGGGAAAGATCCTAGATGAGATTTTATCCCGTCAAAAGACGAGAATTTCCAAGGAAGGTGTCGGTTTTGATCCAAAGAACAACACGAGCAATGCCATTTCACCAAAGAAGATAACCTTTGTGAAAGAAGGTGACAAGGTGGTTGACCAAGTCAAAAGTAATGTGGTGAATGGGGGAGCCATGAGGGGCAATCTCAATCACAAGTATGCGGGAAAGTATAATCCTTCCTATGTGCTATGTAAGGGCACTCAAGTAGATGTATATGCCAAATATGTTGGCCCTCGAAATGGTTATGCTTATAGGTGGTACTCAATTTGGGTACCTAAGGATCTTGTTGCTAATGCTAGGGGACCCATTACTCAATGGGTTCCTAAATCAAAGAATTGATTTTGTAGGGTTATGCCTCTGGTGGATCAAAATGGGTGTTTGATAGTGGATGCACCAATCACATGACCGGAGGTAGGAGTGGGCTTGACCAATTCATTCACGATGTCAACTCAACGTCAAGCATCACTTTTAGAGATAACTCTAAAGGAAAGGTACTAGGTTATGGTAAGTTGGTAATTTCCAAGGTTTTGACTCTTGAGACCGTCCTACATGTTGAAAACCTTGGTTACAACTGAAAGAACATTTCATAATCCCTAGTGTTTTGTGTGTTAGATAACAATATCAAGGATTATTTAATGTGTGTTGAAGTGTTGCAACTCTCTTTAAGGATAAAAGGAAAAGGAATCTGCCTTTCGGGGCGGATAATCCGCCCCCACCAGGGGCGGATAATTAGCCCCACCCTTTTCCCAGATAGGCGCAAGCCCCAGAAGGGGGGCGGAGTTTCGGCCAGACTTTCCGGCCACGCCGGATAATCCACCCCTGGAGGGGGGCCGGATAATCCCCCCAAGGTCTTCATCAAGTTTTGCAGGCGCCAGCCCTAGAGAGGGGCAGATTTTCTCCCCGGAATATCCGTCCTGGGGGCGGAGTTTTCCCGGGGGGCGGATAGTCCGCCCCTAGTGGGGGCGGATAATCCGCCCCCAAACTTGTTCAACAGCCAATTCTATGAAGGGGGTATTTAAGCCAGCCTTCCCCCTCCTGCAAGAACTCTTGGTTCATTCAAAGTCAAGATCTGATCTGCAACCTTCATCCAAGAGAGATCCACCTAGATCCATCCAAAGGCCCCGTCCCTTGGGGAATCGAAGGAGTAGAACTCGATCTTCATCATTAGCAATCAAGTGCTTCATCTCCTCTCCATTCATTTGGAGAATCACCGATCTAGTATTTCTTGCAAATACCTAGATCCTTGTTTTGTTTATATTGATAAACCTTGTTCTTGTGACAGCTTGTTGTCATCTCGGGAGCCCCCAATTTAGTTGTGGGTGTGTGCCCCGACAGCGTTGTAAAGGCAACGGTTCCCGCCTTGAAGGGTACCAATAGTTGAGAAGGTGGATTAGGCCTTTCGTGGCAAGATCATTGGGAGAATAGGGTGAGGCCTATTGTGGCGTGGTGGTCTTAGAACCGCTCACCCCTCCAACGCAGATGTACTTCCCTTAACAAGGAAGGAACTGCGGTAAAACAAATCCCTGTGTCTCCGCGTGCTCCACTACGGTTCCCTCGCTCCTCTCTTTACGTGCTTAGTAGCTAGGTTTGCATATAGGGAAATTCTTGTAGTTACATATCTAGAGAATTTACTTTGTGTCAAGCCTAAAATTGAAAAGGAACTAAAAACTAGGTAGCACCTATTCACCCCCTCCCTCTAGGTGCCCATACGATCCATTTCAATTGGTATCAGAGCCCCGACTCTTATTTCGGGCTTAACCGCCTAAGAGAAGTATGGGTTCCAAGGTAGATGGGAGTGATGCTCCGGAGGTAGTCACCATGAACGATCTCAAGACGTTGGAAACAACCTTGATGAGTTCAATGGAGGCTAAGATGGAAGATATGCGTCAATTGATAATGCGTCTCTCCACATTCGCAGCATCACCTCCATCTAACTTTAAGGCTACCACTCCGAAATCCAAGGAAACGGGTAAAACCGATTCCAAAGATAACGAAGTGGTTGGTGATGACACTAGCAAGAGCTCCTCCTCGAAAAAGGATAGTGGTAAGGAAGGATACAATTAGGTTTCCCATGTGTATTCTCCTGATCCACCTATCCCTCACGCACATCAGCATCTACTTTTACTCAATGGCAATTTTTGATGAAGTCTCATGTGTGCAGTTCATCCATTGAGTTGTGGAAAATCATCGAAAATGGTCTTCATGTTGGAAACCCCAACAATCTCACAATAAGAGAAGTTGTCGATAGTCAACTCAATGCTACAACTCTACACATGATACAAGACAAAGATATGCCACAAATTCAGCATCTTAGTACAGCTAAGGAAGCTTGGGATGCTCTCACCGAGCTCTTCATCGAAAATGAAAGTATGAGAAGGAATAGATATGATGCTTTGAGCAATGAAGCTGAAGGATTCTATATGTTGGATGGAGAAAACCACGAGGACATGTATAGGAGGCTCAAGGCAATAGCCACAACTTTCAGGAACCATGGTGCCGCTCACGTTGATGATGCATGGATCAAGCGCGAGTATGTCAGTGCTCTTATGCCATTTGAGCCCACAGATTTGAAAAGTCTCCAAGGTAGGCATAAATACCACCTTATGACATCCAATGAGGTAATGCAAGAAATGGCCGCCTTCAAAGTGGCTGCCAAGAATGCCGAAGATGCTCGTGCACGAGCTATGGGGATGCAAAAGGGGGTCAACATGGCCTTGAAGACTAGTGTGATTGATCATGATGAATATGCCATAGAAGGTATGGACTGTCCTGAGGATATAAAAAGGATCCACGGACAATACCTGGCTCTTTATGCTAGAAACTTTTGGAAAGACCCGGCCAAGGCCAAAGCTGAACTAGAATGCAAGAGTGGATCCTATGGAAGAAAGGAAAATGGTCCCAAGCTAAGAACATGTTTCAACTGTGGGGACCGGCTGCACTTTGTAGCTGAGTGTCCATATCAAAGTAGGGAATATAATGGAGGAAGACTTATTTTCAAAGACAAGTCAAAGGCCCCACGGAAAAAACAGTTTGTAAAGAAGAATGCTCATTTCAAGAAGCAACCAAAGATTGTTCTAGTGGCTCAAGAAGAATATTCTTCGGGAAGTGAAGATGAGGACGAGGATGATAGCTCTCAAGAGGTGGCTGCTATAGTCACCACATCTACATCAACATCTCTCTTCGACTCTCCGAACGAAAACATCATCAACAAGAATGCTACTTGTCTCATGGCAAGAAGCTCTGAGGTAACTTCTTCTAACTCTTATTTTCCTAAGGCTATGATTGACATGGATGATCCTACTAGTCTTAAGGTTAAAGAAGAGATTATTGCTTTGGACTATTTCTTCACTAACTTGCAAGGTGAGCACAAAATACGTTTTGAAGCTCTTATGGACCAGCTTGCCCAAAATGAAGCTCTCCTCAAAGAAAAGGGCAGAATTGAAAGGGATGATGCAATGGAAATTGCATCCTTAAAAAATGCTCTTGAAGAAGAAGAAGAGGCTCGGGTCTCTCTTGAAGAGAGGCTTGAGTCCATTGAGGAGTCACATGAAGAAATAGTGACTAAACTTGTTAAGGAACGTGATAATGCAGTCACCAAAGCAAAGAAGTTAAAGAAGGAAAAGATTGACTTTGGGGCTGCTCATGATAGACTCTCCGAGGAATTGGAGAAACTTAACAACGCTCACAAGGCGTTGAAAAGCGATTTCTCCATTCTCAATGAGTCACATGATCATCTCCAAATTCGATTGGCCAAGTATGATGTTCCTAGCACATCCAATTCAACATTTAGTCACAAGGAAAATGCTAGTGTGGAAGAAGAATTGGTCAAGGACATCACTCCCAAGGATAAGGGTGTTCTTGATGAAGTTCTTGGCAAGCAAAGGTCAAATCATGGTAAAGAGGGACTTGGATATGTCACCAAGTCCAAGAAAAAGAAAAACAAGAAGAACAAGACCAAGAATGTACAATCAAAGACAAGCACCGCTGACAAGAATGTCACAAAAGACAAAACTAACAATATTGGTTTTGCAGGGTCTCACAATCCAAATTATGAACTCTTTTGTGATGATTATGGTGATGTTTATGCTTATTATGTCGGTCCCTTTGATGAATATATTGCTTGGTCTATTTGGGTTCCAAAGACCCTTGTTACTAACATGAAAGGACCCATTGAAAAATGGGTACCTAAAACTAAGAAGTAATTCTCTTGCAGGGCTATGCTTCCGGTGGGTCGAAATGGGTGCTGGATAGTGGATGCACTAGTCATATGACCGGAAGCAAGGAGATCCTCATGGAGATTCATCCAAATAATGATAATATTACAGTCTCCTACGGTGATAAGTCTAAATCTCAGGTATTGGGTCTTGGCAAGGTTGTGGTTGCCCACGATATCTCTCTCGTGGACGTCATGCTTGTTGAGACCCTCGGTTACAACCTTCTTTCTATTCGTGCCCTTGGCAAGATGGGTTTTGCTGTTTTTATCGATGATGATTTAGTGGTACACTTGTGGAGCAAGTCTCTCAAGGTTGCTTTTGTTGGGTACGTCGAAAATGACCTGTATGTGGTGGACTTTTTGGGGAAAACCACTTCGGGTCTGTGTGCCTATTCAGAAAGGCCGGCGTGGGCTCGTTATGGCATCGCCGTTTAGCCCATGTCAACATGAGAACTTTGCAAATTCTCCACAAGGGTGGCCACATCCTTGGACTAAAATACAATGTCTCCTTTGCCAAAGATCGTGTTTGCAGGGCTTGTGTTAAAGGCAAAATGCATGACTCTCCCCACAAGAGGAAGACTATTGTGTCTTCAAAGAGGATATTGGAATTACTTCATGTGTATTTATTTGGTCCTCCATTTCATGCAAGTCTTGGTGGGAAGAAATATTGCTTGGTCATTATCGATGAATACTCAACATATACATGGGTCTACTTCTTCAAGCTAAAGAGTGAGACTCAACAAACGGTCATTGACTTTGCCAATGAAGTTCAACGTCAATACAATGTTCCTATCTTGGAAATAAGAAGTGATAACGGCTCCGAATTCAAGAACTACACTTTGAATGAGTTTCTAAGCGAAGAGGGGATAAGACATCAATATTCCGCTGCGTACACCCCTCAACAAAATGGTGTAGCCGAGAGGAAGAACCGGACGTTGATGGACATGGCAAGATCAACGTTGGCCGAATTCAAGTCTCCTTACAACTTTTGGGCTGAATCCATATCCACTGCTTGTCACTCATCTAACCGGCTCTATCTCCGAAAGATTTTGGACAAGACTCCATATGAAATACTTACCGGTAACAATCCCAACATCTCATACTTCAGGGTATCTGGTTGTAAGTGTTTCTTTCTTATTAAAGGTGCCCGCTTGTCTAAATTTGAGTCCAAGGCTTTATAAGGTATTTTTGTTGGTTACGGTGCCGAATCCCACACTTATAGAGTCTACAACAAGCTCACCGGGACTGTTGTAGAATCTTGTAGTGTGGAGTTCGATGAAAATAATGGCTCCTATGTAGGGCAAGTTGATTTTTGTGATGCAGATGTTGAAATACCCCAAGATTCCATAAGAAGAATGGGCGTGGGATTTTTCCGCCCCATTGAGGAACCCCTTGTGACGGATCGGGAAGGACAATGCTCCACTCAAGTGGAGACCTCATCTACACAAGATCAACAAGCCCCTACTGCTGGAGAAAACTCTGCACCAACACCGCAATCTGTTGACGATCATCAATTCTCTGGGCAAAATGTTAGTCCCAGGCCGGATTATCCGCCCCCTCCAAGGGGCGGATAGTCCGCCCCTGGCACTCCAACTCGTCCCAGGGGATCCGGAGAAGAAGGGAATAACCAAGAAGACTCCAGGCCGGATTCTCCGGCCCTCGAGGGCGGGTTATCCGGCTCTGGACCTCCCAGCCCTATCAGGCTTTCACACGAAGAGGAGATTGTTGCCTCATCTCCCAGGCCGGACAGTTTGGCCCCACCAAGGGGCGGATTATCTGGCCCTGAAGAACATGTTCAGCAACAAGCTCATGTTGTCAACTCAGATCAAGATAAAGGGCAAGGTAGTGGACAAGATAAGGATACAAATGTTGAATCAACTCCTCCTAGAAACAATAAGGACATTGATGCTCGTCGCAAGGCACGTGCTGATCGGAACCTTGAGCTAAGGGGTCACACTCTTGACAAGGTTGTCGGTGATCTACGAAGAAGAGTGTCTACTAGAAGAGAACTTGCAAGCTTTTGTGATCATCAAGCTCACATTTCTATGGTTGAACCGAAGAAGGTCTTTGATGCTTGAAGATCCTGATTGGGTTGTTGCAATGCATGAAGAATTAAATAACTTCAAGCTCAACAAAGTTTGGAAGATCGTAGAGAAACCCAAGGATTGCCGCAATGTTATCGGCACCAAGTGGATTTTCAAGAACAAACAAGATGAAAATGGCATTGTTGTGAGGAATAAAGCAAGACTCGTGGCTCAAGTATTCTCTCAAGTGGAAGGAATTGATTTTGGCGAGACTTATGCTCCTGTGGCTCGTCTTGAGTCCATTTGTATCCTTCTTGCCTTGCCGCTCATCATAATTTTAAATTATAGCAAATGGATGTTAAGAGTGTGTTTCTTAATGGTCCACTACATGAGTTGGTATACGTCAAGCAGCCCCCGGGTTTTGAGGACCCCAAATTTCCGAACCATGTCTTCAAACTCGATAAGGCGCTCTATGGCCTTAAACAAGCCCCACGTGCATGTATAAGCACCTTAAAGAGCTTTTGTTAGACCGTGGATTCGAAGTTGGGCAAATCAATCCCACTATTTTTACTAAGAAGGTTAATGGGGAGCTTTTTGTATGCCAACTTTATGTAGATGACATTATTTTTGGCTCCACTAACCAAGATTTTAACGATGAATTTTCAAAGCTTATGACTGACAGGTTTGAGATGTCGATGATGGGTGAATTGAGGTTCTTTCTTGGATTCGAGATCAAACAACTTAGAGACGGAACTTTTATTAATCAAGCTAAGTACATTCAAGACATGATCAAGAGGTTCAAGATGACGGATCTCAATGGCGTTGCTACTCCAATGCAAACAAAGTGTCATCTTGAGCTCAATCCCAAGGGTAAAGACGTGGACCAAAAGGTATACCGATCCATGATCGGATCTCTCCTTTACCTTTGCGCATCTAGGCCCGATATCGTGTTAAGTGTAGGAGTGTCTGCAAGGTACCAAGCCGCTCCTAAAGAAAGCCACTTAGTGGCGGTCAAACGAATCTTCAGATATTTGGTTCATTCCCCAAATTTTGGGTTATGGTATCCCAAGGGTTCAAGTTTCTCTCTATGTGGTTACACTGATCCAGATTGGGCTGGTGACAAAGATGATAGTAAATCAACTTCTGGTGCATGTCAATTCTTGGGCAGGTCTCTAGTATGTTGGTCTTCAAAGAAACAGAATTGCATTTCACTCTCAACCGCTGAAGCTGAATATGTTGATGCTGCAAGTGCATGTACACAGTTATTATGGATGAGGCAAACTTTAAAGGAATATGGTGTCAATTGTGACAAAGTGCCTCTATTATGTGACAATGAGAGTGCTATCAAAATTGCTTACAATCCCGTGCAGCATATAAGAACAAAACATATTGAGATTCGCAACCATTTCATTCGGGATCATGTTGCTCATGGTGATATTGCCCTATCCTTTGCGAGCACGAAGAACCAACTTGCTGATATTTTCACGAAGCCTCTTGATGAAGCAAGATTTTATTATTTGAGGAATGAGCTAAATATCATAGATTCAAGGAGCCTGGCTTGACTACCCTTGAACACTCACTTACTCCTTTCATGTATTTGGTTTAGATGCGGGCATAGACATAGGGGGAGTGTGGTCCTAATTGATATGGCTAACCCTCCCCCCATAATGCCGAAAGCAAGAAATGTCATTTCCCTTAATATCATTTGGTGATGTGTGGGTTATTGACGAGCATTGAATTTGAACTCAAGATACATCTTCGCGGTGTCATGCCATGCACTCCAACATGGTGGCTTCGGCCACCGCCCTCTTCCTCGAGAAGAGTTGGTTTCTAATGGCTCTCTTTGGATTTTCTTGCATATTTCGTGTTCTTATGGAAAACACACTCAACTTTGGTTTTTGTTTGTTTTGATTCTTGCAAATTTGGGTGTGTAGTACCATCTCAGTTTTTTGCTCTAAACCCAAGCCTTCTTCCCCCCCCCTTGAACCATCTATTCTTGCACACAAGTCCTCTATACACCATTGAGGGGTTTTGCAAGGGTGCTCCGGCCTGAATCTGTTCTAAACAGAAAATTCAGGGGGGGCGGACTATCCGCCCCAAGTGGGGGGCAGATTATCCGCCCCAGGCGAATTCTGCCTCTTAAGGGCTGGGTCGGGGAGGCCAGGCTCAAACAGAGCAGCCAGCCCTCCCCCAACCCTAGCCCTGCCCTCAGCCACCGTCGGAGCTTCCGCCCCTCCCCGGAGTCGATTTGACCATCGGATTCTCCGGGCCCTCCCCGGATCTTCTTCACCTCGCCTCCGGGTATCTTCTCCTCCGTGATTTTCCTCCAATGAGTGATGGTAACTCCCTCATCTCTCTCCTTTGTATGGGATGCGTTTTTTTGGTGGAAATCTCGTTGTAGAAGATCCTTGGTGTTTTCCTTGCTTGCTAGAATCAGTAGTATTGCAACCCTAGTGCCCGATCTGTTTTGCCATGGTAAATCTGGGCCGTTCCAGCATTTTTCCGCGGGGGGCGGATTATCCGCCCCTGCCAGGGCCGGATAATCCGGCCTGGAGATTAACCACTGGTCTGGTTTGGTCCTGATTTCTGTAAAGCACATCCTTGGCTTATGGGTTGCTTTTTTACTATTTCTATCATTTCTCCTGGACTTGTGTGTGTGCTTATCTCCATGCTATCCCTCTCATGCTTTTCACAGGTGGTTCCAAGTTACTAAGACATTCTCTCATCATCCCCATGCCCGTTATCTCAAGCCCACTGCAGAAGGGACATTCATTGATGAAACAGAAGTCAGCAGAGCAACAAGAGAGGCTGAACGGATGGCTGAGGCAGGAAAGAAAACAAAGAGGACTACATCTCGCAAGGGCAAACGGTCTCGGCCCAGCTACAAGGCTATGGACAGTATTCAGCATGCCTCCATTCGCCAGACTGACTACTCTGATGAGGTTGACAGTGATGGTCCCCCAGAGGACTCTATGTTTTGGAATGCCCACTTTCGGGTTATTCATGATGATGTGTATGCCACTCTCAAGCTTCGCCCCATGCACCCCATCAATATGACTGAGGCTCAATTAAAGGGAAGGCTCCTTGAGGCATTGGATGTTACCAACAAGATGGGACTTCACCACCTTATGACTCTCCAATGCAACTATGATTCCTCCGTGGTGAGGCAGTTTTTCTCGACACTTGTGATTTGCGGTGATGAGCGTTGTACCATGAAGTGGATGACCGGGACAACAATGATTCAGTCGGACTTCCGCATTATTGGGCAGGTTCTTGGGTATGCTTTCCATGGCCGTGACACTCCTTCTGGCCATCACATCATTTCCCCACTGAAGCCATCCAAGGACACAGTGCTTGCTCCCTGCCTTTCTCCTGATGGTGTTGCTGGTACTTTCGCTGGTCTCTCTCCCTTGTATGCCTCCCTTGTTGGCATATTTAGGGACAACATTTCTCCGAGTGGAGGCAACAATGACAAGATCCGTGGTCACCTGGTTCCTCTCCTTGCTTTTGCTCACGAGTGTGCCACCAATTCTGGTTCAGCTACAGGTTACAAACTGGATGTCATGGACTACATATATCATGAGATGACGGATGCTATGATCAACAGGCTCTCTATTCCATATGCTCCTTTCATTATGATGCCCATCAAGCATATGTTGCCTCTTGAGGACTTTGGCATTGCTTTGGATGGGGTTCACAAGCCCAACAAAATCTACAACAAGGCTCAGAAGACCCATCACCCTTCCACTGCCCCTGAGTCCTTCATGCGTGATGCACGGGCTAGTGGTCGTCGTTCCGCGGTGTCCCCAATGGCATGCAAGGTTAAACAGCTCACTTGGCTCCAGCGGCACATCCTTTGCATGGGCATTGACACTCACAAGGGCCAGTATGAGGCATACCGGAGGGATCATGAGAGGGATCACACTCAACAGCTTATTCTTCACCATGTCTCAGGCGCCACGGCCATCCACCTCCTCCCACTTCTCCGGAACCGTATGCTCAGTGGAACACTTCAGGGATCAACTACGGTGAGCTCGAGAGTTGCCTGTTTCCTCCACCTCCGAGGGCACCCACTCCTCCAGCTGATGACGACGATGATGAGTATGACAAAGAGGAAGGGGACGGGGATGACTACGATGAGGATGAGGAGGCGTGATCTTCTAGGGCGTTAGCATCGCTCTTCTTCCTTTTTGGAGTTTCGATGCTAAAGGGGGAGAAGTAGTTCTATTAGGTCTCGTGGATTTGCAAGGGTCGGGTGCAAGCACTTGACTTTCAGTTGTTTTATTTGCTTGCTTGTGCCCCTTTTAGCGTGAACTTATTTGCTATTTGTGCTTGGATTATGTAAGACTATGTCGTGCTCTACTCTGTTTGGTCTTCTGGAATCCCGGATTTATATTGTGGGTCTACTCTCATGGAATTCTGGATTTATCTATGGAGTCTGTTTGATGGCATATGGAATCATGGGATTATCTAGTGTATGCGTCAATATTGTGGTATGTGCTTGGAGTCTAAGAATCTCATTATTTTCTTTGGCTATAATCACATCCCGGTGGTATGACCTTGTTTCCCAACCCACCTAGTTTCAATTATCTTTGGTATGAAAGTTGTGTTCTCTCTAGTGTGTGTATTTGTATTCAAATGCAAATTGTAAATATGCACACATCTAGGGGGAGCCTCTTTCATTTTTGTTAAGGTGGCGTTAGCCAGTTTCATTGCAAATCCTAGTATTGTCATCTAACACCAAAAAGGGGGATATTGAAAGGACATTTCATAATCTCTAGTGTTTTGTGTGTTAGATAACAATATCAAGGATTATTTAATGTGTGTTGAAGTGTTGCAACTCTCTCTAAGGGTAAAAGGAAAAGGAATCTGCTTTTGGGGGGCGGATAATCCGCCCCCACCAGGGGCGGATAATCTGCCCCACCCTTTTCCCAGATAGGCGCAAGCCCCATGCGGTGACCCAGCATACCACTGCATGATGTAGTATACTATAGTCATTGACATAACACCAATGAAACACCGTTCACTAGTATTACATCCCTCAGAATGGCACAACAGAAACACAGCGGGTCCAATACATGGCTAAAGGTTACAACTCACTCTTTACACAAGATCCAGAGAATACTCTAGGTTAAAGAGAGAGAAAGAACTTCTTACGAAGAAGAATCAAATATAAATAACACAAGAACAATTATACTATTGAGTCTAGTATTCTGGCTAAGAGGTTGGCATTGCTGCTATTGCAACGCACTATAGAAATAGGTTCTTTGGCTAGAAATTACACTCCTATCTAATCCGTAACTTCGTCTTCACTTGAGTTGATGTATATGTTGACTTCCTTGACTTCATTGGAGAGCTTTAGCTGTTGATGATTACTGGAGCATAACTTGGTGTAGACATTGTCTTCATGGCTTCAGAATCTAACAAGGGTTAAGAAGATACTTTGAGTATGAGCGTACTCAGCAAATTCACTAGAAAAGGAGTGTTTGATGCACTATAACTACAACCACAGACCATAGGTCGTAGGCAATGCAAGTTTTCATAAACATTTCTTCAAAGGTTGCTTTTATTCTGAAAAGCTATGTCCGTCAGCCTTCACGGGTTTACCAGAACTTTCATGGATTTCCTTTCCCGCCGCGTTCGCAGCTCCTTCCCGAAACAGGGAGTAACAAGTTACAGTTCTTACACTCTGCAGAGGTGCGTTACTTTACCCATGAGAGATCAAATCTTTGTTGCACAACCGGGAAGCTTATTCCCGTCCACAATTCCATGATGTGGGGCCTAGAAGATGATCCAAGCCAATCACTGCCCCCTTCGCGACCTTGCATGCCTCCTTGGTGTACACCATGCCCACATAAAGAATTACGCAATGGTTTGTACAAACCGTTAGCTGTCAGAACTACCATGTGACGTTGAGGGTTCCCACCCATATGCTGCATATCCTCTATGAATTACCAATTAATATGCACGCTACAAGGATAACAACCACGACCTGCACATCCGGCTTCATGCGAGAGGAAGAAGATACAGCTAACATCTCCGTCCCATTCCAAATCTCATGGTCAACGCGTAATATACGGCGCAAGAATCACTGGAGACATTGGTTGTTAAGTCCTAGGTGATATAGTTCTGAACAGTGGTATTCCGACTGTCAGATTTAATAGATTAGCTTATCACCCTGGATTAGTAACCAATATTTCACATTATTATCGAAAATAGTGTTTTTAGACCTTTTTCAAATGCAGGTGATAACAACACTGGATTTGTAAAATACTTTACAGAAAATAAACAAAGGACATGAGCAAGTGTGAACTTGCCTTTTGTGGTTGCAAGATTATGCACTCACGGTCTTCGGGTCAGTATAAGATCCAAAATCTGAAATCAGCATCACTGGTCCGGTAAGGACTAATGTTTAAAGAAGCAATATGCTTTTATGTATAAGTAATGTGATGCACGTTCTAAGCGCAAATCCCAGGGATAATGTTGTCCTAGGGTTTGGATTCCGAAAATGGTTATTTTGGAATGTTTGGTCCTTTTAGATAAGTTTCACATTTGTGCTTTTATTAGAGCTTATGAGTGCGTGTGAGAAACACATATTTATGTAGCAATAAAATATACACTTATGAAATGCTAGTCCAGATTGCTTATACAAGAGTTCTTGTTTGAAGTGGCAAGAAGGATAACCTTCAAAGAAAAGGTTTCCCTTCTAAGGTCTAAACAAACTTTTTGGTTAGTTAGTGGTGATTGATTTTATTGGTTTGTTTAAATGGTTTGGCTTGAGTTGCTTTATAACTTAATTACTTCAGACCAAAGTTAACTATAAAATATATAATAATGTTTATAGTGTTGTATTAAGATTCTGTAGACTAAAGTTAACTCTAAAACAAAGATAGTTTGAAAGTATAATGCTTATGATATTTGTACTTTGTGTATCTGGAATGTTTTCTTTAAGTTATTTAAGAATGGTTATTCTTTTACTTGGTGTAATGGTTTCTTGATTCTATAATAGAGTAGTATCATTTATATTTTATAAAGGAGTGGTTGTGGTTTTATAAACCAAAATATAATATTGCTTCACTACTAATGGACTTATTATAATGTTGGAGTAGTTTTTGTAATCTGGTAGTTAACATGGATGGAAAGGATCTGATTTATTCACAACGTGTTCTTTAAGGGCTTTATCATGAATTGAAATACTTTGAGAATATAATTTTCATTTAGGGTTGATGATAAGTTAATAAAAAGATATTTATAATGTTTTAAACCATTTAAGCTTCATTTTATTAATATTTAAGAATAATACTATTTATTAAACTTAATTTACTCATTTTAGGAATATTAATAAATTTTATTTATCCTTACCAATGAATTATTAATGAAGTAAATAAGTTGAAATTTGAGTTATTAAAATATTCAATTTTTATTTAACTCAAAAGTAGAATATTAGATTTTTAACATGTAGATATTATTTTTGTGATCATTTTGGTATATCACATTTATTTTTGTGATTTATAAATAATAAGATATGATTTTTATAATTCTTATTACTTTATAATTACTTAATAAATAATAAATATTTAACTAAGTGAACTAATAATACATGATTATAGTTTTGAATTATAATTCTTATTTTTCTAAGATTTTTGGTATTTTATTTATATTATTAACATTTATCATTATAAAAATATGAATTATCAAAGTTTTATTACTTATGAAACCTTTACTAAATAATATTTATTTAGATAATTTTCATAATAATATTTGATAATAGTTTTAAGTTGTAGATTTTATTTTTCTGAAAATTTTCATATATTATACATACTTTTCTGAATTATAAATCAAAAGTTATTAATTAAACAAGATTTAATCATTTATTAGATTTCTAGAATATTATTAATTGAATTATAACATTTTATTTATTTCCTAACAGAAAATACTTTTTACACCGTACCAAGAGCTAGCCCCAGTCACTGACCTGTGGGCCATTGTCCACCTCATTTCTCAGGTGAAAGAAATGCATTTGTTACCGACCCAGTCTTTACCCTAGTCAATGACATATGGGTCCTAGGCCATGTCATCAGCCACGTGAGCAAAGACTGGTCAAACAAGCTGACGTGGTTCGATCATGAGGTGAGCACGACGCAGTGATGGCGTCAGCATCACCATCGCCGTCAGTGATTGGTCGCCGGCGACGATCTACCGCGATTTAGCATGCGTGGTTTAGTGCGTTGGAAAGAGGGAACAGAGGCGAACCTATTGGTGGTAAGGCCGCTACTTAATGGTCACCGGAAATACACCTGCGACGAGCTTCTGCGGCGGCCAACGGCGGTGCTCAACGAAATGGGGTCTACGGTGCGAATCAGCAAACGAAACTAGGGTTCAGAGATGCATAATCTTACCCTGATGACGATAGAGAGGTTGGCGAGGACAGGCGCAGTCGGAGGCGAGCTTTCTGGCAAGATTTCCGACGAACTGCCGCGAGGAAGAACAACCAAATTCGTCCGCTCCAGTGCTCCCCTTGATGCAGGATTTCTCTCAGAGGATCTACGGAGGACGGCGCTTCTCCATGGCTGCTCAGAATGGTGTGGGGAGATGTGATTCGACGGCGAGGGGTGGCTCCGGTGAGCTAGGTTTCGGGTGAGGAAAAGAAATGAATCTGGAGAGCGAGATTAAGGATGAGGACAAGCAGGGTTGTCGCGGTGGCCTTCTTATCCTCTCCTAGAAGCGGCGACGTTGATCTTGGCGCAACGACGACGATGACGGCATCGGGCGGCGGTGAGATTCGCTAGCAAGTTGTCTATGTGCGTGACGATGACGATGATGGTTGTTTTGTGGATAACCCCCTGGTGATTCTTTCAGCTCAACCCGCGGTCCTCTCCTGACCCCACTTGTCAGTCACAGATATAAAAGATCTAGACTGGTTATTGGGTTGTTGTGGGATGCACAGGGGCGTCAGATAGGTGTAGGGGTGTTGGGCCACGACCAGGTAGTGTTTTTATTTGTTTTATCCTTTTTCTATTTTCTGTTTTCTTATTCAGATCTGAATTTGATTTATGTTTTGAACCTTTCTTTGTATAATTTATTTGCTGGATATTTGCAACAATACTAAAATATATTTTGTATCACTTGTGAATTTTTATTATATCATATTTTTGTATTTATATTTTTTACTCAATATGAATCCCCTTGTTAATAGTTTGTAGAAACTTTTCTTATTATTTTTCTCTCCTATTTTAGTTAGGGATTTCATGAATGATATATTCTTATTTGTTTATAAACTTAACTCTAATTGGCTCATAGTTTGAATATTAATTTTATATGTATAATGATCCTGGATCATTATTTGATGCATGAAACATGAAAGACATTGATATGGTTATTACTACTCACATTAATTTGGGAAAAATGACAATGTATATATTCTATTGTAATGAACAAGAGGTTTAGGGTTTTGAATTATGAATCTTACCCTGGGCTTTAGGGTTTTTGTATATACTTAGATTTCTTTATGGATATGGGTCAAGATTGCATGACTAAGCACATTGTCTCATGTTTATGATATTTGATGAAATCTCCCTTTATAATAGAAAGTTATAATTAGAATGTTTTATAAAAAGAAATGGATAAAAATACTCCTAAGCACATATAATTATGATGGTTGGAATTGACAGAGATGTGCTTATGTGATTTGCTATAAGAAAATATCCCTATAAAGTGATATAGACATAAGATAATGGATCAATAGCATGAAATGGATATTATGTTTGATTTGAGATTTAGAGTTGCTTGTTTACCAAGAATTACTATCTTCCATAATTCGTAATTCTAGACTTCTTATTAAGGAATTCCTTTCCTAGATATAATACATCTTCCTATCCATCATCATGGTTAGTATGATGAGTTTTACTCCGTAAAATCTTCTTATTTATATATCATTCTTCTAAACTCATGGATGAATCCAATGAGTTTGATATCAAAGCATTTCATAGTTTTCTTATATCCTTGCTTGATTATACCCACTATATTACTATTGAAATTCTTCAATCCAACAAGTAGTTCTTTCAAACTCCACTCGTAACCCTCCTTAATCCTTCATCACTAATGTTTCTCTAATAGTTGTATGCATCCGACTACCTTTCTCTGAGTTGTCTATCCTTTAAGATTAATGACACTACTTCTATCACTCTATGCTCTACTAGCTTTAACTGAATAATATCATCTTAAATTCACTTTACTTCAATAACTCTCATTCTAACCCTAATTCATATTTATGTGGTCTGTAATGACTATTCTAGTATAACTTTTCCCTACTAGGTTTTCAATCATGTTTTATCCACCAACACCACTTATACATGACATAAGTACTCAATCTTGGTGAATAAGGCTTTATCATTATAATCTTGTGACCTTTTATGGTTTAGGTTTCTAGTTGGCTAATCAAGGCTTCCATCCATACAACATTGCAGTTGTATGATAATTATCTTCTGTTTAGTTCTATTGGATTAAGATATATAATTCATTGATTATACCTACTTGACACAATAGGACTACTCCTGGCAACTATCTCCAGACTTCATCCTTGTAATCTTCTTTTCTATAAAGGAGGGATTTAACCCCATCAATTATCCTATTGATTTGATTCTTTGCAATCCTTCTTATCAAATAAATGTCATCTGAAAGTAGCATCACTATTCACCTCTTCTTGGTTGTTTCTTTATAGATACTTATTTGTAAGCTGTGTTATGATCAAGTACTTGTTAGGTTGAGAATGGGTGAATCAATAGTTGATTTCTCAACATTGATGAACAACAGACATGGAAATATAACTCAACAGAGATGATAAGGATTGATATGGAAATAAAGATATATGGTGAATGATCTTGACTTAGTTTCTTTCCTACCCAATCTTATTTCAAAAGTAGGGTTAGATATTACCATGATACTCAGGATGTATGCAGATGAGATTAAGATATAGTTGTTACATTCTTATTATTTGTGTTATATCCTTAACTTGGTACTTATGAGTGATTATAATGGATACTATAATATGATCACCTAATGATCAAATATAATTCACATAGTATTAAGGTTTAACTTATAGTACATTTGATCTACCCTTAGATCAAATCTCCCTTACCCAAAATGGGTTTTAGCAAAGGTCTTATTGAAACTTATCGCGGTCAACTTGATGATCTACTTCAATTCCATAAAGCTAAGAGAAGCTTCAATCACTTTGACCAGTTTTGCTTAAAAGAGCGAAAATTATTCGGATTTTCTATGCATGAAATGCAATGCACACATCTGGGCCCAACTTTCTAAGCTCTAATGCTGGGATGTTACACCCCAGAAGGGGGGCGGAGTTTCGGCCGGATTTTCTGGCCCCGCCGGATAATCCGCCCCTCAAGGGGCCGGATAATCCACCCCTCATGTTCACTGCCAAGGTGCAAGCCCCAGAGGGGGGGCGGAGTTTCGGCCGGACTTTCCGACCACGCCGGATAATCCACCCCCCCTCCCCAAGGTCTTCATCAAGTTCTGCAGGTGCCAGCCCCAGAGAAGGGGCGGATTTTCTCCCCGGAATATCCGCCCTGGGGGCGGAGTTTTCCCGGGGGCGGATAGTACGCCCCTGGTGGGGTCGGATAATCCGCCCCCAAACTTGTTCAACGGCTAGATCTGTGCAGGGGGTATTTAATCCAGCCTTCCCCCTCCTGCCAAAACTCTTGGTTCATTCGAAAAAGTCAAGATCTAATCTGCAACCTTCATCCAAGAGAGCTCCACCTAGATCCACCCAAAGGCCCCGTCCCTTGGGGAATCGAAGGAGGAGAACTCGATCTTCATGATCAGCAATCAAGCGCTTCATCTCCTCTCCATTCATTTGGAGAATCACCGATCTAGTATTTCTTGCAAATACCTAGATCCTTGTTTTGTTTATATTGATAAACCTTGTCCTTGTGACAGCTTGTTGTCATCTCGGGAGCCCCCAATTCAGTTGTGGGTGTGTGCCCCGGTAGCGTTGTAAAGGCAACGGTTCCCGCCTCGAAGGGTACTAATAGTGGAGAAGGTGGATCGGGCCTTTCGTGGCGAGATCCATCGGAGAATAGGGTGAGGCCTATTGTGGCGTGGTGGTCTTAGAACCGCCCACCCCTGCAACGCAGATGTACTTCCCTTAACAAGGAAGGAACTGCGGTAAAACAAATCCATGTGTCTCCGCGTGCTCCACTACGGTTCCCTCGCTCCTCTCTTTACGTGCTTAGTAGCTAGGTTTGCATATAGGGAAATTCTCGTAGTTACATATCTAGAGAATTTACTTTGTGTCAAGCCTAAAATTGAAAAAGAACTAAAAAATTGGGTAGCACCTATTCACCCCTCCCCCCTCTAGGTTCCCATACGATCCATTTCAACAACTTGCTTCCTATTAAACATCTCGCGGATGCCGGCTATGACTCCTATTTCTCTAGAACTTTTGTGAAGGTCTTTAGGGGTGATGATCTCAGCTTGGTTCTCATTGGACACGTGGAAGACGACCCTTATGTGGTCGACCTCTCGAAAGAGATCCAATCTCTTCCTACATGTCTAATGGCCAAGGCTGACAAGGGATGGCTTTGGCATCGTCGTCTAGGCCATGTCAACATGAGAAATCTCAATCTACTCCTAAAGGGTGAGCATATTATTGGACTAACCGGTATCTCCTTTGAGAAAGATCGTGTGTGTAGTGCTTGCATTTCAGGAAAGCAAATTGGGAAGCATCATCCTTCCGTTACCAAGGTGTCCACGTCAAGACCCTTGGAGCTGCTCCATTTGGATCTCTTCGGGCCTTCGACATATGACTCTCTTGGTGGAAGAAGATATGGTCTTGTCATTGTTGATGATTACTCAAGGTATACTTGGGTCTTTATTCTCAAGATGAAGGATGAGACCTTCAAGGAATTCATGATCTTCGCCAAGCAAGCTCAACGCACTCATGGAGTGGAGATCAAGACTATTAGAACCGACAACGACACCGAGTTCAAGAACTACACCATGCAAGAATTTGTTGAATATGAGGGGATCAAGCATGAATTCTCAGCTCCTTATACCCCTCAACAAAATGGTGTTGTTGAAAGGAAGAACCGGACAATTATTGAGATGGCAAGAACAATGTTGAGTGAATTCAAGTCCCCTCACAATTTTTGGGGAGAAGCTATTGCTACCGCGGTCCACTACACGAACCGGCTCTTCCTCCGTGCTCCCTTTGACATGACTCCATATGAGATTCTCACAAGTAAGAAGCCCAATGTCAACTACTTCCGTGTCTTTGGATGCAAGTGCCTCGTCAAGAACAAAAAGGAAAAGCTCGATAAATTCAAATCTAGAACTATAGAGGGTATTTTTGTTGGTTATGCGGAAAACTCTCATGCCTATAGATACTACAACAAGACCAATGGTAGTGTTGAAGTATCTCGTGACGTGGAGTTTTTGGAGAATAACGGGCCCCATGAGGGGCAAGTTTCTTCTCGTGATGTAGGAGATGGTGATTCTTCTCAAGTCATCAAGTTGATGGGTATTGGGCACATCTTGCCCACCGAGTCTCACATTCATGTTCAGCAAGATGATGGGGGAGAATCAAGCTCAACTCAAGAAGAGACAAGCTCTACCCAAGTTGAGCCATCAAATGCATCACAAGATCAACATCTCTCTCAAGATTCTATGCAAACAGAAGAACAAGAACCAAGCCCTCAAACCTTTGAGCAAGACCAAGTAGAAGATCAACCTCCATCTCAAGGCCAAGATCAAGATGGTGTCAATGATCAAGGCCCCTCAAAAGATGAATTTGTTGATCATGAAGGCACAATTCGGAAGATTAAGGCTGCCTCCATTGCAAATGGACTTCAAGTCAACAATATCCTTGGAAGCATATCAAGAGGGATCGAGACCCGTGCCGAGAAGAAGAACCTCACAACCTTTTGTGGGCATCATGCTTTTGTGTCCAACTTTGAGCCCCTTAAGGTTCATGAGGCTTTGGAGGATCCGGATTGGGTCATTGCCATGCAAGAAGAACTCGAGTGTTTCACCCGCAATGAAGTATGGTCTCTAGTGGAGAGGCCTAAAGATCATCGCATCAATGTCATTGGGACCAAGTGGGTGTTCAAGAACAAGCAAGATGAGAACGGGGTCGTCACAAGAAACAAAGCAAGGTTAATGGCGCAAGGGTATGCCCAAATAGAAAGTATTGACTATGAGGACACCTTTGCGCCCGTTGCTCGTCTTGAAGCTATTCGTCTCTTGCTTGCTTATGCATTTTTCCATAACTTCAAGCTTTATCAAATGGATGTGAAAAGTGCATTTCTTAATGGTACCTTGAAAGATGTTGCATATGTAGCTCAACCCCCGGGTTTCGAAAACACACGCCATCCCAACCATGTGTATCTACTCCATAAGGCGCTCTACGGACTAAAGCAAGCTCCTCGTGCTTGGTATGAGCACCTTAGGGATTTTCTACTTATGGATGGGTTTAGCATGGGTAAGGTCGATTCCACCCTTTTCACCAAACGGGTTAAAGGGGGTGGCTTATTTATTGTTCAAATATATGTTGATGATATTATCTTTGGTGGAACTAACGAATCTCATAACAAAGCTTTTGCCGAGTTGATGACTATGAAATTTAGGATGTCCATGATGGGGAGTTGAAGTTCTTTCTAGGCTTCATCATAAAGCAACTTCCTCATGGCACTTTCATCTCTCAAGAGAAGTACCTTAAGGATAAGCTCAATAAGTTTGAGATGGCCAAGGCTAACCCATGAAGACACCCATGCCACTAAATGGACAACTTGGCCTTGGAGTAGGTTAGAAGGACGTGGATCAAAAGGTATATCGTTCTATGATTGGTTCCTTGCTCTACCTTTGTGCTTCTAGACCGGATATCATGTTAAGTGTTGGAATGTGTGCTTGTTTTCAATCCGCTCCCAAGGAGTGCCACTTGATGGCGGTCAAACAGATTTTTAGGTACCTTGTTCTCACTCCTACTCTCGGGCTTTGGTATCCAAAGGGGTCAACCTTTGAGCTTGTTGGCTATTCGGATGCCGATTGGGCAGGTGATAAGGTTGACCGGAAATCAACCTCCAGGGCTTGCCAATTTATTGGTCGATCGTTGGTGAGTTTGTCTTCCAAGAAACAAAACTCCACAGCCATATCCACTGCCGAAGATGAATACATATCCGCGGCATCTTGTTGTGCTCAATTGTTATGGACGAGGCAAACCTTGAAAGACTATGGTGTGTCTCTTGGTACGGCGCCTCTTCTATGTGATAATGAAAGTGCAATAAAGATCGCCAACAACCCCGTCCAACATTGCCGCACCAAACATATTGAGATTCACCACCACTTCCTACGTGACCATATCGCAAATGGTGATATCAATCTCACTCATGTGGGTACGATGTTCCAATTGGCCGATATCTTCACGAAGCCTTTGGATGAAGCCTGGTTTGTCATGTTGAGGCGAGAACTCGGTATCCTAGATCCCCAAAACTTGGATTGATTCGCTTCTTGCACTATATTCTTTCTCTTAACATGTTATGTAGACTAGTTGCGCATCACATGTAGGGATGGTCATCTTACCATTTCTTGGTCCGATGGTTACCTATGTGTGCAACATAAATTGATCTCGTGTCATGATATGGGTCCAAGCATCTATCTTTGAGGCACCATGACATGTGTTCTTAAACATAGGGGAGAAATCCTCCGCCAAATGGTCGGTTTTGTGTATTGGGTGCATTGTTGCTTCAAGCTAAATCCTTTGTCCATGGTCGCTCTTCGCTTTTGCTTTTTCATGACCTTGCCTTATGGACAGTGCTCTCTCTCTGGTCTTCACTTGGATCTTGTGTATATGATCATATGATTCCTCACAATATTTCATCTCCAAAACATCAACAAACTTGTTTCGCTGTCTTCAGAAATTTTTCGGCAAAAATTCCGGTTCGACCGGCCTGACGACCGAAAATTCCGGCGACCACCGAAAATTTCGGCAGCAGACCGAAAACCCTTTCAGAACATGTTTTCGGTTCTCTGCCAAAAATTTCAGTCGCCACCGGAATTTCCGGTCCCCAGGTCGATTCACCGATGTTCTCGCCGGAAATTCCGGCGTGGGCACCGGTCCGACCGGACTTATTGCCGAATTTTTTTGAAGAGAGTATTTATAGCCCGCGCGTGGGGCAGTTCCTTCCTCTTCCTTTCTTTCTTCCCCATGCCCTCCCCTCATCCATGGACACCGCCCCAAGCTTCCCCACCCCCATAGGCCCTTCCCTCCACCCAAAACCCTCCCCACTCCACCAAGTTGTAGATCAGGCCTCTACAAGTATTTTCACCGAAGGTTTTGCTCTCTCCTTGCACGCTTTGGGAGATCGGGGAGTGCTTCCCCACTTTCTCGTGTGGTGCTTTCTTCGTGCCTATCCTTGGCAAGGGAGGGGCATGGCTTCGTCTTCGCCATTCGAGGGTATTTTTGCTCTTTCCTTCTCTTCATTCCCTTGTTTTTTTTGTTTATGGTGAAACCCTAGCCTTCATGTCTTGTGCTCCCTTAGTTCTCTCTATCCCCCTAGTAGAGTAACTAAGCTAGCATCTCCTAGTTCCCCCTTTCTCCCTCGTGATGTTGTTTGTGCAAGTACTAAGTCATGGATAGTTTCACGGTCGATTGCCCAAATTTTTCGGTCCCAGGCCCGATCGCGCCGAACCCGCCGCCGAAATTTCCGGTCATAGTTCCGGTCGACCGACTTGCTCGCCGGAATTTCTGGTCGAGCTTTCGGTTTGCCGGACCCGTCGCCGATCATCCCGGCGACAGGGTCAGTACCGCCGGACCTAGCGCCGAAAATTTTATTACGCCTATTTTTCTGTCCATGCGCTTGCCCAACCTTCATTATGTGTTCTTGTGAGCTCCTCTATGGCATATACACTCGTTTTTTGCCTTGCGTTCTTGTGTGCTTCTTGTGCAGAGTCTGAACACAGCGACTTTGAGCCCGACACCGGCAAAAATAGGAAGCTCACTATTCAACGGCCTCCTCCTCCTCCTCCTCGCCTCACTCAGTGTCAGCTAGAGAAAGCTGCTCTCACAGGGGGTTCTGGATCTCCAAGTGGCCAAAAGAAGAAAGCCTCTGCTGGAAGATCCGCTATGAAAGGCAAGTCCAATCTTGGTCCTACTGAAGAAGAAGTTCCTCCCAACTACAATATTGTTTCGGATATTACTGTGAATCAGTGGCGGGACTTGAGGAGGCAGAATCTGTACCGCTTTACCAACCGCACTTATCAAGGGGCTGACAAGATGTTTTGGACTAACACCCAGAAGTGCTTTTGGGATGACTTTTACAATGAGCCAACTCGTATGCGACGGGGTTTCTTTGTTCCTCCCAGGTATCTCAATGAGGACCACTATGCTCATTACCTCTCCTCCGATTTCGAGCATGTGGATTTGGCCCTGAAGCAGATGGATGTCTTTGCTATTTCTACAATCAAGGTCAAGCTAATGCCCGATATCATTCGCCAGTTCTTCTGCATAGCTTACTTTCACACTCATGATGCTCCCACTGTCACTTCTATGACCAGCACCAAGCCATACTCGGCTTCTTTTGAAGCTTTCTGACATGCCCTGGGTTACCCTCCTGACAGTGTCTCTGGCTTCTGCATTCATTCTGAGAAGGCATTCAGTGACAACCAGCTCCTTTTCTGCTATCCCAGTGATCCCAGCCATCAGCCTCCCAGCTTGTCAGGGATGTACTACTACTACATGGTGCTTGCTCGGTTCTTCCGCTACAATCTTGTGAGCAAGGCTAGTGATGTTGTTGATGTCCGCGGTCACCACAAGAATCTGCTGTACTATTGTGAGCCTCTCCGTCTCCGGAAGATCAATGTGTGTTACTTCATCTATAGTGAGATTCAGCGGTCCATTGAGAAGCGCATGACTCCCAATTTCTGTCAGTATGTTCAGCGCCTGATTGAGGCCACCGTTCCTGCAGCTGCTCTCCCCAGAGGTCCGTGTGAAGATATGGAGGATTTCACCTTACCTCGTCGGGGATCTCATGTGGAGCTCCCCCAGATGTTGCCATCTGAGAGCCGGACCAAGCATGCTCAGGATCCTCTGTCTGCTAGTGGCTCGCGCTCTCGTAGGGACCTTCCCCGTGCTCTTCCTTGCAAGAAGGGTCTTGCCCGGTTCTTCAACAGCTTATGGGATATGTGTCGCTCCTCCTATGATGTTGCCCACCGCAGTTTGGAGCTCAGTTAGGAGAACAGGAGACAGCACAATGCCTTCTTGGCAGAGAGTGGTCGACCAGTGCCAGATTTGGGCAATGCTCTAGCTCCTGTTCCTTATGTCAACTTTGAGAAGCCCCCGCTGGATGAGGACATGTTTAGGGGTTTTGATCCATCTATGTTCCCCGGGTTTGCCACTTCCAGTTCCTCTCAGCGCCATGCTACATCTACAGGGGATGACGATGATGAAGGCGAGGACGAAGAGGAGGGTGACGATGAAGAAGAAGAGGAGGAAGAATCCTATGATGATGACGACGTGGACAACTTCGGTGGCTAGATCGGTCTCTCCACTCGTTTCTTCCTTTTTGGTCTCGATGCCAAAGGGGGGAGAAAGAGTAGAGTCGCTTCTTTCATGATTTGCCTCATACACAAGCCCTACTTTGCTTGTTTGTCTCTCATGGGCTTGTACTTTTATTTGCTCTATCGAACTATTTGTGTGTGTGTTTGGACAACTTTGCAGTTCTCTTATTGTACTTGGATTTCCTATCACTATGTGCTTGCTATTGTGTGCTAGATCTAATCATATCATAATATCATATTTTGACTCTAGCTCGGTTTGTCATCGTTAACCAAAAAGGGGGAGATTGAAAGGGCAATTAGCCCTTATCTAGTGTTTTGGTTAACTATGACATCGGAGCTAGAGAATGGACTAATGTTTCTATTAGCTTCTCTACAGGTGAGAATCCGCAGGTTGTTGGTGATAGGTGATGGGTGATCCCCCCCCATTCGTTTATTTATGGAGAGCCGGTGGCGTTGTTTATTATTTTCTCTTATTTACTCTTGAGTCTAATAGGAAACACCATACTATTAAGAGGGGTGATATCGATGTGCTCTTTGGGGATGTCCTACACCATATATGCCTCCCATCATCCACCCACACACACCCGTTCGAAGAAAGAGAGAAAACTACCTTGAAAAATGAGACAAAAGAGGTTACTGCGAAATCGGCAAAAGCGCCGGCGGCGCCGGTGCTGTCGCTGGAATTTCCGGTCGCCACCAAAAATTCCCGGTGCACACCGATATGGCTTACAGAATAGCCTTTCGGTTGTTCGCCGGGAATTTCGGTCGCCGCTGAAAATTCCGGCATGGGGTCCGGTCGACCGGAGCTGTCGCCGGAAATTCCAGCGAGCAACTTGGTCCGACCGGACTTATTGCCGGTTCTGTCGCAGGAACCCCCAAACGGCTCTTTTTCCCCTCACACTATATATACCCCTTTCTTCTCCACTATGAGGCAAGGCATTTGAGCTAACATTTCATTTCTTGAAGCTCTCTCTCTCTCCCCCACTGTTGAAACATAAAAGCTTGAGGATCTCCCATTCTACCCAACCAAATCCAAATCCCTTTGGTAGAAAGGAAGAGGAGGTCCCAATCTACGTTTCCACCAAGCCAAAGTTCATTCCCCTTGAGTTCATCGAGTTAGCTTGTTACTCTTGGGTTTGTGGGAAACCCTAGGCGGCTAGGGTCGCCCGGAGGCATTCGGCTTGTGATTTGCTCCGTGGAAAGTTTGTGAAGGTTTGGAGACTACCTTAAAGTCTACCACGAGTAAGTGAGCTATTCCTTCGTGGGATAGGCTTAGAGAAGAAGGTGAGCCTTTGTGGCACGTGAGGAATCCTTCGTGGAACCTCACACCTCTCCAACGTGACGTAGCCCCCTTCCCAAAGGTGGTGAACACAGGAATACATCTTCATCTCCGCGTCCTTCGGTTATTCCTTAACCGATCTCTTACTTGTGTTGTTTACCTTGTGATAGACTTCGAGCTTGAAGTATCTTGTACATCATCTAGGTTGCCTCACCTAGTTTGCATTTAGGCTCACTTATATTCCGCAAAGCCTAAAACTTGCAAAAGATTATAAAGAATTTTGTAGAAACCTATTCACCCCCTCTAGGTTAAACATCTTACACTTTCAGAACCTTTACGAGAATCAAAAGGGAATTACGAAGAAACCTGATACGTCGGAAACGTATCTATAATTTTTGATGTTCCATGCTTGTTTAGTATCTTCTTTGCTTTGCTTTGTCTACACTTTGAGGTGTTTTTATATGTTTTCTGGAACTAACCTATTAACAAGTTGTCACAGTGACAGTTGTCGTGGGAATGGTCACGGCAGATGCTGCAATTGACATCGAGTAGTAGAACGAAGGGTAAGGGCGGCCAGCCATCTGCGGTGCGAGATGAGAGCGGAGACACAGGGTTTTACCCAGGTTCGCCCCCCCGGAGGGTAAAGACCTACTCCTGCTAGATTGTATTATGGTGGAGGTACAATGGGGCGAGCTCGACGGCTAGGCGGCGAGTCGCTTGGGTGTATGATGGAACGTGCCTCTACACGCCCTGTAGGGGGGTTTATATAGACTCACCTCCCCCTAGGGTTTACATATCTCAACCAAATCAGTTAAGGCTTCGGTACTCGTTTAACCAAATCCGACTAGGCCTATCTACTCTCCTGGGCCTTCAGCTTCCAGACGCCTGGATCCACGCCAGGCCTTGATCCAGTCGCCGTCTTGCAGGCCCACTCGCCAGTTCTTGGGCCAGTCGGAAACGTCCTGCTGGGTATACCCGGTAGGCATATCCCCATCAGTAGTCCCCGAGACCGTCATCGATTGGGCGCAGGTGGTTGCTGGCAGTCGGAGCATACGGCTTCAGAGCAGACATCCAGTCGAATCGGTGGCGGGCTCCTGAATAAAGGAAGAAACTAGTCATTCTGGTCGCAGCTTTGGCGAGTCGAGTTGGCGAAATACTCAGTCACTGTTGTAGTGATCGGGTCGGCGAGCCGAGTGGCTGAAGTTGGACCGCTAAACGCAGTCAAAACTAGCCGTTGGGGTAATCCAACGGTAACTTTTGGCGTAATCACCGCGTAGTAACGGCTTCCTGATTTGGCGGGTAACAACCGCTATATAAAGGGAATGGTAGGCGATCAGAAAACCACCCCCTCGTCATTTCCTCCGATTGCGCACACCTCCGTTCTCCTCTGCATCGCGATCCAACCGATCCCAAATCCTCCGACCTCCTCAAACCTTTTCGCCAATGGCCCCCTCCACCGAACCATGGGGCAGGTCCAAGTGTACGAGAGCACTTCTGGTGTCCTTCGAGGAAGCCGGGATCCTGCGCGCCGGTAGGTGGCGCATCCCTGCGGCCGGAGAGGTGACTCCGGACCCGCGTGAGGGAGAGTTCATCTGCTTCATCAGGCACCTGGAACGGGGGCTGGGATTCCCCACATCTCATTTCTTCCGACGCTTCTGCGCCTTCTACGGGATCCAGCCGTCGGACCTGGGCCCACACAGCATCGAGCAACTCGCCATCTTCGTGGCGTTCTACGAGTGCTACCTGGGTTGTAGGCCCTACTTCCCCCTGTGGCAAGATCTGTTCCACGGGAGGATCAGTCGCGAAGAAGCGGGCGACCCAATGCTTGCCGCGGGCGGCCTGACGTTTCAACTGAAGTCGAAGGCTTCATTTTTCGATTTGATGCTGCCCGCCAAGGCGGCGAGCGAGTGGAAGAAGTCTTGGTTTTACGTCACTGAGGCGACTCCGGAGGGCGAGGTGGCGATCCCAAGATACTCCGCCGACCGGCCCGAACCGCGCCGACTGCAAGTCGGCAAGCTCCCAACAGACCAGCGGATGGTCGTGGATGAGATGCTCCAAACCATCCGCGACCTGAAGAAGAAGGGTCTGCAGACCATCAACTTGTACAACTGCTGGATCGGGCGGCGACTCGTCCCCCTGGCTCGATGTGACCACTACATATACGAGTACACGGGCCGGGAGGACTCGACGAAATCCTGCCTCGCCGAGTGGAAGCTCGAGGATTATATTCCAGTGCTGAAGAAGATCACCCAGGCGGTGTACGTGGACGCGAAGGCCGGGGTTGCCCCCTACACCGCGAAGCATCCGGCCCCGACGGTGAGTCGTTTTTCATCATTCACAGTCGCAGTTAATGCAGTCGCGGTCATTCTAATACAGTCTTATGCTCATTGCAGCTATTCCAAGTGGTGGAAGGGTGGCTTCCGCCCGCAGACGACGAGAACTCGAGCTCGTCCGTCCGGGACGGGGGGAGTCGCCTCCTGCCAAAGGCGGCATTAAGAGTGAGAGGAGCAACGACGATGACAAGTCCGAGGAAGAGGTCGCCCCGCTGGTTCGCAAAACCCGCGGGCAGCATCAGCGCGAGCTCGAGGCGAGCAAAAGCCTCGAACGTCATGACGATGACGACGATGAACTTCCCGAAACCACCTCGCGTCGCCAGGCCATTACGTCGAAGAAGAAGAAGAAGGAGGTGAAGGCCCCTGTAAAGAGGAAGATGAAGCCAGCGAGACAGGTATCTCTGCCTCGCTCGGCGAGCAGCTCTGACGCCACTAGCCTGGCCAAGGATGAAGCGCCACAGTCGATGGCAGTGGCGGATGTCGCTGTTCTGAGTGAGGTGCCCCTGGCCTCGATGCCTCCCCCATTCTCCCCAGTCTCTGGGTCGGGGGTTGCTCCGGTCATGGCGGCTTCACCTCCCAGAGAGGCTCTCGCCGAGAATGTTTCAGAGGCTCCTGTCGCGGCCTCGACAACGAAGAAGCCGTCCGTGTCTTGGGCGCACGATGTCCTGGAGATGGGTCTCAGTCGTAAACTGGGCCCAGAACTGGAGAAGCCGGCCGTCATCCGCACGGGGCTGCGATTTCTACCAGTCGCCAAGTGAGTTCTATTCACCTATCTTTGTTTTTCATTGTACTCAGGTCACTTTGCTCACGTGATCAATTTGTAGGACTAGAGCTAAGAAGATAGGCCACCCGTCCGTGGCCAAGGTATCGCCAGTCGTCGCCGAGGAGGACCCCTCTCGGAAGAGGAAGGCTGACGAGGTCGTTGCCCCCACGGACAGTGCCAAGAAGGCCAAGGGCGATGATATCGTCACTGTGTCTGACGATACAACGGTCACTCCGAGTGACCCTGTGGCGGAGGCGGCCTTGAAGATCAAGGAGGGTGCTCCCTCGTCTGGGGCAGCTGAGCCGGCCTCTTTTGGTGCCGGCGCATCCATCGCAACCTTCTCGCGCTTCATGGCCAGAGCGGCTACAGCGAGTGGTACCTCGCCCTCGAGCCGCGCACCTGGGGTCGCCGATACGGAGGTCGAGCAGCATCGCGGGCACACGTCGGCTCTTCTCGCATCCGTGGACGCGATACAGTTTCATGGTATGCTTGGCGCAGCCATCCAGGTATGTCCAGTCCCCGAGGATCGGGCCACTGAATTGCAGCGGTCAGATTCTTTGAGTGTCTTGTTTTTATTTCTCGCGTCCAGTCCCCGAGTGCGCACTCACTGAATTTCAGCGGGTGGGCACTTAGGATTTTTGATTGCCAGTCCCCGAGTGCGCACTCGCTGAATTTCAGCGTGTGGGCACTTAGGATTTTTGATTGTCAGTCCCCGAGTGCGCACTCGCTGAATTTCAGCGGGTGGACACTTAGGATTTTTGATTGCCAGTCCCCGAGTGCGTACTCGCTGAATTTCAGCGGGTGGGCACTTAGGATTCCGCTATTGCTAACTATTTGACTTGTGTACAGGGTTTGCAGCGCGAGTCAGACGACCGGCTTGCTGCAAAACGTCACGTGGAGAAGGAACTGGCCACCGTCCAAGAGGCGAACAAGGGTCTCCAGGCGGTTGCTGCAAAGGCAGAGGAGGTCCGCTAGGGCCTCGTCCCAGCGACTGAGTTGGCGGCAGCTCAATCTGCGTTGAGCTCGGCTGAGAAGCGAATCGCCGACCTTGAGCGCGAGCTGAAGGAAGCGAAGGAAAAGGCGAGTTCGGCGGATGAGCGAGCCAAGGCTGCTGTTACAGCCGCCGCTGAGGAGCGTAAGGTTTCGGACGCCCTTGTTGCTGGGCTTCAAGATGACTACACCTCTCTTCAGAGCTTCATCACGGATCTCTCCCGTCCCTTGATTGGTGAGTGTGCCTACCTCTACCGGTAGCATTTGTATTGTTTAATCTTTGATGTATTCACTGTCGCCTTCTGTCCACAGGTCGTATCATTGACAGTGCGGAAGAGGCGAATTCGTTCGACGCACGACAATGTGTAGCCACGTTGTCGGCGACATGTATACGGGCGTATCTCTAGGAGATGTCGCCCACGGAAGTGATTCCCAGCGACCTCGTCGAGGTGTGGCGATACCTGGAGAAGGCGCCGTCGATCGTCGAATTTATGATGCGGTCAGCGTTCCGGCGCGGGGCAGCGACGGTGCTGAGCCTTGGGCTCGCCCACTTTCCGGAAGATTTTGATCTTGATGACGTGACGAGTGGCTACCCGTCGTCGACTGGCTCGGTGGAGATCGCCGAGGTGCTTGTTTTCTTCTGTTTTTGGTTTCAGAAAGACAGAAAATCAATATTCTCGAAATTAGACGGGACAAAAGCCAAAGTCAATATTTTACTGTGGGCAACACGAACTCCGAAGATGAGATGGAGAAGGGCCTCGAGGGGGCCACACCCCCTGGTCGCGCGGGTGGGCCCACCCCACGCCTGGGGGGTTGTTGACATGGTTATACCCTACGGGTACGTAACTTCAGCATACCTGGTCCAGCCCAAGGAAGGCCCACGGCATACATACGCTGGCCCATGAAGATTTTCGGGTGGCCAAGGCCCATGACGTCTTCGAATCCTTGGAGAGCAAGACTAGAGTTTGAATACAACTTGTAACCTACTTGTATCGGCACGCGAGACCTAGCCTCCCCATATATAAATGCTAGGAGGGACCAACGAGGAGGGCAACGCTCATACACAATAGACCTAGATCTCACACGCATTCACGCCAGATCGAATGTGTGCACCCTGTAACCTTCGGTTCCGCCGTAATCAAAGAGCAGACAAGCAGGAGTAGGGTTTTCCCTCCGGGGGCCTGAACCTGGGTAAATCTCGTGTCCCCTGGTTGCTTGTCTGTTAACTGTGCCACGATCTCCAGCATCCCCATCTTCTCCAAAACCCAAGTCCATAACAATGGGCATTGACGAGATTAAACCTCGTCAATTGACGCCGTCTGTGGGAATTGGGGCTGCTGATTGTGCGGTCGTGACGGTTCCGACCCGATCGATCTACAACTCCGCAGCAACGGAGAATCACCTCCTCTTCGGCGCTTTCGACTTCACCGCCCACTCGCCGGATACCATGAAGGATTTCGAGCCCGTAGGCGACGGACTCGAAATCTTGTTCGGGAGCTTCTGCTTCCAGGTGGGACAAACTAGCACCCTCCGCCTCCCCGAGCGGGTGCCCGTGCCGTCAATCAGGCCCGCTTCATGGGATCCACACCCCGTGCTACGCACATCACCATCAACAGATGAGTTCTACAACAGCAGCAGCTGCAACTCCGATCTGTGCGATCCACCTTCGGATGAAGGGACCTACGGTTTCGGATCCGAAAGCTGCGGCAGCAGCCAACCAATCTGCAGGCGCTATCTGTGCGCCGCAATCATCCAAACCGACGAGGAAACGCCTAACCCGCCGCCCAACCCCAACCCGCAGGACACAAACGGCGAACACGGGGACAACAGGGGCCACCTCATCCAACTTAGCAAAGAAGGATGGGTCGAAGCACGCCGCGCCGTCGCAGGCGAAATAGTCCTACCTCTGGACTCCCCACGTGATATGCTGATGGCATACCACTACCTCCTCATCGAGGAGCACAAGAAGCAAGTCAAGATGCAGGAGACGCTCGACAAATGCAAGCAAGCAGCCTCTGAGTCCAGTGCGCGACGAGCTGCGCTCTCCACCAAAGGACCCGGCTCTAGCACAAACGGAAACCAGGGAAACAAGCACCACTCTCGGGTGGAAAACATGGACCCAAAGGAGCGGCGTGACGTGACCCGAACTCTCCACACATCGTTCATGGATATGGACGCCGACGGCAACATCACCCCGAAAACGCCACAAGCTGCGATCATGGCAGCCACTGCATATCTCGTGGCTCACCCACCTCCGGAGGGGGACCCGAAAAGGGCCATGCATAGGTCCGCACTCACCGGACTAGGACTAATCGGAGCTGCGCTCCACGAAGACGCTCCTACGGAGCCGAAGAAGAAAGCTCCGGCCAGGCGCGACCGGAGCCCCACTCCCTCATCCGAAGATGAAGAAGAACATGATCTTCCTCGAAGGAAGAAGAGCTCGCACCGCCATAAACACGACTACGACGCCAGAGACAAGCTTACACAGCGCAAGACCGACAAAGCACGCGCCAAACGCGCATGCTCGTCTGAATCTGAGATGGATGAAGACGAAGGAGAACTTTGCGGGGCTCGATGCTTCAGCATATCCGTCCGGCGAACACAGATGCCACGCAACTTCAAGCTCCCTTCGGATACTCCGAAGTTCAACGGCACGCAAGACCCAAAGTCTTGGCTCAGTGACCATCTGTCATCCGTTAAGCTTCACGGAGGCAACAAAGAAACCGCCATGCAATGCCTTCAGCTGCAGCTGACAGGCACGGCGCGGGTCTGGCTTAGCAGCCTATCATCAGGATCCATCCGAAGCTGGGAGGAGCTCGCTTATAGCTTCATCCGAAATTTCAAAGGCACCAGCAAGAGGCCCGCCTCAATCGAAGAGTTGCGATCCTGCACTCAGATAACGGGTGAATCTATTCGCTCGTACATACTACGCTGGTCTACAACCAAGAACTCCGCAGCACACATCTCCGAAGAGCGGGCCATCGACGCCTTCAGGGACGGCGTCAAACGCCCAGACTTCAAGGAGAAACTTGGACGTGTAAAGCCCAAGACACTCGACCAGCTCATGGAAATCGCCAACAGTTGGGCAGACGGCGAAGATTGCATCCAGCGGGCGCAATCAGATGAAGAGGACGACTACGGCCGAAGACGCGAACGCCGCAGCAAGAGGAGATCGCGCGCCTATGAGGACCGCGACGGACCCGACATGGTCGTAGCCGGCTACGCCGACCGCCGTAACGACAACAGCGGAGGATACCACAGCAGAAACTTCCGTGACAACGGACGACCAACGCAGTCGTGGCAACGCCGCGACCGCGACAACGGACCCTCAGCATTCGACAAACTTTCGGGTCCATGCACCATCCACTTCTACATCGACAAACAAGATGGCAAAAAGAAAGCTAGCCACATGCTCAAGGACTGCCGCGAGTTCCAGAAACTCAACGAAGGCATGATGCAGATGAGGCAACAAGCTCCAATTCCTGCGTTCGGAAACGCACCTGCGCCAGGTGAAATAGCACACGGAGCTCCTCCACCGCCGCCTATTGGAGGCCCACATCAACCAGTCGCACCAGCGCAAAACAACGCCGGGGTCGCATACCCCCCACCAAAGGGAGCGCTAAATATGATCCAGAAGGGACGCCCCACCAACAGGGTGCAGAAGAAAATCACCCGACAAATCAACTTGGCCGTGGCAACTCCGCCTGCAATCCCTGAGTACCTCAGCGGATCGGAGTCCTGCATCACATTCACTCGCGCGGATCACCCTTGCCAGATCCCTCGCCCAGGTCATGCTGCCCTGGTGCTGGAGGCGCAAATCGGAGGCTTCGAGATGAGTCGCGTCTTCATGGACGGCGGCAGCGGCATCAACCTAATATTCGCAAGCACACTAGCAGCTATGCGGATCCCGCAATGCAGCCTGGAACAATCAGACACAACTTTCCACGGCATTGTCCCAGGAAAGGGCATCTTCCTTCTAGGCAAAATAGGGCTCGACGTCATCTTCGGGAAGCCGGACAACTTTCGGCAGGAGCGCCTAGAATTCGAAGTGGTGGACTGGCCGTCGCAATACCACGCCATCCTGGGACGTGTAGCATTCGCAAGATTCCTGGCCATCCCACACTATGCATACCTACTACTCAAGATGCCAGGACCAAGGGGCGTCATCACAGTCCACGGGAGCTTCACCCGATCGGACCAATGCGATGGGGATTTCAACAAAATATCCTAGTCTTTCGGCATGCAAGACGAGCTTGTAAGGCTCCGCGAGGTGACAGACAATGGGCTACCCCCAGTCACAAAGCAGAACGCACCTGACATGTCTTTCGACTCCACCATCAATACCAAAAAAGTGCGGGTCCATCCAACGGATGCCTCCAAGACGGCGCTGATCGCCAACGACCTCAGCACCGCATAGGAAGGCGCGCTCGTCGAATTCCTCCGTGAGCGCTGGGAAATCTTCGCCTGGTGTCCTGCGGACATGCCAGGAGTTCCCAGGGAATTCGTCGAGCATGCACTCAATGTCTTCCTAGACACCAAGCCAGTCAAGCAGTCCATCCGAAGACTGTCGGAGCCACGAGCCGAAGCTATCGGCAAGGAAATCAACAGATTACTCGCAGCAGACTTCATCCGGGAAATCAAGGAAAGCGAGTGGCTGGCAAACACGGTGATGGTCCCGAAGAAGGACACGGACATCCTGCGGATGTGCGTGGACTTCACGTCACTAAATAAACACTGCCCTAAGGACCACTTCCCTCTTCCTCGGATCGACCAGATCATCGATTCGACTGCAGGTTGTGAGAAACTCTCCTTCCTCGACGCCTACTCAGGCTATAACCAGATACGACTCAAGGTCAAAGATCAAGAGAAAACAACGTTCATCACACCGTTCGGAGTATACTGCTACAACACAATGCCCTTCGGGCTAAAGAACGCGGGTGCCACGTACCAGCGATGCATGCATGCCTGCCTCAAGGACCAGATCGGTCGCAACGTCCAAGTCTATGTCGACGACATAGTCATAAAAACCAAGGAGGCAAGAACACTTATCGACGATCTCCGCGAGACGTTCGACAACCTTGATCGCTACAGGATCAAGCTCAATCCAGAAAAGTGCGCCTTCGGCGTCCCCTCGGGTCAGCTGCTCGGGTACTTCATCTCTCAACGAGGGATTGAAGCGAACCCGAAGAAAATCAAAGCCATCATGACAATGGAGAAGCCAAAAAACCTCAAGGGCGTTCAGCAGCTCGCAGGGCGAGTAGCGGCACTAAGCAGGTTCATCAGCCGCATGGGCGAGAAGACCCTACCATTTTACCAGCTGCTGCGCAAGGCAAACAAGTTCGAGTGGACACCAGAAGCCAACGACGCATTCGAAAGCCTCAAGCGGCTCCTCTCCACCTCGCCAGTTTTGGTCACGCCAAAAGAGCGCGAGCCCCTGTTGCTGTACATAGCAGCCACACACCAGGTGGTCAGCACAGTACTCGTGGTCGAACGACCTGAAGAAGGCAAGACCCACGGGGTACAACGCCCAATTTACTACCTCAGCGAGGTTCTCACTCCAACAAAACAGCGGTACCCGCACTACCAGAAGCTGGCCTACGGCGTGTTCATGACGGCTCGATGACTAAGCCACTACTTCCAGGAGCATCAGGTGATGGTCGTCAACGAGGCACCCCTAAACAACATCCTGAATAACCCAGAGGCCACAAGACGCGTGGCCCTGTGGGGCATTGAACTATCACCCCTGGACATCATCTACGAGAAGCGACACGCAATCAAATCTCAAGTCCTTCCGGACTTCCTGGTGCACTGGATGGAGCTGCAGCTGCCTGACACCCCAGACATGTTGCAGTCCTGGACAATGCATTTTGACGGCTCCAAACGCGAAGCCGGAGCAGGGGCAGGAGTCATACTGACCTCCCCGCAAGGTGATAAGATGAAGTACGTCCTTCGGATGAAATTCAGAGCCTCCAACAACGAGGCCGAATACGAAGCCCTCATCCATGGCATGAAGATGGCAAAAATATGCGGCGCAACGCGCCTGGTCATCTACGGTGACTCCAACCTTGTCGTACAGCATACGATGAATGAGTGCGACGCACACGCTGAAAACATGATCGCGTACCGCGCGCTATACAACGCACTCGAAGGAGAATTCGACGGCTGCGAACTTCGGCACGTTGGAAGAGAAAGCAACGAGGAGGCCGATAGACTCGCCAACATCGGCTCCACTTGTGCAAAGGTACCACCAGGTGTGTTCCTCGAACAGATCTGCGTGCCATCCATCAAGCGGAAATTCCCCAAGGGATCATCCGAAGAAGCAGAACACTCGGGGGCTACGCTACCCGAAGGTCATGAAGGACCCGAAAAGTTGGATACCGAAGTTGCCATGGTCAACTTGATGCAGGTCATGGCAGTCGAAGAAACTTGGACACGTCCATACCTCCAGTTCCTGATAAACGGAGAATTGCCAGACAGCCTGACAGATGCCCGGCGCGTATCTCGTCGGTCAAAAGCCTTCACCATCATCAACGGCGAGCTGTACAAACGTAGCATTACGGGCATACTACAACGGTGCGTCACCATCAACGACGGCAAAGCCATACTCCAAGATATCCATGAGGGCATCTGCAGCCACCACGCAGGTAGCCGCTCCCTCGTCGCCAAAGCTCTGCGAGCAGGATTCTACTGGCCAACGGCCATGAGCGACGTGAAAGACATCGTCCGAAGATGCAACGGGTGCCAACGGTTCGCCGACAAACCGCACGCACCTGGGTCCGAACTTCGACCCATACCCATAGCCTGGCCTTTCGCCCAATGGGGCCTTGACATGATCGGCAAACTGCCAAAATCCTCGAAGGGAGGACACGTCTTCCTCCTGGTCCCAATCGACAAATTCACCAAGTGGATCGAGGCAATGCCAGTCACCAACCAGAAGGGCAAAACCGCCGTCAAGTTCTTCGAATCCATTGTCTACAGGTTTGGTGTACCGCACAGCATCATCACCGACAACGGATCGAACTTCATCTCCGAAGAATTCCAGGACTTCTGCGAAGTCCTCGGGATCAATATCACGTATGCCTCAGTGGCACACCCGCAAACAAACGGGCAAGTGGAAAAGGCCAACGGCCTAATAGGCGCTGGCATCAAGAAGCGCCTCATGAGCTCACTCGAGCACAAAGCTGGAAACTGGACGAAAGAGCTACCGTCTGTCCTGTGGAGCTTACGGACTACGCCAAACAGCTCTACTGGCTACACACCGTTCTTCATGGTGCACGGAGCTGAGGCCGTGCTACCAGCCGAAGTACGCCACCAGGCTCCACGAGTCGTCGCTTACAGCGAAGCCGAATCCACGGCTGCACTCGAAGATGCCGTCGACACACTCGACGAAGCACGGGATATAGCAGCAGCTAGATCAGCGGTGTACCAGCAAAGTCTCCGCAACTACCACAGCCGCCGGCTGCGCCCAAGGTCCTTCGTCGAAGGAGACCTCGTCTTGCGACTCAAGCAAAAGCAACCGAACAAACTCGATTCACCATGGGAAGGACCCTATGTCATCACCGAAGTCATCCCAGGTGGCGCCTATCGCCTCAAGCACGTGGAGTCTGGAGTCGCATACTCCAACCCGTGGAACGTCTCGCACCTGCGACGATTCTACCCGTAGCAACCTACGCCCTTTTTACTTTCAATAAGGCTTTCAGCCAAGGCTACTCAGCCGAACCATGTACCTCCTCCATTACACTACAAATAAAGCTAAGTGTCTCGCCCCAACCTTCGGTTGACTATTTCTCTGCAACTTTATTACATGCTACATACGCACTCGGGGGCTCCCCCACCTCACGATTTCATCGACTGAGGACAAAACGTGTACACCTGAGTAGCTGACCACGTCAGGCAAACGAAAAGGACACGTACTACATCAAAGCACTGCGTGCTCGCAAACAAGCAAACCTTTACAACAAAGGGCACATACACGCCCAGCCGCAGTATACAAATTTTACATCTATCTATTTATTTTCAGGTCCTACCTATTCTGAAGAATAACCTGAGCACGCTGCTCAAACAAATCTACAATCTATTCGGCATACTGCCTTATAGCCGCGTAATGCGGACGCATATTCCACTCGCCACCATCTGGTCGAGGAGGTGGCCCAGTCGCCACAACAGCCAAATCTACATCAGGGCGATGCACCCTCACAAGAGACAAGGCAGCCTTCACCCCCGCGACGAGCTGCTGCCGCACCAGCTCCTTGACATTGCTGGCACTCCGAAACTTCGTCAAAAGACCTGCAAGGGTCGTTGGCACGGCATCCAACGGAAACATGACGTGCAGCACCGAGGAAAGCGATGTCTGCACCTGGCGGAGCACCCGCGAAACCTGGTAGACACGATCCTGCACCGTCGCCAGAACTATGGCGCGATCACGATCCATCCAGAAGAAGCAGCCGGCCTCCATGTCCTGTTGAGTTAAGCAATTGACTCGAACAACAATACGCTCCTTTTCTTCCCTCGGAGCAAGATTGGCACCTGCGACAATCGCACAAAACAAGAGTAAGGCCAGCAGGCTCACCCGAAGAACTGAGCTACAGCCCGAAAGAAGGATCAACTTACATTGCAGCTGCTCGGACAGCCCACCCAGCTCCGCCATCAAATACTCCTCTCTGGCTGCACCACGGTCTGCTTTGGACTTCCAAACGTCAGCGCGACCGCGTAACCCAAGCAAATCTCTCTCCAAGCTGCGCACGCGATCTCGAAGAAAAGCGAGCTGCGAGGAATCATCCAATGATGCTCGCAAGGGCCTTTCGGATGAAGTGTCAACCGGGTCAGCACCCAAAGGAACCTATAGCAGAAGAAAAAGAAGGCACACAAACATTCAGCCAAGGATAGAGCACAACTCGGAGAAATTCATTAACGCATATAAGGCCACTACGTGGCACAAGGATGGTACTACAAAAGATATTTACAACAAAAGTAGACTACAAGCTACCCTACGTCTACTACGCCTAAGGCGGAGGACACTGAGTCGCCTCAGAACCAGACTGCCTAGCTTTGGCCTCGCCCTGCTGCCGCAATGCATACTCAGACAACAAGTCAATGAGCTTGGGCCCATATCGTCTGCAGCGAGCGGAGTAGGCGGCGAAGGCTACCTCGGATCCATCCGCAGCTGTAGGCATCCGAGAAGTAATCTGGGGCAGGTTCAGCTCCGCTCCAGCCACCATGGCCATCGCCAGCCCGACGGACGCGCCGATGCCCTTCTGCTTGCGCTTGTACGCTGCAGGCGCTTCGGCTGACAGAGCCTCTGCCAGGGCACCCACGTCTTCAAGGGATGCGCCCTTCGGGAAGAGCTCCTGGTAGAAGCGACCAAGGACCTCTTTCGCCTTGACAAGGGAGTTGACGACGGTGCTGCAGCGGCCTTCGACCGCTATAGTGGCATCATCTAAAGCACTCCCGTGCTCCAGAGCACCGCGGTCAAACTCGATGCCTGCGGCATCTGAGACAAAAAAGAAGAAAACATGAAGAAAGGCAACATAGAAGAAGATCCGTAGAAAAAGGAGCAAGTACAAAAGCTAAACGCTCACCCGAAATAGCCTTGGCAGCAGCCATGAGCTTCTCCGCCACCCCTTTTTCACGAGTAGCCGCAACGGTGGCCAGCTGCTCCTCACGATCTGCGGCCTCCTGCTGCAGACGCTCTTTCGCTTCGGCTGCCTTCGTCAGCTCCAGCTCAAGGCGCTCTCTCGCCCTAGCGGCAGCTTCGGCCTTCTGCTCCGATTGGCCAAGGCTCTTCTTCAGAGCATCGACCTCACGGAGAGAGTCGTTATGCTCCTCTGCATTTACAACAAGCAAGTGTCAAAGAACAAGACCAGGATAAGCAAGAGAAGTACTACAAGGCAAACGAATACCTTGAAGCTGCCGCAGTTTCGCCTCCAGCGTCAGGCGTTCCTCCACCAGCCGCTTGGCCTCTTGGACAAAAGGCTGCAGCAACAGGCAATAGTAGTAAGAGCAGGACTTGGGGGCTATGCCCAACACAAAGAAGCATAAACAACATCAGCATACGAAGACACTCGGGGGCTCCCCCCATAACATCAAGCAGAAAAACTTACGTGCTCCGAAGGCGAACCCGCAGGCCCGCCTGCGAAATTCTGAGGCGCAACCACCAGCCTCTCCTGCACAAGAGGAACTGGCGCAGCACCACCCGAGGTCGCCACCGTCTGAGGAGGAGGTGACGCAATGTTCGACTCCCCCATCATCTCCCCCGCACCATCACTGGAGCCGTCGGAGGATTGCCTGCATACGAAGCCAATCAGCACAGGTGCAAACATCATAAAAAGAAAAGGACAACAGTACAACAAGAACAACTTACGAGCCCAACGCGCTCAGGTCGAAGATAGGAGAAGCCCTTCGGGCCCTCTTCTCCTCCTTCTTTTCTTCCCCCTTCTCCTCCTTTTTCTCTTCCTTCTTCCGCTTTGCTGGCGGGTGTGGAGCAACAGCCCGCACAGGAATGGCAGGAAGGGGAGAGGAAGAACCCCCATGAACATCATCATGACGCTCAAGGCCCAGAGGATTTCTGGGAGTCGGAGGAGTTGAAGCATTCGAAGACTCGCTCGAGCTCCGTGATCGCTCGCGCGAATGGTCCTCAATCGATTCGTCGGCATCCTCCGCTGGGGATCGCGCTGACGGTAGCTCGGACACGGAATCCACCACTTCATTATCCGGGGCATTCGGATACCTCTCGGGCAACGGTGGTGCCATGCCCGGCACTTTGAAGCTCTACAAGATGAGAAGAAACTTTGTTAGCAAACAAAGGACACAAATAAATACCCAACAAAAAAGGGGAGCACTACGTGCATAAATCTACACCTTTGGCACGGCCAACGTCGAAGAAAAGGGAGGAGTCAGCGACTTCTCCGGGAGTCCCTCGTCGGCCTTGAACTTCAACAGCACCCGAAGAGCCTTGTCAAGTTCCACCTTGGAGATTTTCTCACTCGAAACCCTCGTCGGATCACGGCGCCCAGAGTAAAGAAACATCGGATGCGCCCTCGCTTGGAGAGGCTGCACCCGACGCTCAAGAAACGTCCGGATGATGTCGACACCGTTCACCTCCTTCTCAGGAATCAGTTGGAGCTCCTCCACCCGACGGTACAGGGCCTCTATCTCCGCCACCTCACCATCCAAGATTTGGTTTTTCCAAGATCTTTTCTTCTCAATCAACTGGGAGGGGTCAAAAGGAACGAGACCAAAATCTTGCCCAGACAGTACGGAGTCACGGATGTAAAACCATTTCCTCCGCCAGTACTGGACAGATTCGGACATAGAAAAGGAAAAGAATTGCACATTGGGACTAAGGGAGATGATGAAACCCCCAATGGGATACACACCATCCGAACCAGATTGTCTCTTCACGGAATAAAGCTTCTGGAAGAGGCCGAAGTGCGGCTCAATGCCAAGCCAACACTCGCAAAGCGTGATAAAACACGCAATGTGGAGAAGAGAATTGGGAGACAGATGATGCAGCTGAACCCCATAGAAGAAGAGTAGTCCACGAAGGAAGTCATGGACTGGATACGAAAA
The DNA here is from genome assembly GCA_916181665.1 of Avena sativa. Taxonomy (NCBI): domain Eukaryota; kingdom Viridiplantae; phylum Streptophyta; class Magnoliopsida; order Poales; family Poaceae; genus Avena; species Avena sativa. The sequence goes on from OV702299.1 coordinate 526,978,110, forward strand.
CCCACGCAAAACGAAGGCGAGGAACATAACCCGGTACCCAGATGGGGGACGGGGGATTACCTCATTGCCGGGGAGTCTCACGGCCGTCGTGTCTCACGGCCGTCGTGTCTTGCGGGATCAGGCCCCGCTCGCGCAGCTTGCGGAGATCGCTCTCCCGTATCTCTGATCGCCGCCAGCCACCATCGGTGACACGAGCAGCGGCGGTGCCCTTCTTTCCTCCGGCGGCGCTGGTCCCAACCGCAGATGAAGACTTCTTTGGTTTCCCCATCACGCTACGGCGGCGCCAGCGGTGAAAACGTACAAAGGACGATGGAAATGTGGAAGGAAATCTCAGCGCGAAGCAAGAATCGCTCGAGCGCAAGGGGGCAGTGAAACACAAGAACTGATGCGGTGAAAACAAACCACGATTTCACCAGGGATTATAACAGCGAAGACGACGCATGCTGGACGTCCATCGAGAAGACCTAACGCCAACGGTAGATCTGGCCGTACACGTGTCAGCATCATAACGAATCGTCGTTACCACGCCGTCCACTACACGCGGAAATCGAGGAGACGCCGTAATCATCTCCACGCCGCGCGTGACCGGTCAATTCAAAGTCAGCAAGTGGGACCCACGCTTCGTTCAGTCAAGTCATCTCTGGCGTAGCAGACGCTTGAGGTCATCGATCGTCAGCACTGACGTCATCAAAAGCTATACTAGCACCAACTTCGGCTCCACAGCTAAGAGTACTCACTCGAATCTACGATTCGACTAAATACTCGGGGGCTACTCCTATCAGGAGCGCTGGCCGCGCACCCGAAAACAAATGAAGACAAAGCACTTCTCTGAGCCCTACGTCGAGTCTGCGACTCCACTACGGACTCGGGGGCTACTCCCATAGGGAGGAAGGATTTAAGCATCCGAAAATTTTCGAGTCCTACGGACTAAACAACTGAGCAATGTTTGCATTAAAGTCTCCGTTCGAGTCTACGACTCAAACAGACACTTGGGGGCTACTCCCATAGGGAGCGCTGGTCGCGCACCCTATGAAATCTTCGAGTGCGATCTTCCGGATCAGCACGCAAAAACTTTTTGGTAACTCTGCCCCAACAAAAACGCCAAGTGAGCAACAAATCTCCTTGGCCACCCGAAGCACCTCCGCGGTGACAAACATTCGGATGCTGTGTCTGCGACACAAAGATAAGACCTACAGATATCATCTGATGGCCTGGCAACGCACCTGACTGCGCTCTGCTAGTATAAATCCATGCCAACAGGCGTGATGAAAAATCCCGACGGACGCGTTAGGTACACCAATTAAAATCACTGGAATTCCACTCCTGTAAGTCCTCTGCGGCCTGAGTCGAATTACACCAGCATATGTTCCAGGTCCGGGTTGAGGGACCCGAACCTGAAGAAGATCGTGTTGTTTCGTCCTAAGACAGTTAACTGACCCTGATCCGTCGGGTGATTCAGGCACACGCATCAACAATCCCTACACACATATAACTGCTCCCGAAGGATGAAAGAGTCCTCAGCCGAATCTACGATTCGACTGATCACTCGGGGGCTACTGACATGGTTATACCCTACGGGTACGTAACTTCAGCATACCTGGTCCAGCCCAAGGAAGGCCCACGGCAGACATACGCTGGCCCATGAAGATTTTCGGGTGGCCAAGGCCCATGACGTCTTCGAATCCTTGGAGAGCAAGACTAGAGTTTGAATACAACTTGTAACCTACTCGTATCGGCACCCGAGACCTAGCCTCCCCATATATAAAGGCTAGGAGGGGCCAACGAGGAGGGCAACGCTCGTACACAATAGACCTAGATCTCACACGCATTCACGCCAGATCGAATCTGCGCACCCTGTAACCTTCGGTTCCGCCGTAATCAAAGAGCAGACAAGCAGGAGTAGGGTTTTCCCTCCGGGGGCCTGAACCTGGGTAAATCTCGTGTCCCCTGGTTGCTTGTCTGTTAACCGTGCCACGATCTCCAGCATCCCCATCTTCTCCAAAACCCAAGTCCATAACAATGGGCATTGACGAGATTAAACCTCGTCAGTTGTAGCCGCCTCGGGCACCCCCTCGGCCTCCCTCTTCGCCTATAAGAAGACCCCGATGCAGAAACCCTAAGTACCCGATAAGAACTCCACGAAACTGTCTATAGCCGCCGCCACCATTGTCCCTAGATCGGGGGATCTGAAATTCTTCCCGGCACCCTGCCGGAGGGGAGATCATCCCGGAGGCCTTCTCTCCGGTATGATGCGTGAGTAGTTCCACCTTGGACTATGGGTCCATGTAGTAGCTAGATGGTTGTATCTCCTCCTTTGTGCTTTTATGTATAGATCTTGTGAGCTCCGTTCATGATCAAGATCTAATCTATTTGTAATCATGCATGTTGTGTTTGCGGGGATCCGATGGATATTGAGATTATTATGTCAGATTGATTAATGGTTTTGTCTATATGATTCTATCATGTATGTGTTGTTTGTGATCTTGCATGCTCTTCGTTGTTAGTAGCTATCTTGGCCAAGTAGTTGCTAGTGACTCTAAGAGAGAGTATTTATGCTCGATAGTGGGTTCATGCCTCTAGTTTTCAAGGTAAGTGACAAAAATCTCTTTGGTTATAGATGTGCTGTTGCTACTAGGGAGAAAACAACGGTCTCTTGTTCATGGAACAAGTGGATTGTTTACCTTACACACTTTGCTTAAAGCAGTTTTCTGTTGCTTGCAACTTAATACTGGAGGGGGTTCGGATGATAACCTGAAGGTGGACTTCTAGTCACAGATGCAGTTGGATGGCAGTCTATGTATATTGTTGTATTGCGCAATCGAATCTCATAGGATCTTTTTGTTTGGTATTGCATTGTTATGCCTTGCTCTGTTCCTGTCAATTGCCCTGCTGTAATTTGTTTATCCTTCATGCCATGTTGTTTATCTAAGGAGAGCACCTCTAGTGAACTATGGCCCCCGGTCCAATCTTTACCATTGATACATCTTCCACTGTTACTTGTTTACTTGCTGCAAACCATTACCTTCCACACCATACGTTTTAATCCTTTGTTACAGCAAACCGGTGAGCTTGACAACCTCACTGATTCGTTGGGCAAAGTCTTGAGTTTGTGTTGTGCATGTTTCCACGTTGCTTGCAACACCTTTGAGACGTTTCCTTCCTCCTACTGATTCGATAACCTCGGTTTCTTACCGAGGGAAAACTTGCTGATGTGCTCATCACACCTTCCTCTTGGGTTTCCAACGAAGCGTCCCACGACAAGTGTTTGGCGTCATCGGCTCTTCACACCCTGCTCTTGGGGTTTCCAACGAAGCGCTCCCACGTCAACACCGGGCGCCATCAAAACCTCATACGAACTAAAAAGAGAAAAAACCTAAAGTACATCTTCTCATCTCAAATCCATCTTAATTGCTTATCTTGATTCTTTCTAAACATGCAAGTAACTAGAACTTAAAGAAAACCAAAACTTGGTTAAAATGTTGGATTCGCCCTAAGGTAAACCCATTCAATGTGGAATCCAATTTGGAGTCCCAGGAACTCACTGCTTGGGAGTTATCAAGACAACAACGCCAAGAAAGGAGTAACAGATAGAATTCCGGTAGGAATAGCGCTCAAACCACTAGTAACTAAGCACCAGTACCAAAAACCAAGCGACATCAAAGTAGCAACATAAATTAGTCCATAGCAGCCAGACAAAATACAAGAACACGGTGACCACAATAGCATTGTCCCAACAAAAGGTCATAGTAGTAGTACAAGAAGTAGGGTAATCACAATACTAGTAAAGTAAATAGAAACGGTAGGAAATCAATAAACTTGCGCACAGTCATGTACCAAGGTTTTATTAGAAGTAGTAGAAGCTAATAATAGAATATAGTGGTAATCTTAAACCACCACAACACGGAGTGCAAATAGAACACTAGTAGTATATCTAGGAGAATAGCAGATTAGCAGTAGTAGTTGAGCAAATCTAAGCAAATTCCCAAGCCATGGATTCCTTATAAAGATGACAATTTTTTGAAGGATAAACACTAAGCAGACCATTACTCTAATTCAAAAATCAAACAGAACTAGGAACTAAGAAAATTAAATGATAATAAAAAATCTTAATAAATAGATATTGGAAATATGCCCTAAATGCAATAATAAAGTTGTTATCATTTATATTTTCTTGTTCATAATATTGTTTACTGTCCATACTATAGCTGTATGTATTGGAACTAAATATACGCATGGATAAATAAACAACACAAAGTCTCTAGTAAGTCTCTTCTACTAGTTCGTTAGTCAACCGATGGTTAAGGTTTTCTATATCATGGACATGTATGTCAATTAATAACGGGATCACTTCATTAGAGAATAATGTGATGGACAACACCCTTAATATTAAGCATAGCTTCTGATCGTAGTGTCTAGTTTGTTTGCTATCGATTTATGAATATGTCAAGTATAGTTTTCTCAGACCATGAGATCATGTTACTCCCAGACTTAACATCATTCGTGGAAAAAGTAGTACCCCTTTCGAGAGTGTGTGAAACTGACATGTTACTCCCTGTCTTGGGAAAGGATTGCTAACACAGCAGGAAAGGAATTCCATGAAATCATGTATAACCTGTGAAGACCAATAGACAAAGTTTTTCTAAAATTAACTTACCTTAAAAATACCTTTTTAAAATAATTCATAAGCCTAAGATTCTTATTCACGGCTGTAGATAGCGCATCAAATAAGCACCATATAACTTGCTAAGTACGCTCGTACTCAATCTATCCTTCTTAAAACCCTTACTTAGGTACACTGAAGACTGAAGATTCATCTGCTACGGAATAAGAGGTTTACTACAAACAAACCTGATCTCTCAAGAGGCAGTGAATGCGTAGGTTATGGAATAGAATTTAGAACTAAGGAGTAAGACGTAGACTTAAGAGAGTAGTTTTGCATGGTTAGGATAGGTGGGCTCACCAATCTAGATCTATTACCCAATAAAGATGCAACACTCAAATGGTACTTATCTTAGAAGTACTTGTTTCTCAAGATAGTGCTTTTAGATTTGTTTGTAGCTGTGAATTCTCAATGGACCGAGGAGAAATTTGAAAATTGTATTTCTCTTGCGTTGTTTTCAAAGAATAAATAATTAGTTGGTCCCGCAACGGTTTTGTTGTGCCACTCCGACGAGTGTAATATTTGTGGAAGAGGACTTTCATGAATATTATGCTAACCACTTGTACACTACAATATGAAGTGGTGTACAAGGTCACTGCAATAGTGGCCGTCGCGGAGGTTTCCCTGTCAACCTCCGGTCATCTGAAGGCGGCGACCTCGTCCCATGTTGTACCCACTGTTTGACCTTGGATCTCGCTTGTCGGATTTGGAGCCTAGTCGGGTGGCTGGGATGGGGGCTCTGGCTAGGAGAAATCGTTGGCCGTCGATGGCGGTCATGACGTAGGCAATGTTTTTGGATGCCCATTTCCTCCTTGGAGGCGACGCCGAGGTACACCCCCTTCACACTTTCTCTTATTCCTAGGTGAAAACTCTAAATTGTCGGATTGGGCGACATCGTTATAGCGTCATATTCTCCTTGGAGGCATCGCCTTGGGTTTGCGGGAAGGTGGTCATGCTGCGTGTGGTTCGTGGGTTTGCTTTTGGCATTGTTGTTTCAGTTGGTGGTATCATCCTAAAATCTTGCATCTTGTCGGGTGATCACCGCTTTGTCCGTCGACGATGTTGGGAGGGGGGGGGGGGGGTATCGAGTAAAGAGGTGGTCGTTCTTCTGTTCCTTGGCAAATCACCCCTTTTTGTGCACGTGCACTCTCGGAGGAGCTGCTTTGCCTGCCGAAGGTGCGACACCCTTGGAATTAGGGTGAGAAGGTTGGGGCTTTCTTTGAAGGTAGAGGCGGATGGCACTAACGAGCCGCGACTTCACGAAGGCGGGCTTCTCCAATGTTGTGCTTCTCGGCATTTACTCATCACTCTGTTCCAATGGATGAAGACCTCAAAACCCAAGCTGTGTCTCTTGTAATTTTTCTGTTTGCTTGTTGCTCGTGGCCTATAAGCTGATTTTGCAACCCATGTATTTGTCGTTTTTGCTTCGTTAGTTTAAAATTGGGCTCATTTTAAGCCTATTGTCTAAAAAGTAGTGGAGATTCTCGCAGTTCAAAATACATGTTCCTTTTTTGATTTGGAGAATATATGTTCCTTTTTCTATTTGGAAAATACATGTTCTTTTCTTAATTTGGAAAATGCATGTTCCTTATGCATGGCATGGGTAAACGTGTGATATTGTGAACAAAACCAATTTTGAGTGGAGGTGTGCCGTGTGCAGGTTCAGTTCTCCTCTCCCCGAATTTCTGCCCCTGTGGGACCCAGCAGTCATACAGACACCGTTTCGTCTAGTCTAGTCGAGTCGAGTCGCCTCGCCGCGGCGTCCCCGCCAGATCAAATCCCACCACCGACCGGTGAACCGACGGGAGCTGGCCCTCCCCGCGGCGAGATCTGACGCCGGCTAGCCAGATCTCTCGCCCTCTCGCCGCGATGGAGTGGGCGACGGTGCAGCACCTCGACCTCCGCCACGCCGGCGGCCGCCGTGGGACCTCCGCCCGCCCGCTGCAGCCGCACGCCGCCGCCTTCCGCGCCTCCCAGGCCATCGTCGCAGTCGCCATCGGCACCCACGTCGTCGGTACGCCCCCCTCGCTCCAGCTACCGCGCCGTCTGCCGCGGCCCCTCTTGCTGACGCTCGAATTGGGATGGCTCTGCTGGCGGGAATGGGCGGGGAGCTCGCCGTGTGTAGTTGAGCGCGGTGATCTCAGTAGCTTAGCTTGCGCCCGACTGATCTTGAGCGTTATGAGTTGATTCCAGCTACCGCCAGGGCAGGAGTACCATGGACCTGCAGCATCTGAGTAGATAGTTCACACAGATCACCAGCGTAGCTCGACATCACTATCTTTGAGTGACCTTCCCGGGGACTCAAACGCCGTCGAACCATGGGTAATAGCGGTTCTATCTACTACCCATGAATGTGTGTACCTAGAAAGAGCTGCGGCGTGTTTTATGGTGTTCTTAAAGATAAACCGTCGTTCCAATAAACTTCCTGCCGGGGACACATCCTTGAGTTGCTACGTCGGCTAGTTCTTGACAAACATGGCTCCATTACATGCTTTCGACTCAGTGGACTGTAGGACCTTAAGAGAGTGGTCTCATTGTTACATGTCCTGTAAGTGATACGACGAGCTCTTACTAACTGTCCTGATTTTCTGTTTTGTCTGCAGAGTTTGATGCTTTGACGGGAAGCAAGATAGCTCTGGTTGACCTTGGAGCTCGTGTTGTTCGTATGGCATATAGCCCTACATCTAGCCATATTATCATTGCCATCCTTGAGGTTTGTTTCGATGCTCCATTATCTGGTAGGAGCTATTCGTCCACTTAGAAGAGCTAATAATTCCATACCATCTTGAGCCACAAGAATTGCTTATGTTTCAAGTCTCGTGAGCAGAAAAGTTGCTATTGTAATATCCAGTCTTACCACTGGACATGTTTTGTGGCTTTTTTACCTTTCATTATTCATCTTTCATCATAACTTGAAAATGTTACTTTCTGGCATGTTCTGAACTTCGTTTATGTCTCTTGTTCTCTAGGATGCTACAATCAGATCTTGTGATTTCGCCACTGAGCAGACGCTTGTTCTGCACTCACCCGAGAAAAAGACGGATCATGTTTCAATAGACACAGAAGTTCATCTTGCGTTGACGCCTCTTGAACCTATTGTTTTCTTCGGTTTTCACAAGAGAATGAGTGTGACAGGTTATTCTCTTCACTTAAAGGGCTCTCTACTACATTTTTGAAAAATCCACCTGTATGTGTTAACTTTTTCTTTTTGGTCTCTTCTAGTTGTTGGGACTGTTGAAGGTGGTAGGCCACCAACAAAAATAAAGACCGATCTTAAAAAACCCATTGTCAATCTAGCTTGCCATCCTCGCCTTCCCGTGTTTGTAAGTACCATCATCCTGTTACTTTCTTCTCATTGGTGATTTGCACACATCAATCATCAATGGGCAGCTCTTATTTTGCATTCTTCAGTTTTCCTATCTTAACACATACTTATAATTTCAGTACGTGGCTTATGCGGAAGGTTTGGTACGCGCCTACAACGTCCATACATATGCTGTTCACTACACCTTACAGCGTAATATGCATTGCTTTGTTTTCATATGTTATAGCATTTAGTCACCAGTAGGCTTCTCAATATTTTCATTTCCTACAGTTCCGGTTGACAGTACAATTAAGCTCATGGGAGCTGGTGCCTTTGGATTTCATCCAACCTTAGAGTGGGTATTCATTGGTGACAGAGGGGGCACTCTCCTAGCATGGGATGTATCAACTGAGAGGCCAAATATGATTGGGATGTACGTATGTTCAGTTTTACCTTATATACTGTTGGAACATGAGATTGGAGAATTACAAATGCTTATTTCCTTTCCAATATGCAGTACTATAATTTTTATTTCATGGACACTGCTAATTTTATGTTAATTGTTGGAAACACTTTTGGTGATCAAACATTAAGTTGCATAAAACCCAGTGGAGCCAGAAATTAGAGGGCTCCTTAGGCATATAGTAGAGTGGTGCCCTTCTTTGGGGTTGCTTTTGATTTATGTGCTGCTAGCTATATATCTGCGGCGTATTTTGGAAGTAGTTTTAATGGATCCTGTCACCCCATTGGTTAAAACTTTATTTCACGTCTAATTAGTGTATCTTTTCAAGCAAGTTCAGTTGAAAGCTCCAATAGTAGGTTTCCACTTCCTTAGATAGATTTTGTTAGGAAAAGCATAATGATATGTTTGTAGCCCAGTTAACCCTCTCCATGCACGGCTCTGTTATCTGTGTGGGATGTTATTCTGTCTGGTGAAGATGCTTCCAGACTTACTGTTTATTATTTGTTATATGCTTTTACATCTTCTATCCACCATGTGATAATTTGATTGTTGCCTTTTTTTATCAGTACGCAGGCTGGTTCCCAGCCTATCACATCTGTTTCCTGGCTTCCTACACTACGGATGCTTGTTACAATTTCAAAGGATGGGGGTCTTCAAGTATGGAAGACACGGGTAATAATTAATAATAACAGACAACCCATGGAAACCCATTTCTTTGAGCGTGCAGGTTAATTTCTGTCCTCCTTACTGTTTGTAATATTTCCTCGAGTTTTCCTTTTATCTTCTTTACACTTCAGGTTTCAAGTGTTATGTTGCATGGTTATTAGTGTATCTGGACCATACACCTCTGTGCTAGCACTTAAGCCATTTTACTGTTCTCATGTTGCTCAGATAGTCCCGAGATATTTTTTTTCATGACCTGTGCTACTTGCTGATTGCTAGTCTTTTTTTTACTTCGGACAATGAGCCATGTATAACCATCTTCTTCGTTAACTATGCAGCTATTGAAACAATGGATATCACAAAGATACTCACTCTTCAAGGTGGAGAAGCAGTGTACCCTTTGCCCCGGATAAAGAACTTGGCAGTGCATCCAAAGTTCAATTTGGCTGCAGTGATTTTTGCAGTTAGGACATACTAACTCTGAACCCCATAAATTCAGTACTTGATGCCACGAGTTTCAGAAACATTTATGTTGTCATTGATTTGCAGGATATGTCTGGGACAGAAGCTGCAAAGAACAAGGCTGCATACACAAGGGAAGGAAGGAGGCAGCTTTTTGCTGTACTTCAAGGGGCTAGGGGGTCAACAGGTAAGCATGAATGTGTCTTTTATCATTTTTTGCTGTACTTAATCTTATTCAAAATTCTCAGATCAACCCATTGGTTGAAATTGCTGAAAGCTCTTTATTTTGTTTTACTTGCTTCCTACAGATTAGAACACTACAAAATCAGGCTGTATTTTCCCCGCTGTTAGATTTTTGAAGACTTAATGCACTAAAATCTTTTCTGGTATTACAGCTGCCGTTTTAAAGGAGAAACTATTAGCCCTGGGTTCATCCGGAATTTTAGCAGAGCACCAACTCCAGGCGCAGCTTCAGGAGCAGCACTTGAAGGGGTAGAATTTCGTATTTCCATTTATTATATCACCATACTTTCTTCATTGCACGCATTTTTTTAATGGTTTGATTTCTCTTTTTTTCCTTGTCAGCCAGAGCAAGCTAACTATTTCAGATGTTGCAAGGAAGGCGTTCCTTCACAGTGTACGTGCCCCTTTTTGTTAGCTTTCAACATGTATTATGTCCTCACATTCATCGAAGCTGTGTAGGTTCCATCGGTCTGGCCTGAAAAAATGTACAGTTTTTCCACAATAAAAAACCATCAACATCCTTGAGTTTTGATCCCAAAAGAATGTTGTCTTTAACCTCTGTTGGCACTGCCCTGGCGCAACCTACATTGAATGTGCTCCGAGCATTGAAATTTGCAAGCTTGTATCAGCATAGCTTTCCATTTCAGCCTTTTGTTGCTATATTGTATATCTTATCATAGCCTTATCATTGGTTAATTCTGCCAATTCAATCAATACTTGTACATGTATGTTGTTACAAACTAGTTAATTTTCTTGCAAACAATTTGCGCAGCATTTCATGGAGGGGCATGCTAAAAGTGGTCCAATCTCTCGTCTACCCCTTGTTACAATTTCAGATTCTAGCAACCTTTTGCGAGATGTTCCTGTTTGTCAGGTACCTGCTATACCATTCAACATTTTTTGCTTATTTAGACATTTTTACTCTCTAATCAGTTTGCTAGTTTTCTTACTCCAGCCATTCCATCTGGAGTTGAACTTCTTCAACCAGCAGAACCGTGTGGTTCAGTACCCAGTTAGAGCTTTCTATTTGGATGGAGTTAACCTGATGGCCCATAACCTATCATCTGGATCCGAAAATCTCTACAAGAAGCTTTACTCTACGGTATTTATTTCACAATGGTGCAACCTTTTCTTGTTTGTTTGTTCATTCACTGTTCTATAACTTGCATTCACTCCATTGCCAGATTCCCTCAAATATGGAATGCCACCCCAAGTATATTTTACACAGTCAAAAGCAGAATATGTTTCTAGTTGTGTTTGAATTAAGTGGTCCCAGTGGAGTGGCGCATGAAGTTGTCCTTTACTGGGAGCAGACTGATCTACAGACGGTAAACAGCAAAGGAAGTTCAATAAAAGGTTTCCCTCTTTATGACATGCATCCTACTACTGTATCTAATTGCCTGCTTAGGACGTTTCTATATGATTAGCTTACCTATGTTGTATGTTGCTCTTTCTTAGGTCGTGATGCTACATTTTTGGGCCCGGATGATAATCAGTATGCTATCCTGGAGGAAGACAGAACTAGCCTGAATCTTTATAATCTCAAGGCAGTAGCCACGAAAGAAGCTCTTGAAAATAATGCTGCTGTGCTTGAGGAAAACACATTTGCGGAGAATCCTACTGCTAATCCAACGCAACAGCAAGGTCCCGTGCAGTTTACTTTTGAATCTGAGGTTGATCGCATATTTTCATCTCCATTAGGTATGTCTCTGGACTGTTGTTCTCTCACCTATCCTCTCACCGTCAACAAAAAGAATGACAAGACATACAATGGCATACTCTGAAATTTAAAGTTAGTGGAACTAGGGTGCCCTGTTGCTGACTGATTGGTTGCTCCTTGTAGAATCATCCTTGTTGTATGTGATCTCCGGAAAGCATATTGGACTTGCGAAGCTCTTGAATGGTTATAGGTTATCTACAGATAATGGTGTATCCATTACTACAAAAACTGATGGGAAGAAGTTTATCAAGTTGAAGCCAAACGAGACTGTTCTTCAGGTGCTTTATCCGTGCTGATTCACTCCTCAGATTCCATCACCAATCTTCCAAAACGAAGTTAGTGACCATGTCTGATGATGTGGTTCAAAAAATTATGAATGTATTTTCCAAACATATTCTTTGCTGGGTTATGTGGTGCAACTGATTTTTGAGTGATGCATTCATGCATTTTAGGAAATATTGTGGTTTAGCTGCACCTGCATTGGCACGCTGTTGATCCTTGCTTTGACACCAATTACTCAGCCAATTTATAAATAAAAGCAAGGATAAGTACATGTTCTTGTGTTGTACATTGCTTTTCACAAGAGATACTAGTAGCTAGTGTTACCGCATGCAGACAGATATGGTTCAGATAGCTGCATATAGCATATGTATGTAGTGTTTTGATAATATGATGGACCAACATCATCATAGGCAGACACAGTTACTGAGTCTTAATCAGTTTAATCTACTATGCAGGTCCACTGGCAAACAACTTTGAGAGGTCCTGTTGTCGGAATATTGACCAACCAGAGGGTACTAATCGCTTCTGCTGATCTTGATATACTGTCAAGCAGCTCAACAAAATTTGATCGTGGTCTCCCATCAATATCCTTTGATCATTCCACTTTTCCCATACTCTTCCTTTCTATGTTGTTTACCCAAATTTAGATAGTTTAGCCATTAACTGTTATGAGCTGTTATCATATTTTGTTGAGCACTTAACTACTTCATACTATCGATCAATGTTGTGGGTTGGACCAGCACTTATCTTCTCAAGTGCAACTGCAATAAGCATGCTTGGATGGGACAATAAAGTTCGATCAATCCTTTCAACTAGCTTCCCTCGTTCTGGTAATAGTTGCTCCCAGTTCTTTTTTTTGTCTTTTTGTTTCTTGCTATTTTGATGAGTTTGTGCTGGACTGAACCAAATGTATGCTTGCAGTGTTGCTTGGTGCATTGAATGACCGTTTGCTGCTTGTGAATCCAACCGATATAAATCCAAGACAGAAAAAGGGTGTGGAAATAAGGAGCTGTCTAGTTGGTCTTCTTGAACCTCTTCTTATTGGATTTGCTACCATGCAGCAACACTTTGCACAAAAAGTTGATCTTTCAGAAGTGCTATACCAAATAACATCAAGGTATTGTTTTCGCTTGGCTGCTGTAGTTGCTTTTCAATATGTAGTAAGTTGCTTCTGTTGTGGCATTTAGCCCTAATGTGGTTGGTTGTTTATGCTTTATTATTTTTGCCGTTTTGAACTTTTGATCTCTGATGGTTTTATTTTGCTGGATGTCCTTGCTTTACCATTCATATTCTGATTCACTGCAGGTTTGATAGTCTACGTGTTACTCCAAGGTCCCTGGACATACTATCCAAAGGACCCCCTGTTTGTGGAGATCTTGCCGTGTCATTATCACAAGCAGGCCCTCAGTTTACACAAGTGAGCGTAGCTTCCACCCTCTTTTCTATCCTTTTGTTCTCTTTTCCTTGAGCTAACTTCCTCCTAATTTGTTTAGGTGATGCGCTGCAATTATGCAATCAAAGCTCTTCGGTTCTCTGCTGCTTTATCGATTTTGAAAGATGAGTTCCTGCGTTCCAGGGATTATCCTCAGTGCCCTCCAACTTCTCATCTGTTCCAACGTTTCCGAGAGTTGGGCTACGCGTGCATTAAGTACGGTCCGCTATCATCTCTACATGATCTACATGAACTGCCAGACATGCTCGAAAGAACCTTTGCTTAATCTATTCTGTGCTGTTCTACCACCTAGAGTAACATTTATCCCAACCAGATACTTAAATGGCTTAGAGACATTAGAGATTATCTTGAATTGGCTTTGTCATGTTCCAGTTTGCTATTTGAAACAGAATCAGTATACTAGTTAGTTTTGCTTGAAAAGGTTGAACATATGGGCATCCTAGTCCAATGGCAAAACCGGCCAGTCATGTAGAACTTTTATAGTTACACCACAGTGATCGTGTTGTATGATTAATGTTTTACATAGCTCAGTGATCCATCTGCTAGTTAACACGTTCTTCCTGTGCACCATGACTAACGATTGCCTCCATGGCCCTAAATATCATCGTAGAATTACTGCTCTTCTTGTTTTCCTTAATTCCAGTTTTTAGGCGTGATAATCTCATTGTACTTCAGATTCAAAGCATAAACTTTTTATACATCTTTTTCCAGGTATGCTCAGTTTGACAGTGCAAAAGAAACATTTGAGGTTATCGCTGATCATGAGAGCATGCTGGATCTGTTTATATGCCACCTGAACCCTAGTGCTTTGCGACGCCTTGCGCAGAAGTTGGAGGAATCTGGTACAGATCCTGAGCTTAGGCGTTATCTTGAGAGAATACTGAGGGTTCGTTCAACTGGGTGGACGCAAGGTGTCTTCGCCAATTTTGCTGCTGAAAGTATGGTACCTAAAGGCCCGGAATGGGCAGGAGGGAACTGGGAGATCAAAACACCTACCACCATGAAGAGTATACCTCAGTGGGAGCTTGCAGGTGAGGTCATGCCCTACATGAGAACAACTGATGCGGCTATCCCATCCGTTATTGCAGATCATATCGGTGTATACTTGGGTGTGATGAAGGGCCGGGGTAATGTGGTGGAAGTAAGCGAAAAGAGCTTGGTTAAGGCTATAGCAGCTGCTAGTAGTGAGAATGCGCAACCTGCATCTTCTGGATTGGCATTGAAAAACAAAACGAATGCTGCCAGTGATTCGGTTGGTGATAGTCTGGCCAGGCAGCTAGGAGTTCAAATTGCTTCTGCAGATGAACAGGCAAAAGCGGCAGAGGAGTTTAAGAAGACTCTGTACGGTGCTGTTGATGGTGGAAGTAGTGATGAGGATGAGTCAACGTCGAAGACAAAAAGGATACAAATCAGGATACGTGATAAGCCGGCTGCACCTGCTGTTGATGTTAACAGACTGAAAGAAGCCACTAAGCAGCTAGGTTTGATGGCTCCTCCAATCAGTAGGACAAGGTCGTTGTCAGGAACACCGCAAGAGTTTAGTCAGCCATCAGGTCCAGCACAAGCTGCTGCTCCAGCAATGCCAGCTGATTTCTTCGGAACAAATACTTGGGTGGCACCACAAGCGCCGGCTGGTGCCACGGGTCCTGTCATTGCAGGCATGGGAGTGACGGCTGGACCTATTGCTGAGGACTTCTTCCAGCACACCATTCCATCGCAACAACTTGCGGCTGCACTGCCTCCTCCTGGAATAATCCTGTCAAGAATGGCCCAACCTGGTCCTGGAATTAATGTAGGCAGGCCAGCACCTAATCAGAACATGATGGCCAGTGTTGGTCTTCCAGATGGCGGGGTGCCGCCACAGGCACCGCAACAAGGCCAGCTCCCTCAGCAACAAGGCATTCCTATGAACCCAATTGGCCTACCTGATGGTGGTGTACCTCCACAGAGCCAGCCTCTTCCTTCACAGCAACAGGGCTTTCAGCCTGTTGTTACTACTGCATCGCAACCCATCGATCTCAGCGCCCTCGAGGGTCCGGGAGCGGCGAAGCAAGCTGCTCAGCCCCCAGCGCCTACTGCTGTGCGTCCTGGCCAGGTACTGTACTCAACCTTTTTTGTTAGAGAAACAAAACGATGGGTCTGAATTGCCTCCGGTGATGTCTTTTTCCGTAATTGCAGGTGCCCCGTGGTGCTCCTGCTGCAGAATGCTACAGGATGGGTCTTGCTCATCTCGAGCAGAACCAGCTCACTGATGCTCTAAATTGCTTGGACGAAGCATTCTTGGCCCTTGCGAAGGACCAATCACGTGAAGCCGACATCAAGGCGCAGGCAACCATTTGTGCGCAGTACAAGATTGCGGTTGCGTTGCTACAGGTAACGGTTTTACTTTGCCGCTTAGCTCAGACTGCACTGAACTGCTTCAGGTTCCTTCTGGTTCTTAGAGTTTTTTGCTCGAAAATTTTCCGCAGGAAATCGCTCGGCTGCAGAGAGTCCAGGGAGCAGGTACCCTGAGTGCGAAGGAAGAGATGGGCAGGCTATCCCGGCACCTCGCCTCGCTGCCCATCCAGGCCAAGCACCGGATCAACTGCATCAGGACGGCCATCAAGCGGAACATGGAGGTGCAGAACTTTGCCTACGCCAAGCAGATGCTGGACCTGCTCTACTCCAAGGCGCCACCGACGAAGCAGGACGAGCTGAGGAGCCTGATCGACATGTGCCTGCAGAGGGGGCTGGGCAAC
Source organism: Avena sativa (assembly GCA_916181665.1). NCBI lineage: Eukaryota > Viridiplantae > Streptophyta > Magnoliopsida > Poales > Poaceae > Avena > Avena sativa. Next base: position 526,994,098 of record OV702299.1, read on the forward strand.
AAGTCCATCGACCCCTTGGAGGACCCCTCGCAGTTCTGCGCCGTCACCCTGAGCCGCCTCTCCACCATTGGCCACGACGTCTGCGACCTCTGCGGCGCTAAGTTCTCCGCCCTCTCCGCCCCAGGCTGCGTCATCTGCGGCATGGGCAGCATCAGGAGGTCCGACGCCCTCGCCGGCGCCGGTCCTGTGGCCTCGCCGTTCGGCTGATCTTGCGGTTGTGACAGCTTGTTTGCCTAGGCCTCTGTTTTTTGTGTGTATGTACTTATTGTGCAGTTAACATTCTTTGTACGTAGTGCCTGAATTCATATGTAGCTCGCACACGATTTCTGTAGCTGTGTGAGCCTCACCCTTTTCATTGTTCTGATTAATTTTTTTCCGCGAGTATTTCACACACGGTTTTTCCTTTGTACTAGGAGAGATGTACGGAGCTAGAAGCAGATGTAATTTGTTTATGTTATTTTACATGAAGGGCTGTCTGAATTGACTTGTAAAGAAACCATGTTTGTTGCTGACGGTGAACAACCAAATCATGTTGGCTTGGAGAGTTAATTTTGAGTAGCTAATGCTAATATATGATCCATTGTAAAGTTACCCTTCCAGGTTTGTGATGGTGCAGCAAAAAGACGAGAGGCAAAAGTTGAAAGCATCAGATTCACTTGGAACTTTTTGCCACATTACTTCTTCAACTTTGTTTCTTCACGAGCTCAAATGTTTTTCTTTGTTCATCTTACTAATTCCTTCCAACTAAATTGTGTGCATCGCCGCAACGCCATATATGTTGTAGGCATGTGCTCATCATTCCTACCATGACTTGCACTCTGAATTTAGATCTTTCAAGAAACATAGATTCAGAGTATGGTATTCAAGGGTATAAGAAGGCTCAGGTGGCATACTTGTGGGAGTTAATACTGAAAGTCTTCAGGTCAAGAAAGTGGATATTAGTGACTAGTGTGTAAAACATCATATGCATTCTAAACATGATGGTTTCCAATGGATATTTGTGCCCATGTATGGAGCTACATAAGGATCCCATAAGCCTGAGTTCTTATCGGAACTTTTACGGATGTGTGAATTGGACCCACTCTATTGCGCCGAAATTGGTTCCGGCTTACACTGGCATATCCTTGTGCACCCGCAACGCCAAGGGAGATGATCGGCAGATAACGTCGCAGGAGATTTGGGAGTCGCCACACCTAAGAGAGGGTAAGCTAGGGATCTTTCGCTGGGTGCTGATCACCCAATGCCATTTTGTCATGGTCTAGGGCAACGGGGTCCTATGTGCGTATACTACGCAATTACTCCCTCCGTTTCAAAATATAAGATGTTTTAGGTTTGTGAAAAAATGTATCTAGACTTTGATTCCGCCACCTCTACGGCAGAAATTTGGAGTCAGGGTTCCTCCCGAAACCCTAAAGTTCGGAGAGCGACCAAAGAAAGATTCTGCCACCTCTGCGGGGCGAAAACCACAGAGAGAGAAAGAGCTCTCCGACAGACAGATTTCTGCCGGGGAAATTCCTTCCCGGAGAGGGGAGATCATCGCCATCACACCGTCATCAAGCTAGACTTCATCGGGATCATCATCATCCACACCACCACCTCCACCAGCACCATCATCACCACTCTATCCCCCTGTAACAATTGTGTTGAATCTTGCATAGTTCTTAGGGGAAACTTTCCCGGTGTTAATTACTTTTGTAGTTAATGCTTGTGAGTGGAACCATTGAATTATTGTTTATGTTGAGATTGTTATTCATCATCATATCATCTCTGATCTTGATCCATATGATGTCTTGTGAGTAGTTCGTTTAGTTCTTGAGGACATGGGAGAAGTCATGTTGTTAGTAGTGGAATTGTGTTGAGATATTATTCAATGGTTTAGTATTTAAGTTGTGGTGCTATTCTTCTAGTGGTGTCATGTGAACATCGACTACATGATACTTCACCATTTATGGACCTAGAAGAATGCATTGTGTATTTGTCTACTAAATGTGGGGTTGCCGGAGTGACAGAAACCTGAACCCCCGTTAGAAAACCTTTGCACAAGGAAGTGTAGGATCTCAGAGTTTAAGGCTGTGGTTAGGTTTTTATCTTAATTACTTTCTTATAGTTGCGGATGCTTGCAAGGGGTTTAATCACAAGTATGTATTAGTCCAAGTAAGGTCGGTACATTAGCACAGGTTCACCCACACAACACTTATCAAACCAAAGAAGATTAATCAGCTATATGAAATGAATGCACTTAACAGTATTCCCATGTGTCCTCGAGAACATTTGGTCCTCATAAGTATTACCACTGGCTTGTCCTTTGCTAAGAAAGGATTGGGCCACTTGCTGCAATTATTTGCTGTTTTTATTTACTTGAGCTTTATTTATTTGCTTTATCAAAACCCCCTAAAAATCCGTTTGCTAAGTATTTACAGAGATTTCCTACTCCAAACCACTAGTCAACACCTTCTGCTCCTTGTTGGGATCGACACTCCTATTTATCGAAAGTACTACGATACACCCCCTATACTTCTAGGTCATCAAGACTATTTTCTAGCGCCGTTGTCGGGGAGTGAAGCGCTATTGAAGATTGAAACTGGTAAAGGAAACTTCTACTATGAGTATTGCTTTTTATTTCTGTTTGTTACTTTGTTTTCAATATGGATAACCCACTTGGTTTCCTATTTGGGAAAGCTACTACCACTTCTAGGGTAGTAGATGAACCACCACTTGTTGAGATAGATCCTTTTAAGATACCTACAAGAATTGTTGATCGTGTTATGGATAATTATTATTTTGGAGATGGAACTGTCTATCCTGGTGATCACTTGCTTTTTATCCATGAATTATGTAGGTTGTTTAAATGTGCAGGTATCACAACATAACAAGTTAAGAAGAAGTTACTCTCTGTATCATTGAAAGGAAGAGCTGAAGAATGGTATAAGCTGCTGAAGAATGGACAATCTATGAAATGAGAGGAAATAATATCTCTCTTTTATTCTAAATTCTATCCTCCCAGTGATATTCATAAGGATAGGAATCAAATATATAACTTTTGGTCTCTTGATGGAGAGAGTACAACCCAATCTTGGGGGAGATTGAAGTTACTAATGCTTAAATGTCCTATTTATGAACTCCCTAATAATATTATTATCAATAACCTTTATGCAAGGCTTTCTCTTCATGATAAAGATTTATTAGATGCTTCTTGTGCTGGATCATTCACACGTATGAAGGAAGAAGCTAAATGGGATCTCCTAGACCGTATTCAAGAGAATACTGAAGCATGGGAGAATGACAAAGGAAAAAATTCAGGTATAAACTATGATTATGAATGCATTAAATTTTTTATGAGAACTGACGACTTTCATGATATTAATACTGAGTATGGTCTTGATTCTCAAGTTCTTGCAAATTTCTTTAAGGCCTTTGCCTCTTATATTGAAATTTCCAAAAAGGAGTGGAACAAGTACCATGCACCTTATAAAGATATTGTTAATCATGTTCCTGTTAGAAACACCGAGGTTTGTACTGTTTATCCTATTTTGCCTGAACCCTATATTGAAAAAATACCTTTCCCTGCCAAGGTAAAGGAACACTCTATTATGGCTAATGTGGTTAGCAAAAGTACAAAGAAATCTATGGAGCCTGATGAACAAATAAATATTGAACCTGTAGTAGCCATTGTGAAAGATCTTGTCTCTAAAAATGTAGAAGATGAGCACATTATCTTTTGTGAAGATGCTTCTAATATTTTTTCTCATCCTAGTAAAGCTAGGAAGGCTAGTGTCCCTATGCTTTGTGTTAGAATTGGTGATCATTGCTATTATGGTTTATGTGATATTGGTGCTAGTTCTAGTGCTATTCCTTATGATCTTTACAAGGAAATTATGCATGAAATTGGTCCTTGTGAACTGGAGGATATTGATGTGGTTATTGACCTTGCTAATAGAGAGACAGTCTGTGCAATTGGCATTGTAAGAGATGTGGAAGTTCTCTATGGTAAGATTAAATATCCTGCTGATTTTCTAGTGCTTGGTTCAGCTGCTAGTAAAACTTGTCCTATCATTTTTTGTAGAGCTTTCTTGAACACTTGTGGAGCTATTATAGATTGTAAGAAGGATAAAGTTTTAACAAAGTTTGATGGAGAATCTTATGAGTTTAATTTTTCCAAATTTGCTAAAACTCCTTATGAAAATGAATTGCCTAATGAGAATTTCAGGGTTGAACAACTTGCTGCTATTTCTCTTGCTCCTAACAATGCCTTGCAGCAACATATGGAAGATCATGAAAGTGAGGTCTTCACAGAGGAAAGAAATGAGATTGACGAGATTTTCCTTTGTCAACCTGAGATGCTTAAGCATAACCTACGTGTGAAAGATTTGGATACCACACTACCACCTAAAGGGGATCCTGTTTTCGATTTAAAACCTCTACCTGATGATCTTAAATATGCTTATCTAGACGATAAGAAAATATATCATGTTATTATTAGTTCTAAACTTCCAGGAAAGGAAGAGGAAAGATTATTGGAAGTATTGTAGAAGCATAAAGGAGCTCTGGGGTATACTCTTGATGATTTAAAAGGGATTTCTTGTACTATATGTCAGCATGCTATTAATATAGAACCTGATGCAAAACCAGTTGTTGAACATCGACATCATTTAAATCCTAAGATGAAGGGAGTGGTAAGAAATGAGGTATTAAAACTTTTTGATGCTGGTATTATTTTTCCTATTGCTGATAGTAATTGGGTTAGTCCTGTTCATTGTGCCCCTAAGAAAGGAGGAATAACTGTTGTGCCTAATGAAAATAATGAGCTTATTCCTCAAAGAGTAGTTGTTGGTTATATGATGTGCATTGATTTTAGAAAGGTGAGTAAAGTCACTAAGAAAGATCATTATCCTCTATCTTTTATTGATCAAATGCTAGAAAGGTTGTCTAAAAAGACTCACTTTTGTTTTCTTGATGGTTATTCTGGGTTTTCTCAAATTGCTGTGAGAGCACAAGACCAAGAGAAAACCAATTTCAGTTGTCCCTATGGAACTTATGCTTATAGGCGTATGCCTTTTGATTTATGTAATGCTCCTGCTACTTTTCAGAGATGTATGTCTGCTATCTATCATGGTTTTTGTGAAGAAATTGTGGAAGTTTTTATGGACGATTTTTCCGTCTATGGGACCTCTTTTGATAATTGTTTGCACAACCTTGATAAAGTTTTGCAGAGATGTGAAGAAACTAATCTTGTTCTTAATTGAGAGAAATGTCACTTCATGGTTAATGAAGGGATTGTTCTTGGACAAAAAATTTCTGAAAAAGGTATTGAAGTAGACAGAGCCAAAATTGAAGCAATTGAGAAAATGGCTTGTCCTAGGGATGTGAAAGGAATTTGTAGTATCCTTGGTCATGATGGTTTCTATAGGAGGTTTATTAAAGATTTCTCAAAAATTCCAAAGCCCCTTACAAATCTTCTCCAAAAAGATGTACCTTTTGTTTTTGATGATGATTGTAAGGAAGCTTTTGAAACTTTGAAGAAAGCTTTAACTACTGCTCCTATTGTCCAACCACCTGATTGAAATTTACCCTTTAAAATTATGTGTGATGCTAGTGATTTTGCTGTGGGTGCTGTTCTTGGGAAATGAGTAAATAAAAAATTGAATGTTATTTATTATGCTAGTAAGACTCTTGATGCTGCTCAAAAGAATTATGCTACTACTGAAAAGGAATTCTTAGCTATAATCTTTGCTTGTGATAAGTTTAGACCCTATATTTTTGATACTATTCATATTGATGGGTGTTGCTATTAAGTACCTTATGACAAAGAAAGATGCTAAGCCTAGGCTTATTAGATGGGTGTTGCTTTTATAAGAGTTTGATCTACATATCATTGATAGAAAAGGTGCAAAAAATCCTGTTCCTGATAATTTATCTCGTAGATAGGAAAGGAGAATATGGAGAGTGATGATGGAGTAGATAGGAAAGGACAATATGGAGAGTGATGATGGAGTAGTGTGAGGTAAGGAGTGGTTAGAGGGGTTCTATTTATAGAACATAACGAGTTCAACAATTTTCCAGCTAGAACATAGAAAAAAAAGTCTGGCTAATCTTTGTGTAGCTAATAGCAAGATATGTGTACCAGTTACAATATGACTAACATGATGTTGGGTCTCCTTGGTGTTGCCTTGCACTAACTTATATACTGCTATATCGGAGGTTTGTCTTTTTTGTCTAACAATGAATAAACACATGCACGTATCAGTCCTAGAGTATACTCCAGATGGCAACTCATTAGCCCCACGCACCCAAATGCAACGGGTCGGCCACGCAAGGCCATGAGGCATGCAGGCTAGGGAGAGCATCCTGAGCTATAAGATTTAAATATTTGTTTCTATCCATGAACTTGTACGTGAATGTGAAAAAAATAAATGAACATCTGTCCAAGATTCGTTTTGTGAAGAACTAGGGTTCAACAATTCCTTGGTTCAAGAAATAAATAAACATCTATGTATGCACATGCAGCTATAAAACGATGCAACTACAAACAAGTTGGCCGCCTTGTTTTTTTTTGAGAAATACAATACAAACGCAGACGCTTACAATGCGCATGTACAATCACCTCTATGAACGCACGCACGCACTCTGTAAGCACCTCCGAGAGATCGAGCCGGCGAGTCTTGAGATTGACGAAGTCACCGTAGGCGTCTCGCTATCGACGAAAACGTCGACTTCCACTAAAAGAATATTCCTTCTTTATGAGACACCAAAGCGTTAAACCTGAAATTTAAACTCTGATAGGCCGGTGATACTACTGCCCTCCTAATATCCAACCACGGATTGATTCTCGCCTTGATTTTGTTCTCGCACCAAAATTAATATTTCTGTACAAGAGGCTTGTCTTTTTGTATAACAACAAATAAACACCTGCACAAATAACAGCCGGGCGCACGCAGCCCCGCATCAAGCATCACGCACACAGATGTCATCTGGTCGGCCACGCAAGGCCATGAGGTATGCAGGCTACGGAGAGCATCCTGACCTACAAGATTTATTTATTTGTTTCTATCCATGAACTTGTACGTGAATGTGCAAAAAATAAACGCAACATAAACGATGCAACTGCAAACCAATATGTTGGTACAAATATTGTTATCATCTATTACTTGCAACTTGCAAGAAATTGCATAATTCAAGGCTTTGTAGGTATTTTTTTTGTGTTTCACTATTTGCCACCGGCTTCAGTTTAGAACCAGTTGTCAACGGGAGTTTCCCTGGATCCAACGGGTGGACCGCGACTCCGGGAAAGAAGGACCCATGGAAAAATCTGTCGGGATCCTTCTCGGGAATCAAGGGACATCCTCCCCGGGAAGGAGGAGTACCCGACAAGCAACCTTCAAGCAGAGACTGACTGATGGTACAGAACCAACGCTCCACTGCACATTCGGACAATGGCAGACCAAGTGTCTGATAGCAGAAACACCTTGCCCTCCTACAATGTCGCTAATGACATTGGAGGTAGACGGGGAATGAGATGGACTTGGAAGGTTGTGGCTCCATGCAGTCGACATCCTTCCCTCCTACAACTTGACGTGTGGTGGGGTTTTCCGACAGGTTAAAAAGTAACGGAGAGGAGGCGGAGGCGCATCGTGCATGGTCACAACCTAGCCGACACCAGAAACACCTTGCCCCGTTGTGACCATGCACGCTGCGGCGAGATGCACGCTGCGCCTCGCCGTGTGGTGACCGGCGTATGTGGTGTCTCGTTGATTTAATAAAAGGAGGCCTAGGTCGGTCAAAAGGTTATTGGAGAGAGAACTAGTGAATACATCACCGGGAACAATCTCTGTAATTAGTTCATCATCTATCATAAACATCATAGTTGCAGGACATAGGATTTCACTCAATGCTGCCTGAATCTGGGTAAAAAATGTCTTTATGTGTTCTTGTGTGTTCTTCTCGTCCGCTGATTGAGCTCTTCACACTTTGTGCCCCTGGCCAAACTCAAAAGGGGACCTCCCATCCCTGGTGTAAAAACCTCGGACATGATATCTAGAGCACCAGGTAGGGGGGTGTAAGTAAAGCAGCTTGCGTTGGCTCATTTGTCGGCGAGCGGCGATGCTTGGAGGCCGGGGGCTCAGGGCCCCCACGAGATGGTAGGAGAACCACTCAAGGCTTTGTCAAAGTTTTAGGATCATGGCTCTCCTTGGCCCCACCGGGGCAAGATAGAAGACGGCTCGAGGAGTGGCTGAGTGGTGACGCTCCCAACTCAGTCGGCGGTCCGGACAACAACCTCCTAGGGCATCCCGTCTCAAGCTTTCCTCTACGACCTCGCGGAGGAAATTGACTGCATGGCGACACCGGATGGGTCGAATGGATGACCTCAACGAGCTACGTCAAAGGCCGGGAGAGTGCCTTCGGGAGTACCTGCGCCGCTTTTGTCTGGTCCTTGACACCATCCACAAAGCTCGTCATCAAGGCCCTCCAACGGGGTACGCACTACATGCTGATGTGGTGGGAAATTAGTGCCAAGCGCATCGACACGGTATCAGGGCACTTTAGTATGGCTAACTATTGCACGCTAGTCAAAGAAGAAGAATCATTTTTCGCGAGGAGGGAAGGGCGATGAGACAAGTGCTACGAGTGATGCTGCAATAGGCCATTCCTGGGACGCGTCCTGGGAAGGAGAAGGGAGGCATGATGTCACCTTCCTCTCTTTCCCCCTAAGGCCCAGAAAGGTGAGGTGGGGGACCGTATTGCGTTAGAAGGGAAGTAAGATGGGACAAGTGACTCGGATCTCGCCGTGAGAGGCCGTTCTCAGGGTGCGTCCCCGGGAAGGTGAAGGGCGGGATAAGGTCACCACCTCGTCTTTCCTCAGACGCAGAGAGGTGAAGCGGGGGACAACCTTGTGTTATTTGTTTGAGGGGATGTGTTATGCACCCATTGAGTAACTTTGGCATGCGCGGAGCTACGCGTTTGAGGAAACACAATGGGAGGTTGGCCTCACGACCCATCGTCGGAGCGGCCTCGCATTGGCCGCCATAGGGCATTGGGGAGGTCAGCCACCCAAAACTGTTAGGTCAAATGGGCGGCTCCAGGACCGATATACCAACTCCGGGTGAAACACATTTTGAGAACTAAACCTGGGAATTCCCCTATGTTCTCGCGATGGAACATGAATTCGACCAGTTTGGATACCTCCTATGACACCCGAGGTCCCATAAAGATAAGTCTTGTCCAAGGAGTTTGTATAATTGACTTCTTCTAGGTTAAATTATATCATTTGCTCCCGTCTCTCTTCTCCTAAGAAAATCTTAGAATATGCCTAGACATACAAAGGACACTGACATGGGTATACCCTCCGAGTACCCAATATTGGCCTATCCGGTTTGGCCCAGCAGGCGCCCACGTGACGATCCACACCTGATGATGAAGTCCAGGAAGGATTCGGGTGGCCCAGGCCCATGACGGATACAACTCCTTGGCGGATACAGCTAGCTTAAGATAGAAACTTTGAAAGAGCAAACCCTAGCTTGTAACCAACTTAGCCTTATCCCGAGACCTAGCCTCCCCATATAAAGTCCATGAGGGAACGACGAGAAGGACCACGAGAAACCCTAGAACACACACCCGCTAGATCTCATCTACGCATCCACTGCCATATCAGCGTCATTGTAACCTTCAGTTCCTCTATCAATCGAGAACATACAAGCATGAGTAGGGTTTTCCCTCTGGGGTCCTGAACTTGGGTAAACCTCGTGTCCTGTGTTGCTTGTTTGTTAGCTTAATGAGATCTCCACTCCACCCCTCTTCCTTAAACCCAAGTCCATCAAGTATGGGAATTGACGCAATCACACCACGTCAACTGGCGTCGTCCATGGGAACTAGGAGCGCGAATGTTGCGATCTCGATGGCCCCAACACCTGCAATTTATGACTCATCTGCATATGAGAACCATCTTATCTTTGTTGCCATCGACTTCACATCTACTCATCGGCAACGCGCTTGGCCTTCGATTCTGTAGGAGACGGAGTCGACATGACAATCGGGAGCCTATGCTTCCAAGTCGGCAAGATCGACACACTTCGCCTCCCCGAACGGGTGACGCCGTCGGCAATCGCGTCTGACTCATGGACTCCACCGATCCGTGATACATCCATTTTGCATCACTATTTTATATCATAATTTAATGTTATTCATTTCTATATTTTATATTAAGAGGACTTATGTTATTTCATCTATTTTACATGATGACTTTTGGAGGATGAACCGCTGGAGTTAGGATTCTGATGGAAAAAGCGTTGTCCAGATGCAACATTTGCGAAGATTAGAAAATCCTAGAAAACATACGGAAATTCCTATTTTCCCAGAAGACGAAGATAGCCAGAAGGAGAAGTGGAGATGGGCCACAGGGGGCTCACACCACCCCCTGGCGTGCCCCCCTAGGCCGTGCCACCAGGTGGTGTGGCCACCCTGTCCCACCTCTGGCATCGCCCTTACGCGTGTATATTCTTCCCGAAAACCTAATAGGGGGAGAGACCACAAAAATATTCCGCCGCCTCTGTGGGCGGAAACTACAAAGAGAGAAAGAGATCTCCAGTAGGCAGAAATCTGCCGAGGAAATTCCTTCCCGGAGAGGGGAGATCGTCACCATCGTCACCGTCATCAAGCTAGACTTCATCAGGATCATCATCATCACCACCAGTACCATCACCACCACGCCATACCGCTGTAACAATTGGGTTGAATCTTGCATAGTTATTAGGGGAAACTTTCCCAGTGTTGATTACTTGTTTTAGTTGATGCTATTGAGTGGAACCATTGGGTTATTGTTCATATTCAGATTGTTACTTATCATTATTTCATCTCTGATCTTGATCCATATGATGTTTCATGAGTAGTTCGTTTAGTTCTTGAGGACATGAGAGAAGTCATGTTGTTAGTAGTGGAATTATGTTGAGAAATATTTAATGGTTTGATATTTAAGTTGTGGTGCTATTCTTCTAGTGGTGTCATGTGAATGTCGACTACATGATACTTCACCTTTATGGGCCTAGGGGAATTCATTGTGCATTTGGCTACTAATCTTGGGGTTGCCGGAGTGACAGAAACCTAAACCCCCGTTAGGAAACCATTGCATAAGGGAGTGTAGGATCTCAGAGTTTAATGCTGTGGTTAGGTTTTTATCTTAATTAATTTCTTGTAGTTGCGGATGTTTGCAAGGGGTTTAATCACAAATATGTATTAGTCTAAGTAAGGTCAGTACATTAGCATAGGTTCACCCACACAACACTTGTCCAACCAAAGAAGATTAATCAACTATATGAAGCAAAAGCACATGACAATATTTCCATGTGTCCTTGAGAACGTTTGGTCCTCATAAGTAATACAACCGGATTGTCCTTTGATGAAGAAAGGACTGAGCCACTTGCTGTAATTATTATTATTGTCTTTTATTTACTCGCACTTTATTTATCTGCATTATCAAAACCCCCTTAAAATCCGTTTGCTAGTATTTACAGTGAATTCCTGATCCAAACCACTTGTCAATACCTTCTACTCCTTGTTGGGTTCGACACTATTATTTATCGAAAGTACTATGATACACCCCCTATACTTGTGGGTCATTAAGACTATTTTCTGGCGCCGTTGCCGGGAAGTGATGCGCTATTGAAGAGTGGAACTGGTAAAGGAAATTACTACTTTGAGTATTGTTTTATTTCTGCCTGTTACTTTATTTCAATATGGATAACACACTTAGTTTCCTATTTTGGAAAGCTACTACCACTGCTAAGGTAGTAGATGAACCACCACCTGCTGAATTAGATCCTTTTAAAATACCTACACAAATTGTTGATCGTGTTATGGATAACTTCTACTTTGGAGATAGAACAGTCCATCCTGGTGATCATTTGCTCTTTATACATGAATTTCATGCGAGTTGTTCAAGTGTGCAGGTATTACAATGGAACAAGTTAAGAAAAACTATTCTTTTTATCATTGAAAGGCAGAGCTGAGAAATGGTATAAAGTGCTAAAAAATGGCCGATCTATTGAATGGGAGGAAATTGTACCTCTCTTTTATTCTAAATTATATCCTCCTAGTGAGATTTATAAAGATCGAAATCAAATATATAATTTTTGGCCTCGTGATGGAGAGAGTACTGCCCAAGCTTGGGGGAGATTGAAGTTACTAATGCTCAAATGTCCATTCATGAGCTCCCCAATAATATTATTATTAATAACTTTTATGCAAGGCTTTCTCTTCATGACAAGGATTTATTGAATGCTTCTTGTGATGGATCATTTACACGTATGAAAGAAGAAGCTAAATGAGATCTTCTCGACCGAATTCAAGAAAATACCGAAGCATGGGAGAATGACAAAGGAAGAAAGTCAGGTATAAATTATGATTACGAATGCATTAAATCTTTTATGGGAACTGATGACTTTCATAATATTAGTACTTTTTATGGTTTTGATTCTCAAGTTCTTGCAAAATGTTTTAAGGATTTTGTCTCTTATATTGAAATTCCCCAAAAGGAATGGAAAAAGTATCATGCGCCATATAAAGATATTGTTAATTTTGTTCCTGCTAGAAATATTGAAGTTTGTAATGTTGATCGTATTTTGCTTGAACCTTATATTGAGAAAATACCTTTCCCTGCTAAGGTAAAGGAATATTCTATGATAACTAGTGTGGTTAACAAAAGTACCAAGAAAGCTGTAGAACCTGATGAACAAATAAATGTTGAACCTGTAGTAGAAATTGTGAAAGACCTTGTCACTAAAAATGTAGAAGATGAACACATTGTGTTTTGTGAATATGCTTCTAATATTGTTTCACATTCCAGTAGAACTAGGAAAGCTAGTGTCCCTGTGCTTTCTGTCAGAATAAGTGATCATTGCTATTATGGTTTATGTGGTATTGGTGCAAGTTCAAGTGCTATTCCTTATGAGCTTTACAAAGAAATTATGCATGAAATTGGTCCTTGTGAACTTGAAAACATTGATGTGGTTATTGATACGTTGAAAACGTATCTATTATTTTTGATGTTCCATGCTTGTTTAGTATCTACTTTGCTTTGCTTTGTCTACACCTTGAGGTATTTTTATACACTTTCTAGAACTAACCTATTGACAAGATGCCACAGTGCTAGTTGCCTATTTTCTGTTGTTTTAGGTTTCAGAAAGCTAAAAAATGAATATTCTTGAAATTGGACGGGACAAAAGCCAAAGTTCACATTTTCCTATGAATGATACGGAAAATCGAAGACGAGATGAAGGAGGACACTAGGGTGGCCACACCCTAGGTGGTCGCGGGCCCACCCTGGCCACGCCCACAAGGGGTGTGGGCCCCCTGGCCCTCCACCGACCTTGCCTCCTTCGCCTATAAGAAGCCCCGGGGGGAGAAAACCCTAGATCATTGACCAAAAAGCCACGAAAAGTCCCACAGCGCCGCCGCCACCGAAGGGGAGATTCGGGGGATAGAAAGTCTCTGTTCCGGCACCTTGTCGAGGCATGGAAGTGCCCCCGGAGCCATATCCATCGATCTCCACCACCATCTCCATCACCATTGCTGATTCCCATGATGAGGAGGGAGTAGTTCTTCCTCGAGGCTAAGGGCTCTACCGGTAGCTATGTGTTCATCTCTCTCTCTATGCATGATCTTGTTGTGGTCATGAGCTTTGTAATCAAGTATATCTGCCTTGCTACTCAAGTTCTTCAATATATCTCTGCTCTCCCCATGTGTTTGAAAGTGACATCATGCACGCCATGGTGGCACTTAGGCTAGAGTCTACATAAATACTCATCGTGCTTTAATAGATCTATGCTTTTCCCCACGTGTGTGAAAGTGACAGCGTGCACACCATGTGTGGCACTTAGGCTAGATTACATATATATATTTATCATGAGTATATTTTGAGTTGGTTGTCTCTATGAAATTGTGGTGTTTGTTGGAACCATCTAGCGCTCAAGGTGACAGTGTGGGGTTATCTAGATTGGTAAAGGCGAACTTTGAGGGGTGATGTTATAGCCCTAGCATGGATTATAGTGTCCAACCGGAGAGTAGTTCAGGGTAGTATCATGAAGAGAATATATATATATGATAGGGTGTTCACTAGTGAAAGTATGATCCCTAGGCCTTGTTTCTAAACATTGAAACACTGTTTGCATCTAGATCTGTTACATGTTTGCTTGCCTCCATCTTTATTTCAGTTTTCCTTTAGTCTCTCCCACATCAACAATAAGTTAGAAGCTCTTTTATGGCACCGTTACCACTTGTATTTCACTATCTCTTCGCCGAACTAGTGCACCTATACACTTGATAAGTGTATTGAGTGTGTTGGGGACACAAGAGACTTCTTGTATCTTGATTGCAGGGTTGCTTGAGAGGGATACCTTTGACCACTTCCTCCCTAAGTTCGATAAACCTTGGGTAATCCACTTAAGGGAAACTTGCTACTATTTTACAAACCTCTGCACTTGTAGGCCCAACAACTGTCTACAAGAATAGAAGTGTGTAGACATCATCTCTTTTCTGGCGCTGTTGCCGGGGAGGTAAGGTAAAAGGTACTCACATCCTCCGGTGTGAGTGCTCAAAGTTATTTCCTTTAGATTCTGCAATTTGGTCTTTTTGTTTCTTGTTTTCACTAGTTAGGCTTAATGGAAAACAACAAAAAATTAGATAGCTTTATAGTATTTATCTTGAGTTAGGACATGAAGTGTTTGAAGAGAAAATTAAAAAACATATGGAGCTTTATTTGCATGCTAATAGCAATGTTATTAGTATGAATTCTTTGAACACCATTATTGCTAATGCTATGGAAACATCTAAGCTTGGGGAAGCTAGTTTTTATGAAATGATCTTTTTAGTTCCCCAGCTTTGGAAGATAGCTATTCTATTGCTTATGATGATACCAAACCTCCAATTTATAATGATTACAATGATGAGTATGATATTTTCAGTCCACCTACTATTGAGGAGAAAGTTAATTGTGATTACAATCTGCCTCCTATATTTGATGATTATGGTGATGAGAATAATAATGATAGCTATTTTGTTGAATTTGCTCCCACTACAACTAATAAGAATGACTATGCTTATGTGGAGAGTAATAATCATTTTATGCATGTGGCTCATGATAAGAATGTTTTATGTGATAGTTATATTATTAATTTTATTCATGTTGCTACTAAAAGTTATTATGAGAGAGGGAAACATGGTTTTATGTATCTCAACAATATTAAGTTTCCCCTCTTTATGTTAAAAATCTTGAAGTTGACTTGTTTTGCTTTCCTATGCTTATTGCTTTGTGCTTTCATGACTTCTTTATTTACAAGATTCCTATGCATAGGAAGTGGGTTAGACTTAAATGTGTTTTGAATTTGCTTCTTGATGCTCTCTTTTACTTCAATTCATATTTCTTATGTGAGCATCTTCTCAAACTATCATGCCTAACTTAAAGGCGTTAAAGAAAAGTACTTCTTGGGAGATAACTCAGTAGTTTTCTTGAGTCTTGGAAGTTATTACATCTATAATAACCTCTCCTTATCCTTTTTATTTGCTTTTTGTGCCAAGAATAACCTCTAATGAGAGGCAAGTAAGATTTGGGGAAGTTGCTGTCCTAAAATAGATTTTTGTGCTTCACTATAAAAATTCGAGTAAAATCTCTGTAAGTCGGATTGAGCTGATATTTTCTGAATAAATCCCCCAGTATGTTAGATAACTTTCGTTAGTTCAACACTTTTTGATTTGAGCAACAGAAGGTCTTCTAAACCCTAAATATTCAAGAGGTACAAGCGTCAAAGCTTGGGGATTCCCAAGGCATCCCCTTCTTCATCAATACAAATCTTAGGTCTTTCTAGACACTTCGTTTTTATTGTTTCATGCACTGTTGTGTTGTTCTTGGAGCGTCTTAGTTTTCATTTTTGGTTTTTGTTTGCTTAGTTTGCTTGAATAAGTTGGTTGGATCCTAGCAAACTTCTTTTGGAGAGACACACTCTGTTTTCATTGCCTAGAACACTCTAGTTTTCATTCTTATTGTTTTGTGAGTATTCTCTTTTGCTAGCACTGTGTTTAGCCTTAGTTTTCTTGTGCTTTCAGCTTAGAACTTTTTAGTTCTTCTTTTTGGATTTGTGAGACAAGCTCACTGATCTTTACTGATTATTGTCTTTGTGAGTTGTTTCAAATAAGTCGATTGGTGTTGGAAAATAGTAGGAAGCTTCATGCTTTAGTGGTACAAAAGGGAGCTTGTTTTGACTGTGGCTTAGACTTTATCATGTCATGCTAGATGTTATTTTGACCTTATGCTTAGTGATTATTGTTGTATCATGACTTGTTCCAAACAATTAGGATTGCTTAATGTGCCTTGAAATAACCATGCGTTGTTTTAGCATACAAAAGCATAGTATTATGGTATTCTCCTTTGATGCTTCGTTTGGGTTGACTTGGAACATGCTCACACTATGTTATGACTATGAACAAGTCACCATAGCCTCTATGATCATTTAGTTTTTGACTTGTAGTACCACTTTATGCTTTGATTAGTAATGTTTTGTTGCTCTACATGATTATGGCCATTATTGCTCTCTCAGTTGGTCACTCCCAGTCTTTTGCTAGCCTCCACTTGTATGAGTAAGCTCTACGCATGCATCCAACTCCCAAGAAACCAAGTTATTCCAAAGTGTCCACTATAAATTCCTATGCATCTTGTGTTACACCAGTCCAAGTATATTCTTGTTTCCATCTATCTTCCAATTAAAAACTCTTTTTGTTATGTGAAAAATTAGTGATTAAAGCTCTCACAAACTTGATGGCACACTTTATTTTTCTTGCCCCTAATAAACTTGAACCATTGTTTCATCTATGTTGTATATTCTTGCACTTATACGTTGGAATTAGCAGAACCGTGCTATCATGGGGAACGCTTTCAACATTGCACTTGTACTTTGTACATAGTTGGTATCATGCTCTTTTGTTTATGAATGTCGTCGGTGTGAAATAAAAGGGGAGCTTGTAAGTCCATGGAGTAATGTATGTGTGTTAGAGAAACACCTAGGCTGCTAGCCTAAGCCATGCCTAATCATGGTGGAAACTTGCAGCATCACCATAGTGAGCAATCTATGAAGCTTTCTTCTTATAAAAAAAGAGACATATTGAAAAGAGGAAAGAGAGAAAAAAGCACCATTTTCCCATGGTAAATAAGAAGATTGCTGAGATGCTTATTGTCTGCTTGCCTTGTCATTTTGATTATGGGATAGCTCCTGTATCATGTGCAAGGGGTACCCCGTTGGCGGTTCTTTATGATACACATGTACTTACTATGACAAGAACTTACATGTGACTAAAGTTGAGTAGCATGACGAGCGGCCCTTGTATTCAAGGGACATGATATTGCCAACTTATACTTTGTCAAGCATATACTCCATAGTTTGTTCACTTTAACCTTAATCACTTCAAGATGCTTATGATAGGGGCAATGCGAGCTGAAAGCTAACAAGTACCATAATTTTTGGAAGCTTTTTATGAAACTTGAAATCCCTGCTTCCGTGTGAAGGGCCTTTCTTCCACTTTTATATTGAGTCTCCACCTTCTATCATTAGGCACCAATTAAGAGAGCATAGTTGTCATTCTCAGTTCTATGTGCATTGTCCCAAAACTTATTGATTGATTCATATTGTTGATATTGCTTGCTCATGAACTATTTGTATCTAGTCACTCTTATGAACTTTGAAGGTGTCCTATGCATTTATTACTACTCCATGAGGGACAAGCTGAATGCCACTATGCTATGTTTTCTATACGTGAAACAAACAAATGTCTCTCAATGCATTGTTATTCATGATCTTTGTTTGTAACCTTTCATTTTGCATGCATAGTTACTTTGTCTTACTGTTAGAACTCCACCTTTCATGCTCATGTTTAAAGTTCTTTGATCCCAGCTTTCATTGCTTGCAAATGGTTTGATCTTGATTTTGATGGTGTATGTCACCTAAAAAATTATTCTTTTTATCACTTACCTACTCGAGGACGAGCAGAAGTTAAGCTTGGGGATGCTTGATACGTTGAAAACGTATCTATAATTTTTGATGTTCCATGCTTGTTTAGTATCTACTTTGCTTTGCTTTGTCTAAATTTGAGGTATTTTTATACACTTTCTGGAACTAACCTATTGACAAGATGCCACAGTGCCAGTTGCCTGTTTTCTGCTGTTTTTGGTTTCAGAAAGCTAAAAAATGAATATTCTCGGAATTGAATGGGACAAAATCCAAAGTTCATATTTCCCCTAAATGATATGTAAAATCAAAGATGAGACGAAGGAGGACACCAGGGTGGCCACACCCTGGCCTCGCCCACAGGGGGTGTGGGCCCCCTAGCCCTCCTTCGCCTATAAGAAGCCCCCGGGGAGAAAACCCTAGATCATTGACCAAAAAGCCATGAAAAGTTCCACAACACTGCCGCCACCGAAGGGGAGATTCGGGGGATAGAAAGTCTCTGTTCCGGCACCCTATCGGGACGGGAAGTGCCCCCAGAGCCATCTCCATCGATCTCCACCACCATCTCCATCACCGTTGCTGATTCCCATGATGAGGAGGGAGTAGTTCTTCCTCGAGGCTAAGGGCTCTACCGGTAGCTATGTGTTCATCTCTCTCTCTATGCATGATCTTGTTGTGGTGATGAGCTTTGTAATCAAGTAGATCTACCTTGCTACTCAAGTGCTTCAATAGATCTCTGCTCTCCCCATGTGTGTGAAAGTGATAGCGTGCACGCCATGGTGACACTTAGGCTAGAGTCTACATAAATAATCATCGTGCTTTAATAGATCTATGCTTTCCCCATGTGTGTGAAAGTGACAGCGTGCACACCGTGTGTGGCACTTAGGCTAGATTACATATATATTTATCATGAGTATATTTTGAGTTGGTTGTCTCCATGAAATTGTGGTCTTTGTTGGAACCATCTAGCGCTCAAGGTGACAGTGTGAGGTTATCTAGATTGGGAAAGGCGGACTTTGAGGAGTGCTGTTATAGCCCTACCATGGATTAGAGTGTCCAACCGGAGAGTAGTTTAGGGTAGTATCATGAAGAGAATGTATTTATATGATATAGTGTTCACTAGTGAAAGTATGATCCCTAGGCCTTGTTTCTAAACACTGAAACACCGTTTGCATCCAGATCTGTTAGATGTTTGCTTGCCTCCATCTTTATTTTAGTTTGCCTTTAGTGTCTCCCACGTCAACAACAAGTCAGAAGCTCTTTTATGGCACCGTTACCACTTGTAGTTCACTATATCTTCACCGAACTAGTGCACCTATACACCTGACAAGTGTATCGGGTGTGTTGGGGACACAAGAGACTTCTTGTATCTTGATTGCAGGGTTGCTTTAGAGGGATACCTTTGACCACTTCCTTCCTGAGTTCGATAAACCTTGGGTAATCCACTTAAGGGAAACCTGCTGCTGTTCTACAAACCTATGCACTTGGCGGCCCAACAACTGTCTACAAGAATAGAAGTGCGTAGACATCAGTTATTCACCTTGCTAATAGAGAGACCATCTCTCCAATTGGTATTGTAAGAGATGTGGAAGTTCTTTGTGCTACCTGTTGATTTTCTAGTGCTTGGTTTAGCTGCTAGCAAAACTTGTCCTATCATTTTTGGTAGACCTTTCTTAAACATGTGTGGAGCTATTATAGATTGTAGGAAGGAGAAATTTTTAACTAAATTTGATCGAGAATCTTATGAGTTTATTTTTTCCAAATTTGCTAAAGCTCCTTATGAAAATGAATTACCTAATGGAGATTTTAGAGTTGAACAACTTGCTTCTATTTCTCTTGCTCCTAACAATGCTTTGCAGCAATATATGGAAGACCACAAAAGTGAGATCTTCATGGAAGAAAGAAATGAGACTGACGAGATTCTCCTTCGTCAACCCAAGATGCTTAACCATAATCTACCCGTGGAAGAATTGGGTACAACATTTACCACCTAAAAAGGATTCGATTTTCGATCTGAAACCTTTACTTGATGATCTTAAATATGCTTACATCAACGATAAGAAACAATATCCTGTTATTATTAGTTCTAAACTTTCAGGAAAGGAAGAGGAAACATTATTAGAAGTATTGAAGAAACACCGACGAGCTATGGGTTATACTCTTGATGTTTTAAAAGGGATTTCTCCTACTATATGTCAGCATGCTATTAATATAGAACCTGATGCAAAACCAGTTGTTGAACATCAACGCCGTTTAAATCCTAAGAAGAAGCAAGTGGTAAGAAATAAGGTATTAAAATTCCTTGATGCTGGTATTATTTATCCTATTGCTGATAGTCAATGGGTTAGTCCTGTTCATTGTGTCCCTAAGAAAGGAGGAATTACTGTTGTGCCTAATGAAAATAATGAACTTATTCCTCAAAGAGTAGTAGTTGGTTATATGATGTGCATTGATTTCAGAAAGGTTAACAAAGTTACTAAGAAAGATCATTATCCGTTACCTTTTATTGATCAAACGTTAGAAAGGTTTTCTAAGAAGACTCATTTCTGTTTTCTTGATGGGTATTCTGGACTCTCTCAAATTGTTGTTAAACAACAATATCAAGAAAAAACCACTTTTAAGTGTCCTTATGGAACTTATGCTTATAGGCATATGCCTTTTCGTTTGTGTAATGCTCCTGCTACTTTTCAAAGATGTATGTCTGCTATATCATGGTTTTTGTGAAGAAATTGTGGAAGTATTCATAGACAATTTTTTCTTCTATGGAACTTCTTTTGATAATTGTTTACACAATCTTGATAAAGTTTTGCAGAGATGCGAAGAAACTAATCTTATTCTTAATTGGAAGAAATTCCACTTCATGGTTAATGAAGGAATCGTCCTTGGACATAAAATTTCTGAAAGAGGTATTGAAGTTGACAGAGCCAAAGTTGAAGCAATTGAGAAAATGCCCTGTCCTAGGGATATTAAAGGTATTCGTAGTGTCCTTGGTCATGCTGGTTTCTATAATAGGTTTATTAAAGATTTCTCCAAGATATCAAAACCTCTTATTAATCTTCTCCAAAAAGATGTACCTTTTGTTTCTGATGATGATTATAAGGAAGCTTTTGAAACTCTAAAGAAATCTTTAACTACTGCTCCTATTTTCCAACCACCTGATTGGAATTTACCCTTTGAAATTATGTGTGATGCTAGTGATTTTGCTGTAGTGATGTTCTGGGACAACGAATAGATAAAAATTTGAATGTTATACATTATGCTAGTAAGACTCTTGATGCTGCTCAAAAGAATTATGCTACTACTAAAAAAGAGTTCTTAGCTGTGGTATTTGCTTGTGATAAGTTTAGACCTTATATTGTTGATTAGAAAGTTACTATTCATACTGATCATGCTGCTATTAAATACCTTATGACAAAGAAAGATGCTAAGCCTAGACTTATTAGATGGGTGTTGCTTTTACAAGAGTTCTATCTACATATTGTAGATATGAAAGGTGTTGAAAATACTGTTGCTGATAATTTGTCTCGATTGGAAAACATTGCTTTTGATCCTATGCCTATTAATGATAGTTTTCCATATGAACAGTTGGCTGCAATAAAGGTAAGCTCGCGAGAGAGTCCTTGGTATGCTGATTATGCTAACTTTATTGTTTCCAATTATTTGCCTCCAACCTTTAGAGCCCAGCAACGAAGGAAATTATTTTATGATTTGAGGCATTATATTTGGGATGACCGACACTTATATAAAGAGGGAGTGGATGGTATTATGCGAATATGTGTTCTAGAATATGAACAACAAGAGATATTGAGAAAATGTCATGGCAGTGATTATGGAGGACATCATGCTGGAGATAGGACCGCACAAAAGGTTCTACAATCAGGTTTCTATTGGCCTACTCTTTTTAAAGATGCAAGAAAGTTTATTTTATCATGTGATGAATGTCAAAGAGTTGGTAATATTTCTAGACGCAATGAAATGCCTATGAGTTATTCTCTTGTTATTGAACCATTTGACTTTTGGGGATTTGACTTTATGGGTCCCTTTCCTCCTTCAAAAGGTTATACTCGTATTCTTGTTGCTGTTGATTATGTTACTAAGTGGGTAGAAGCCATACCTACAAAAAGTGCCGATGGTGAGACCTCTTTAAAAATGCTTAAAGATGTTATTTTTCCTAGGTTCGGTGTGCCTAGGTATCTTATGACTGATGGAGGTTCTCATTTTATTCATGGTGGTTTTAGGAAGACCCTTGCTAAATATGATGTTAATCATAGAATTGCTTCAGCTTATCATCCCCAAACAAGTGGACAAGTAGAATTATCAAACAAAGAAATTAAAATTATCTTGCAAAAGACTATTAATAGATCTAGAAAAAATTGGGCTAAAAAGTTGAACAATGCTTTATGGGCTTATAGAACTGCTTATAAAAATCCTATGGGAATGTATCCTTACAAAATGGTTTACGGAAAACCCTGTCACTTGCCTTTAGAATTAGAACATAAAGCTTACTGGGCAGTGAAAGAACTGAATCGAGATTTTAAACTTGCTGGTAAGAAAATATTGCTTGACTTGAGTTCTTTAGATGAGTGGATAAGTGAAGCTTATGAAAATGCTAGACTCTTTAAATAAAAAGTAAAAAATGGCATGATAGGAGATTTCTTAAGAGAGAGTTCCATGTTGGTGAGAAAATTCTATTGTATAGGTCTCGTCTCAGATTTTTTGCAGGAAAATTACTCCTAAAATTGGAAGGGCCCTTTATCATTGAAGCGGTGTATCGTTTAAGTGCATTAAAATTTCCTCATTGAGAGACAACACTACGCAAGTGGTGAATGGTCAAAGACTCAAACATTATATTTTTGGAGATTCTTATAACAAAGATATTATTATAATTCAAGTGGTGACTCCGGAAGAATTTATAAAAGACCAAATTCAGGAACCTGCAGAGTCCGTTTTCGAATAGGTAACAGTTCTGGTAAGAAAAGGTTCACGAAAAACTTTCCAATTTATATTTTTTGCAGTTTTTATCTAATATGGAAGATAATAAGTCGAAAGAGGGACGGAAACGGAGTCCCGAGGTCTCACACCACCCCTTGGCGTGGGCCCACCTGGCCGCGCCACCAGGTGGTGTGGTCACGTCGGAGCTCATATCCGACCCGTTTTCTCCTAGTACCTTCATTTTGTCATTAAACTTTGTGATATATAATCCCCCGGATCCCCAGAGGTTCGTATATCGTGTTCTCGTTGTGTTTTCGTTTCAATCTGTTATGTTCAGATGTCGTTTCAGGGTTCGTCTTCGGAGGACTATGAGTTGCGACGTCGGCGCGAACTCCTTCACAATCTTGAGCAAAGGACTTCTGTTGGATGGGTGGAAGAAGAAAGGATCACAACTAGGCGTGAAGACATGGATCAAAGCGTTGAGGAGGAAGCAAAGAACATGTCAGCAGGCATGGAGGGACAGATTGCTACATGATCAAGGGCAAGAAAACCTACTCTTGTAGGGGCATATAACACTAGACGTGCTTTTTCTCATAACATGTAGGGGCTGATACCTCCAGTTCCAGACATCAGTTCTTGCCCTATGGCAGTGGAAGCTCTTCGAGCCACATATGAGTTTTGTGATAAGTACCGAGTCCTGAGGAGAAAGGTGGATATACTTCAAGAGGAGAATAATAGGCTTCGCAAGATGCTAGAAGATTTTCTCACTCCGATCATGATCACAGCACCACCAAAAGAGTAATTCTTCATCAAGTTTTGGCATCCCCTTGGTTTGTTCCAAGCTTGGGGGAGTGCCGCGGTATCACATCATTATCTTTTATCTTTTTATCTTTTTAATAGAGTCATATCTTGAGTAGAGAAGTTATCATATAGGATGGTTTGCATTGTGGAAGTATCTCTCCTCTAGGTGGTTATCTATGTATCCCTTGGTGTGAGTTGCCGTTATGGAATATTAATGAGAAGTATTATCATTTACTTTTTGCACATCTTACTTTAGTTTGCAATTTATGTTATATGATTGATCTTGTTGTTAGTATTGGTATCACTTTGGTAGCATCAAGTAAATTTAGTTGGTTTTGGCAAACTTAGCTTTGATAAGTAGCAACACTACTTTGAGGATTGAGTGGAAAAGAGAAAAGTATTTGTAGATATATTATTTAATTTTCTTTCTTTCTTGTTTGGCTCATAAGCTTAGTATTCTTTAGGTAAGATTGTTTGTGCTTCTAAGGAAGATTGCATGATTGTTTCTATCACTTGTACGTTTGCTTGTTTCCCTCAACTCTTATGCTTGATACCCAGTCTTGCTAGCCAAAAACCTGTACTGAGAGGGAGTGCTTCTCGTGCATCCAAACCTTGAACTAAAACCTATGCGATTTGTGTCCACCATATCTACCTATTAGCATTTTTGCTATTCCAAGTAAATTCTCGAGTTTTATCTATCTTCCAAATTAAACTTTTGTTATGTGAAAATTAGTGATTAAAGCTCTCACGAACTTGATGTCACACTTTATTTTCTTGCACTTAACAAACTTGAACCATTGTGCCTATTTATGTTTCTTATATGCTTGCAAATTATAAGTTGGGAGTTAGCAGAACCATATTGCCATGGGGAACGCTTTTGACATTGCACTTATTCTATTTAGTTGATATCATGTTCTTTTGTTTATGGATCCCGACAGTGTGAAATAAAAGGGGAGCTTGTAATCTCATGGAGTTTGTATATGTGTTAGAAAAATGCCTGGGAGGCTAGCCTAAGACATGCCTAATCATGGTGGAAACTTGTAGCATAACCATAATGAGCATTCTGTGAAGCATCCTCAATAAAAACCTATGCAAATAGCAAATAAAAATATCGCTGAGATGCTCATTGTCTGTTGCCTTGTCATTTTGATATGGGATAGCTCCTGTGTCATGGTGCAAGGGGTACCCCGTTGGGGGTCTCTATGATACACATACACTTACAATGATAAGAACTTGCTTGTGACCAAAGTTGAGTAGCATGAGGTTTAGTACTCATACACAAGGGGCATGAGATTTTCAACTTATGATCTGTCAAGCATATACTCATATTTGTGTCACTTTAATCTTAATAACTTCAAGATGCTTATGATAGGGGCAATGAGAGCTCAAAGCTAGTAAGTACCATAATTTTTGGAAGCTCTTTATGAAACTTAAAATCCCTGCCTCCCTCTGCGAAGGGCCTATCTTTTTTACTTTTATGTTGAGTTAGTAAACCCATTCCTTTCTATCTCAAGCAAGCATTTGAGTTGTTGTGATTCAATCATCCACTTGTTGATTTATTGAATCTTGTTTCTGATGTTCCTTGTTTTGCACAATGCTCTTATCTGAATGAATATAACTTTAAAAGCTATCATTGTTGGTAAAAGACCGCTATGTTTGAGCAAGAGACTCCTGCAATATAAACTCCATTATTAAAGCTTTGCTCAAAACTAAGTATGATATATTAATTGTTCTCTAACCAAGAACAAAGTTTGCCATCACCAATTATGATTTTATTTGTGCATCCTTATTGTGACTCCCTTACTCATTGCAAGTTAAGTTATATAAGAGTGAGTTGCTTTCTATTATGATTTGTGTATTGGTAAGTGTGATGCTTCTTGTCCGTATTCTCTTTATCGACACTTCACTCCATAAACCTGTGGTCATGTTTACCGAGCTCAGTTTTCGCTTGGGGACAAGCGAGGTCTAATCTTGGGGGGAGTTGATACCTCCATTTTGCATCACTATTTTATATCATAATTTACTGTTATTCATTGATATATTTCATATTAAGAGGTGAAACTTATGTTATTTCATCTAGATTGATGACTTTTGGAGGATGAACCGCCGGAGTCAGGATTCTGATGGAAAAAGCGTTGTACAGATGCAATATTTGCAAAGATCAGAAAATCCCAGAAAATATACGGAAATTCCTATTTTCCCAGAAGACGAAGATAGCTAGAAGGAGAAGTGGAGATGGGACACAGGGGGCCCACACCACCCCTGGCACGGACCCCCTGGGCCGCGCTACCAGGTGGTGTGGCCACTCTGGCCCCCTCTGGTATCTCCCTTCCGCGTATATATTCTTCCCGAAAACCTAAGACTCGGGGGAGCGACCATAGAAATATTCAGCGCCTCTGCGGGCGGAAACTACAGAGAGAGAAAGAGCTCTCCGGCAGGCAGAAATCTATCGGGGAAATTCCTTCCCAGAGAGGGGAGATCATCGCCATCGTCACCGTCATCAAGCTAGACTTCATCGGGATCATCATCATCATCATCACCACCAGTACCATCACCACCACGCCATCCCGCTGTTACAATTGGGTTGAATCTTGCATAGTTCTTAGGGGAAACTTTCCTGGTGTTGACTACTTGTTGTATTTGATGCTATTGAGTGGAACCATTGGATTATTGTTCATGTTCAGATTGTTACTTATCATTATCTCATCTCTGATCTTTATCCATATGATGCATGATTAGTTCGTTTAGTTCTTGAGGACCTAGGAGAAGTCATGTTGTTAGTAGTGGAATTATGTTGAGAAATGTTTAATGGTTTGATATTTAAGTTGTGGTGCTATTCTTATAGTGGTGTCATGTGAACGTCGACTACATGATAGTCACCTTTATGGGCATAGGGGAATGCATTGTGTATTTGGTACTAATCGTGGGGTTGCCGAAGTGACAGAAACCTAAACCCCCGTTAGGAAACCATTGCATAAGGGAGTGTAGGATCTCAGAGTTTAATGATGTGGTTAGATTTTTATCTTAATTAATTTATTATAGTTGCGGATGCTTGCAAGGGGTTTAATCACAAGTATGTATTAGTCCAAGTAAGGTCAGTATATTAGCGTAGGTTCACCCACACAACACTTTTCCAACCAAAGAAGATTAATCAACTATATAAAGCGAAAGCACCTGATAATATTCCCATGTGTCCTCGAGAACGTTTGGTCCTCATAAGTAATACAACCGGCTTGTACTTTGCTGAAGAAAGGATTGGGCCACTTGATGCAATTATTATTATTGTAATTATTTACTCGCTCTTTATTTATCTGCATTATCAAAAACCCCTAAAAATCCGTTTGCTAGTATTTAGAGTGAATTCCTGATCCAAACCACTTGTCAACACCTTCTGCTCCTTGTTGGGTTCGACACTCTTATTTATCAAAAGTACTATGATACACCCCCTATACTTGTGGGTCATTAATCTGCACGATGACGATCCCAATGCTCCCACGATGGTCTAAGACACGGATAGGAACATCAGTTGCAACTCCGATCTGTACAATCCACCGTTAGGAGAAGAAGCCTACGACTTTGGATCGGAGAGCTACGGGAGCAACGATCTCCCCCATCGCTACATGTGTGTTGCTGTCATCAACAACGATGACACTCGCGGCAATAACGGGGACGAAGATGACCCCCTCCTTGATGTGGGGTGTTCACGTCAATGCTCATACTAGATGGACTTGGGTTTAAGAAAGAGGGGTGCACTGCAGATCTTGTTTGGCTAACAAACAAGCAACACGGGACACGAGGTTTACCCACGTTCATTCCCCCAGAGCGAAGACCCCACTCCTGCTTGTATGTTCTTGATTATCGACAAATTAGCATAAATTCGTTTGAAATGTTTTGAGCAGGACTAGATTGCACCCGGGGTACAACTTGTGGGACTAGATTTGTCCAATTTGTAATCCGTGGGACTATTTTGCACCTGGGGTGCAAGTTGTGGGATGAAAAGTGTAATTACCTCTAAAGAAAAGCTCCACAAAATAGCAATAAAGATAGCAAGAGCCAAAATGATTGCCTGACAGTTGCCTCTGAAGACACCAACTTTTGTCAAGATTTAGTTGGAAACTACACATGTCACATTTTACACACATACATCAGAGTATAATTTTTATTATTTTGTGGTAGCACAAAGGTATTCAGCTAGTATCTTTTGTATACGAACTCTCATTGATAGTGAATTTATAATTCCCTATATATTCGTTATATTAACATTCTATCAATTCAAATACAGGATTTTGAAACTAGGGTTTTAATACTTTAGAGTTTTTTCCAATATCTTTGGTTTGGTTTTATTTAATGACATGATGCTTTATGAATGCATGCCACATGATTTTCATTTTTTCAAACATTCACGCAAATACTAAAACTAAGGGATTTCTATTTCCGTTCCCATGGTTCGTTAGCTGTACTCACTTTTCCCTAGCCGCTTAATTTTTCCTTACTTTTGCTCATCGCCGTTACATGCTGACAAGTGGGGCCGCATTCAGTCAGGTCCCGTAGTGAACCCTCGCCGTTACGTGCTGACAAGTAGGACCCTCTGTTATGTGCTGACAAGTGGGGCCACATTCAGTCGGGTCCCGTAGTAGGACCCCCCATGTTGGACTGCGTGGGGCCGACTTATTGGAAACGCATTTTGGGGGATGTGGTGTGGGACCATGTGGGGCGTGTTTGGTAGTTACGTGCGTCCTATCGCCTAAATTGCAAGATTTATTTTTTATTATTTTTATAATTGGCCTTTTTAAGAGCGCCTTTCTCCTTTATGTCGCTAACAGTTGTGTTAATTTTTGCCCAAAAAAGTAGAGAATATAGAGTAGCTTCTCTCTTCATTCATGGTTTTTTTTGGCCCTCGCTTTTTCCAAATCTGGTAGCAAATCTAGAGCAGCAAATCTAACCAACATCATAAATACATTCAGTAAACAGAGCAGATGTAGATAAAGCAGCTAATATAGGATATATAATCAGAGAAGATGTAGATAAAGCAGCTAATATAGGATAAATAGTACAATACTTAAACGGGGTTCGACAATTAGGTTGCTCAGCAGTAGCATCAGACAAGTTCAACACAGACAACGAAACAAAAGAAGCTGCTTTATAGTAGCAGTATCAGCACAAGATCAGAGGCCCCTCATGGCCTCCGCTAGGATGGCCTCCGCCTCCTCACTCTGGTACTTCCTCCACTTCTTGCTGCCCAGTCCCTTGACCTTGGACGCCTTGGACTTGATCGGGGGCATGCGAACCTCCTCGATGGACGCCTTTTGGAGGTTGTGGAGGTGAAAACCGAGCGCCTGGTGCTTCGCTCTGAAGCCGTGGACGTTCACAGACGGGCCGCAGGTCTTCACGTCCTTGGCATGCCTCACGAGGGAGTTGAAGTCGGTGGCGTGTAGCCTCCTGGTGCAGAAGGGGCACCTATAGACGTCGCCGGCGAAGAAGTTGTCGTACTGCCCGGACTTCAGCTTTCTCAGCACCTGACGAGTCTTGGTGTCCGTGGACTCGTCATCGTTGTAGACATCGCTTCTATCCAACTATTCGAAAAAACAGTAGAGTGCAATAAGGACATGATTGAGATACCTTGATTATCTGGATTGATTACTTGCATAAATTAACCGATTGAGATCCTCTAATTTTTCCCAATTGCCAAATCTCTAACCAAATCGAATCCTGACCCCAACTACAGATTGGTGCTAGTACTAACTAGGGAATTCATCGAAATACGAGATCTAACACAAGAGGATTAGCTACTGTAAAAATACCTAGCATCCAACGATTGAAAACACGAACAGCCGAGCCGTAATAACACACGATCTAGCATCCAATGATGGGAATAGGGGAAGAACAAAGGAAGGGGAGAAAACCCTAGTTACCTCCAACCATGGGTCGGCTAAGATGGTATCGTATGGGTTTTCCAGCCTGATGTAATCGTTCTCCTCGTAGGGGTCCCAGCCGTGCGGGATCTGCCGAAGACCGGCGGGAGCCTCCTCGCCGACGGCTTCGGCGGAAGCGGGGACGGGGACAACAGTGAAGGAAATATGCCCTAGAGGAAATCCTAGAGATGATTATATTTCTTATGTATCCATGAGTTATTGTAATGTTCCTTGAATATCCATATCAGACAACTTGTATTGATTGACAATTATGTGAATTATCTGTGAAACTCTTTACTTGTATGGTTATTTAATAGTTGTCCCTAGTCGGAGTTTATGTGAGGACACACGTGAATATTAGATTAGCACATCGATTGGTTGATGACTATATTTCGCAAGTCATAAGCATGGAGATGTCAACCAATGATGTGGACACATGTTATGAACATGGGGTTGGACTGACCCAACTTGAGACTGACAATTAGACTTGCAACTCTCTCTACACACCGTGTACGTTTTGTCCTTAGACCTGAGATTGTCACATGTACTTGAGAATTGGATCGACCTACTTTGGGCTATCAGACGCTGCTCCGTAACTGGGTAGTTATAAAGGTAGATTTTGGGTTTATCCTGAAGCATGCTGCAAGGAATGGTCAATCAAGATGGGATTTGCCCCTCTCTACTTGAGACAGATATCTCTGGTCCCCTCGAGTGATCAGATCCAGAAATGCATGGTCGTGCTACATGAGGATAAGAGTTAACCTAGTAAAGGGATTCTGAATCATAGTATCGAGAAAGGGAGGTCAGCTTGGAGCTAGACCAAATATCGTGAGGCAAAGGGAAAGACATGTACTAAACCTTGTGATGGTTCGTCCGATATGATCTTTGTATGTGTTTAGGAGTTGGCACGTCTTGCTAGAGTCCGCTACCAACTATTGAAAGAATAAGTGTATTCGTGTCATGTGTATACGTATATGAACCTATAGGGTCACATACTTAAGGGGTTGGGAGTCTAATAAGGATTAGATCCGAATTAGACCAGGCTTAGTCTACTAATGGGCTGCTAATGTAGAAGCCCACTAGGGACGCCTATATAAGAGAGGGTAGGGCGAGCTGAGTAGGGTTAGACCATTCCACACAGCCGCTACTCCTCACGCCTGTGTTGCACGCGCGAACTTAGCAGTCCAGCATCTGACGCTTCCACCCCGAACGTGTGGATACCTCGGAGGTGCTACATCTGTGGCACTTGGACGAGCCATGTAAGGGGAGCTGCTCGAGGGACGAGGACGAGGAGGAGACGTAGATTATCTACACTGCCTCGACGCACTTCATCAAGTTCCGCAACCGCGCGTCGAGTGGTAATCCCGTGATCTATGACAATAGTTATCCTGGTTTACACGGTAGAAAATTTTGATTTACGCTAGTGTAGCCTACCTGTATCCCTACAAGAGACTGCCTTCGATGCCTCGACGGGGGCCTGTACGGGGACAGGGGCCTCCTCTCTGGCGGCTATGGCTGAAGCGGGGACGGCGGCTGGCTTCGGTGCCTCGACGAGGGCCTGTATGGGGACAAGGGCCTCCTCGCCGGCGACCTTGGAGGCGGCGATGGCCACCGCGCCGTTCTTCTCCATCGCCGGGCGTGGTTGGGGTTTTCTTGGGGGTTTGCAGAAGGTGATGGGACAGTGGAGATGGTTGCGTGAGTGAGTGAGCGAGTGATGAGTGAGAGTGAGGAGGCCTCTATAAAGGTGAAGGGAGGAAACATTTTGTTGCACCACCGTGCACCATGTAACCGCGTACGATACTGCACCGTGCACGACCACACGCGTCCGCTACCGCCCCGTGCACCGCGACACGCGTACCGTACGTCACATTTCCCCCCTCGTGTCTAACCTTGGCCGCTTAGTTGTGCTAGGTTATACCCTCGAGTGTAACACTGGCAGTTTGGTTGTACTCAGTTTTGCCCTCTAGTACTAACACTGCTTTGTGCAATATCCTCAGTTTTACCCTCCGGTGGCTGGTCAATAGAGAGTCATTGAATGGGTTTTAGCTAGCTAATTGAGTCATTTTATGCACAACAAATTCAAAAAGATCAAAACATAGTGGCATCTACCCAGGGAGTCTTATTATGTGACCTGCCACCATAAAAAATGTATATAAATCAAGTTTTAACCTAGATCACCACTTCTCAAATCACCTACTATCTATGAAGGTTCATGACTTTCTACTCAAGCCTCTTCCCAAAACATGCCTCCCCAAAATATAATTTGTCTAAATGAGGCAATAATTGTCAAACTAATATATATTTGAATTGCAAATAGTTTGTTGTATGCCAAGATGTATTTTATTGTATAGAAGAAGCATTTACCATTTTTTTAAATCTCTTTCTGTTTTCTATTTGAACCCTTTTGTCAGCTTTGCCCTTAGTTTTTAAGTTCTACTTAGTTTTGCCCTCTCTCTTAGTCACGAACTCTCACACCTGTGCTCATCTTGGCTGCTACGCTCTGATTGGTCGAGACAGTTGTCACGCGGATCGTACCCACCAACCGTTGATCCTCTGATTGATCCTTTGTGATCTAGCGGACAGGATAGCCCCTGTATCTGTCGAGGGCCCCTGTATCCATGCAAAATAATGAGTTTGCCACTAATACTTTAAATCCATAAACAAATGATTTTGAATATAATTTGTAGGGAAGTGTTCAAAGGTGTATAATTTTCGTATATGCTTGTTTATGCATTATATTTAACTCCATGAAAAAGATAAATGATGAGGATTTTATTAGCACAACATTATCATGTCCTATGTGCGATTTCAACGAGTTCAAAGGTGTATAATTTTTGCCATATGCAAGTTTATGCATTATATTCTATAAAAATAATAATCTCTCAAGATTTTCTTAGCACATCATTATCAAGTATTAAGTGCGATTTTACAGTGTTCAAAGGTTTATAATTTTCGTATACGCAAGTTTAGGGATCACTTTTCACGCTCTAAACATGGTAAACTCTCAAGATTTTCTTATGACGCTATAATTTGAAAGTGTTCAAGAGTTGTGTAAATTATAAACACTCTTTTACATCAAGAGTATTATAATTTTTTCAATTCGAAAGTGTTCAAGTGTTGTGTCAATTATAAACACTCCTTTACATTAAGAGATGTATAATTTTTTTAATTTGAAAGTGTTCAAGAGTTGTGTTAATTATAAACACTATTTTACATTAAGACTTGTATAATTTTTTCAATTTGAAAGTGCTCAAGAGTTGTGTCAATTATAAACACTCTTTTACATTAAGAGTTGTATAATGTTTTTTAATTTGAAAGTGTTCAAGAGTTGTGTCAATTATAAACACTCTTTTACATTAAGAGTTGTATATTTTTTTAATTTGAAAGTGTTCAAGAGTTGTGTCAATTATAAATACTCTTTTACATTAAGAGTTGTATAATTTTTTAATTTGAAAGTGTTCAAGAGTTGTGTCAATTATAAACACTCTTTTACATTAAGAGCTATATGATTTTTTGAATTTGAAAGTGTTCAAAAGCTGTGTCAATTATAAACACTCTTTTACATTAAGAGTTGTATAATTTTTTAATTTGAAAGTGTTCAAACGTTGTGCCAATTATAAACACTATTTTGCATTAAGAGTTATATAATTTTTTAATTTGAAAGTGTTCAAGAGTTGTGTCA
Source organism: Avena sativa (assembly GCA_916181665.1). NCBI lineage: Eukaryota > Viridiplantae > Streptophyta > Magnoliopsida > Poales > Poaceae > Avena > Avena sativa. The sequence goes on from OV702299.1 coordinate 527,027,403, forward strand.
ATTATAAACACTCTTGTACATTAAGAGTTGTATAATTTTTTAATTTGAAAGTGTTCAAGAGTTGTGTTATTTTATTATTTATTATATATCTATATACCTATTTATTAATTATAAACACTCGTTCACTTGATTGCAGCTGAGACATTAACTCGATAAACCAATTAAATCATCAGAACGGCTTGCCGGCCGCATTCTCCACAGCAAGCACCCCCGACAGAACATTTTGGTGCGAGATCTAACCTTCTCTACCACGGTTGCCATTCTCATCCTTTATACAGGTCAACGGGACGACACCATACTACGGCCAGAACGAACGGGAGGCAAAAGTGAATCTTGACAAAGGGCCGCCGTCCCCGGAGAAGAAGAAGAAAGGGGAGACACGGGCGCGGGTGTGGGGCTGGCTCACGTGGATAAGCTGCGGGTCCGTCGCTCACGTGGATAAGTTGTGGGTCCCATGCTGATCTGGATAAGTGTAGAGATGTGTTCATTACGGGAACCAACTTAACTCAACCCCACTTATCAGCATGTAACGGAAAGGTTCCACTACAGGACCTGACATACTGTAGCCCCACTTGTCAGCACGTAACGGCGAGGATCCACTATGGGACCTGACTGAATAAAACCCCACTTGTCAGCATGTAACGGCAAGACTGACAGACATCGAGTTTCAGACCGTGTGAGAGTTTCATAATAGGAGATGGGCAAAAGTGAGGAAAAGTTAAGCGGCTAGGGAAAAGTGAGTACAACTAAGGAACCAAGGACACGAAAATATAAATCCCTAAAACTAAAACTCAATCCATCCCTTTTTTCCTATATGGCTACTTGGGTCCTAACAGAGAGAATTTTTCAATTCAAAAGGTTTCTTTTCCTTGTGAATTTTTAACAAAGTCAAACAATCAACCAAACTTATTTTATCTATTTTACGTTCCAAATTAGGAAAATTTCAGAATGTTACATTTCGAAACAATTGAGTCATGTGACTCATCAATAGATTCAAGCTTCTCCTCAAGAGAAGCCCGAAGCTCTTCCTCTTCTTCTAGATCATTTTTTAAATATTCTTTTTCAATAGCATCATCTCTTTCAATTCTACCGTTTTATTCAAGAAGATCTTCTAAATGAACAAGTTGATCCATGAGAGCCTCAAAATGCTTCTTGTGCTCAACTAGCAAGTTAGTCACATAATGATCCTAATCAATAACTTCTTTAATCTTAAGACTAGTAGGATCATCCATTTCAACATTCATAGTAGTCTTAGAAAAAGATGTAGTAGAAGGTGATATCTCGGAGGCCCTTGCCATGAGGCAATTGACGTCCTGGTTGGAATGTTCTAATTAGGAGAATTGAAGAGTGAAGGGGTTGAGGTAGACGTGGTAACGATGGCTGCCACTTCTCTTGAGGTTTCTTCTTCCTCTTCGTCCTCATTCCCGGATGAGTACTCCTCATGAGCCACCAACATGATTTTTGGTTGCTTCTTGTATGGAATATTCTTTTTAGTGAAGGGCTTATTGCGTGAAGCCTTTGAGTTCTCCCTGAGAACCATGATTTTATCTATTTTGATAAGAGCATTAATGGTCTCCACAATTGTAACACGATCTTACTTTTGGACCATTTTCCTTTCTATATCAACGACATCAAACACACCTTGCTAATTCAAAAGCCCCCACCCTTCCCATTTTTGGGATGAAGCTCTACGCACCTCCACCTTTCTTCTCAACATACGACCAACAAAAACTTTCCCACTTTACACCCATTTTCATCCCCTCTTCATCATTCTGATTATTCTGACCTGGGTGTCTTTGGTTGTTTATGTTTTCCAAACATCACCTCTATTGCTTCTCACAAACTTGCTCCTCGCTCCCTGCTCTGTGTTTATCTTGGCCCCTCTAATGATCACACAGGATCTCATTGTTTTGGCCCTCTTCCGATCGTGTTCTTAATACCGATGCCACTGTTGGAATTATGCCCTAGAGGCAATAATAAAGATGTTATTATTATATCTTGTTCATGATAAAGTTTATATTCCATGCTAGAATTGTATTAAGCGGAAACTTTAATACTTGTGTGGTTTATGAACAACACCGTGTCCCTAGTATGCCTATATGGACTAGCTCATTGATTAATGATGGTTAAGGTTTCCTAACCATAGGCATGAGTTGTCAATTGATAATGAGATCATATCATTGGGAGAATGATATGATGGACAGACCCAAACTAAGCGGAGCAATTAGATCGTGTCATCGTGTTCATCTTTGCGAAGCTTTTCTTATGTCAAATATTGTATTCCTTAGACCATGAGATAATACAACTCCCTCGTATCGGAAGAAAGCTTTGAGGTCATCAAACGTCATCCTATGAGAGGGTGATCATAAAGGTGTCTCTCAGGTGATCAGAAAGTACCTGTTGGGTTGTATGTATCGAGATGGGATTTGTCCCTCCCAAGTTGGAGAGATATACTTCGGGCCCACTCGATAATCGATATCAACACCGCTTGCAAGCATGTGGTTAAGGAGTTAATCACAAAGTGATATCGGATTACGGAATGAGTAAAGTACTTGCTGTGAACGAGATTGAACTAGGTATGACGGTACCGACGATCAAATCTCGGGCAAGTAAAATATCGCGAGACGAAGGGAATATATATATGGGATTGATTGAATCCTGGCATCGTGGTTCATCTAATATGATCATCGATGAATGTGTGGGAGTCAATATGGGTTTTCAGACCCCGCTGTTGATTATTGATAGAAGATCATGTCTGCATGTTCTCGAACCCGAAGGGTCACACACTTAACGTGTCTCGACGCTAGGATAGATTGGATAATTGGTTTATGAGTTTTTGTTTGGAGTCTCGGATGGGATCCGGGACATCACGAGAGGTTCCGGAATGGTCCGGAGAATAAGATTCATATAAGGCAATGCCGTTTTTGGAGTTCGGAATTGTTTCGGGTTAATCGGTATTGTACCGGAAGCTTCTAGAACCTTCCGGAGGGGGACCAACATGGCCCCACCTGCCGGGAGGGGGCATGGGCTTATGAGGGAGTGCCCTGGCCGCATTGGGCCAGGGGCACAAGGCCCCATAGGGCCCAGCCGGCCAAAGCAAGGGGAAACCCTAAAGGGGGCTTCTAGAAGGAGGGGGGGGGGGGGGAACTTGCCCCCCACTCTTCCCTCCTTGGCCGCCGGCCTAGGCTTGGGGGAGGGGCTAGGGTTGCCGCCCACCCCTCTATATAAAGACGGCTGGGGGCGCACCACCCCCCACACCTTCCCCTCAAGCCTAGCCGCCCTGCTGCCCTCCTCTCTCTCTCTCCCTCCCGACTGCGTGTAGGCGAAGCCCTGCTGCAGAAACTCTCCACCACTTGCACCACGCCGTCGCGTTGTAGATCCAATCCGTCTCTCCACCATACTTGCTGGACCGAGGAAGGAGGAGACGTCGAGGTGCTGCACGTGTGCATCTCTCGGAGGCATCGCCACTTGCGGTGCTAGATCGGAGCGGATCGCGAGGAGGAGAAGCGAGTACGACTACATCATCCACGTTCCGACAAATGTTCCGCTGTGCGAATCTTCAAGGGTATGAAGATCTCATCTAATCTCTCTCATTGTTTGCATCTCCTAGATTAGATCTTGGCTTTCTTGTTCGCATCCGTAGAATTTTTTTGATTTACTATGCTGCGAAACCCTTCAGTGGTATCAGAGCTAGATCTATGCGTAGATGTGTTTCACGAGTAGAACACAACATGGTTGTTGCGGGTGTTGATGTTTTCTATTTCAAGCCTCTTGTTTGTGTTCTTCTTATGATGCGGTATAGTGAGATTGAAGCGGTCCAGGCCAACCTTACGCGACGTCGTTCGCGAGACCGGCTCCGCACTTGACGTGTGGCTTGTTCCACACATGCGGCTGGTGGATGCCAGTTTCTCTCACTATAGTTGTCATGGGATTTACACCGGAGTTTGGCAACCATAATATCACCGTTGTGGCTTTCCGTAGGTAAGAATCGTTCTTAGCTTGCTACTCCCATAAGCCACGTAAAACATGCAACAACAAAGTAGAGGCGTCTAACTTGTTTTTGCAGGGAGTGTTTTCTGTGATATGGTATGGCCCAAGATGTGATGTGTATATTGTATGCCATGATCATGTTTTGTAATGTTTCACGACTTGCATGTCGATGAGTACACAACCGGCAGGAGCCATATGGTTGTCTTTATAATTGTGTATGACCTGTGTGTCAACTTCTTATACGCCATGTAATAGTTTTCACTTTATCGCTAAGTAGTTAGCAATAGTTGTAGTTGCTATTCATGGTGGAGGCAATCATGGTGGAGTGATGGAGATCATGCCGGCACGCACAAGATGGAGATCATTGCGCGAAGATTGGCTATACCATGTCACATAAAGTTATATGCATGTGATGTTTATCCTTTTATGTATCTTATTATGCTTAGATCACGACGATAGCATTATAAGATGATTCCTCACTTAAAGATCAAGATAAAACTGTGTTCTCCCCATGTATGCACCGTTGCGAAAGTTCGTCGTGTCCAAGCATCACGTGATGATCGGGTGCTATAGACTCTACGTTCACATACAACGGGTGCAAGTCAGTTTTGCACACGCGGAAATACTTGGGTTTGACTTGACGAGCCTAGCATGTACATACATGGCCTCGGAACACATGAACCGAAAGGTTAAACATGAGTCATATGAATGATATGATCGACACTTCGTTGTCCACCATTGAAACCACATCTCTTCTCGTGAAGATCGGATTAGGTGTGGTGAATTTGGATCATGTTCACTAAACAACTTGAGGGATGTTGAATTTAGTGGGAGTTCATCTAGTAATTTGATTAAAAGTTGAACTAGTTATCATGAACATAGTCTAATTTGTACTTGCAAACATTGTAGATCAAATGGCTAAGTCCAACTTCAACTTCAACGTTTTTGCTGAGAAGGAAAAGCTTAGAAACAATGGTCTAACTTCACCAATTGGTTCCGCAATCTGAGAATCATTCTCTCTGGCGGTCAAAAGGACTATGTCCTTGAAAATGCGCTAGGTGATGCCCCTGCTGTAGATGCGCCGGCTGATGAGAAAGCTGTCTATCAGTCGCGCAAAGATGATTATGGTGTGATTAAGAGCACCATGTTGTTTGCTATGGAATCGGACCTTCAAAATCGTTTTGAAGACTATCCCGGGCCCTTTGAGATTCTCGAGGAGCTGAAAACCATGTTTCAGACTTAGGCCCGTTCTGAGAGATATGAGATCTCTGAGAAGTTCTTTAACCGCAAGATGGAGGAAGGGAGTTCCGTTAGTGAGCACGCCATTAAGATGTCGGGCTACACTCAACGCCTTGAGCAACTGGACTGCAAGATTCCAGAGGAGCTCAAGATTGACAGGGTTCTGCAATCACTCCCTCCCAGCTAAAAAAGTTTTGTAGTGACTCATAATCAGATTGGTTCCACTGATACGATCACCGAGCTCTTCGCAAAGCTGAAGGCTGCGGAGGTGGACATCAAAAAGGATAATCATGTGTTGATGCTCAACAAGCCCTCCACCTTCAAGAAAGGCAAGGGTGCAAATAAGCCCTTCAAGAAAGGCGGCGGCAAGCGCGTTGCCCCTGCTGAGAAGAAGCTCAAGTCTGGACCCAAGCCGGACACTGAGTGCTTCTAGTGCAAGGACAAGGGTCACTGGAAGTGCAACTGTCCGAAGTACTTAGCGGACAAGAAGGCTGGCACCATCAAAGGTATATTTGATATACATGTTATTGATGTTTTCCTTACTAGACCTCATTGTAGTGCCTGGGTATTTGATACTGGTTCAGTTGCTAATATTTGTAACTCGAAACAGGAGCTACGGAATAGACGGCGGCTTGCGAGGGATGAGGTGACGATGCGCGTTGGCAACGGATCAAGAGTTGATGTGATGGCCGTCGGCACACTCTCCTTAGTTTTACCTTCGGGATTAGTTTTAAACCTCAATAAATGTTATTATGTGCCTGCGTTGAGCATGAACATCATTTATGGATCGTGTTTATTGCAAGACGGTTATTCATTTAAATCGGAGAATAATGGTTGTTCTATTCATATGAGTAACATCTTTTATGGTCATGCACCTATTGTGAATGGTTTATTTCTTCTAAATCTCGAAAGGGATGAAACACACATCCATAACATTGAGGCTAAGAGATGCAAAGTAGATAGTGATAATACTACTTATTTGTGGCACTGTCGTCTAGGTCATATTGGTGTAAAGCGCATGAAGAAACTCCATTCTGATGGACTTTTGGAGTCTCTTGATTTTGAATCATTTGACACATGCGAACCATGCCTCATGGGCAAGATGATCAAAACCCCGTTCTCCGGTATGATGGAGCGAGCAACGGACTTGTTGGAAATCATACATACCGATGTATGCGGACCGATGAGTGTTTCGACGCGCGGTGGATATCGCTATTTTCTCACTTTTACCGATGACTTAAGTAGATATGGGTATATCTATTTAATGAAACATAAATCTGAAACATTTGAAAAGTTTAAGGAATTTCAGAATGAAGTGGAGAACCATCGTAACAGAAAGATTAAGTTTCTACGATCCGATCATGGAGGTGAATATTTGAGTTATGATGTTCTCACACATCTTAAAGCAAGCGGAATCGTTTCACAACTCACGCCACCCATAACACCACAACGCAATGGTGTGTCTGAACGCCGGAATCGAACCCTATTAGATATGGTTCGATCAATGATGTCTCTTACTGATTTGCCGTTATCATTTTGGGGTTATGCATTAGAAACCGCTGCATTCACTTTAAATAGGGCACCATCTAAATCCGTTGAGACGACACCGTATGAACTGTGGTTTGGTGCTAAACCTAACTTGTCGTTTCTTAAAGTTTGGGGATGCGAAGCTTACGTCAAGAAGTTGATGCCGGACAAGCTCGAACCCAAAGCGGAGAAATGCGTCTTCATAGGATACCCTAAGGAAACTATTGGGTATACCTTCTATCACAGAACCGAAGGCAAAGTGTTTGTCACAAAGAACAGTTCCTTTCTTGAGAAGGAGTTTCTCTCGAAAGAAGTGAGTGGGAGGAAAGTAGAGCTAGACGAGGTTGTTGAACTTTCTCTTGAGTTGGAGTGTAGCGTAGCACCTGAAATTGTTCCAGTGCCGCCTGCACCAACAATAGAGGAAGCTAATGACAAGGATCATGAAGCTTCGGACGATGCTGCTACTGAACGTCGCAGGTCGACAAGGTCGCGTGCCCCTCCTGAGTGGTACGGCAACCCTGTCTTGACTGTCTTGTTAGTAGAAGACAGTGAACCTACAAACTATGAGGAAGCGATGATGAGCCCAGACTCTTAGAAATGGCTAGAGGCCATGAAATCCGAATTGGGATCCATGAGCGAAAACCAAGTATGGACTTTGGTGGACCCTCCTAGCGACCGAAAGGCCGTTGAGTGCAAATGGATTTTCAAGAAGAAAACGGACGCGGATGGTAATGTTACCGTCTATAAAGCACGACTTGTCGCGAAAGGTTTTCGACAAGTTCAAGGTGTTGACTACGATGAGACTTTCTGTCCCGTAGCGATGTTTAAGTCCATTCGGATTTTATTAGCAATTGCTGCGTTTCATGATTATGAAATATGGCAGATGGATGTCAAGACTTCGTTCCTCAATGGCAACATTGATGAAGAGTTGTATATGATGCAACCCGAAGGTTTTGTCGATCCTAAGGATGCTGATAAAGTATGCAAACTTCAGCGTTCCATTTATGGACTGAAGCAAGCATATCGGAGTTGGAACCTTCGTTTTCATCAAGTGATCAAGAGCTTTGGATTTGTTCCAAATTGCTACGAAGCTTGTATCTACAAGAAAGTGAGTGGGAGCTCGGTGACATTTCTGGTACTATATGTGGATGACATATTGATTATTGGAAATGACATTAACATGCTTTATGATGTGAAGAGTTATTTGAACAAGTGTTTTTTAATGAAAGACCTAGGTGAAGCTGCTTATATATTGGGCATCAAAATCTATAGAGATAGACAAAGACGCCTGATAGCTTTAAGCCAGAGTACATACCTATACAAAGTTCTGAAAAGTTTCAGAATGGATAAGGCAAAGAAAGGTTCGGTGCCTATGTTGTCAGGTAAGATATTGAGCAAGGCTCAGTGTCCAGCTACGGTAAATGATAGAGAAGCTATGAGCAAAGTGCCTTATGCCTCGGCCATAGGTTCTATCATGTATGCCATGCTGTGTACTAGACCGGATATGTCCAATGCTCTTAGTTTGACGAGCAGATATCAAAGTGATCCAGGAGTGGAACACTGGACAGCCGTGAAGAACATCCTAAAGTACCTAAATAGGACTAAAGAAATGTTCTTAGTCTATGGGGGTGATGAACAACTCGTCGTAAAAGGTTACATCGATGCTAGTTTCGACACCGACAAGGATGGTTCTAAATCTCAGACAGGATACGTTTATATTTTGAATGGAGGAGCTGTGAGCTGGAGAAGCTGCAAGCAAAGCGTGATCGCTGGATCTACAGTAGAAGCGGAATACATGGCTGCTGCAGAAGCGTCAAGTGAAGGAGTTTGGATCAGGAACTTCATCACTGAGCTTGGCGTGGTTCCAAGTGCATTGGACCCACTGGAGATATTGTGTGACAACACTGGCGCCATAGCACTCGCTAAGGAACCAAGATATCATCCAAAGACCAAGCATATCAACCGCAAGTTTCATATAATCCGAGATTATATAGCAGATGGAGATCTGAAGATTAGCAAAGTACATACAGATCTGAATGTCGCAGATCCATTGACTAAACCTCTTCCACGTGTAAAACATGATCAGCACCTTAGTGCCATGGGTGTGAGATTGTTGCCAAATGTAAACTAGATTATTGACTCTAGTGCAAGTGGGAGATTGTTGGAATTATGCCCTAGAGGCAATAATAAAGATGTTATTATTATAATTCTTGTTCATGATAAAGTTTATATTCCATGCTAGAATTGAATTAAGCGGAAACTTTAATACTTGTGTGGTTTATGAACAACACCGTGTCCCTAGTATGCCTCTATGGACTAGCTCATTGATTAATGATGGTTAAGGTTTCCTAACCATAGACATGAGTTGTCAATTGATAATGAGATCATATCATTGGGAGAATGATATGATGGACAGACCCAAACTAAGCGGAGCAATTAGATCGTGTCATCGTGTTCATCTTTGCGAAGCTTTTATTATGTCAAATATTGTATTCCTTAGACCATGAGATAATACAACTCCCTGGTATCGGAAGAAAGCTTTGAGGTCATCAAACGTCATCCTATGAGAGGGTGATCATAAAGGTGTCTCTCAGGTGATCGGAAAGTACCTGTTGGGTTGTATGTATCGAGATGGGATTTGTCCCTCCCAAGTCGGAGAGATATACTTTGGGCCCACTCGGTAATCGATATCAACACCGCTTGCAAGCATGTGGTTAAGGAGTTAATCACAAAGTGATATCGGATTACGGAATGAGTAAAGTACTTGCTGTGAACGAGATTGAACTAGGTATGACGGTACCGACGATCAAATCTCGGGCAAGTAAAATATCGCGAGACGAAGGGAATATATATATGGGATTGATTGAATCCTGGCATCGTGGTTCATCCGATATGATCATCAGTGAATGTGTGGGAGTCAATATGGGTTTCCAGACCCTGCTGTTGATTATTGATAGAAGATCATGTCTGCATGTTCTCGAACCTGAAGGGTCACACACTTAATGTGTCTCGACGCTAGGATAGATTGGATAATTGGTTTATGAATTTTTGTTCGGAGTCTCGGATGGGATCCGGGACATCACGAGAGGTTCCGGAATGGTCCGGAGAATAAGATTCATATAAGGCAATGCAGTTTTTGGAGTTCGGAATTGTTTCGGGTTAATCGGTATTGTACCGGAAGCTTCTAGAACCTTCCAGAGGGGGACCAACGTGGCCCCACCTGCCGGGAGGGGGCATGGGCCTATGAGGGAGTGCCCTGGCCGCATTGGGCCAGGGGCACAAGGCCCCATAGGGCCCAGCCGGACAAAGCAAGTGGAAACCCTAAAGGGGGCTTCTAGAAGGAGGGGGGGGGGAAACTTGCCCCCCACTCTTCCCTCCTTGGCCGCCGGCCTAGGCTTGGGGGAGGGGCTAGGGTTGCCGCCCACCCCTCTATATAAAGAGGGCTGGGGGCGCACCACCCCCCACACCTTCCCCTCAAGCCTAGCCGCCCTGCTGCCCTCCTCTCTCTCTCCCTCCCGACTGCGTGTAGGCGAAGCCCTGCTGCAGAAACTCTCCACCACTTGCACCGCGCTGTCGCGTTGGAGATCCAATCCGTCTCTCCACCATACTTGCTGGACCGAGGAAGGAGAAGACGTCGAGGTGCTGCACGTGTGCATCTCTCGGAGGCATCGCCACTTGCGGTGCTAGATCGGAGCGGATCGCGAGGAGGAGATGCGAGTACGACTACATCATCCATGTTCCGACGAACGTTCCGCTGTGCGAATCTTCATGGGTATGAAGATCTCATCTAATCTCTCTTGTTGTTTGCATCTCCTAGATTAGATCTTGGCTTTCTCGTTCGCATCCGTAGAATTTTTTTGATTTACTATGCTGCAAAACCCTTCAGCCACAACACCTTCCATGCCTACAAACACCACACCACCTATTATCGTGCAACACCCTCTCCTATCCTCAAACTTTCCTGCTACACCTCCTCCCACGGCAGAAACCCCTCTGCCGCGAGCCCATGACACCATGACACGAGCCTACGGCAGCTTGCCTCGCCCCAACCTAATGCCGCCAGCACGCCGCAGCCTGTCGCGATGCCATATCCTACCACGGTAGCCACTCCCGAACCACAATATCGTTAGTTGATCAAACTTCCATGACAAAATGCTAGTTGCCATTTTATGTAACACATACACTGGCAGCGTTTGTCCCATCGACGAGGGCCAATGAAACTACTCTACGCGTTTTCTAAGAAGCAACACTCGCCTACATTTGACCTGACTTTGATTCAGTGCTAGCTCCAAAACCCAATACACTTGTTTCGACCCACGTATAGTGAAGAATGACGATTAATATGATAATGAAAACCCAATAGAAAGTACAGGACCGATCTAGCATGAAACGCGATAGAATATCTCACGATCTCTCAACAACTAGTTACGCGCCCTCGACAACGTCCCCTGCACCCACCGTTCCTTTGAATGTTGTTCCTATCCCTATCTCTAAAAAATGATCATGTCATGTGTACTCGTGGCAAAAAGGTCTTCCATATTTCATGTCGTTATCTCAACCTAATTGCTACTCCTACTATTTCATATATCCCCACTTCTTACAAGCGAGCTCTCCTGGATTCTCTATGGCACTCCGCAACGCATGATGAATCTTATGCTCCCATTCAAAATAATACGTGTACTTTAGTTTCTAAACGGTGCTAATATCGTTTCTGGCAAGTGGTTTTTTTGGTATAAATATATTTCTGATGGCACTCTACCATGTTACAACGCCTTTTGGGTCTGTGGTGGATTTTCTCAACATCATGGGATTAATTTTGATTAGTATTTTTATTCTATTTTTAAACCAAGCACTATCCGTGTCGTGCTTAGTCTTACCGTTTCATCTTTATGGCCGTTTCATCAACTTGACGTAAAAAATGCTTTTTTGCATGTCACTCTCAATGAAATAGTCTGTTGTCAACAACCCTCTGGCTTTGAAAACCCTTCTCATTCTGATCTTGTTTGTCTGCTTCACAAATTTTTGTATGGTCTCAAACAAGTTCCTCGTGCTTGGTTCCATGGCTTTTCCACTTTCACCCAAACCATTAGTTTTCTTTCCTCAAAATTTGACTCCTCTCTTTTTATTTTTCGCTCATCCACTCACACTGCCTATCTTCTCCTTTATGTCGACGATATTCTTCTCACTACATATTCTGCTTATTCCTTAAAACATATCATCTCAGTTCTTAATAATGAATTTTCTATGACTGATTTAGGTCCTTTTTATCATTTTCTTGGTGTCACCGCCTCTCGCATTTCCACCACTCCTTTTCTTTCTCAACACCAATATATTCTTGATTTATTGTCTCGTGCCTGTATGATTGGCTATAAACCTTGTCGCACGCCAAATGATGTTGGTGCCAAAACGCCGGCTGACGGTGATACTATTCTCGACCCCACACTTTATCGTATGTAGTCTCACTAGGCTCTCTAGTATGCCACTCTCAATCGTCCAGACCTATCCTATTCTGTTCAGCAAGCTTGCTTATATATGCATGACCCTCGTGTTCCTCATCTTCTCATGTCAAAAGAATTCTTCATTATCTCAAAGGCACTCTCGATCATGGCTTACTAATCAATTCTGCCTCTCCTATAAGCTTGACAGTTTATTCTGATGCAGACTGGGCAGGTTGTCCAGATACTCGACGATCCACATCTAGATTTTGTGTTTATTTGGGTAATAATCTTGTTGCTTGGTCCTCCAAAAGAGAGGGTCTTTAGCTGGAGCAGAATATAGATTGGTTGCTCATTCTTTTGCAGAAGCAGTTTGTCTATGTCAACATCTTGTTGAGCTTCATCGACTAATTGAGCGTGCTACCATTGTCTATTGTGACAACATATACGCATTTTACATGGCGTCCAATCCAGTTCAGCATCGACACACAAAGCATATCGAGATTGATATCCACTTTGTTTGTGAAAAAGTTTCTCTTGGCTAAGTTCGTGTTCTTCACGTACCAACAAGTTCCCAATTTGCAGATATATTTACTAAGGGTCTCCCGTCGGCCTCTTTCACCGACATATGCTCTAGTCTCAACATCATTGCGCCCAATGTTGACACTACAGGGGGTATTAGAGATGTATTCGTGTTGGACTAGGACTCATAGTTGGTTTGTCTAAAACCTAGGACGGTTAGCCTCATGTACTATATAAACTTTGTACTATTGATCAAATCAATACAAGCTATTGTTCTCTCCAAATATCACCAGTAACCAGGGACTGAGCTGGGGCTGCGAGAAACGTTGCGACAACACGTGCCACACCATAAAGGCCACGCTGGGCCCCCCTTGCTAGCGACCCAAACAACCCGTTCGTGATGGATCTCCTCGCGATGACGGGAATTGGCGCCGCCGCCACCATTTTCCGCCGGATCCGTCTCCTTCCTGCCTATTCCAACACCATTTCGTGCATGTTCTGTCCATTTCCCAGATGGGGAACTAGTCCTTCAATTTAGCCATCAACTTTGGCATGCTCTATAAGGATAGCGAACATATCAGCCACTATATTAAATAGTAAAGGCGATAGTGGATCACCCTGTCGCAGTCCCTTCTTGGTTTGAAAGTAATTGCCAGTATTATCGTTTACTTTTACGACAACAGTACCACCAGATACAAAAGACTGTATGAGAGCATGTCACTCCTCCGAAAAACCTTTCATACGGAGTGTTTGATGGAGGAAAGACCAATTAATTAACTTTATCATACGCCTTCTCAAAGTCAATTTTAAACAGAACTTCATTTAATTTCGAGTGTAGTTTATGGATTGTTTCATGCAAGGTTACTACCCCTCTAGGATGTTTCTACCTTGCATGAACACAGTTTGGGAAGGACGAACAACATGATCAGCTACTGAATTTAGTCTAATCGTGGCAACTTTTGTAAAAAAAATTAAAGCTACTGTTAAGAAGGCAGATGGGGCGATACCGCTGTATATGCTCTGCATTATTAACCTTAGGCAATAGGATTATGTTGCCAAAATTAAGTCTAAAAAGATCCAGTTGACCGACCTGAAGAAACCCAAACAAACTCATTAGGTCCTCCTTGATGACATTCTAGAACTTTTGGTAAAATTCTACTAGGAAACCATCTGGTCCTGGTGCTTTGTTATGTTCCATTTGAAAAACAACTTTCTTACCCTCCTTCTCAGTGTAGGATGCAGTAAGAAAGTTATTTTCCTCAACAGAAACCTGCGGGATATCCGCCGTTTGGGACTCGTCCATAGAAAAATTATTTTCTGGCGTAGCCCTAAACAAGGATTTATAATAACTAGTGATATAAGACTTGAGTTGCTCCTGTCCCTCAATCATACCATCCTCCTGATTTAGAGAGTGAATAAATTTCTTCTTATGCTTGCCATTGGCAACAACATGAAAGTACCTTGTATTCGCATCTCCTTTAAGAATAAATTTCTCTTTAGAGGGTTGGTACCATTTGAGTTTCTCCTCATGTAGCTGTCGGGCTATCTCCGCATTTGATTGGCTTTTAAGCTCAACTTCTTGTTCAGATAACAGACTGACTTCCGCAGAAGCATCTAGGTCCACAATGATAGACGAGAGACGTATTTTCTCTTCTTTTAAGGATTCTCGCAGTGTGTCTAACCCAACCACGAAGGAACTTGCGTAGTAGTTGGCAGTTGTAGTGAAGGCAATGGCATGAGTAAACCGATACAAGTTTTTCTTGGATAATAAACAGTTGGAATAGAAAAGGAACACCGTGTTATTTATATATCCACACATGTATTTAGTTTCCGGTTAATACAATTATAACAGGGAGAATAAACATTTATTGTGAATAAGAAAGTATGATAATAACATCTTTATAATTGACTTTAGGGCGTATTTCCAACAGTTAGATCCTTACTGTCTCCAATAAGGCAATGAAGTCCAAACAGTGCTCTCTAATAGCGTTTTGTACAAACAAATGAAGTCCAAACAAAACTATTTTTAGTGATGTTGCACAAGATTTACTTTTCCTATTGTTTTCTCAAATCGTGAGATATAATTAATATCTTTGAATTACTACACATGCATTGGATGGATAATTATACAACTACTGCTTCTGGTAATCTTTGAAGATGTACCATGGAGCTTAAGTGTACATGTACATTATTCTCTCATTGACAATATGTATGAATAGTGATTCTTGTACAAGAGTTGTTTCACACTTATTTTCATATGTTCCGCTCGATGACTTGGAGCTTCACACCGTGCGTGAAGTTGACAACAATGGAGAACTGGAACTCAAGGGGGGTCTCCATCTTAGACGAGTGCCTAAAGATATAGTGGCGGTAGAGGTGGATGGCCACAAGCTTGAGCTGCTGCACGGAGAACTTCTGCCCGATGCATGCCCGAGGCCCAAGGCCGAAGGGGATGAACGCGTAAGGGTGCCTCTGCTTGCATTCCTCGCTCTCCGGGTCGAACCTCTCGGGGCGAAACACATGGGGATCCGGAAACTGCGTCGGGTCTTTTGCTAGCACGCCTGGCGCCATCCACAACCATGTGCCCTGGATATATATGTTTGCACCCCCAGTGAGACTTCATTGTTAGCATGCACTGGTATATTTCTTATGGTGCAAATAAATGCTAACGATTTTTTTTACTTGTAGAAACAATAGAGCTTAACTGATGTTCTATGTACTTGATAATTATTTGTTTTGCAAAACTTTAATTTTGTTTGGAGGGCATAACGGGTGTTGAGACATGAATTTAGAATTTAGCATAAAGATAGATATACCTTCGGCAGGACATAGCCTCCAACTTCAACCTCTTCGTTTGTTTCCCTAGCAATTAGGGGGGATACAGTGAAAAATCTCATGGTCTCCTTCAAAACCTGTTGGAAAAAAGCTAACTTTCTTAATATGTACAAACAAATAGTGTATCATTCTATTGGAAAACTAAATTTCCATGAAGGCGATGGGTTATATATGCACAAACAAATAGCCTATCATTCTGAGAAGCTAGACTCTGATCATACTCGTTTTGTTCCACATTTTAAGCCTTTTTAATTAGCAAGCTGTGTTAGCTTGCTAAAAGTCTTATATTGTGAAACATATATAGGGACTAGTTCTTAAGCTATTAGCTTGAGTGTAGCAGGGGGGGGGGGGGGGGGGGGGGGGGGGGTTAAGGTTCGAACCTGCTCGAGGTAGGGGAAACTGTTTTGAAGCTCCTCGGCGGTAGGCACTCTGTCCTTGTGTCCAAATCCATCGATCTCGCGAAGAAGCCTCTCTTCTACCTCCGGGTGTGCCGCGACGAGGTAGACGAGGCTGGACATGGTGAAGGAAGACGTGGCCGACCCAGCAAGCAGGTGCTCGTAGGTGAGCGCGCTCACGTAATCCGGCGCCAGGAGCTTCCTCAGGTCCTCCGTGCTCTCCCTCGCGTTGAGCAACACGGACAGGAAGTTCTTCTTCCCCCTGTCCGACTCTGCCTGCGCCGTGCGCTCCACCACAATGCCGTCCAGCATCCTCCTCAGGGCCATGTTGGTGTCTTCCATCCGCCGGTCGGCGGAGCCCGGCACGCACAGGAGGAGCCGCCGCACCGGCTCCTGGAGCAGAGGCACCAGCATTCCGAGGATGATGGAGAGGGAGCCCGAGAGGTCCATCTTGAGCTCCGTCGTTGCGTAGAAATGCTCTTGGATGAAGTCGGCTGCGGCAGGGGGCTGTCCCTGTGGCCACGAGGAAGCTGAAGGAACAGCGGCGGCGGCTGCTGTGTCTTTGGCGGTGAGGCCGAAGTCGACCCCGAAGGCCACCTGGCCGATGGTGTCGGTGAAAAGCTTGAGCGAAAGGTCTGAGAAGGTGATCTCCTCTCCATGGCGAAGAAGACCTCCGGCCCTGTTGATGTAAGGTTGGATATCTGGGATGAGGCTTGCCAAGTGCGACGGCTGGTAGATGGAGGTGAGCACGCTCCGCATAGATTGCCATCTCGAGCCCCTGTCATCCATGACGACACAACATATATAATGTACGCACATTATATTGCCCGTGAGAATTGAATAAAATTTTCAAGTGCTACCAAAATAAAAGTGGAATTGTTTTAAATGAAGTTTTAAAAAACTGAATCAAAACAATCGTGTAGAGCTAAAATAAGTGGGAAAAGTGGGATTCTCTACAAATTTTTTTTTTTAAAAATACATTAATAATAGTAAACCGATATTTTAGAAAATGATCTTAGATGCAGCTAGCTAGAGAGACTCCCAATGATCCGTACGAAACCAGAATTAGAGCTTTGTTGTATTGTACCCACACCCTACTTGAATAAAAAAGAACACTAATATAAAAATTTGCAGCATTCAGTACTGAAAACATCAACTTGGTGTTAAAGGAGAAACCTGTCTTAAAGTATAATTATCTATCTACCTTTTCACATAAATAAAGATATATGTTAGGTGGAGAACAATTTGTGAATTAATGTACGTACTTGGTGAAGAAGAGGCCTTTGCGGTGGATGGTTGAACAACGAACGGGACTCGGGATGCTTCTGTTGGTGATGCTCTTGAACTTCTTGATGCCCACCTCCCTGCATAGCTCAGGGCTTGCTACCACCACCAGCGGCTGCCTGCCCATCTGAAACCTAGCAGCCAGCAAAGAAAACGGACATGAAGAAGATAGAAGCAAGACCTTCGATCCGGCCGGACAAATTAAATACCAGATCGATCGAGAGCTCACCTGTAGATTGGCCCGTATCGCTCGGCGAGGATGCCGAAGACCTCCGGGCCATGCTTGGAAAGCAATGGCAGGTGGCCGATGAGAGGATAGGCGACGGGTCCGGGGACCTTGCGCAGCTTCCACGACGGCACGTACAGGTACGCCGCCACGACACCGGCGGCCAAGGCCACGACGGTGAAGAAGATCGCCGACGGCGAGGAGGAGAGCAGTGCTTCCGCCAGGCGGCCCATCATTTCCGACGATACCATCTCCAGTCCACTACACTTGCTTGTCTGCTCTGCTCATTCATCCATTGCCGATCGATCATCAGAGGGCATATATATCTATCTATATATATATATATATATATATATATATATATATATATATATATATATATATATATATATATATATATATATATATATATATATATATATAGTTGTTTCCACGATAACATATACTACTACTACCATTAATTAGCTAGTGCATAGAAAAATTCAACTCGCTCATCAGTTTTGCTGTCTCTTTCGATGACATCTAACTTGAATGTATCTTCCAGGAACAGGCACAGCAACGCTGATAAACAATGATGAGCGGCAGCTAGCGGGGTGTTTCTGCAAATTCAACGCTGATAACATACACTTGCTCATCATTGTTTATCAGCGTTGCTGTGCCTGTTCCTGGAAGATACATTCAAGTTAGATGTCATCGAAAGAGACAGCAAAACTGATGAGCGAGTTGAATTTTTCTATGCACTAGCTAATTAATGGTAGTAGTAGTATATGTTATCGTGGAAACAACTCAGATTTGAAATTGAAACATCCATCCTCTCTCTCCCCTGTCACTAGTGGGATTTTATTAGATGCGTGGGCTTGCGCTTCGAAGATGCTTCCTGCTGGATTACCTTGTTGTTTGTCCCTCTCACTAGTTTTTAATTAGATATATACGGAGTAGATGCGTGGGTTTGTGCCTCAAAGATGCTCTCTGCTGGATTAACTTGTCGTTTATGACATGTTTTTGACGGCACTCAGGTTGTCACGGTCACCAGTTACATGTCTGGTCGACAAAGGAACATGACAGGGCTCTCGGAAGGTGCCACGTGGAGACAATATGCTAAAAGCCATGTAAATTATATTATAATTATGTATTGTTTAGGTGGTAAATGTTAACTAGTAACCTGATAGGAACAATACAAGTCTCTAGGAACAATAATAATCTCTCCTTGATATAATATATACTTCACAACACTACAGGAATAGGAAGCTACGCCGACGGCCAAACATCGGGGCCGTCGGCGTAGCCATCGTCCAGACCAGCCCCGCCAAGCAGCCGTCGGCGTATAATTGTCCTCGGCGTATCCTATGCTACGCCGCCGGCTGCCCTCGGCGTAGCTATTTTTTCTTTTACCTCATTAAACTTTTAAAAATCATAACTAAATTATTGTAATTCATAAAAATACAAATAATATATCAAAATTTGCAGAAAAATAAGACCTATCTATCTACACTCAAATATTATACATTTGTAAATAAAAATTAAGTAAAACAAAAAATATTATATATAGTTTAAAATGGGCATAAAAAATTCAAAAACGATCTTAACAATGTGAAACCTTCGCGTGGTGTCATATTATATGACATAGTTACAAGGAAAAATATCAAATTTTGTATATTGATTATGTCTGAAAAAACCCTTCATAAAATGACCTATCTCATTCGAAGTTTCTTGACTTTCGGGTCAAATGACCAATGTTATGGCTAGAATCAAGGCATAGTTTATGATAATGTGTCCATATTGTGCATATATGTGCATCATGGGATGGCGAACAATGTTGCAGGAGAAAAAATTCCTTTTTGTCGCACCAAAATGCCATTTTCCATTTTCCGAGCATAAAAAACGAACGATTTTGTGAAGCAACCACCGAATGGATAATTTAAAATGCTACCACCACATTTTATAAAAATACTAGACCACCTTATATGGACAATGTCCCAATAGGGGTATCTTAAACCTTTCTGTACACCCCTGGTGAAAAAGACAAATTCCTACCGAATCGGCAGGAAGTGGGTCAGATATGAACTACAGGTACTGTTGGAATTATGCCCTAGAGGCAATAATAAAGTTGTTATTATTATAATTCTTGTTCATGATAAAGTTTATATTCCATGCTAGAATTGTATTAAGCGAAAACTTTGATACTTGTGTGGTTTATGAACAACACCGTGTCCCTAGTACGCCTCTATGGACTAGCTCATTGATTAATGATGGTTAAGGTTTCCTAACCATAGACATGAGTTGTCCATTAATAATGAGATCATGTCATTAGGAGAATGATATGATGGACATATCCAAATTAAGCAGAGCAATTAGATCGTGTCATCGTGTTCATCTTTGCGAAACTTTTTCCTATGTCAAGTATTGTATTCCTTAGACCATGAGATAATACAACTCCCTGGTATCGGAAGAAAGCTTTGAGGTCATCAAACGTCATCCTATGTGAGGGTGATCATAAAGGTGTCTCTCAGGTGATCGGAAAGTACTTGTTGGGTTGTATGTATCGAGATGGAATTTGTCCCTCCCGAGTCGGAGAGATATACTTCGGGCCCACTCGGTAATTGATATCAACACCGCTTGCAAGCACGTGGTTAAGGATTTAATCACAAAGTGATATCGGATTACGGAACGAGTAAAGTACTTGCTGTGAACGAGATTGAACTAGGTATGTCGATACCAACGATCGAATCTCGGGCAAGTAAAATATCGCGTGACGAAGGGAATACATATATGGGATTAATTGAATCCTGGCATCGTGGTTCATCCGATATGATCATCGATGAATATATGGGAGTCAATATGGTTTTCCAGATCCCACTGTTGATTATTGATAAAAGATCATGTCTGCATATTCTCGAACCCGTAGGGTCACACACTTAACGTGCATCGACGCTAGGATAGAATGGATAATTGGTTTATGAGTTTTTTGTTCGGAGTCTCGGATGAGCCCAGGACATCACGAGAGGTTCCGGAATGGTCCGGAGAATAAGATTCATATAAAGGAAAGCAGTTTTTGGATTTCGAATCGTTTCGAAGTTTATCGGTATTGTACCGGAAGGTTCTAGAAGGTTCCGGAGTGGGACCAACGTGGGCCCACTGGTCGGAGGCCTGAGTGGGCCTAAGGGGAAGTGCCCTGGCCACTTTGGGCCAGGGGCACAAGGCCCCAAAGGCCCAGCCCTTAGGGGAAACCCTAAGGGAACCTTCCAGAAGAAGGGGGGGATGACTTGCCCCCCACTCCACCCCTTGGGCCGCCGCCCTAGGGCTTGGAGGAGGGGTCAAGGGGACGGACATCCCCCTATATAAGGAGGGCAGGGTCGTAGCCTCCTTCCCCCACTCCAACCCTAGCCGTCGTCCAACTGCTTCCCCTCCACCTCTCTCTCTCTCTCTCCCGACTGCACGTAGGCGAAGCCCTGTCGCAGAAACTCTCCACCATAAGCACCACGTCGTCGTGCTGCAGATCCAATCTATCTCTCCACCATACTTGCTGGACCAAGGAAAGGAGGAGACGTCGCTGCACCGTACGTGTGCATCTCTCGGAGGCGCCGCCACTTGCGGCGTAGGATCAGATCGGATCACGAGGAGGAGACGGTGAGTACGACTACGTCAACCACGTTCTGTTGAACGTTTCCGCTGTGCGATTTCTTCAAGGGTATGAAGATCTCATCAATCTCTCTCGTTGATTACATCTCCTAGAGTAGATCTTGGCTTTCTTGTTCGCATCCGTAGGAAAATCTTTGATTTACTATGCTGCAAAACCCTTTAGTGGTATCAGAGCTAAATCTATGCGTAGATGTGTTTCACGAGTAGAACGCAACATGCTTGTTGCGGGCGTTGATGTTTTCTGTTGCAAACCTCTTGTTGTGTATTTCTTATGGCGCGGCATAGTGAGATCGAAGCGGTCTAGGCCAACTTTACGCGACCTCGTTCACGAGACCGTCTCCGCACTTGACGTGTGGCTTGTTCTACACATGCGGCTGATGGATGCCAGTTTCTCTCACTATAGTAGTCATAATATCACCATAATATCACCGTTGTGGCTTCCGTAGGTAAGAATCGTTCTTAGCTTGTTACTCCCATAAGCCACGTAAAACATGCAACAACAAAATAGAGGCGTCTAACTTGTTTTTGCAGGGAGTGTTTTGTGATATGGTATGGCCCAAGACATGATGTAGATGAATTGAGATGTATGCAATGATCATGTTTTGTAATATTTCACCACTTGCATGTCGATGAGTTCACAACCGGCAGGAGCCATATGGTTGTCCTTATAATTGTATATGACCTGCGTGTCAACTTCTTATACGCCATGTAATAGCTTTACTTTATCGCTAAATAGTTAGAAATAGTTGTAGTTGCTATTCGTGGTGGAGGCAATCATGGTGGAGTGATGGAGATCATGCTGGCACGCACAAGATGGAGATCATTACGCGGAGATTGACTATACCATGTCACATAAAATGATATGCATGTGATGTTTATCCTTTTATGTATCTTATTATGCTTAGATCGCGACGGTAGCATTATAAGATGATTCCTCACTTAAAGATCAAGATAAAATTGTGTTCTCCCCATGTATGCACCGTTGCAAAAGTTCGTCGTTTTTAAGCACCTCGTGATGATCGGGTGCTATAAACTCTACGTTCACATACAACGGGTGCAAGCCAGTTTTGCACACGCGGAAATACTTGGGTTTGACTTGACGAGCCTAGCATGTACAGACATGGCCTCGGAATACACGAACCGAAAGGTTAAACATGAGTCATATGAATGATATGATCGACACTTTGTTGTCCACCATTAAAACCACATCTCTTCTCGTGAAGATCGGATTAGGTGTGGTGAATTTGGATCGTGTTCACTAAACAACTTGAGGGATGTTGAATTTAGTGGGAGTTCATCTAGTAATTTGATTAAGTTGAACTAGTTATCATGAACATAGCCTAAATTGTATTTGCAAATTTTGTAGATCAAATGGCTAAGTCCAACTTCAACTTCAACGTTTTTGCTGAGAAAGAAAAGCTACAGAACAATGGGTCTAACTTCACCAACTCGTTTCGCAATCTGAGAATCATTCTAGCTGGCGGACAAAAAAGCCTATGTACTTGAGAAAGCGCTAGGTGACGCCCCTGCTACTGATGCGCCGGCTGATGAAAAAGTTGTTTATCAGTCACGCAAGGATGATTATGGAGCGATTAAGAGTACCATGTTGTTTGCTATGAAACCGGAACTTCAAAATCGTTTTGAGGAGTTCGACGGGCCCTTTGAGATACTTGAGGAACTGAAAACCATGTTTCAGACTTAGGCCTTTTCTGAGAGATATGAGATCTCTGAGAAGTTCTTTAACTGCAAGATGGAGGAAGGGAGTTCCGTTAGTGAGCACGCCATTAAGATGTCGGGCTACACTCAACATCTTGAGCAACTGGACTGCAAGATTCCAGAAGAGCTCAAGATTGACAGAGTTCTGCAATCACTCCATCCTAGCTACAAAGGTTTTGTAGTTACTCACAATCAAATTGGTTCCACTGATACAATCACTGAGCTCTTCGCTAAGCTGAAAGCTGCGGAGGTGGATATCAAGAAAGATAATCATGTGTTGACTGTCAATAAGACCACTAGCTTTAAGAAAGCTAAGGGTGCAAAGAAATCCTTCAAGAAAGGCAGCGGCAAGCGCGTTGCCCCTGCTGAGAAGAAGCTCAAGTTTGGACCTAAGCTGGACACTGAGTGCTTCTATTGCAAGGACAATGGTCACTGGAAGTGCAACTGTCCGAAGTACTTAGCGGACATGAAGGTTGGCACCATTAAAGGTATTTTTGATATACATGTTATTGATGTTTACCTTACTAGCGCTCGTTGTAGTGCCTGGTTATATGATATTGGTTCAGTTGCTAATATTTGTAACTCGAAACAGGAGCTACGGAATATACGTCGGCTAGCAAGGGATGAGGTGACGATGCACGTTGGCAATGGATCAAAAGTTGATGTGATGGCCGTCGGCACGCTCTCCTTAGTTTTACCTTCGGGATTAGTTTTAAACCTTAATAAGTGTTATTATGTGCCTGCGTTGAGCATGAACATTATATTTGGATCGTGTTTATTGCAAGACGGTTATTCATTTAAATCAGAAAATAATGGTTGTTCTATTTATATGAATAACATCTTTTATGGTCATGCACCAGTTGTGAATGGTTTATTTCTTCTGAATCTCGAAAGAAATGAAACGCACATCCATAACATTGAGGCTAAGAGATGCAAAGTAGATAGTGATAATCCAACTTATTTGTCGCACTGCCGTCTAGGTCATATTGGTGTAAAACGCATGAAGAAACTCCATTCTGATGGACTTTTGGAGTCTCTTGATTTTGAATCATTTGACACGTGTAAGCCGTGCCTCATGGGCAAGATGATCAAAACCCCGTCCTCCGGAATAATGGAGCGAGCAACAGACTTATTGGAAATCATACATACCGATGTATGCGGACCAATGAGTGTTTCTACGCACGGTGGATATCGCTATTTTCTCACTTTTACTGATGACTTAAGTAGATATGGGTATATCTATTTAATGAAACATAAATATGAAATGTTTGAAAAGTTCAAAGAATTTCAGAACGAAGTGGAAAACCATCGTAATAGGAAAATTAAATTTCTACGATCCGATTGTGGAGGTGAATATTTGAGTTATAATTTTCTCACGCATCTTAAAGCAAGCGGAATCGTTTCGCAACTCACGCCATCCGGAACACCACACCGCAATGGTGTGTCTGAACGCCGGAATCGAACTCTATTAGATATGGTGCGATCAATGATGTCTCTTACAGATTTGTCGTTATCATTTTGGGGTTATGCATTAGAAACCGCTGCATTCACTTTAAATAGGGAACCATCTAAATCCGTTGAGACGACACCGTATGAAATATGGTTTGGTGCTAAACCTAAGTTATCGTTTCTTAAAGTTTGGGGATGCTAAGCTTACGTCAAGAAGTTGATGCCGGACAAGCTCGAACCCAAAGCGGAGAAATGCGTCTTCATAGGATACCCTAAGGAAACGATTGGGTATACCTTCTACCACAGATTCGAAGGCAAAGTGTTTGTTGCAAAAGAAAGGATCCTTTCTTGAGAAGGAGTTTCTCTCGAAAGAAGTGAGTGGGAGGAAGGTAGAGCTAGACGAGGTTATTGAACCTTCTCTCGAGTTGGAGAGTAGCGCAGCACCTGAAATTGTTCCAGTGCCGCCTGCACCAACAAGAGAGGAAGCTGATGACGAGGATCATGAAACTTTGAACGATGCTACTACTGAACTTCGCAGGTCGACGAGGTCACGTGCCACTCCTGAATGGTACGGCAACCCTGTCTTAACCGTCTTGTTGTTAGACAATAGTGAACCTACGAACTATGAGGAAGCAATGATGAGCCCATACTCTTAGAAATGGCTAGAGGCCATGAAATCCGAATTGGGATCCATGAGAGAAAACCAAGTATGGACTTTGGTGGACTCTCCTAGCGACCGAAAGGCCGTTGAGTGCAAATAGATTTTCAAGAAGAAAACGGACGCGGATGGTAATGTTACTGTCTATAAAGCTTGTCTTGTCGCAAAAGAGTTTCGGCAACTTCAAGGTGTTGACTACGATGAGACTTTCTCTCCCGTAGCGATGTTTAAGTCCATTCGGATTTTATTAGCAATTACTGCATTTCATGATTATGAAATATGGCAGATGGATGTCAAGACTGCGTTCCTCAATGGCAACATTGATGAAGAGTTGTATATGATGCAGCCTGAAGGTTTTGTCGATCCTAAGGATGCTAATAAGGTGTGCAAACTTCAGCGTTCCATTTATGGACTGAAGCAAGCATCTCGGAGTTGGAACCTTTGTTTTGATCAAGTGATCAAGAGTTTTGGATTTGTTCCAAATTGCTACGAAGCTTGTATCTACAAGAAAGTGAATGGGAGCTCGGTGACATTTTTAGTACTATATGACATATTGATTATTGGAAATGACATTGGTATGCTTAACAATGTGAAGAGTTATTTGAATAAATGTTTTTCAATGAAAGACCTAGGAGAAGCTGCTTATATATTAGGCATCCAAATCTATAGAGATAGACAAAGACGCCTAATAGCTTTAAGCCAAAGTACATATATAGACAAAGTTCTGAAAAGGTTCAGAATGGACAAAGCAAAGAAAGGTTCATTGCCCATGTTGTCAGGTAAGATATTGAGCAAGGCTCAATGTCCAACTACGGTAAACGATAGAGATACTATGAGCAAAGTGCCATATGCCTCGGCCATAGGTTCTATCATGTATGACATGCTTTGTACTAGACCGGATGTGTCCAATGCTCTTAGTTTGACGAGCAGATACCAAAGTGATCCAGGAGTGGAACACTGGACAGCCGTAAAGAACATCCTAAAGTATTTAAATAGGACTAAAGAAATGTTCTTGGTCTATGGAGGTGATGAGCAGCTCGTCGTAAAAGGTTATGTCGATGCTAGTTTCGACACCGACCCGGATGATTCTAAATCTCAGACAGGATACGTTTATATTTTGAATGGTGGAGCTGTGAGCTGGAGAAGCTGCAAACAAAGCGTGATCACGAGATCTACACCAGAAGCGGAATACATGGCTGCTTCAGAAGCGTCAAGTGAAGGAGTTTGGATCAGGAACTTCATCACTAAGCTTGGTGTGGTTCCAAGTGCCTTGGACCCACTGGAGATATTGTGCGACAACACTGGCGCCATAGCACTGGCTAAGGAACCAAGATATCATCCAAAGACCAAGCACATCAACCGCCATTTTCATATAATTCGAGATTATATAGCAGATGGAGATCTGAAGATTAGCAAAGTACATACAGATCTGAATGTCGCAGATCCGTTGACTAAACCTCTTCCACGAGCAAAACATGATCA
The DNA here is from genome assembly GCA_916181665.1 of Avena sativa. NCBI lineage: Eukaryota > Viridiplantae > Streptophyta > Magnoliopsida > Poales > Poaceae > Avena > Avena sativa. The sequence continues at coordinate 527,053,800 of OV702299.1, forward strand.
ACACCTTAATGCCATGGGTGTTAGATTGTTGCCAGATGTAAACTAGATTATTGACTCTAGTGCAAGTGGGAGACTGTTGGAATTATGCCCTAGAGGCAATAATAAAGATGTTATTATTATAATTCTTATTCATGATAAAGTTTATATTCCATGCTAGAATTGTATTAAGTGGAAACTTTGATACTTGTTTGGTTTATGAACAACACCGTGTCCCTAGTACGCCTCTATGGACTAGCTCATTGATTAATGATGGTTAAGGTTTCCTAACCATAGACATGAGTTATCGATTAATAATGAGATCATGTCATTAGGATAATGATATGATGGATAAACCCAAATTAAGCAGAGCAATTAGATTGTGTCATCGTGTTCATCTTTGCGAAGCTTTTTACTATGTCAAGTATTGTATTCCTTAGACCATGAGATAATACAACTCCCTGGTATCGGAAGAAAGCTTTGAGGTCATCAAACTGAAGGGTTTCGCAGCATAGTAAATCAAAAAAATTCTACGGATGTGAACGGGAAAGCCAAGATCTATTCTAGGAGATGCAATCAACGAGAGGGATAGATGAGATCTTCATACCCTTGAAGAAATCACACATCGGAAACGTTCAACAGAACGTGGGTGATGTAGTTGAACTAGCCTTCTCCTCCTCGCGATCCGATCCGATCCAACGCCGCAAGTGGCGACGCCTCCGAGAGATGCACACGTACGGTGACACGACGTCTCCTCCTTCCTTGGTCCAGCAAGTGAGGTGGAGAGATAGATTGGATCTACAGCACGACGGCGTGGTGCAATGGTGGAGAGTTTCTGCGGCAGGGCTTCGCTTACGCGTAATCGGGAGAGAGAGAGAGAGGTAGGGCAGCAACTGGAGGCTAGGGTTTTGGGGTGAGGAGAGGGTGCGCCCCCTTCCTACCTTATATAGGTGGATAGCCGACCCCCTTGCCCCCTCCTACAAGCCCTAGGGCGGCGGCCCCAAGGGTAGAGTGGGGGGCAAGTCTTCCCCCCTTCTAGAAGGTCTCCTAGGGTTCCCCTAGGGTTTTGGCCGGCTGGGCCTATGGGGCCTTGTTCCCCTGGCCCAATGCGGCCAGGGCACTCCCTCGTAGGCCCACGCACCCCTCCGACAAGCGGGGCCATGTTGGTCCCACTCCAAAAGCTTCTAGAACCTTCCGGTACAATACCGAATACTCCGAAACGATTCTGAAATCCAAAAACTGCTTTCCCTTATATGAATCTTATTCTTCGGACCATTCCGGAACCTCTCGTGATTCCCTGGATCTCATCTGAGACTCTGAACAAAAACTCATAAACCAATTATCCATTCTATCCTAGCGTCGAGACACGTTAAGTGTGTGACCCTACGGGTTCGAGAATATGCATACATGATCTTCTATCAATAATCAATAGCGGGATCTGGAAACCAATATTGACTCCCGCATATTCATCGATGATCATATCGGATAAACCATGATGCCAGGATTCAATTAATCCCATATATATATTCCCTTCGTCACGCGATATTTTACTTGCCCGAGATTCAATCGTTGGTATCGACATACCTAGTTCAATCTCGTTCACAGCAAGTACTTTACTCGTTCCGTAATCCGATATCACTTTGTGATTAACTCCTTAACCACGTGCTTGCAAGCGGTGTTGATATCGATTACCGAGTGGGCCCGAAGTATATCTCTCCGACTCGGGAGGGACAAATACCATCTCGATACATACAACCCAACAAGTACTTTCCGATCACCTGAGAGACACCTTTATGATCACCCTCTCATAGGATGACGTTTGATGACCTCAAAGCTTTCTTCCGATACCAGGGAGTTGCATTATCTCATGGTCTAAGGAATACAATATTTGACATAGAAAAAGCTTCACAAAGATGAACACGATTATACGATCTAATTGCTCTGCTTGATTTGGGTCTGTCCATCATATCATTCTCCCAATGACATGATCTCATTATTAATAGACAACTCATGTCTTTGGTTAGGAAACCTTAACCATCATTAATCAATGAGCTAGTCCATAGAGGCGTACTAGGGACACGGTGTTGTTCATAAACCACACAAGTATCAAAGTTTCCGCTTAATACAATTCTAGCATGGAATATAAAATTTATCATGAACAAGAATTAGAACAATAACATCTTTATTATTGCCTCTAGGGCATAATTCCAACAGTCTCCCACTTGCACTGGAGTAAATAATCTAGTTTACATCTGGCAACAATCTAACACCCATGGCATTAAGGTGCTGATCATGTTTTGCTCGTGGAAGAGGTTTAGTCAATGGATCTACGACATTCAGATCCGTATGTACTTTGCTAATCTTCAGCTCTCCATCTGATATATAGTCTCGAATTATATGAAACTTGCGGTTGATGTGCTTGGTCTTTGGATGATATCTTGGTTCCTTAGCCAGTGCTATGGCGCCAGTGTTGTCACATAATATCTCCAGTGGGTCCAAGGCACTTGGAATCACACCAAGCTCAGTGATGAAGTTCCTGATCCAAACTCCTTCACTTGATGCTTCTGCAGCAGCCATGTATTCCACTTCTACTGTAGATCCCGCGATCACGATTTGCTTGCAGCTTCTCCAGGTCACAGCTCCTCCATTCAAAATATAAACATATCCTGTCTAAGATTTAGAATCATCCTTGTCGGTGTCGAAACTAGCGTCGACGTAACCTTTTACGACGAGCTGCTCATCACCTCCATAGACCAAGAACATTTCTTTAGTCCTATTTAAATACTTTAGGATGTTCTTTACGGTTGTCCAGTGTTCCACTCCTGGATCACTTTGGTATCTCCTCATCAAACTAAGAGCATTGGACACATCCGGTCTAGTACAAAGCATGGCATACATGATAGAACCTATGGCCGAGGCATATGGCACTTTGCTCCTTCTCTATCGTTTACCGTAGCCGGACATTGAGCCTTGCTCAATATCTTACCTGACAACATGGGAAATGAACCTTTCTTTGCTTTATCCATTCTGAACCTTTTCAGAACTTTGTCTAGGTATGTACTTTGGCTTAAAGCTATTAGGCGTCTTTGTCTATCTCTATAGATTTTGATGCCTAATATATAAGCAGCTTCTCCTAGGTATTTCATTGAAAAACATTTGTTCAAATAACTCTTCACATCGTTAAGCATACCAATGTCATTTCCAATAATCAATATGTCATCCACATATAGTACTAAAAATGTCACCGAGCTCCCACTCACTTTCTTGTAGATACAAGCTTCGTAGCAATTTGGAACAAATCCAAAGCTCTTGATCACTTGATCAAAATGAAGGTTCCAACTCCGAGATGCTTGCTTCAGTCCATAAATAGAACGCTGAAGTTTGCACACCTTATCAGCATCCTTAGGATCGACAAAACCTTCGGGTTGCATCAAATACAACTCTTCATCAATGTTGCCATTGAGGAACGCAATTTTGACATCCATCTGCCATATTTCATAATCATGAAACGCAACAATTGCTAATAAAATCCGAATGGACTTAAACACCACTACGGGAGAGAAAGTCTCATCGTAGTCAACACCTTGAACTTGTCGAAAACCTTTCGCGACAAGTCGAGCTTTATAAACAGTAACATTACCATCCTTGTCCGTTTTCTTCTTAAAAATCCATTTGCACTCAACGGACTTACGGTCGCTAGGAGGGTCCACGAAAGTCCATTCTTGGTTTTCGCTCATGGATCCCAATTCGGATTTCATGGCCTCTAGCCATTTCTCAGAGTCTGGGCTCATCATCGCTTCCTCATAGTTCGCAGGTTCATTGTTGTCTACCAACAAGACAGTTAAGACAGGGTTGCCGTACCATTCAGGAGTGGCACGTGACCTTGTCGACCTGTGACGTTCAGTAGCAGCATCGTTCGAAGCTTCATGATCCTCGTCATTAGCTTCCTCTATTGTTGGTGCAGATGGCACTGGAACAATTTTAGGTGCTGCGCTACTCTCCAACTCGAGAGAAGGTTCAATAACCTCGTCTAGCTCTACCTTCCTCCCACTCACTTCTTTCGAGAGAAACTCCTTCTCAAGAAAGGATACATTCTTTGCAACAAACACTTTGCCTTTGGATCTTTGGTAGAAGGTATACCCAATCGTTTCCTTAGGGTATCCTATGAAGACGCATTTCTCCGCTTTGGGTTTGAGCTTGTCCGGCATCAACTTCTTGATGTAAGCTTCGCATCCCCAAACTTTAAGAAATGACAACTTAGGTTTAGCACCAAACCACAGTTCATACAGTGTCGTCTCAACGGATTTAGATGGTGCCCTATTTAAAGTGAATGCAGCGGTTTATAATGCATAACCCCAAAATGATAACGGCAAATCTGTAATAGACATCATCGATTGCACCATATCTAATAGAGTTCGATTCCGGCGTTCATACACACCATTGCGTTGTGGTGTTCCGGGTGGCGTGAGTTGCGAAATGATTCTGCTTGCTTTAAGATGTGTGAGAAAATCATAACTCAAATATTCACCTCCGCGATCGGATCGTAGAAATTTAATTTTCCTGTTACGATGGTTTTCCACTTCGTTCTGAAATTCTTTGAACTTTTCAAACGTTTCAGACTTATGTTTCATTAAATAGATATACCCATATCTACTTAAGTCATTAGTAAAAGTGAGAAAATAGCGATATCCACCGCGCGTCGAAACACTCATTGGTCCACATACATCGATATGTATGATTTCCAACAAGTCCATTGCTCGCTCCATCATTTCGGAGAACGGGGTTTTGATCAGCTTGCCCATGAGGCACGGCTCGCACGTGTCAAATGATTCAAAATCAAGAGAATCCAAAAGTCCATCAGAATGGAGTTTCTTCATGCGTTTTATACCAATATGACCTAGACGGCAGTGCCACAAATAAGTTGAATTATCACTATCTACTTTGCATCTCTTAGCCTCAATGTTATGGATGTGTGTTTCATTACTTTCGAGATTCAGAAGAAATAAACCATTCATAGCAGGTGCATGACCATAAAAGATGTTATTCATATAAATAGAACAACCATTATTCTCCGATTTAAATGAATAACCGTCTTGCAATAAACACGATCTAGATATAATGTTCATGCTCAACGCAGGCACACAATAACACTTATTAAGGTTTAAAACTAATCCCGAAGGTAAAACTAAGGAGAGTGTGCCGACGGCCATCACATCAACTCTTGATCCATTGCCAACACGCATCGTCACCTCATCCCTTGCTAGCCGGTGTCTATTCCGTAGCTCCTGTTTAGAGTTACAAATATTAGCAACTGAACCAGTATCAAATACCCAGGCACTACAACGAGCGCTAGTAAGGTAAACATCAATAACATGTATATCAAATATACCTTTAATGGTGTCAGTCTTCTTGTACGCTAAGTACTTCGGACAGTTGCGCTTCCAGTGACCCTTGTCCTTGCAATAGAAGCACTCAGTGTCCAGCTTAGGTACAGACTTGAGCTTCTTCTCAGCAGGGGCAACGCACTTTCCGCTGCCTTTCTTGAAGGATTTCTTTGCACCCTTCCCTTTCTTAAAGCTAGGGGGCTTGTTGACCATCAACACATGATTATCTTTCTTGATGTCCACCTCCGCAGCTTTCAGCTTAGCGAAGAGCTCAATGATCGTATCAGTGGAACCAATCTGATTGTGTGTAACTACAAAACCTTTGTAGCTAGGAGGGAGTGATTGCAGAACTCTGTCAATCTTGAGCTCTTCTGGAATCTTGCAGTCCAGTTGCTCAAGACGTTGAGTGTAGCCCGACATCTTAATGGCGTGCTCACTAACGGAACTCCCTTCCTCCATCTTGCAGTTAAATAATTTCTCAGAGATCTCATATCTCTCAGAACGGGCTTGAGTTTGAAACATGGTTTTCAGTTCCTCAAGTATCTCAAGGGCCCGGCGAACTCCTCAAAACGATTTTGAAGGTCCGATTCCATAGCAAACAACATGGTACTCTTAATCACTCCATAATCATCTTTGCGCGACTGATAAACAGCTTTTTCATCAGCCGGCGCATCTATAGCAGGGGCGTCACCTAGCGCTTTCTCAAGGACATAGTCCTTTTGTCCGCCAGCGAGAATGATTCTCAGATTGCGGAACCAGTTGGTGAAGTTAGACCCATTATTCTTAAGCTTTTCTTTCTCAGCAAAAACGTTGAAGTTGGACTTAGCCATTTGATCTACAAAATTTGCAAGTACAATTTAGACTATGTTCATGATAACTAGTTCAACTTAATCAAATTATTAGATGAAATCCCACTAAATTCAACATCCCTCAAGTTGTTTAGTGAACACGATCCAAATTCACCACACCTAATCCGATCTTCACGAGAAGAGATGTGGTTTGAATGGTGGACAACAAAGTGTCGATCATATCATTCATATCACTCATGATTAACCTTTCGGTTCGTGTGTTCCGAGGCCATGTCTGTACATGCTAGGCTCATCAAGTCAAACCCAAGTATTTCCGCGTATGCAAAACTGGCTTGTACCCGTTGTATGTGAACGTAGAGTTTATAGCACCCGATCATCACGAGGTGCTTGAACACGATGAACTTTCGCAACGGTGCATACATGGGGAGAACACAATTTTATCTTGATCTTGAAGTGAGGAATCATCTTATAATGCTACCATCGCGATCTAAGCATAATAAGATACATAAAAGGATAAACATCACATGCATATAATCTTATGTGACATGGTATAGCCATTCTCCGCGCAATGATCTCCATCTTATGCGTGCCATCATGATCTCCATCATTCCACCATGATTGCCTTCACCACGAATAGCAACTACAACTATTTCTAACTACTTAGCGATAAAGTAAAGCTATTACATGGCGTATAAGAAGTTGACACACAGGTCATACACAATTATAAAGACAACCATATGGCTCCTTCCGGTTGTGTACTCATCGACATGCAAGTCGTGAAATATTACAAAACATGATCATTGCATACAACGTACACATCATATCTTGGGCCATACCATATCACAAAACACTCCCTGCAAAAACAAGTTAGACGCCTCTACTTTGTTGTTGCATGTTTTACGTGGCTTACGGGAGTAACAAGCTAAGAACGATTCTTACCTACGGAAAGCCACGACGATGATATTATGGTTGCCAACATTCGGTGTAAATCCCATGACTACTATAGTGAGAGAAACTGGCATCCACCAGCCGCATGTGTGGAACAAGCCACACGTCAAGTGCGGAGCCGGTCTCGCGAACGAGCTCACGTAAAGTTGGGCTGGACCGCTTCGATCTCACTATCCCGTGTCATAAGAAGTACACAACAAGAGGCTTGCAACAGAAAACATCAACGCCCACAACAAGCATGTTGCGTTCTACTCGTGAAACACATCTACGCATAGATCTAGATCTGATACCACTGAAGGGTTTCGCAGCATAGTAAATCAAAAAAATTCTACGAATGCGAACGGGAAAGCCAAGATCTAATCTAGGAGATGCAATCAACGAGAGGGATAGATGAGATCTTCATACCCTTGAACAAATCGCAAAGTGGAAACGTTCAACAGAACGTGGGTGATATAGTCGAACTAGCCTTCTCCTCCTCGCGATCCGATCCGATCCAACGCTGCAAGTGGCGACGCCTCCGAGAGATGCACACGTACGGTGCCGCGACGTCTCCTCCTTCCTTGGTCCAGCACGACGGCGTGGTGCAATGGTGGAGAGTTTCTGCGGCAGGGCTTCACCTACGCGCAGTCGGGAGAGAGAGAGAGAGAGAGAGAGAGAGAGAGAGAGAGAGAGAGAGAGAGAGAGAGAGAGAGAGAGAGAGAGAGAGAGAGAGAGAGAGAGAGAGAGAGGTAGGGCATCAGCTGGAGGCTAGGGTTTTGGGGTGAGGGTAGGGTGCGCCCCCTGCCCACCTTATGTAGGTGGCTGGCCGGCACCCTTGCCCCCTTCTCCAAGCCCTAGGGCGGCGGCCTCAAGGGTGGAGTGGGGGCAAGTCTTCCCCCCTTCTAGAAGGTCTCCTAGGGTTTCCCCTAGGGTTTGGGCCGGCTGGGCCTATGGGGCCTTGTGCCCCTGGCCCAATGCGTCTAGGGCACTCCCTCGTAGGCCCACACACCCCTAAGACAAGTGGTGCCACGTTGGTCCCACTCCGGAAGCTTCTAGAACCTTTCGGTACAATACCGAATACTCCGAAATGATTCCGAAATCCAAAAACTGCTTTCCCTTATATGAATCTTATTCTCCGGACCATTCCGGAACCTCTCGTGATGTCCTGGATATCATCCGAGACTCCGAACAAAAACTCATAAACCAATTATCCATTCTATCCTAGCGCCGAGACACGTTAAGTGTGTGACCCTACAGGTTCGAGAATATGCAGACATGATCTTCTATCAATAATCAATAGCGGGATATGGAAACCCATATTGACTCCTGCATATTCATCGATGATCATATCAGATGAACCACGATGCCAGGTGACGAGGTTTAATCTCGTCAATGCCCATTGTTATGGACTTGGGTTTTGGAGAAGATGGGGATGCTGGAGATCGTGGCACGGTTAACAGACAAGCAACCAGGGGACACGAGATTTACCCAGGTTCAGGCCCCCGGAGGGAAAACCCTACTCCTGCTTGTCTGCTCTTTGATTACGGCAGAACCGAAGGTTACAGGGTGCGCAGATTCGATCTGGCGTGGATGCGTGTGCGAAAGTATGAGTCGAGTTGTCCTAGGACGTGCCCTCCTGGCCTTTATATAGACTTAGGCAGGTCTCAGGCGTAGTCCTAGTCGGTTACAAGTTCTAGGGTTTTACCCCTTTGAATTCCTTATCTCCTCTAGTCTTGCTCTCCAAGGATCCGAAGACGTCATGGGCCTTGGCCACCCGAAAATCTTCATGGGCCAGCGTATGTCTGCCGTGGGCCTTCCTTGGGCTGGACTAGGTATGCTGAAGTTACGTACCCGTGGGGTATAACCATGTCAGTAGCCCCCGAGTGTTCAGTCGAATCGTAGATTCGGCTGAGGACTCTTCAATCCTTCGGGTGCAACTCTGTTTTTCAAGAGAAAAGTGTGTAGGGATTGTTGATGCGTGTGCCTGACTCACCCGACGGATCAGGGTCAGTTAACTGTCTTAGGACAAAACAACATGATCTTCTTCAGGTTCGAGTCCCTCAACTCGAAACTGGAACATATGCTGGCGTAATTCAACTCAGGCCGCGGAGGACTTACAGGAGTGAAATTTCAGTGAATTTAATTGTTGTACCCAACGCGTCCGTCGGGATTTTTCATCGCACCTGCTGGCACAGATTTTGACTAGCAGAGCGCAGTCGTGTGCGTTGCCAGGCCATCAGATAATATCTGTAGGTCTTATCTTTGCGTCGCAGACACAGCATCCGAACATTTATCACCTCGGAGGTGCTTCGGGTGGCCAAGGAGATTGTCGCTCACTTAGCGTTTTGTTGGGGCAGAGTTGCCAAAAGTTTTTGCGTGCTGATCCGAAAGATCGCAGTCGAAGATTTCATAGGGTGCGCGACCAGCGCTCCCTATGGGAGTAGCCCCCAAGTGTCTGTTCGAGTCGTAGACTCGAACGGAGACTTTTAGTTCAAGCATTGTTTCAATCATTAGGTCCGTAGGACTCGAAAATTTTCGGATGCTTAAATCCATCCTCCCTATGGGAGTAGCCCTCGAGTCCGTAGTGGAGTCGTAGACTCGGCGTAGGACTCGAAGATCTTGTGTGTGAACGACCATCGCTCAAGGCGCTCTCTCGCATCAGCGGAAGCTTCGGCCATGTGTGCTGCGGAGTTCTTGGTTGTAGACCAGCGTAGTATGTACGAGCGAATAGATTCACCCGTTCTCTGAGTGCAGGCTCGCAATTCTTCAATTGAGGCGGGCCTCTTGCTGGTGCCTTTGAAGTTTCGGATGAACCTATAAGCGAGCTCCTCCCAGCTTCGGATGGATCCTGATGATAGGCTGCTAAGCCAGACCCGCGCTGCGCCTGTTAGCTGCAGCTTAAGGCATTGCATGGCGGTTTCTTTGTTACCTCCGTGAAGCTTGACGGATGACAGATGGTCACTGAGCCAGGACTTTGGATCTTGCGTGCCGTTGAACTTCGGAGTATCCGAAGGAAGCTTGAAGTTGCATGGCATCTGTGTTCGCCGGACGGATCTGCTGAAGCATCGAGCCCCGCAGAGTTCTCCTTCGTCTTCATCCATCTCAGATTCAGACGAGCATGCGCGTTTGGCGCGTGCTTTGTCGATCTTGCGCTGTGTAAGCTTGTCTCTGGCGTCGTAGTCGCGTTTATGGCGGTGCGAGCTCTTCTTCCTTCGAGGAAGATCGTGTTCCTCTTCATCTTCGGATGAGGGAGTGGGGCTCCGGTCGTGCCTGGCCGGAGCTTTCTTCTTCGGCTCCGTAGGAGTGTCTTCGTGGAGCGCAGCTCCAATTAGTCCTAGTCCGGTGAGTGCGGACCTATGCATGGCCCTTTTTGGGTCCCCCTCCGGAGGTGGGTGAGCCGCGAGATACGCAGTGGCTGCCATGATCGCAGCTTGTGGCGTCTTCGGGGTGATGTTGCCGACGGCGTCCATATCCATGAACGATGTGTGGAGAGTTCGGGTCACGTCACGCTGCTCCTTCGGGTCCATGTTTTCCACCCTAGAGCGGTGCTTGTATCCCTGGTTTCCATTTGTGCTAGAGCCGGGTCCCATGGCGAAGAGCGCAGCTCGTCGCGCACTGGACTCAGAGGCCGCTTGCTTGCGTTTGTCGAGCGTCTCCTGCATCTTGACTTGCTTCTTGTGCTCCTCGATGAGGAGGTAGTGGTATGCCCTCAGCAGATCACATGGGGAGTCCAGAGGTAGGACTATTTCGCCTGCGACGGCGCGGCGTGCTTCGACCCATCCTTCTTTGCTAAGTTGGATGAGGTGGCCCCTGTTTTCCCCGTCTTCGCCGTTTCCACCATTTTCGCCGTTTCTGTCCTGCGGGTTGGGGTTGGGCGGCGGGTTAGGCGTTTCCTCGTCGGTTTGAATGACTGCGGCGCACAGATGGCGCCTGCAGATTGGTTGGCTGCTGCCGCAGCTTTCGGATCCGGAACCGTAGGTCCCTTCATCCGAAGGTGGATCGCACAGATCGGAGTTGCAGCTACTGCCGCTGTAGAACTCATCTGTTGATGGTGACGTGCGTAGCACGAGGTGTGGAGCCCACGAAGCGGGCCTGATCGACGGCACGGGCACCCGCTCAGGGAGGCGGAGGGTGCCGGTTTGTCCCACCTGGAAGCAGAAGCTCCCGAACAAGATTTCGAGTCCGTCGCCTACGGGCTCGAAATCCTTCATCGTATCCGGCGAGTGGGCGGTGAAGTCGAAAACGCCGAAGAGGAGGTGATTCTCCGTCGCCGCGGAGTTGTAGATCGATCGGGTCGGAACCGTCACGACCGCACAATCAGCAGCCCCAATTCCCACAGACGGCGCCAATTGACGAGGTTTAATCTCGTCAATGCCCATTGTTATGGACTTGGGTTTTGGAGAAGATGGGGATGCTGGAGATCGTGGCACGGTTAACAGACAAGCAACCAGGGGACACGAGATTTACCCAGGTTCAGGCCCCCGGAGGGAAAACCCTACTCCTGCTTGTCTGCTCTTTGATTATGGCGGAACCGAAGGTTACAGGGTGCGCAGATTCGATCTGGCGTGGATGCGCATGCGAAAGTATGAGTCGAGTTGTCCTAGGACGTGCCCTCCTGGCCTTTATATACACTTAGGCAGGTCTCAGGCGTAGTCCTAGTCGGTTACAAGTTCTAGGGTTTTACCCCTTTGAATTCCTTATCTCCTCTAGTCTTGCTCTCCAAGGATCCGAAGACGTCATGGGCCTTGGCCACCCGAAAATCTTCATGGGTCAGCGTATGTCTGCCGTGGGCCTTCCTTGGGCTGGACTAGGTATGCTGAAGTTACGTACCCGTGGGGTATAACCATGTCACCAGGATTCAATTAATCCCATATATATTCCCTTCGTCACGTGATATTTTACTTGCCCGAGATTCGATCGTTGGTATCGACATACCTACTTCAATCCCGTTCACAGCAAGTACTTTACTCGTTCCATAATCCGATATCACTTTGTGATTAACTCCTTAACCACGTGCTTGCAAGCGGTGTTGATATCGATTACCGAGTGGGCCCGAAGTATATCTCTCCGACTCGGGAGGGACAAATCCCATCTCGATACATACAACCCAACAAGTACTTTTCGATCACCTGAGAGACACCTTTATGATCACCCTCTCATAGGATGACGTTTGATGCCTCAAAGCTTTCTTCCGATACCAGGGAGTTGCATTATCTCATGGTCTAAGGAATACAATATTTGACATAGAAAAATCATCGCAAAGATGAACACGATGACACGATCTAATTGCTCTGCTTGATTTGGGTCTGTCCATCATATCATTCTCCCAATGACATGATCTCATTATTAATTGACAACTCATGTCTATGGTTAAGAAACCTTATCCATCATTAATCAATGAGCTAGTCCATAGAGGCGTACTAGGGACACGGTGTTGTTCATAAACCACACAAGTATCAAAGTTTCCGCTTAATACAATTCTAGCATGGAATATAAACTTTGTCATGAACAAGAATTATAACAATAACATCTTTATTATTGCCTCTAGGGCATAACTCCAACACAAAAGTCATCCTATTTGAGGGTGATCATAAAGGTGTCCCTCAGGTGATCGGAAAGTACTTGTTGGGTTGTATGTATTGAGATGGAATTTGTCCCTCCCGAGTCGGAGAGATATACTTCGGGCCCACTCGGTAATTGATATCAACACCGCTTGCAAGCACGTGGTTAAGGAGTTAATCACAAAGTGATATCGGATTACGGAACGAGTAAAGTACTTGCTGTGAATGAGATTGAACTAGGTATGCCGATACCAACGATCGAATCTCGGGCAAGTAAAATATTGCGTGACGAAGGGAATACATATATGGGATTAATTGAATCCTGGCATCGTGGTTCATCCGATATGATCATCGATGAATATATGGGAGTCAATATGGGTTTTCAGATCCCGCTGTTGATTATTGATAAAAGATCATGTCTGCATATTCTTGAACCTGTAGGGTCACACACTTAACGTGCATCGATGCTAGGATAGAATGGATAATTGGTTTATGAGTTTTTTGTTCGGAGTCTCAGATGAGACCCAGGACATCACGAGAGGTTCCGGAATGGTCCGGAGAATAAGATTCATATAAAGGAAAGCAGTTTTTGGGTTTCGGAATCGTTTCGGAGTTTATCGGTATTGTATCGGAAGGTTCTAGAAGGTTCCGGAGTGGGACCAACATGGGCCCACTTGTCAGAGGCCTGCGTGGGCCTAAGGGGAAGTGCCCTGGCCACTTTGGGCCAGGGGCACAAGGCCCCTAAGGCCCATCCGGCCAGCCCTTAGGGGAAACCATAAGGGAACCTTCCAGAAGAAGGGGGGATGACTTGCCCCCCACTCCACCCCATGGGCCGCTGCCCTAGGGCTTGGAGGAGGGGTCAAGGGGCCGGCCAGCCCCCTATATAAGGAGGGCAGGGGCGCAGCCTCCTCCCCCCACTCCAACCTTAGCCTCCGTCCAACTGCTGCCCCTCCACCTCTCTCTCTCTCCCGACTGCATGTAGGCGAAGCCCTGCCGCAGAAACTCTCCACCATAAGCATCACGCCGTCGTGCTGCAGATCCAATCTATCTCTACACCATACTTGCTGGACCAAGTAAAGGAGGAGACGTCGCTGCACCGTACGTGTGCATCTCTCAGAGGCGCCGCCACTTGCGGCGTAGGATCGGATCGGATCGCGAGGAGGAGACGGCGAGTACGACTACGTCAACCATGTTCTGTTGAACGTTTCCGCTGTATGATTTCTTCAAGGGTATGAAGATTTCATCAATCTCTCTCCTTGATTACATCTCCTAGATTAGATCTTGGCTTTCTTGTTCGCATCCGTAGGAAAATCTTTGATTTACTATGCTGCAAAACCCTTCAGGTACATGATCCGATGCTCATGTTTTTTTACAGAAATCATTTTTAGGTTCAAAATATGCTATTTTATCAAAGATCCAATGCAATTTTAGCGAGGCTCGGCCCCAAGCTAAAAATCTTCATGCCCGTCGTTCGACAAAGTTTGACGACAGTTTAAAACGAGCATGAAAAATTCAACAACGATCGAAACAATGCGAAACCTTCGTGTGGTATCATATTATGTGACATAGTTACAAGGAAAAATATCAAACTTGGTATATTGATTATGTCTGAAAAAACCCTTCACAAAATGACCTATCTCATTCGAGGTTTCTTGGCTTTCGGGTCAAATGACCAATGTTATGGCTAGAATCAAGGCATAGTTTCTGATAATGTGCCCATATTATGCATACATGTGCATCATGGGATGGCAAACAATGTTGCAGGAGAAAGTTTTCCTTTTCGTCGCACCAAAATACCATTTTCCATTTTCCGAGCACAAAAAACGGATGGTTTTGTGAAGCAACCACCAAATGGCTAATTTAAAATGCTACCACCACATTTAAAAAAATACTAGACCACCTTATATGGACAATGTCCCAACAGGGGTATCTTAAACCTTTCCGTCCACCCCTGGTGAAAAAGACAAATTCCTGCCGAATCGGGAGGAAGTGGGTCAGATATGAACTACATGTACATGATCTGATGCTCATGTTTTTTTACAAAAATCATTTTTAGGTTCAAATTATGCTATTTTATCAAAAATCCAATGCAAGTTTAGCGAGGCTCGGCCCCGAGCTAAGAATCTTCATGCCCGTCGTTCGACAAAGTTTGACGATAGTTTAAAACGAGCATAAAAAATTCAAAAACGATCAAAACAATGCGAAACCTTTGCGTGGTGTCATATTATGTGACATAGTTACAAGGAAAAATATCAAACCTGGTATATTGATTATGTCTGAAAAAACCTTCACAAAATGACCTATCTCATTCGAGGTTTCTTGGCTTTCGGGTCAAATGACCAATGTTATGGCTAGAATCAAGGCATAGTTTGTGATAATGTGCCCATATTATGCATACATGTGCATCATCGGATGGCGAACAATGTTGCAGGAGAAAGTTTTCCTTTTTGTCGCACCAAAATGCCATTTTCCATTTTCCGAGCACAAAAAACGGACGGTTTTGTGAAGCAACCACCAAATGGCTAATTCAAAATGCTACCACCATATTTTACAAAAATACTATACCACCTTATATGGACAATGTCCCAACAGGGGTATCTTAAACCTTTCCGTCCACCCCTAGTGAAAAAGACAAATTCCTGCCGAATCGTTAGGAAGTGGGTATGTTATTTTATCAAAGATCCAATGCAAGTTTAGCGAGGCTCGTCCCGAGCTAAGAATCTTCATGCCCGTCGTTTGACAAAGTTTGATGATAGTTTAAAACGAGCATAAAAAATTCAAAAACGATCGAAACAATGCGAAACCTTCGCGTGGTGTCATATTATGTGGCATCGTTACAAGGAAAAATATCAAACCTGGTATATTGATTATGTCTGAAAAAACCTTCACAAAATGACCTATCTCATTCGAGGTTTCTTGGCTTTCGGGTCAAATGACCAATGTTATGGCTAGAATTAAGGCATAGTTTGTGATAATATGTCCATATTGTGCATACATGTGCATCATGGGATAGTGAACAATATTGTATTAGGAAGTTTTCCTTTTCGTCGCACCAAAAAGCCATTTTCCATTTTCCGAGCACAAAAAGCAGACGGTTATCAAAGATCCAATGAAAGTTTAGCGAGGCTCAGCCCCGAGCTAAGAATCTTCATGCCCATCGTTCGACAAAGTTTGATGATAGTTTAAAACGGGCATAAAAAATTCAAAAACGATCGAAACAATGCAAAACCTTCGCGTGGTGTCATATTATGTGACATCGTTACAAAGAAAAATATCAAACCTGGTATATTGATTATGTCTGAAAAAACCTTCACAAAATGACCTATCTCATTCGAGGTTTCTTGGCTTTCGGGTCAAATGACTAATGTTATGGCTAGAATTAAGGCATAGTTTGTGATAATATGCCCATATTGTGCATACATGTGCATCATGGGATAGCGAACAATATTGCATTAGGAAGTTTTCCTTTTCGTCGCACCAAAAAACCATTTTCTATTTTCCGAGCACAAAAATCAGACGGTTTTGTGAAGCAACCACCAAATGGCTAATTCAAAATTCTACCACCACATTTTACAAAAATACTAGACCACCTTATATGGACAATTTCCCAACAGGGTGATCCTAAACCTTTCCGTCCACCTCTAGTGAAAAAGACAAATTCCTGCTGAATCGGCAGGAAGTGGGTCATATATGAACTACAGGTACATGATCCGATGCTCATGTTTTTTTGAGAAAAATCATTTTTAGGTTCACAATATGCTATTTTATCAAAGATCCAATGCAAATTTTCCTTTTCATCGCATCAAAAAGTCATTTTTTATTTTCCAAGCGCAAAAGGGGGATTTTCTAAAGCAACCACCAAATAACTAATTCAAAAACGAATGGTTAGTGTTTAGTTGATATTGATATCATATTTGGATTCCTCTCATTTTTTTGATCAATTTAGATATATTATTTGTCGAATTCCGATTTACGGGTTTAAAGATATTAATTATTCCATATTAAATAAAAAATACAAAAAAGTAAAATTGTTATATTTTTGTTTGAATTCAATAATATTTTTACTTATTCATTAATGTTTACTTAAATAATTATTTGTAATTTCAAAAAATACAAACATGTGACATGATGATATAAGAGTTAATAGGATTGATATCATAGTATTAACAACAATGTATGAATTACTTTGCAGAAACAGATTCTAAAGGAACCAGGAAGTTAAGCGTGCTGAAGCTGGAGTAGTATTAGGATGGGTGACCTGCCGGGAAGTTTGACCAAAATTGCAATTTAATTAAATATTAAGTGTAATTAGTGTTAAAAATATTCAAAGTGAGAGATTAACAATACTAACAATTCAAAGATTAAAAAATTTGAGAAAAAAACAAAAAATAATATTTAAAAAAAAAAGTTTTTGCAACCTGCTGACAGGCTATGCCGACGGCCGCTACGCCGACGGCTTTGCCCTCGGCGTAGCATACGCCGACGGCATTTCTATACGCCGACAGCCTGTATGTGCTTCGCCGAGGAGGCTATGCCGAGGGCAGCCCTCGGCGTACCATACGCCGAGGGCAATTTGGCCTACGCCGACGGCTTTTTGCCCTCGGCGTAGCGCGCGAGTCCTGTAGTGCAAGTTTAAAAAAAAAAGTCAAACTATGTCTACTTTGACCAATTTTGTTGAGCAAATTGTTTATATCTACAGTAACAAATATATCTCATATGAAAATATGCATCACGACGAATCTAATGGTAGTATTAGTTTAGTATTTTAGATGTTGATGATAGGTCAAAATTCAAATCGTTAGACTTTAAACAAATCTTATATGTACTATATTTTGGCAAGAAGGAAGTATACTAACGTAAAAAAATCATTAAAATATATTAAGATCGCGTCTTGTTTTGAACCTCTAGTCGAGGCAAACACAACAGTGAGAACGGTCATCATTTGGATAAATGATTTAAGAAATAGTTTATTTGAATTATCGGATAGTGGAAAGATTGCTTATATGCATGCATGGCGTTGGCTCTTCCACCCTAGCTGCTCGACCTGATTAATTCCATATGGGCATTCCCTCATATTCAAATAATAAATAATAGATAGATATAATTTTTACTATACAAATAAACACGAATACAAATATTGGCTCAGCTGAGACAATAGTTGATGTGTGATGAATATGTCGGAGAATCTTGAAGAAGCAAACAACCAATATTCCGAACACACCATGTCTGTCCCTCTATATTGTTGAGTTTGACTAGATGCGGGTGGTTGCACCTCAATGATGCTTCATGCTGGATTACCTTGTCTCTTATGACATGTCTCCCACTAGTATATAATATATGCTATGCAAGGTTAACCAATTCATCATGTATTAGTCAGAGATGATGGCACTCTGCTAGTCACAGTCATTAGTCACTAGTCGAGACAATGTCGCAGGTAGCAGCAAACTAGAAAAGATCATTATTAGTCGAGAATGTTGCATGTAGCAAGGCAATGAAGCGTCCATAACCGCTAGTTCGTCAATCCAGAGCTTTTTGGTGGAGAAGATGAATATTGGTGGGCCACTTAGTTCCATCCTATGTGGGCTGTAGAATGGGCTGACCTGTTGAGCTCTAGCCGAAAAAGACAAAACACGCAGCAAGGATTTCTTAGAGAAAATAAACGTGAAGAAACGAGACTGAAATTTCTTTAAACATAAGCATGTTGTTGATGTTTTTTTTTGACTTTGTACGCCCATAGGCATACATTACTTGTATTTATAACCGTAACAATACAAAGAAGATACCAATACAAGCAAAAGAAAACAAGGAGAAAACAAACGGTTGGAAAACTGCAAACCGTCCTCGCCGCAACTACTAAGAACCCAAATCCTTCGCCATCGCCGGAGAAGAAGAAGATCAACAGCAGCTGGTCCACACTTTGGCACTGAAGAACCCCTAGCCATGAGGCTTTAAAGAGCCGCAATAACCACCAGCCCCATAAGACTGGATCTAGCCTGCTGCTAAGAAACATCGGCCGAAGGAGCCCTCCAAGCATCTTCAACGCCGGATCCAGGGCCAACGCCACCCCGCCTATCAAGCGGCCGGATCCTCCACCATCCACCACAAACCAGCAGCAATCCGCACCGCCGCACTCCAAGGCCGCCAGGACCAGATCGGCGGCAAGATCAACACCACACAAAGCTGAAGCACACGCCCGGCAAAGACCAAATCCCACAGGCTTCTCGACGCCGCAAACGTCGCCGAGATGGGGTTGAAGCCGGGGTACCTTTATTCGATGTAGCGCATCCATCACCATCTGAGTTGCGCCACCACGATACCACAGAAACACTAACTTTAGGGACTTTGTTGATGTTGGTCATACTATGCTTCCTCATTCCTTAACGCCTTTGGAACATTGGGATGAACAATGCTTTATAGCCACATGTATCATAAATATGCTTCCCACAAGGTTTCTCAATCTCTAAACTCATGTTGCACAATCTTTTGAAACATCAACAAGATTATAAATCCTTTTGTGTGTTCTACTCTGCTTGTTGACCTAATCTATGTCCCTACAACCCACTCAAACTAGCCTTCCAATTCTAAACGTTGTGCCATTCTTGGCTATATTCTTATACATAAAGGTGCTACGTGTCTTGATATATACATCGGAAGCATCTATGTTTCCACTATCGCTAATAATCTACAAGACCATGGAGAACACATTGCAGAAACCTATGTCCTCGTTGCGTTCTAACGGTCACCAATTCTCGCCCACATACACATTTTTAAACAAGATGCATCCATTTCAACAAGCATGTATGTGCTAAGGTGGCATCCTAGGTGTAACATCTCAGGATTAGCACCTAAAAATAGCGAGGCCACATGTGTGTGCATTGCATTCATGCATAAGAAAATCTGGAGAATTTTTCGCGCAAAACGCAAAGAGCTGTAGAGGGATCGGGATCTCTCTTGTTCTGATGAAAACGTCAGCGCAAGTATATGGATTTCAACATGACCTCTCTAATATATTCTTATGTCTTGGGAAAACAATTCAATTCATGTTTGAAATTGAGAATTCAAATTCAAATTTGAATACTTGGGAATATTTCCATGTTAAGAAAATAATATATAAATAATAAAGTAAAAATTGTGATACAAAATATATTCAATCATATAATAGATGAACATTTATAATTAAGTGCAATAAGAAATTGCAAATAGGGAATAAAAGTATTTCTTATTATAATAAATACATGTTACAACATTCTTTATAAGAACTGGCATTACAATAATATAATACAAAAGAATTCTTATATTTAAAATAAATATGAATATTTATTATCCTTTATATAATAAATAAAAGAATATTTCTTATTCTTTTTCTCTATTCAGTTACACCAAATCAAATATAATATAACAAAAGGTTAGATTACAGAAAAGAATAGTAAGAAATAAATACACTTCATTGAATATGAAGAAGATTACAGTAATATTTACAGAGAAAAGAGAGATGAAATTACAAAAGGAAATAAAAAGAAATCCTAAACTATAATCTATCTATTCCCTAATCTAGTCTTCATTGATCTTCCATCAGTAGTTTTGTACCTGCAACACAACAGAAAAGAACAAATCAAAAGTAAAAGAGGGGTTAGTGGGCTAGTATTTTACTCTCAGAATTGCAGTGAAATGCACTGCTAGATCATCACTGAGTAATTGGAATGGGACCAAAATATAAGATCTATTCTTATTAGTATCTTTTGCCTCAGACTAATGCATCATTGGCTAGTAAGGGGCAAGTTTCACCAAAGCCAGAGAAAATGGTAAAAAGGTAAATTGACAGCAAATATCAAGTTTTCACTTATTCTGATCCACATATGACACCAACAGGCACACAACACAGTCACTGCATGCAAGCAAACCTTGCTGTCAACACAGGAGCTCACATGGCAGGAGGTTATCTTCCCAGCCGTAGTAGAGGGAGTGCTCTCTCTCTCTAAAGCCTCTAACACCACTACCAAATCAACTAAGAACATCCCAAGAACCTGATAGTTTCAGCAACCACAACCACAAATCAAGCCATCATCCATTCACATAAAACCACCATCTCAATTACCAGAATGGTTACTTGAGGAGGGAGAAGTTCAGGTGTTGATCAAGGAAAAACCAGGAGGTGTTCAAGGAGGTGACAAGGAGGAGGAGAGTCACCTGATCAAAGAGGATCTCAGCAAGGGCAACATCAAGAAAAGAACACATCTACAACCCCAACACCATCCAGTTGGTGAGTCACAAACAGATCATATCATCTATGTGTTCTTATCAAGTATCTGAGCATGATTTGTTGGATAAGTTGAATCCTCAGAGATACACCCATGTGGGGTGTATACTCATTACTGGATATTGTAAAAGCCACAAGAAATATCTTTTCCCATCTATAGTCTAGGTAATATCCTGTGCACCTTTGACTAATCTGGTATCTACCAGTTTGCATCTAGAGGAAAATAAATCCATGAATAGATGCTACTGGGCACATCCTAGTTATGGGTAGCACCTGAGTAGCAAACCAGCATCAGAGTTGTTCCTCTATGGTCAAACCACAAGTACAATTTTCAACAAATTAGATAATCAAATCATTCTTCCAAGCACTGTAGGAATCATACCCAGAGATTATCCATCATAGGTCATTTAAGAAAGGAAGCACCAAGTAAAAACCTTAGTTTCTACCTAGCACAGTCTCAGACCAGCATCACAGACCAATGGATCTAGTTTTAACTAGATCTATATTCACCACACTGCTGGTACATGGCACATCCCAACTGGGTAGCACCTCTGTACCAACAGGTTCATCCATATCTATTAAAAATTAGATAATCACCTTCCTAAATGAATTTAGGAATCATATTAGACAATCGATTCAGAAAAGACAACTGTCTATCATTAAGCCACACTTGACAGAGACTATTAAGTAAATCATCTTCCTAGCCACCATTTGCTAGGAATCATTTTATAAGATGCAAACATTGCCTAGAAAGGTGTATGATCATTACTGAACCTTATGTCCAGTTTATCAAATCTTTTGTATACATCAAATGAGTAAGGTTATCCAACAAAGAATTAAAGAAATCAATTCATATCACTTTCTTAGACATTGTCTCTAAGAATCAGGTATATATATAGAATTCCACTATCATAGGGACAATTCTCTAGACTCAAATAATTCATAACATTATATATACCACTATGTAAAATGATGCACCACAAAGACAAGGATTTAGATAGCAGAGCCTATTATTTAATCAGGCATAGCCATCATCAAAGTACAGGTTTAGGAGAACACCTGCCAGCAATTTCATAGTATCAACAACACACAAGAATCTAAACATTCAATCAAAGATTATCATATTGGCAACCTATATTACATACAACCCAAACTCAGTCAGAGAAATTCAGTGAACACCACACTAAATGAAACTCCAGGTAAATATTATCAACAACACAGAGAGAGTAGAGAAGTGGAATATTCAGTTAGACTTGGGGTTGGTAGAAACCCTAAAGTGTTTAATCTTGCACAACGAATATTCAGGGTAGTAGCCTGTATTGACTACTAAACCAAACAATACATTAGGCAGGAGAGGAAGAAATAGGGGAGAATAAGTTACTTACCCGGAGGTCCTCGTCCAGCAATAAGAGGAAGTATAACATGATGTTATAGGAGATCGGAGGCGATGGCCACGGCACGGCAACACAGTGACCATCGAGAGCGCCATAGCACCACCTGCGCCGAACCACGGCAGCACGAGCACGTCCAGACCCAACACACCATCACCAGCACCAAAGCACGGCAGGAGCAATGCCGGCGCGCAGCGGCGATAGCAACCCCAAGAACCTACCATCTGTAAGGATTGGGCGCGGCCGTGTGGGGGATCGATTCTCAAATCGAGTTGGTCAAGAGCATGGAGGAGGAGGTGGCACGTCCTCTACGTCAGGAAGCGGCGCTGAAGGCCTCTGGCAAGGGCCGAAGGCAGGTGGCAGCTCTACCGACAGTGAGGCGAGTGTAGGAAGCAGGAGAGGTGAGGCCCGTGCGGGTGTACGTGAGTGAGGTGTGAGGGAGATAGGGTTGGGCTGGGAATAGCCCAGCTAGATGGGCTGAATCGGCCTATAGGCCATAGTGACTCGTGGGTCAGGCCAATAGAGAATAAAAAGAATAAGTCAAGAAAAAATATATAATTTTTTACCAAAACACCCTAAGCTTATTTTTACATATAAAAATATAGAAAATCTTAAATATATATGTATATTTTAAAACTTCACAAGAATAAGATCTACCTAATAAAAATATAACTTTATTTGTTTAAGATAAATTTAAAGCAAATAAATACTAACACCATTAAATCCTAAGTGAAATTTCATAAAATAAGGAAAAAACCTAAAAACGAATAAATATCATATTTGTGTATAAAACTAAATTTACTATTTTATAAAAATACTAAGTTCATTCTTTTATAAATAAAATTTGAAGTAAGTCTTCAAAGACATTTAAACCTTTAGAAAATTTTATAAACATAAAACCAATACTTAAAAATAAATAAAAATCATTTTTAAGGTCTTAAATAAATATACTAAACTAGAAAATATTAAATATACCATCAGAAAGGTTTTTAAGATTTTAAAAGTAATAAATCCTTATCTATTACCTATTTTATCATAATGAGATAACTATTTTGTTAATTATTAAAATTATGTCCTAAGTAAGAAATAAACACATTTCCTTATAAAACACTAAATTCTTTAAGCTTAATTACTAAGTATAAACTCATAATTATGATTCATAATAATACTTAAATGTAAATTATTAACTCTATAATACCTTTTGAAACCTTTAATCAAATTTAAACCAATCATTCACTTAAATACCAAATAAATTATCTCACACCTTAATCACACTTGTCATAAATCTAAAACTTGGGAATAATTAAAACATTTTACACCTTAAATTTATTTATCCTTTTAAAGTTAACTTTTGTCTCAAAACTATAAACATCATGTCTAATACACTACTTATGTTTTTATAGTTAACTTTGGTATATTTCGGTTAAGACATAAAGTATCTCAAATCCAAAGTAATCGATCACATTCTATTAACCATAAAGATTGTTTAAACCTTAGAAAAGACATCTTTTCTTCAAATGTTATTCTCGTTGCCACTTCAAACAATAATTCTATGATAGTTCTTCCAACCCTTAACAACGTAATACATGGACTCTCATCCTAGCTACCAGATGGTAGTTAACCTCAATTATAGATTAATTTATACCCCATCTTTATATCTTTGGTATGTTGAAACTTAAATTCCTTATAGATGTAATTACTTGCAAAACAAACTTGAAGATAAACTAAATCTTAGTAAAAACAACTAAGATCAACTCACTTATAATACTGGGAATTCATTTTGGGAGTTTTACAAAAATGCATAGCATTACTTATGCATAACTACATATTGCTTCTTTAAACATTAGTCCTTACTGGACCAATGATGCTGGTTTCAGATATTAGATCTTATATCGTCTCGAAGACCGTGATTACATAATCTTGTGATCACAAAGGCAAGTTCACACTTGCTCATGTCCTTTGATTATTTTCTATCAAATATTTGCAAACTGTTGTGTCATCACTTGCATTTCAAAAAGGTCAAAAACACTATTTTCATAATAAACTTGAAGTATCGGTTACTAATCTAGGAGCTAATCTATTAAGTCTGGCAGTTGAAATACCACTGCATAAGGATATATCATCTAGGACTTAACCACCAATGTCGCCAGTGATTCTCGCGTCGTATATTACGCGTTAACCATGAGATCTATATGGGCACTGGAAAAGTCAGCTGAATCGGCTCTCTTTCGCATGCATCAGACACTGTTCTGAGTGTTTTGTAAGTTGCATATCGTGGATATAGCCGTTTTATACGGGGGAAGATCTACCATGGATTTGGGCTTATAAAATACAAATTTCTAGTGTTAATTGTTGTTGTGTGTATCAGACTAAGATATAGCCGTTTTATACAGGGAAAGGTCTACCTTGAGTCTGGGCATACAATAATTGCGCTGTATGCGGGGTCGTGGAGAAGGACAGTGATTGACTTGGATCTTAGACTGGGCCCCATATCAAGGAATTGTGGATGGGAAAGTACGCCAGGTTGTGCAACAAAGCTAAGGTCTCTCATGAATAAAGCAACGCACTTCTATAGAGTATAAGAATTGTAACTTATTACTCCCTGTTCCGGGAAGGAGCTGCGAACGCTGCGGAAAAGGAACTCCACGAAAGTTCTGATAAACCTGTGAAGGCTGACGGGCATAGCTTTTCAGAATAAAAGTAACCTTTGAAGAAATATTTACGAAAACCTGCGTGGCCTATGAACTTTGGTCTGTGGCCGTATATAGTGCATCAAACACTTATTTTTAGTGAATTTGCTGAGTATGCTCGTACTCAACGTATCCTCTTAACCCTTGCTAGATTTTGGAGAAACCAACGACGAACCTAGAAGAGGAGTTATTCTGAAGAATTAAAGGTATCCAGTGGAGATCAACAGGAGTCAACGACTACATCAGAAGTTTTTGAAGTCAAGATGGACCGTTCTATATAAATAAATCCCTAGACAGTAGAACCTACTTCTGGAGGGAATTGCTTTAGTAGCAATGCCAAGCTATAGATATATAGTAGCAGTGTTCTTGCATAGAATTCAAGTTCTTATCTCTAGTTTTATTCTGCATAATATCTTCCTCACTGTCTCAAGGAAGTTCTCTGGATCTTTTGTAATATGTCATATGTAATCTATAGTCATGTCTTGGACCTGCTGTGTTTCTGTTGTACCACTCTGAGGGATGTAATACTAGTGAACGATGTTTTATTGGTGTTATGTCAATGATTATAGTGTACTACATCATGCAGTGGTATGCTGAGTCACCACACTAGGTCCATGGGGTGTTTTCTTTGTCTCGAAGATGATTTTGGCATAAGTACTTCAGGAAGGAAACACCCAATAACTGTCACCATATAATCAAAGCATCTACGTACCTACGTACCTCCCGGGTCCTCTCACCCGAGAGGGCTTCGGAGGCTCCTCACCTCCTAACCCTAGAAGCCGCCACCAACCTTCCTCTCCGGCCGCTGCCCCCGCCGCTGCGGGTGGTGGCGGCCACGCTTGGCCGGCGAAGACGGCGGGCGTCGGCGATTGCGCGCCCTGAGGCAGTCCCTTCGCGCGGAGGTGGAGCCTCACCTGGGCGGCGCAGGGAGGGATGCGGCGGTGGCAGCTCGGGCTCCTCGGCGGGAGGCGGTGTCGCGGGGCGCAGCGGCGGGGCTCGGCCACAGAGCAGGAGGAGGAGGCTTGGGGTGCGGTGCCTCTCTACGGGCGCCTCTCTGGCCATGGGGGAGGTGGTTCGGTGGCGTGCCGTCGCCTGGCTCTCTCCCCGGCGAGCTCGAGCGGTACTCCTCATGCGCTGGCTGCATGTGCTCATCGACACCGATGGTCGGTCTGCTCGATCCGTTCTCCGAAAACCGTTCGGCGGTGTGGGGATTTCTATGTCGGATCTAATAAAGGAGGTGGTCCTTTGGTTTCTTTTGCATGATGATGAAGGTCTGCTTGATGTCTGCCCTCGTTGATCTGGTCTGGAGAGGCGAGTTCCGAAAGGCTTTGCCGGCGAACTCCTATGGGCGTATCATGCCTGGAGATTGCTGGATCGGAAGGTATTCGGTCGTGCGCACCTTGTTTTTCTGGCCGTTTGGTTTCAACGGGAGCGTTGCGAAGCTCTGTTGTTTGTTCCCACCAGTGCCATTCTTAGAGCCACGATGAAGTCAGATGCGGAGAATGTAAGGAACGCGAAAATATGGGGGTAGCAATCGTGATTTTAGTTCTTGTGGCGACGGAGATCTGGCTGCGTAATGTGGGACTCGTTGCAGCGTCTGTTGGTGCGGGAAGATAATACAGGGGAGTTCCCAGTCTTCCTTGCAGGATGAAAATCCAAGGTCTGCCCTTAACTGGTTGTACCTAGCAATGACCTTGTTGAAGGCATTGCTTTGTGAGCGAGAACTTTCTCCAGGATGAAAACCTATGATCTTTGATCGGGCAATGACGGCGCTTCGGCACTGTTTCCTTCTTGAAGGCGTTGTTATTGGAGTGGAGGACTACTGGTGTTGTTCTGACAGTGTCAGTGTCGTTGCTTTGAGGATTAGTTCTCTGTAGCAGGACTTTTCTTTTTTTATAATTGTTCTTTCTTTTTCTCTGGGCTGTGTGCATCCATAGGACCGCTAGGGCATATGCGTTGTTACAGAGGCTGGGTGTAATTGGTATCCCTGTGATGTTAATATATACTCTTTAAAAAAAATATAATCAAAGCATTCTCTGCTCAAGTCGGATAGGGTCTAGAGAGCCATTACTTGTGTAATGACATGTTGATGGCAAAGATTTTGTGAGATCGTGAAGAGGTTTGTGTGCCGAGGCCAATGTATAATAATAGAGTTTTGCTTCGGTGTCTCTCCTTCTCCTCTAAACTTAAGAAACTGGAGGATTGGCCGAAACTCTTATAGTACTCCCTCCGATCCTAAATAAGTGTTGT
This sequence comes from Avena sativa, assembly GCA_916181665.1. Taxonomy (NCBI): domain Eukaryota; kingdom Viridiplantae; phylum Streptophyta; class Magnoliopsida; order Poales; family Poaceae; genus Avena; species Avena sativa. Next base: position 527,081,045 of record OV702299.1, read on the forward strand.
GGTTTTGAACTAGAGTTAATTGAGGGAGTAGTATATTCATAGGGGCAATTGTGTATTATGGTCAACATTTAACAATATCTGTGACAAGGGGTACAATGGTCGTCGATGCGTTGTTGCACCACAGCTGGGAGAGCCTTACTAGTTGTACGGGGACATGACAATACATATACCAGCTGATAGATAGGACAGGGGAGGGGACGGCTTCAAGCTCAGGAAGTTATTTGATACGTAGTTTGTTGCATCTGTGTATATCGATGGATCACCAGTCAGAGGAGTCTTTCAGTTGAAGATGCCGAATGACTGGTTGGAGACGGAGATGCCGCCGTCGATGAGCAGGTTGTGGCCGCTGACGTAGCGCCCGTCGTCGCTGGCGAGGAATAGCACAGCGGCGGCGATGTCCTCCACCCTTAGGCGCACGCCCTTGAGGTTTCCCAGGGACTCCATGGCGGCCTCGAACACCTCGCCGTCCAGCCCCACGTACCGCGTCGCCAGCGGCGTGGCGGCGCCCGCGGGGGACACGCAGTTCACCCGGATGCCGTGCTGCCCGAGCTCCGCCGCCGCGTTCTCCGTCAGCCCCACCAGCGCGCGCTTGGCGCACGTGTAGGCGTGCGACGCCACGCCGGCCATGGCGGAGGCCAGGCTGGAGGTCGCGATGATGCAGCCCCGGCGCGCCGGCACCATGACCCGTGCCGCGTGCTTGGTGCCGAGGAAGGGCCCCACCAGGTTGACGGCCAGGACGTCCTCCAGGTCCTCCTTGGTGCTGTCCCGGACGCTCTGGCACGGCGGGCCGGCGATGCCGGCGTTGTTGAACATGATGTCCAGCTTCCCGAACCTGGCGACGGCGTGGTCCACGGCGCCGGCCACGTCCTCCTCGCGCCGCACGTCGCACCGTACGTAGCTGGACGCCTCCGGGCCGAGCTCCGCGCAGAGGCGCGCGCCCAGCTCGTCCTGGATGTCGGCCACCACAACGCTGGCCCCGTGCTGCACGAAGAGGCGCGCCGTGCGCTCGCCGATGCCGCTGGCCCCGCCGGTGATCACCGCCACCTTCCCCTCAAGCCTACAACATGAAAGATCAAACATTCAGGTACGCAAGGGGCAATATGCAAGAAACAGGATATAGTACATACAAAAAGAAAAGAAGCAAAACTTGTTGTTCCCCTACGTACTTCCTTGCGGCGGCAGGAACGACGACATCAGAGCTGGTAGCCATGGTATAAACTTGCCTGCCTGCCTGCAAGTCCTGTCTAGATCGTGGCTCCTTTATAGCTCGCTCTAGCAAAGCCATGGCAAGTTGGCACATTTTGTTTGGAAGGGCATCTCTCGGGGCGCCATGGAAAAGGTGCGATCGAAGAGGCTCCTGCACTACGGACAAAAATGCTCGCCGTCGACTTTTCTAGGACATCCTACTGATAGGCCGAATTATAATGTTTACACTGATAACTAGTTCATCAAAAGATGTTACCCACCCAAAGCTAGCTGACCTCGTTGAGTAATTTTAAAAAAAAGTCAATAGTGTCGGAGATTTGTTCCGCGAAAAAACTAGGGTCCAACGAGCTCTTGGTTCGAGAGAGGACTGACCACACGGTCCTAAGGGGCGTGTTTGGTTAGTCGGTTTTCCGTTTCTCGCACCGGGCCGGAAGAAATAAGCAAGTTTGTTTCTCTGGGTCGCATGGATTCCTTGCATGGCACGAGATTTAAAAAGCATCCCAAAACTTGGCCCGCTGAGAACTTGCAAATTGAGTGTTTCCGCAGGACAGGTCGCGCTCGTGCAAACGCGGGGAAAAAGCTGTGCCACCCGTGCGACCTCGGCGATTGCGTGAGCCGCGGGTTTCCCCCAAAAGCTGGCGGGAGAAATTTCGTCACCGCCCGCGGATGCGCGACGGTGTATATCACCACCCGCCACACCAAAGTCCCTCGCCACCATTTTCTCCATTCTTCGAGCTTTCAAGCCGACGAGGTTTTTCATCGGCCAGCAGGTAAGCGGCGGTAGCGGTGGTGGTGGTTGTAGATCGGCTGGTGCAGGCATTCTTCTCCAAGATCTTCAGCGGCGGCGTGCTCCGCTCCTCCGATGTCGGTGAGTTCCATCAAACCTCCGGTGTAGTAGCTTTGATCTGTTAGCACCTCCTAGATCTGATTGTAGCTTGCGGTAGATCTATGTTAGTATGCCCAATGAACTTCTAGGTATAGTCATAGATTGGTGTTTTTGTGGACTCATTGCATGTTTAAGCTTGTGTTCATGTCTAGTCTAGATGCTGATATGTGTGACCGTGAGATCTGTAGGACATGACCGCTAATGAGTTCAGTCAGGCCCTCATGGATTCTCAGGAGACCTTTGTTGCTGAGACCCCAATCCCAGTTCCTGCCTCTAAGGCTCACCTATCCTCAGCGCACGAGATCTTGTCTGCGCCTCCAATGACCGGGTACACGGTGGAGCATACGGTGGAGCATATTGCAGAGAAAGCTGCCAAGATCTTGGCCAAGAAAATAGCCATCAAGGTTGGCAAAGCCCACATCACAGGCCAGTGCAAGGGTGTGAAGGGCACCATGAAGTGGGAACCATTCCTCTCGGCGTTCGTGCTCAACCAGATGTGTGAGATCATCAAGAGAGGTGTTAGGACGGAGAAGGGGTTCAAAGAGGTGCACCTGAAAATTGTGGCCCGCAAGGTGTTTCAGTTTTGTGGCATCGAGGTGTCCTCCCAGCAGGTGTACAACCACCTACGTAAGTGGAGGACCAGGTGGATCCATGTCTCCAATCTTAGATACCTTAGCGGAGCTAGCTAGGACGAGGAGACCTGCACCATCATCTTGGAGGACGCCCACTACAGGGGACACATCTCGGGTATTAACTAATTTCAGTAATATCCCTAAGATTCCCTTGTGTAACCTCGCTAACCTACCTGCAATTCCCTGTCTCAGGATCACCCCAAGGATGCCGAGTATCTGAACAAGATGACCATCTTCTCTTTCCGCCTTGCCACTAGCAGGTTTGCAATGGGCTCTAGTGAGCCTCTTGACGAACCAAGTCCTGAATACATGCAGACATAGGAGTCAAAGACAATGGTATGACGAGGCCGATACCGATGTCGCCGCTGGTTCTCCTGCTCCAGGCGTCAGTCACGGTGGTAGCACAAATGCCTACATTTCTGGTGTCTTTGATCCTTGCAAGAAGAGGAAGAGGTCGCTACTAGGAAAGGAGGACATCATCGCCATCACGTGCATGACCGAGGCTGTGAAAGCGGTTGCAACCGCCATCACCACTACTTCCCCACATCATGTGCACCCAGCTCTGTATGACACCATCATGGCCGCCAAAGGCTACAACCCTAGGCTCTGATGGTGGCGCTCAGTCACCTCTTCGGCAACAGGGCTATGGGCAGCAACTTTTTTCAGATGGCGGAGGACCTCCGGGATCTGTGGCTCAGGACCTTCCTGGACAAGCACTACTACGTGTAGTACTTACTCCCTGATCATTGAGATGGTGGAGGTACTGCATGCATGATGAAGAAGAAGTTGTATATATTTAAGTAGCTAGGGACTTGATGAAAACTTATGCCTGTTTACTGTGAGGTGGTATCTACTAACCACTCACATGATGGAGAACTTATGCAGTGGTAGGATTGCACCACTTTTGATGTGGTGGTAGGATGACACCATAGATGTTGGTGGTGATCGGTTGGATCACACTAACTTGGTAGGTTGGAACTATTGATGCTTGTGACAATATGATCATGCATTTTTAACTAGTTTATGCTTATTGCCTTGCGTTTGTGAACTTGATCTGGCTGCTTTAGTTGTGATCCTTATTTTGCATATGTGTTATGTCTCATAGAAATACAACTGGTATGTGGTGTACTATGGAAAGAAGTCAGGAATCTACAACACATGGGAGGAGTGTAGCAAACAAGTGACAGATTACCAGCACAACCTCCATAAGGGGTTTAAGACTCTAGAGCAGGAACAAAAATCCTACTCTGAGTACTTAGCACAATATTCACAAAAGGAACAGTTGTCACAATATATAAACAACAATTTCACTCCACCGCCATCAGTTCATCAACAAGTTCATCCACATGAGAAGTTTCCACCTATACGGGGTGCAAGTATGATCAAAGACATCATCATCATCGGCCTGATCATATGGATTGTCTACTACCAGTTGTTCTGATTCATGTACGATCATGTAAGATCTTAAACCCTGATGACTAGTTGGTAAGCTCACCATTTTTTTATGTGAGGTAATCACATCGGGCCGGATGCGGGCTCCCAAATGTGCAACTTTGCACCAGTCGAGCCCATTTCGGGAAACCAAACAAAGTGGCCATATGGGATCTCCTAGCGGGGAAACGAAAATACAGGCAACCAAATAAACAGACCATCCTGGCTCGATGGCAATCTACCCCCATGCAACATCCGTCGGGCCAACTCAGAAAAACGTGAATTTCTGTCCTGAGCAAACAAACACGCCCAAGGAGTCTCGACGACAGTGGCAACGGCGGAGCAAGGTCACGACATAGTGTACACTGGGCTTTTCACCCAGGTTCAGGACTCTCATGAGGAGGTAAAGCCCCTACTCCTGCTTTATTGTATTGCTCGCCTGCTTCGTGAGGGTTCAATGGCAGATGAATGTCTAGAGTTTTAGATCTCTAGGATCGACCCCCTCTAAGGTAGGAGAAGGGCTCCTTATATAGTGGCGCCGGGCCTCTTCCTCCAATTCTTGGATGGGAAGGGCTACCAGAATGCCGCTCCTCGAGGTCCCAGTCCACAAGGCTACTTTGCATGGACCAAGTCTTGGACACCGAGGGCTTCTCCATCCTTCAGTAAAGTGAGCTTCTTTAGCGCCGCTTGTCCTCATCCTACGCTGTCCGGTGCGTACCTTGCACCAAAACGGAAAAGTGTAAGTCCTGTTGCTGTTGAGGCCGTCCGTCCTGCCGGTCAGGGCCCCGCCATCCTTGCTTTAAATATGCCCTGAAACATTTTAGCACACGATTAAAATATCCTAGTGTTGTCAACAAACATCAAAACAATATGAAGGGCAAAAATGCCCTTTCAGATGGTTTTTCATAAGAGTTTGTAACAAATCAGTTGTTCTGGTTTTATGAATGATTTCTATTCATGTTCATATATTATTTTTGATTATGTGTGAATTATTGGAATTATGAAACTTACTGATAATACATGAAAATTTGTAAAATTCTTTATTGGCATAAAGTGGTAAAAACATCCGGCGATAAACCAAATAGAACTATGTAGCGTTAGTAAAAGACCATTGAATGGAAATGGCAAACACTCATCTCGAATAAAGTAAAACCGTCTAGAATTCATGAAAGCTTTGGGTTTATTTGATAAAACCAAAGAAATAACGAACAAGTCCTTGGAAACCTTGAAATACAAATTCCATGACTAGAACCAAAGAAAGGAAAAACTAGTGTTGCTAAAAGTTTGGTACATTCTCAAGACAAATGTGTTACTCGACAATGGTTTAATGTGATAAGGTAAGAGAATGATGAGGATACGCGTCCAAACACCAGAATATTGAGAAGCGCAACGGAATGTGTTCCAGAACATGACTCTCCATGTTAAAGGAAAAGAAATCAATGATTGTGATCATTATGTTTTTCTAGTTATGCTTTTACATAAAGTAGCAGGATTCATAAATATTCCCTACACCTGGTGTGGAGATAAATGTGAACTGATTGTCACGTTATTAGAACAAGACATACCTACGAACTACAAGGTAATTGGTGGTAGATACGAGAAATGAAATCCTGAAATTAAACTTCACTTGAGATTAGAAAGTAAAACCGTTACTTAATCACGTCGAGTAAAGAAGTTACTTGATCTTTTCAAAGGACCACAAGGTCATAGGAAATAAGTGGGAGTCTTAAAATTTTCAATTGCAAAGATATCCCTTGGGTTAACCTGATCTGGAAGAGATACTATAGTAATGGAGCACTACCTGACAGAAACTCCAACAAAGGCTCATTCTAGTGGAGAAATTGCATATCCTTCCTACATGAGTTCAAAGATATGACCAATATTGAGGCCGGCAATGGAACAAGTGTTCTTCTATGGTATGATAAATGGTTGGACTCAACCCCACTTAAGATCAAATTACCTGAACTTTTCTCATTTGTCAAAAATGGCAGAATTAGTATTGGCAAGGCCACTAGCATCACACAACTACAATCTCTTCCAGCTACCCCTATCCTTGATTGCAGCTGATCTAGATGACCTGACTTCTATGGTCAATAACAACAGAAATATCAATACTCCTGACAATTGGTGTTTCCCATGGGGTGGCAGTAATTTCTCTACCAAGAAGGTCTATGACCGGATCATCAAAGCACACAAGGCACCTAGCCCATATAAATGGTTATGGAAATCACCATGTTTACCAAAGCATAAATTTTCTTCTGGCTCATGATGCAGGACAGACTAAATACTAGAGACCTACTCCAAAGAAAGAATTTTCATATTGATGACTACACGTGTGTCCTATGTGAGGAAAACAACAAGAAAACTGTTGATCGCCTCTTTTTCAAATGTGACTTCAGTAGGAACTTTTGGTGGACTCTTGGAGAGGAATGGAACATGGATCTTGGCCTAATTGACAGAATACTAGATACAAGAGGCAGATCTACCAATCATTATTTTAAAATTTCAATGATTGCTGGTTGTTGGAGTATTTGGTTCCACAGAAACCAGATTATATTTGATCATGAGCAAAGAAGCACATAACAATGTTATGCTATATATAAGCTCTCCATTCAGGACATTAGGCATAGGGTAAAACCCAGCTTAGTTCAGGGTATGACAGTCTGGTTAAACACTTTGTAATCAGTTTGAGTTTTTTTCTTCTCCTGAGCATCTCAATGCTCTCCACCTTGTAATTTTGTCCATCTATTCTATACCTAATAATAAAGCACGAAGTGTTTCTCTCGGTCCAACACTTTTTTGGACGGCCTTACCCCTGTTAGTTCGGAAATAGTACAACATCTGCCACCGCCGAGTTAATTAAACTGCATATTCACCGCAGAATTTGGGCTTTTCATCCATCGGCTGGCCCAACGCGCGCATGTGGCCACTCCTGAAACCAAAAGCCATGACTTTGTATGCTTCGATGAGAGGACGTTGAATAGTCCCACCTCGCTCTTTTACCTTGAATTCCACTTATTCATATACGTTCTTAAGGTCCATAGAATCAGCAAGCCAGTCGGGAATCGAATAACAAACCGTATCTAAAAGGACGGGATCAACATGTGGCGAGCTTGGAAGCGGGCAGGGCCGAGCGGCAGCGAATCGACCGGGGGTATCGAGAATCGAGAATCAAGAAGCGAGCGAACTAGGCCTGGCGTCCCACCATCAGAACTCACTCGCAGCCTGGACGAGGAGCGAGCTCCTAAGCATGGAGGGAGGGTCGACGCAGTGGGGTGGAGCTCGGGAGAACAAGAGTCGTTGGACACCGCGCTCGCGGAGCCGAAGGAAGCGCGAGGTTGCAGGTGGCGCTGAGGTCGGTGGAGGCTTTGAGGTTGCTGCGCGCGGGGGGTCGCACTTCATCGGAAGAGACGTAGAGGAAAGGGGATGGGGGAGACGCAGAGGAAGTGACGTGTGTTGTGCATTCTTTGTGCGGGGGCTGCTGGAGGACACCATCGAGACGACGAGACCACAAGTTTACACATAGTCTCTACCTCAACATTTGGAGATATTGATAATAAATTATTGTTGAAAAATACTTTCAAATCGACAATAAATTATTACTCCTTCTGACCCTTATTAGTTGACTTAGATTTGTCTAGATTTGAATGTATCTAGACATGTTTTAGTGTTACATACATCCGAATCTAACCAAATCTAAGTCAACTAATATGGGTCAAAGGAAGTATTATAATATACTCCAACCGTTCCAAAATAATAAGGCACTTAAGCAATGGACAAAAGCCAAATCTTACTAACTTTGATCATATTTTAAAAAAAATTATCCACATTTACCATATTTAATAAAACATTAAGAAAATATATTTTGTGGCTAATCTAATGATATTGATTGAGTATTGTAAATATTTATATTTTTTTTGTAGAATCTTAGTCAAACTTAGAAAGCTTTGACCTTTTTACTAATCCTTATGTGCCTTATATTTTAGGATAGAGAGAGTAATTTTGTTATTTATAGAAAATATACCGACCAGTTAAATACAGAGATTGAAAATTACATAAAATCAATGCAAACCAAAGTTACAATTTAATTTATTAAGAGAAATCTCAAAATAGATACATATAGAGATGAATTAACCGATTTTAGTTGGACTTGCTACAAAAATAGAAGCTACCATTCATGCTCTGCTCAAGGAGATAATGGAGAAAGAACAAACCGAGCATAGGGCTATGCGAATAGAATAGAATAGCGTACATAATAATATAAAAATTCGTCCGTAGCAAGCGCACGGGTATATTTCCTAGTATATACTAAAAGTAATATAAGGATGTTTTTCGAGACACCTGGTTGATCCATATCACCCAAATTATATTTACCGTTGGATATTTAATTTAAGGCCATGATTTAATTACGTCCCCACGTCATGTAACAATTACGTTTTCTTAGAAACACATGACATCTGATGCGGTTGCCCTATCTCTGCCGCCATTGCTTTGAACCACCACCTCTACTAGGTCCTTGACTCCCAGCCCGCTGCCCTCTATCCTTGCTATTGGCGTTGATTGTTCAAGGAAAAGAGAAGGGAGTTTCCAATAGATCGACAGGGCAAGGCGCAGGTAGACCTGCGGCAAGGTACGAGGGAGTTTCCAATAGATCGACAGGGCAAGGCGCAGGCAGACCCGCGACAAGGTACGCAGCGCCAGCAAGAATCTCTGCACCTCGAGGAGATGTCTGGCCGATTCTCAAGTCATGTCTTGAGGAACTCTCAGGCCAGATTAGGCATCTATACAAATCTGCGGTTCAACAAAAACTTGCAGAAGAGCTAATTTAATTGATCACAGTTTCTGTATTGGTTGATTTGGCCATGACAGTTTAATCATGGTGCATCCTTGAAGATGGGTTGGATTGGATCCGATGGCAAAAACATGGATTAATATTACCTGCGGCCGGAGCAATCAGAACTCGATAAGGGCCTCAGCTGCAAGCCTGCAACCAGTAAAGCACGTGGCTGATGCTGTTTTCCACCACGAGGGCTGGACATGCCTCAGTATCAATCTTGTGCTGCTAGGATTAATGCACGCCAACGATTGGGAAAACTCCTCCTTGAAACACTATCACTTGCCGACAAAATATATATACTTTTCAATATATATTTGTTTTTACTCTCACCAATTCATCCTCACGCCTTCGGTACTGATTAGAGAAGCTACTTTTCATGGGATCTATCCCAACATGCAGTTGTTCGAGTAAGGGAAGAAGACTAGATCATAGCTCGATTTTGTTGGACTAGATCGATTTCATGGGCAAGGGCACGGGCGAGGTGCCAAACATCCTGGATCTGATTTCAATCATCCAAGCAAGACCAGATGACTAGATTGATCGATTTTGTCGCCAGCAACACGAGGTGCTGAACATAGTGAATCTAATTTCAATCATCAATCTAAGCAAGCCCATAACACTATATTGATGAATTCACCGTCAAGACACTGGCGGCAAGCATAATCACTCTTCGGCTCGCATGTTCTTATAGGACTGCCGTTGTTCTGATCCGAGCTGGTGCATAAGGAGCCTCATTAAGTCTGATAAGGCGATGAACTTCCATCTATCGTACAGTACAAGCAGGCAAGCAAATGGATACATCATGCATAGGGCACGAACATGAATGGATGGGTCTTAGTGGACGTAAGACAAAGACGAGGTATGTATTGAGTATTAAGTAGCAATATGCATGAAAGATATCCAACTTACAATTTTCGTGTTAATTACTTTGACCATAAGTTATTCAGGTTGCTAATATTCAGTGCTTGAGATTTTTTTACAGTAATCTGAAATGCACCTCATTAATTTAAAAATACACCTCCTTTAGCCTTAAATTACTACACTAAAATGTTATGATCATCGTCATCTGCGATGCTTCCCTACAATATCTGCGGTTCTGCATCGGTCTTTATCGTTAGCTTAGCACATATGCAGGCATGTCATAGACTCATAGTGATGGCGATACAATGGGTTGGGTGTAGATAGTATGGGACACTATCTAGCTTCAGATGTTTCAGAAAATCTACACACTAACGTCCATGTACAGTGTGGAGTTTTGCAGCCATGCATCCCCCATATGCTCCAGGGGAGGTTTCAGTTCTTTGTTTTTTGGAGAAGGGGGAAACCATGGCCTCTGCATCAAAATGGTGCACACAGCCTGCTTTTATTGCATAATTCATAATATTTGAAGTTCACATCTCAAGGATCGCTCAAAGTGGCGACATGGATCACCATGGAAATAAACATAATTTATATCCTTGGTGCGTCGATAGTCTACATGATATCAGGTGCGTCGAATGACCCATGTTGAAAAATATATGGCGTTTGAAGCATGTATCTTTTTTTTATCAAAATTTGCGAAAAATATCATATATATGCATGTCATGTGCTTCAGAATTTGGGGTGCACCAGACACTTACATATATTTTAGATGTCTCATACTCAGCATCTCACGAAGCCCTCCTAGAGTAGTGCAAAATTACCAAATAAAAACACAAATCACTACACATATACAATAGGTTTTTACTATGATGCATTGTATCAAAGTATGTTTTGAACAATAGCTGAAGAAGTAAGAGGATAAATCCAAACATGATAATAATTTTCCCAATACATAGGTGATTCAGACAATTTAACATAGGATTTGAATTATATTGACACAGTAAAAAATTGATTTATATGGTGATGGTTTATAGAAATAAAATTGAATTTTAAGTATCACCAATACATATTAAGTGTAGATCCGTCCTCTCAAGTCATAATTTTTTCGCTCATTCTTAACATAGAGTACTTTGGTTTCTCAATTCAATCCCTCAAGAAAATCATCAAGGAAATTCCATAATATTCTCTAAAATAGGAGAATTTTGAAAGGGTTTCTATCTCATATTTTCGTAATATTGAACAAAAATAAAGAACATTTTTTCATATAAAAATCATTTTCAAGTTTTGAAGAATCTACGAATTTCCATGTGTGTATTTTCTTATCTTTTGTTCATTTTCTAAATAAATATGTGTTTCAAATAAAAGAGGTTTCTAGGAACTAATAATTTCTCCTTCTTTGGGTTCTCTCATACAATATTTTATGCTTCTAGATTTGGTACTTGTATTACTAATTTTCAAGTTTTCAAGAATTCTCTGATTTTCCATAAGTGTATAATTTTTATCGTTTCTTAATTTCTAAAATAAATATTAGTTGCAAGTAAAAGATTTTTCTGGGAACTTTTAATTTCTCCTTATTTGGGTGTCTTCCGTACTGTTATTTTATGCTTCTAGATTTCGTATTTGTTTTACTTTTTATTTCCTAGGATTGAAAAATAGATGGTTCCACGTTAGTCAAAATCACTATAGGATGCTTGGAACCTCTTGAGACACCAATGGTAGATGGTGTCACAAATCTAAGGAAGAATGTATCCGGTATATATTTTGACGACCATGTTTATACTTAGCCTATGGTGACGTCCGATATGTCTTCATATGTTATCCATCTTTCGTCTAAATTATTTCATCAAGAACCTTATTTTAGAAAATATGGCATAGTAAAAACATTGCCAGTGTATAAATAAATATACTATCTACATTTCAAATTACAACAACATATTCATGTAGGAAAGAATAATGGTCATAGTAGTTTCTTTGTTTGACAAAACCTCGGGTTTGGTACAATTCAGAACGAGGAAGTAAATAAGAGTAAGAGAGGTCTATTTAAGTGAAAAATCATCGATACTTTATTGGTCTACGTGTCAACACATGAACACATCATTTTTGTATTCACTTCATTAGAACACCGGAATAACTATTAAAGCTATTTACCAGTATTCAAAATTGATGGTTCCTTAATTGAAATATCTTCCACATACATGTTCATAGCATACATATTATTTACAACTATGACTATGTATGATCAATAATAAAAAGATAACCAGGCTAGAAAATCCCACAAAAAAGAATCACTAAGTATCCAAGAGCGAGTTATATGTCAAAACTTATTATTAAGGTATTGTAAGTGATATATATTCACAATGCTACGTAACAGTACCTCAACATTATTTTTATGATCCCTTATTATATATTAATGATGGGAGACACCTAATAAATCTCCATGACTATACACATATTTTTTTCATGGTGATACTTCTTTGGTGGACCATTTTTATTACTTGGAGGGTCGACAAATCTACAAACTTCAATTATACAAAATGTTTTTTATGTCTTATGATATCTTACCATCATGTTTTAAAACCTCACAGGGCTATTACTAAGGTGAATATTAATTTTATTTGAACACAAAATAGAATTGGATAATTATATATCTAAAATCAATGCCTGATAATTTTAAGTTGATCTAATATTGCATGCAAGGACACATATTGTCATTAATGTCTATAGTATTTCTAGAAATAGCATAATAATCATATGCATCAAAATTAAAATTCATAAAAGTATGTTTACAGCACAACTGCTATTTTACTTGGCATATTATGTTTTGGTGGCTATAGAACCTTAATAGTTACAATTGCATGATAGAAGTATCTATTATATAAAAAAATCCTCACGAAATCTAAAAACGCTAAAGATGATGCCCTCGAAATTGCGAGGACCACTGTGCTAGTTATATATGAAAATGACACAGTGGAGACTTCCCCACTGTATTTGTGTCAAAAAAAAACAATGAGAAAAACACTAGGCAAAGATTAAGTACACGGTATATTCTAAAAAAAGGACGAAAAAGGTACATGGCAAAACTACATGAAAACACTCGGCAACAAAAGAACACAGCAAAACCAGAGAAAGCACACGGCAAAGAATCGGGCACAACAACATCGCGCGACATATGTACTATCTCGCCACCGTTCACGGAGCTATTATCACGGTCCGTCTTGCCGAGTGTATTTTTAGGCTTTGCCGAGTACCCCGCAAAAAAGCACACGTCATAGACCCAGGTGAACAAGAGCCATCCGAACGCTGTTAGGTTGAACGGCTGAGATAGGTGTGTCCACGGATCGGTGACGTGGCAGGACGGGCCCTCCCATCACGTGAAAGCACAGTCCAAAGCACACATGGGCTCCTACTCTATCCACCCACGTCTGGCTTCGCGCGTTCTGCTGCGCCGACGACCGTGCCAACAAGTTCGTCGGTATGCACTGCCACATTTTCCTCCTCCAACCCTTGCCGTCCTCTTCCCCAGCCCGTCGTCCACCTCAGCCCTTGCCATCGGCCTTGCGCCCGTCGTCCACCTCAGCCCTGGCGGCAGCGGTGGCGGACCTGAGGACGACGACAACGGCGACGACGTGCTTCAGGATTGTGCCGGGCTTGAGGACGATGGTGGCAGCGATAGGCTTGAGGATGATGACGGCAGCGGAGGCAGTCCGTGTGCAGAAACGGTCCTAGCGTGTTTAGTCCTTGTTTTTGATCCAATGGTAGATTGATCACTGAAAATTTCGCCATCACTGCGCGAAATTGTCCAATTCATAAACTGAATTTCTTTAAAAAAGGTTTTGACAATGATGTACACCAGGAAACGGTTCCCCCACACGTTGTCAGTATGCATGCCGGCGGACGTACTGGCCGGCCGACAGTCCATTTGATTAGTGAATAAAAGATTAGTGTATGGAAGATTAGTAGTAGGTTAGTTGGTCCAGATCCTGGCTGTCATAGCGGGCGCGACCGCCGCCTTTGGTTCCAATGAATTGGCTAGTTCTCAAACATATACTGGCTGCTGTCAGCCAGACGGACCTTGGCCTTTGGTTCCAATGGATTGGCTAGTTCTCAAACCAACAAAATGTTCAAGTAGTGCTAGTGATCAGTTCCCTATATATATTCAGCGAGGGGTGCGACAAGGTGACACAGTTCATATATCGCCATATCTTTTCCACCATATATATGGTTGAGGTTTTTCTCGAACGCAGTTTTTATACATAGGTGTGGGTGTCCCGGGCTTATCGGATGGCTTGCAAAGTTTCACGATCGGTGCTGCTCTATTTTGCATTTTCAACCTGTACAAAGAACACCTTCGCACTCCTATAGAGGCCAAAGTGTACATGTCCACTTCATCCTTCCTCTGATTCTTGCCCCACCTCTCACGGTTGCCCCTCCTCTAACCTCTCTCCTAAATCCTCCTCTAACCTCTCCCCATAACCTACGGTGAATCAACCTCCTCCTCGACAACCTGAAATCCTCAAAGAATCGCGTTGCCTCCTAGTGGATGTGCACTCGTCGTTCAACGAGCCATCTCCACCATCCCTGCTCTGAAAGGCCGCCATTGCCGGCCGCCGAGTCGCCCAGCGAAGGCACCGCGCCGCCGAAGCCCCATAGGATCCGCGTCGAGTCCTTCTATGGCGGAGGAAACCTTGATCTGTCCCATGGGGATTGAATTTGTATTCATGTTTTGTAGCTCAGATCTCTTCCTAATATATTCTGAATTTCCTTCTGTTTTCCTTTTTTTTTTCTCCTATCCTTCTCCCTCTTCCTCGAACATTGAACAAAATCAGGAAAAAGTCAGCTCATGATTTTTCCAACTTGGTTATGTGCGGTAATTCCTGTACTAACGGATCCAAACCGAATGGGACTGATTCTGTGCTAACAGATACAAATATCGTACATGTTCAATGCTAATTCCTGTACTAATTCTGTGCTAATTCCTGAACTAACTGAATTGAGCTAATTATGTGTTAATTCCTGTACTAACTACTCCAAACTGAATGGAACTAAGTATCGTACATCTTCAGATGCAACGAAACAGAGACATAGGAACGAGCGGTCTGTATATGTAAGGTACTGCTTGACAAGAAAGCAACACAGCTGAGGGGGCTTTTTGCAAAACAATCTCAGCAATCTAGAGCTAGTGGATGGGCCTGATAAGCCCGGGACCCCAACGTGTATGTAGAGTTGGTTTTTCGGTTTTTCTCTTGCGCGGCAGCTACAAATTTAGAGAAAGGCACACAACTTTGGCAAACTCTGCTAATTAATTAACGACGCCTAAACAATATATTTGTATACTACACTCCTTTGGTTCCAAAATATAAGATGTTTTAGTTTTTGCGGAACGGATGTATTTGGACATCTTTTAATGTGTAGGTTCAATTCGAGTCTTACACTAAAAGATGTATGGATACATACGATTTCACAAAAGGTAAAACATCTTATATTATAGAATAGAGAAAGTAACTATTAGATCAAAACAAGAAGATTTATGCACGGCCTTTTTAGCGAAGAGACCTAGTAGGTGAGGCCTCTAATGCATGTTCCTGTGCTAGTGAAGAAGATGGCGGGTATCGAGCATGCATCTTCTATCGTTAGGATCAAGCTAGGCGGCTCTATATTGTTAATTTTGAACATTTTCATTGCAATATATGCGTTCAGTGTACAAAGGGTAGTGTTACACACACACACACCCACCGCGATGACATACCTATATAGAAAGGGTAGTACAGTATTAACATGTTGATGAATGGTACAGCTCGAGGCTGGACAACCTTGGTGTGGGTATAGCCAGCAGTGGGGTGGCCTTCTTCATGACGATCCCAAACTTCTCGGAGAGGTCCAGCTGGGTTCCCTCCGGGAGCCTCCAGTCGAACGCCTGCAGCAGCATCGCCAGGGAGTAGGCCGTCATCTTGTCCGCCATGGCGATCCCGGCACAGATCCTCCTCCCGGACCCGAAGGGCATGTAGTCGAACTGCTTGCCGCTCGTGAAGTCCCACTTCTTGCGGCCGTCTTCTGCTTCTCCGGCGGCGGCAGCGAACCTCTCCGGGTTGAACTCCACCGGTTCGTTCCAGACCAAGGGGTTCCTTTGGATGGCCCAGACATTGATGAAGACGCGGGAGCCCTCGGGGACGCTGTACCCTCCGACTGTGGATGTCGTGCTGGGGCTGTGGGGGACCAGGAGGGGCAGCGGCGGGTGCAGCCGGAGCGTCTCCTTGACCACCATGCGGAGGTAGTGGAGCTGCGGCAGGTGCGACTCCTCAACGACGGCGTCTCGTCCCACCACGGCGTCCAGCTCCTGCCGCACTTTGCTGAGCACCTCCGGGTTGTGCATCACCTCCGCCATGGCCCACTCCACGGTGGTGGACGTCGTCTCCGTGCCCCCGACCACCATCTCCAGGAGCATGGACTTGACGTGGTCCATGGTGAAGGCCGTCTTGCCGTCGCCGCCTTCATTCTCCATCCGGAGCATGCGGTCCAGGAAGTCGTCGGTGCCGCCGCCGCCTTCCTGCTCCTGTCGCTGCTGTATGATCCTGGTCAGCATCTGATCGAACCGCGCCCTGATGCCCTCCATCTTCCCCCGGATGCCCTGCAGGTCCAGCGGCGCCAGCGCAGGGAACAGGTCGGACACGTTGGGGGTACCCAGCATGGCCGTGAGCTCGTCCACGAGGCCGCGGAACTCGGCGCCCACCGTGGCCCGCTCGGCGTCGCTGCAGACGGTGCCGCCCCACATAGCGCCCGTGATGACGTTCATGGTGTTGAGGAACATCTGCGATCCCACGTCCACGGGGCGGCCCGACGTGGCGCTGGCGTGGAGGTATCGGAGGGTGGACCTGAACTCGCGCATGCGCAGGCCGTGCACGGAGGCGAGCCCCGCCGGGCTGAGCATCTCGTGGACGCAGAGGCGGCGCTGGAGGCGCCACGTAGGCCCCACGGGGCTGCCCAGGATGTTCTCCTCGCCGCCGAAGGACAGGGCGCTCCCGGCGTCCGGCATGACGCGGTTGGCGAAGGCGGCGTCCTGGTCGCGGAGCACCTCGCGGGCAAGATCCGGGGAGCTGACCACGATGTCGAGCTTGGAGCCGAGCTGGATGGAGAGGATGGGCCCGTGCCTGGCGGCGAGGCCCGCGAAGTAGGTGTGCAGGTTCAGGTCGATGAACGGGAGGCTGCCCACGATCGGGAGCCCCATGGGGCCCGGCGGAAGGCCGCTGCGGCGCCGCCGACGGGCCACGGTCACGGCAGCGAGGTATAGTACCGCCGCCGGCACGAGCAGCGCGGCGCAGACAAGGTTTGGTGGTGGCGGAGGTACCATGCTGGTCACCATGGCTGATGGATATGGCTAGCTCGCTAGCTCGCGTCTAAGCACACGTACGTCAGGATTTAAAGACGCATTGCAGAGAGAAGAGTATCCACCCTGGGAAGACGAGGCAGATGCCTTCATGTGTCTGCTACCTACCCTGCCCTAAGCTACCAAACAAAATCTATTACCTACTAATTAACAACTCATTATTCATTCTATCTTGATAATTTTTTATTCCACCAGGTGTACGTACGTGAGATATCGATGCACCTGGCCGGTTGTGTGTTAGGCATCTCCATCGGCCTATCGGCCTGACCCGTAGCGTCCGAGCGTGTCTGATGTGTGTGACTCAACTTATTCATACATCTGATCTGGCCCTCGATTGCGTTAGGCCACACGCACGCGGACAACACGGGTGTCCTCCCAATAAGTCGTCCGGGCCCTCTCGCTAGTGGCACTGCCGCTCTCCTCCACTAAACTCTCGCACTCCATATCTCGCGCCTCGACATGCATGTGTGATTACACCAATTAGTACATATCGGTGTAGGTACTAATCAGTGTACGGTACACCGATTAGTACCGGGCGGTGTATGCAGCCGTGCTAGAATCCAAAATTCCAAATTTTGTGTAGTATTATTTTTGGAATTAATTAAAAAATGTATTATTTAAAAATTAGCGATATATGAGTACACATATGTTGGGGAATATATAAGGTTATCACCGTTGCATGTTGATAGGATGAGGGTTGGCCAGAGATTGACAGAAACCATGTCACAAGTCTTAAAATATGCATACAATGTTAATTCATGGTTAACTAACGAGGGAATAAGTTATGAGAATCTTGAAACTTACAGTGCTAATTATACTTTATGTCTTAATAACTTCCTTACTTGCTCGGAAATGGCTTTGGGATCAATCACTAGGTGTAATTTCTCTGCACCTATTTATGGCGCCTCTCTAGTAGAAATAGTAAAAAGACTATCCATGTGCTTTACTTATTGTGAAAACCAAAGGAATGAAATAATAATTTTCCTAAACACTTGCTCCCTTGAGTTGCGTGCTTCTACTTTACTTGCTAATTTTACTAGTTTTATTTTACTTGCAATAGTTTACTTCATGTTATTTCTTTCAACTCTTTACCGTTTTCTAGGTAGAAGTAAAAAGTACCTTACACCTCTAGTTCAATGCATTGCATAAAAGACCATATAAATAGATCATAGAGTTTGAGAGTATAGATAGTTTACCTTCAGCTTCTCGTGGGTTTGATACTCAAATACTTATTAAATTATGCTATAGAGATTTACTGATCTTGAGGATTATTAGCATGAACGTTGTGACCGATTTTGTCGTGAAGACATCTCTGCATTGTGGGCTGGTGTGTTTTTAGCTTAAAAGGACATCACAATGTAGCAGAACATGTAGGAGATCACGGGCTGGTCGGACCCCCGCATCCTAATCTGGTGGTATTCCGAAGTATATGCATCTAAAAAGCATAAAATTCATGCTATAGTACATTAGGGAGTAAATGGCATCGGGTCGTACAACTTGTCCCACGTGTGCATATAAGTCACACTTCTTGTAAAATAGCCAAACTGGTCACACTATTTCAAACACGTGTATCGTAGGTCACAACCATGTCAACTGACCGGTTTTTGACAAAAAAACAGCAAGTGTGTCTCACATGAGCATCTTAAGGCAGTCAATATTTTACAGAAACCCCCTAGTATTGCCAAATATTTTTAGATAGGGTTTAAATCAATTTTGCATTAGTTGAATTTAACCCGGACGTATCTAAATCGACAACTGACTAGTTAATTTTTAATTTAAAGTTACAATTTACGTCTTATACAGCAATAATTGGCTACTTGGATCTCTCTCTATATATATATATATAGGAAATAGCCAGCTAAATACAGGCATAGCTGCGCATAGCCTATCCACCGTTGATTCTCTCCCCTTTTGATATATGGAGCACATGTATCCAGACCCAGGATATTGGCTCAATAGTAATGTCGTTAGTGTTCATTTGATGCATGCATGAAGCCCTAGCAAAATAAAGCTTATCAAATTTTATTTAGGTGAGGCAAACCCTAATATACAATATGCGGTAAACCCTAACCCTAATATACTACATGGTAAACCCTAATACATGCATAAAGCCCTAGCAAAACAAAGCTTATCAAATTTTATTTAGGTGAGGCAAACCCTAATATACAACATGCGGTAAATCCTAACCCTAATATACTACATGCATGAAGCCCTAGCAAAACAAAGCTTATCAAATTTCATTTAGGTGAGGCAAACCCTAATATACTACATGCGGTAAACCCTAACCAAATTAAGCCTTATTTCATTGCCGCCACAATAAACAAAACAACCTTTGTTTCGTTTTCTTCACATTCTCATGGATGCATGCGGCCACCAAACACATACCAAAACAACCTTTGTTATGGCACTCTTTTGCATGGCACATAGTCTAAAGCTTCTGCATGCAAACCCCGTTTTAATCCTTGTTCTCAATCCCTTCTCATTTTAGATGCTAAAACTTTTGTAGCCAAAACAGTATGCTAAATTGGAACCCATGCTAAACCCTATATTCTTGCATGCATGCACAAAACTAACACCGTTATCTCAGCCATGTTCCACCCCACTTTCATCTAGAGGTTGCATGCATTTGATCCCTAAATCCAACGGTGCTCTGCCTATGCGCAGCGACGCCTGTCAGTAGCAAATCCGCGTCGATATATATATATATATATATATATATATATATATATATATATATATACATATATATATATATATATATATATATATATATATATACTCGCCCTTCCACGCGAAGACGGCGGCGGAGTCGCGCGCGATGGCGGCGACGGCGTGGTCCTGCGTGGAGAAGATGTTGCAGGAGCACCAGCGGACCTCGGCGCCGAGGGCCGTGAGGGTCTTGATGAGGACGGGGGTTTGGATGGTCATGTGGAGGGATCCCGAGATCCGGGCGCCCTTGAAGGGCTGCGAGGGGCCGAACTCGGCACGGTAGGCCATGATGCCAGGCATCTCGACCTCGGCGAGGTCCAGCTCGAGGCGGCCGAAGTCGGCCTGGGAGAGGTCCTTGACCTTGTACTCGCGCCCGGAGGAGGTCTTCTCCACGGAGAGCGCCATGGCTGGTTGGGGGAGGAGGGGTTGGTGGTGGACGGGATGAATCTGGGGGAGGGAGGAGGCGGCGAGTGGAGAGGGTTGGGGGTCGGCGGCGAGTAGGGCGGAGGGGTTAGGTGGGAGAGGGTAGTTAGATAGGGGGTTCCTGAATAAGCTTATCTAAAAACCTCTTAAGGGGATGTTTATATATATATGGGAAATAGCCTGCTAAACACGGGCATAGCTGCGCATAGCCTATCCACCGTTGATTCTATCCTCTTTTGATATAGGGAGCACATGTATCCAGACCCAGGATTTGTCTAAGAACTAATGCCGTTAGTGTTCATTTGGCATGCATGCATGAAGCTCTAGCAAAACAAACCTTATCTAATTTCGTTTGCATGAGGCAAACCCTAACGAGCAACATGCGGTAAACACTAAACCAAATATACTACACGGTAAACCGTAATATACTACATGCATGAAGCCCTAACAAAACAAAGCTTATCTAATTTCGTTTTGGTTAGGCAAACCCTAATATACAACATGAAGTAAAACCTAACCCTAATATACTACATGCATGAAGCCCTAACAAAACAAAGCTTGTCTAATTTCGTTTGCATGAGGCAAACCCTAACGAGCAACATGCAAAACAAAGCTTATCTAATTTCGTTTAGGTGAGGCAAACCCTAACGGACAACATGCTGAGAAACCCTAACTTATTTAATCTTTGTTCTCAATCCCTTCTCATTTTAGATGCTAAATTTTTTGTAGCCAAACCAGTGTGTTAATTTGGAACCCATGCCAAACCCTAGATTTTTGCATGCATGCACAAACTAACACCGTTAGCTCATCCATGTTCCACCCCACTTCCATCTAGAGGTTGCATGCATTTGATCCCTAAATTCAACGGTGCTCTGCCTATGTGCAGCTACGCCCGTGAGTAGCAAATCTGCTATATATATATACATGCACGCAAGAATCTAGGGTTTGGCATGGGTTCCAAATTAACACACTGTTTTGGCTATAAAAATTTTAGCATCTAAAATGAGATGGGATTGAGAACAAGGATTAAATAAGTTAGAGTTTCTCAGCATGTTGTCCGTTAGGGTTTGGCTCACCTAAACGCAATTAGATAAGCTTTATTTTGCATGTTGCTCGTTAGGGTTTGCCTCATGCAAGAGAAATTAGACAAGCTTTGTTTTGCTAGGGCTTCATGCATGTAGTATATTAGGATTAGGGTTTACCTCATGTTGTATATTAGGGTTTGCCTAACCAAAACGAAATTAGATAAGCTTTGTTTTGTTAGGGCTTCATGCATGTAGTATATTACGGTTTACCGTGTAGTATATTTGGTTTAGTGTTTAACGCATGTTGCTCGTTAGGGTTTGCCTGATGCAAACAAAATTAGATAAGGTTTGTTTTGCTAGAGCTTCATGCATGCATGCCAAATGAACACTAACGGCGTTAGTTCTTAGACAAATCCTGGGTCTGGATACATGTGCTCCCTATATCAAAAGAGGATAGAATCAACGGTGGATAGGCTATGCGCAGCTATGCCTAAGTAAATTTGTCTAAATCTATCTACTAATTTACACAGAGGTAGGTTTGTCTCCCACAATTTTCGTTCCGATTTTTGGTTAGACGATTTTGCCCCTGCTGTTTTGGCAATATTACAACGCTTGCCACCGCAAGTGAAGAGGCGAGCCTGTGCGGCATTGTCGAGCGTGACCCCTAGCGCGGACGCGGTGACCTGCGAGCAGATCCCTCGCGCCGTTGGCTCGTCGTAGATGCCTGATTCCACCAGCCGGGGTCGTGGTCTTCCCCGCGCCCCCGTACTTCTGCCATAGATTTAACTCATATCCAGCCGCCATCGGTTCCCTTGACCTGGTACAGAATCAGAGGCAACGCTGTGGCTCTGCACCGGCCGGCCAGAGGGTCGAGGCCCTGGTGCTATTCCCCTCTATGTCCACCTTCGGGCTAGACGACTAGACGATCCACCACTCCACTCATCTGCTCCTCCCTTCTTCGCGATTCTCCTGACCCCTTCCCATCCACACTCTTGGCGGGGTGCTAACCGTCCTTCGAACATGAAAGGTAAGTCCCGAATCTGGTGTCGATTGGTGGCAGAGCTACTGCTGTTGTAGCTAGCCGGCGCCTCGATCTGATTCAGGCATATTTTGCAGTTACTAATCCACTCCATTTTTTTCCTTTAACGATTGTTTATAAGTGCTTCTGTTTATAGTCCAAAGCTCATACGCACATTGTGCGTGCTTGCAGTTGCATCATAAATTGTTATCAGATCATTGAACGTCTGAACCTAAGATGATAGTTATAAGTAGTAGGAGTATTTATAAGTCACACATGCGACTATCAAGTTTTTTCTCTATAGACATCTCCCGCGCAGATTCAGGTGCGAAACATACATTGAAGGTATTATTATAAAAACAAAGTTTAGCCTTCCCAATTCTCTTTGGTTCAAAGACTTTTACTGAAAATTGAACTATCACTATTTGAGCTTTCCGAGAGCAGTTAATGATGACATAGGAGGAGGTCATGAGCTTGCCAATGCAGGGATAAAAACAAGGAGCTTGGCATTGAGGGAGATCTGAAGTAAGCGAACAAGTGTGTGGGGTGAACGGAATGAGGTTTTCGTGGTACCATCCATCAACTTAATTGAAGAATCGCTACATTAGGGGAGATGCGACTAGCGATACGACACATTGGAGATACGGATCATTTATAAAATTTTTATTTTACCATGGCAACGCATGGACATTCAGCTAGTTTAAATAAATTTACACACAGGTAGGTTCGTCCGCATCTATCTTGGTTCCGATTTTTCGTTGGACGAATTTACCCCTGCTATTTCGAAGTATTTACCTGTCCTGCCACCGCATAGTGAAACTTCCGTATTTTTTTCTCAACCGGGTGAGCTCCTCCACCGCTCCACCATCGCCGGCAAGTTACCTCCTCCCCCTCGCACTGCCGGCGACCTCCTCCACGGTCGGCGCACCGCCGGCGCACCCCCATCTCCACCCCCGGCCGCCGCACCCATTCTCCCCCTCCTATCCACCGCATCACCATCTCTGCCCAGACGCTGCGGACCCCTGCTCCTCTTCTAGACGCCGGCGAGCACCCCAACCACGCATCCCCATCTAGATTTGGTCGTGCAGGTCCTCAATTGCTTCAATCAATGCCTGAAATACTCAACTGATTAATCTATTTCATTGGGAGTAGGTCTTCCGGCGGGATGGGATCTCGGCAGAACTAGACGAGACCGATTCTCGGAGGTCTTCCGGTGGATTGCGTCAATGGAGAGCTCGGGATGGGAACAATTGGGGATTTTTTCCACAACAACCCTCACTGCCCCGCAGGAGCCTTGACAGGGTGGCCACGCACATCAGCAAGTTCACCAAGGCACCGCCAATCCACCTCACCATCGACGCGCTGGTCCTCCTCTCTGCCCATGCACGCCGTCGCGTCTGGCTCAAGCCCGACACCGAGCGCCATGCCTTGGACGAGAACCCAAACGATGTGCTGCTCGAGAGATTGACCCGACAACCTCTCCCTCGTCAGCTGCGATGACCTCAGCAAGAACCTCGAGTTCCAGATCGTCACCAACGATATATGGACATTTTCCTGTTGCATTTTTTTGGAAACGGAACCTGTTGCAGTTCATGAGTTCTAACAACAGAAGGAAGGACTAAAGAGTTTTGCTACTGCCTGTCCATAACCAATTTAGTAACTCAAGGTTGTGCTAGCTATTTCGTTCAAAAAGAAAGAAGACGTAAGAACAAAATAACCTGTACATGGCTTTGAAAAGACATATACATACCACGTGTCTTAGCAAGAAGGCATCCAATTGAATGTTCTATTTCTTCCAACCCATATTAGTTGACGTAAATTTGTCTAAATTTAAATAAATTTAGGCACTTTTTAGTATATAGGTTATTAAATTTTGACAATCCAAGTCAAGTAATATGGGACGGAGAAAGTACCAATTTTTTTAGAAAAGTTGCATATAGAGACAATGTCACACGTGGAGAAAGAATCAGTTCCTGCTTACAACATTAATTTCCAGATGTGGCAGACCTGATCACTGTGTCGAGGAAATGCACTACTTTGTTTCCACCCCATGAAGAAATTACATAGGTTTTTCCTGCCTAGGGTAATTATGATATTTATTCTTTACTTTTGTTTCATCTGCGTTTGACTTGCGTATATTTCTCACAGGTGACTTTGCATTCTTCAATGACAGATTCTACAAGTGAAATATAATGTTGGGATCGAGTCTCTATTTTGTTTAGGTATTTTTTTTATAAAACCTTAGCGTGAACTAGCTTAGTCAGATGCCATACCGAATAATGCAGGCTCCTCCTTAATTTCAGTGGAGTTCCAACAACGCTTCTTACTAGATTTTATGTTATGTTATTACTCTATATGAATGTTTTAGCAGAGAGGCATCAAAAGGGGAAAAGTAAATGCCATGTGAAACACAATACCGTTGTTAGTCTGAACCATCAGTGCATATGACAGTGGACCTATACCCTCCATTGTCCATATCACATTTTTAATATGTATTTTTAAGCCTGACATGAGAATGAAGGAAAGAAGAAAGACACACTTGTCCTTTAACACCTGACTAATCTAATTAATATTGGGCAGTATTATAGGATGATAATTTCTCTAAATTCTCGAGTCTCCCGAGCGACACGTGTCCCAAAAAATACCATTTAACCCGTTTTTACTACAAACGGTCCGCTTTTACTACATGTAGAAAAAAACGATTTGTTCATGAGATTTTTTTTTAAAAAGACAAATCTTGCCTAAGACTTCACCGGAGTTGAGCCGGAAACTATGTAGCATAATATTTGTGCTAATGTCGCCGGAGACTTTCGCCGGAAACCTCGATTGATAATGCGTAGCAAGAAGTTTGAGCTATTGTAGCAAAATTATAAAAATGATGTAGCAAAATAATTATGCTAATGTAGCAAAAGCCGACTTCGTCAAAGACATCGAGGGAAGTTTGTAGGAAAAACGTTGCTCACCGCAGGTAGCAACACCAGAATCCATATGTAGCAGGTTCAGTTGCCGTGTGTAGCAGGGCCGCTCGCCGCAGGTAGCAACGCCGGTCGCTTTGTGTAGCAGTGCCACTCACCGTAGGTAGCAGCTCCAGATGCCGCAGGTAGCAACAACTGTCTCCATAGTTAGCAAACGATGCTCTCCACGGGTGGCAACGACTATATCAAGGACGATTGCCAGTTGTATCAGCGATGTCAACCAATTGTAGCATGGCATGTCGCCCAAGGTAGCACCGCCGGAGCCACATGTAGATACGCCGGAGATGGAGCTTGGGGGCAATAGAGGTCGAGCCCCGGTAGCATCGCCGGCCTACCCTTCACAACCCACCAGTTTCCCTCACGTCGTGGTCACAGTCGCCATCTCCGTTCCATCAGCATGTAGTCCCCGTACACCTCCCGCCGCTTGGAGCTTCTGCGCCTGGTCCTTGCATCACGGCAACACCAACTTGCAACGACGAGGCTGAGAAGATAAGGTTGGGATATTCCAGCATCCTAGAGTGGGGCCCACACACGTGTTGTGTTCACGCGAGTGGCGGAATGCGGGAGGATGAAAATATTTCATCCCCTGGATGGTATGTATCATTTTCCTTAATATTTGGTGCATTATGCATGATGACATCGTTGACTGTACCACACACATAGTTGAACACAAAACTTAATAGTAAGAGAATCTACAACAAGACGTAGACTTGACAGACCATGACAACGCACGGGTATTCAACTAGTATATATAAACTCTATTAAACCCCTGAGCGCAGAATTATTTATTCTGCACCCGGGACGGTCGTCCGAGCCGGGCAGCCACGCGTTCACACCGAACGTCGTAATTTCCTTTTCCCATTTCAGTCGTGGGCTGAGAGCTGCCAACTAACCCGTCACCTCATAATTCTCCATCGTGGTTTCGGGTTCAACTCACGCGGCGGCGGTTGGAATTGGGAGCGGCACCGACGAGCGGAGAGCGTCTGACGACCGGCCGGCGGCAGGCGCGAGCGGCGAGTGTGCTCTGTGCTCTGGGTGTCCTCATCCCCGTCGTGGTCGGCCGGCGGAATCAAAGTCAACGGCGGCATGCTGAGCGGGGGAATCAATGGCTGCGGTCGGCGCCGCGGGCGCCATCAGGATCCTGCTGGGGACTGCGGTGGGTACAGGCTGCGAGCAGAATCGGCATCGTCGTCGGTAATCACGGCTTGTGGTGGTTGAGGGCGGCATCGGCATCCCGGTGAACGGTGGGCATACTCAGATCTCAGTCCTTGCCGCGGTGTGTATTTGTTCAAACCATGTGCAATCTTTGGTACCTCTCCCAAATCACTGCTCACTCCAGATGCTAGATTTATTTCACATAATTTTCCTTTTTAAATTTATATTACCCAAATATTCACGGATCTAAAACTCGAGATGGATTTATTTTAGTTACAATTACAATTAGGTGGACTCGTAGTGATCCTTACTAAGCCTTTCAGTGTCCACTGAATTTTTGGTTTAACCCGCCCTCATACCAGGAGTAAGCGTGTACTGTCTGATTATTCAGGCTACTGCTTGCTAATTTTCTGTAGCATAAACGAGATGGGAATGCACTTTTTTGGCGAGTAACCATTGCAATTCTAGCTAGGCAGAGGGAATGTGTTCTTCAGTAAAATGTTGTGTCCAGGGTGTTTGTTTTAATACCTTAGTGGGAATTGCTGTTACAGCAGTGACATACTTCCTATGAAAAGCAGTAAAATAGAAGATGTAGGTTTGAAATCATTCACTAGTTCTGGAAAGAATTCTTCCTTCTGCCATTTTCAGAAGCTTGTTTGTGCCTCACCTGTAGTAATTCTTCAAGAATCTGACAATAAATCAAGGGATGTAAGAAGATGTATGCAAGGGACATGGAGACGAAGAGAAATCGGCAATGTTTCGCAGACGAGAAAATTTCAGTGCTTGTGTTCATGTTGTAGCTGTCCTGTTGTCGCCTGAGGTGAGCGCTTGCGTTCATGTTGTAGCTGTCCTGCTGTCACTTGAGGTGAGCTCAAGCCTGAATCCAGTGAGGTTTTTCTGGTTCAGGTTGTGTTTTAGTTATAAATTTGGGGTTTCTTGGTCTAGTATTGATTTGATTGCATCTCTGTGAACCTAGAGTTCCACATTTGTTAGTTTCAGAAATACATGAGGGGCAGCCAACCGGCTGGTGGGCTCTGTGCTCTCGCTGGAATCAGCGACCTCTTGGTTGACCGGTTGTGAACCGGCGGCATGGTGAGCATGCGGGTGGCGTCGACATCCATTCCAGTTTCTTCTTTTTTTTTTACCACAAGTGCTGCGCCGCCTTCTGCCATCTGTGTTGCCCGCCGTGCAGCGGCATCCCGGTGAGCAGTGTATCCGAACTCGGTCCACGTTCATCAAGCCTGCAGAGGGGTGGTCAAAAGTTTATCAAGCATGTATGTGTTCACGAGGAATGCTTCCACAACTATTGATCTGCAGCAAGTTCTCTGGCTTTGTGGTAAGGCTCCAAATGCATATGTTTGCTACTAGTACAAGCAACCACACTAAATAAAACTTTGCCTACTCTAGCTATTCCGTTGCATTGTTTACTTAGTACTCCTGGAGATGGCTTTGCTTCTACTAGTATACTTTGCCATGGTAATTCTGTGTGGTAGCAGCACCAGCTTCCTCATAATTTATCTAGTCAGCCTTTTTGGTTATTTTTCTTTCCCTTGGCAATAATATCTTTCAGTTGAAGCTGTGCACGTGGAGTGATTATAGGGTCGTTGCGCCTATGGATAGCTAGCCAGCTCTCCTTTCTAGCTTGATCAATTCTTGAGCTGCAAAATACCTTTTGTTTTGTCTAGCATAATATTCTTAAATAATATTACGTACCCAGTTTCGTCATACATTTTTTTCTAATATTCTTCTCTCTTTATACACTCCTTTCAAAAAATATCACCAAGGAAAACAATTATGTTATGTAGTAGAATTAATTTACAGCCCTAAAAAAGATGGTTAACCCGCTAAAAAAATATGGTTAACATGAAGACCGTGCTGATCTTTGTTAGTCTGCAATTTGTCGTACGCCTGGACAAGCGACATTTATTAATTTTTAGATGTTACTACTATATGTATGGTTCTCATGAAGCAAGCAACATTTCTAATGCAAACAATAGCTAATGGTTTGTCCATATGGATGATAACAAACTACAGGCCCAGGAAGTGTGGAGATTTTATTTACAGGGAAAGGATTACAATCTAGTATACTTGGATCTTTTTGTTGATCTAGATGCTACCCAAACTATGATCGAATGCAAACAATAGCTAATGGTTTGTCCATATGGATGATAACAAGCTACCGTACCCCCTAATCCGGTGTTCCACAGTGATCTCCAGCTTGTGTCCCGTAAGACAGCCCCAGCTCCTTTGCAATGAAGATATAATATTCTACATGTGACTATTGCTTCTGTTACATGTTTATTTTGGATATGGAACTCATGTGGTTTTTTGTGTTTAACTACATGATGATTATCATTCTATGCAGTGAAACTTGGTTATTGGAAGTAAGAGTGTATCCTGTTTGCAAGATCATGTTGGTGCTGAGGCATTCATACTTCAAGACTGATTAGGATCAAGTGATTGAAGTGCTTGTCAAAACAGTGTACTATTGCACGAAGAAATGAGAAGTTCTGTTCACATCAGAATGTGTCAGGCTTGCCTAATAGAACGGAATAAAATTATGGAAGTGGTGTACTGGAAGTAGCAGCATGTCGTGTAATTTATACCTTTGTCCATTGCTCTCTTATTTCCTTGATGTACAGACACATTTGGCACACGGTACGTTGGGTACCTGATTACTTATGTATCCGATTTTGGTTAGCAGCATATCAAACACATATGAATTGTGTTTTTTTTTTACGTTCATGTTACATCCAATTTGCGGAGCATGAGTTGATGATGATCGTTTACATCTGCTTTCTTGCGATGGCACACAAATTTCTTATGCTAGATCTGTTTTTTACTTTACGTCACATCCTAATTTCTTGGGTTAAATAGTAAATCTTCTAACGTCACCAGATTGTAAATATACGTGGGGCGTGTGGGTGGCAACTTTTTCTTACATCACGTGCACATAGTTTGTACCGTAATAATATTTCAAAGTAGTTGCAGTTTCTTACGTCGCATGCAACTCACGCGCGCTCGCTCCATCTAGCTTTTTTTACGTTGCGCACACGGTATTTTTACGTGGCTTTGTGCGCAGGGCCGGCTGGTGTGACCGGTGCGTAGATAGGGCGGGCTGCACCCTGGGAGTACATATGACCATTTCGCTATATTTTGACATGAACAATCCCAGCAGTACAGATTTTGACAGCAACAATCCCAGCAGTACATAGCAAAATACAGTGTCAAACTCTATATCCGAAGTACATAGAAATTCATGAAGCTTATCTTGCCCCTCTTGTTCTCCTAGCTCTTGCACCTCCTCTTGCTTCTCTTCCTAATGCTCTTCCAGATGTATTCACAAGTATTTCTCTTGGTGCAGGTATGTTGTCTCTATGTTTTGCAATGAAGCTACTTTATTGTGGGATTTCCTCATTATTTATAGGAAAGCCTGTAGCTACCCCTATTTATCAACATAAAACATTGGAATACGTTAGTTCATACGATTCGACTGAACACTCTTTATATACGATTGAAGAGTAGCTACCCCCTACTCGGACTTTTATATACGATTCAAGAGTAGCCCCCTATTCTTATATGATTCGACTGAACACTCTTGAATCTTTCGAGTGCAGTTGAGCCTGCTTGACAAGGAGAAACATTTAGTTTATAGGGATTGTTGATGAGTGTGCCTGACTCACCCGAGGGCCAGTTAACTCTCATAGGACAAAACAACACGATCTTCATTAAACTCGAGTCCCCGGACCCGAATTCGGAACGATTGCTGGTGTGATTCGACTCAGGCTGTTGTGGTCTTATAGGAGTCAAATCCCAGTGATTCTCAAGTGATGTACCCAACGCGTTCGTCGGGATTTTCATCATGCCTATTGACACGGGAATTTACTGGCAGAGCACAGTCAGATGTGTTACCAGGTCATCAGATAATATCTATAGGACTTATCTTTGCGTCGTAGACACAGCATCCGAAATTTTATCACCGCGGAGGTGTTTCGAGTGGCCAAGGAGACTACTTCTCTCTTAGTGTTGGTTCGGGCAAAGTTTACAAGAAGATTTTGTGGTATTTGATCCGAAGGATCACAGTCGAAGAATTCATAAGGTGTGCGGCCAGCGCTCCCTATGGGAGTAGCCCCCGAGTGTCTGTTCGAATCGTAGACTCGAGCAGAGAATTTTGTTCAGTCGCTTTCAGTGTAAGTTCGAAGGACACAATTTTTTTTGGATGCTCAACCGACACTTCCTATGGTAGTAGCCCCCGAGTCCGTAGTGGAGTCGCAGACTCAACGTAGGACTCAAGATAATTTCGAGGTGAAGTTACTTTAGTAATTTCTCAGGTGCGCGGCCAGCACTCCTGATAGGAGTAGCCCCCGAGTAGTTTCTCGAATCGTAAATTCGAGTAAGTACTTCAATGATCAGCCAAAATCTTTGAGCCGTTGTTGACTTTGCCTTGATGACATCAGTGCTGACGATTGATGATCTCAACCGTCTACAGCAGCAGAGATGATGCGACAAGACGATCGTGGGTCCTACCGCCTGACTTGACGTTGACTAGTCACGCGTAGAGTGGCATAAATTACGGCGTCTCCTCGTTTTCCGTGCGTAGTGGACGGCGTGCTAGCGACGGTTCGGTGTAGTGTTGACACATGTATGGTGAGATTTGAGTGGCACGCTAGGGCTTCTCAATCGACGGCTCGTGTGCATCGTCTTCGTCCTTTTATACCGTAGGGAAATAGTGATCTCTTTTTACCCTTCGCCGTTTGCTCATCTCCATTGTCTCCATTTTCGTGAGCTTTTCTGCCCTCTGTTGTGCACTGGACATTGTCCACACTTTTCCTTCCTTGTTCTTGCGCTCTCATCGCTGCACTCGCTGCTGCAAGATGGGAAAGTCAAAGAAGACCACTGCTGGAGCTGAGTCGAGCGCCGCCAGCGCCGGCAAGAAGGTCGCTGCTACGGCCCAAACCACTGATGGCGGATGGAATCACACGGATATGCGCGAGGCGGATCTGCGCAAGTTGTGCGATGCTGGGTTGGTCTCCAAGGACAAGGAGGACGCCATCCTCCCAAGCCAAGAGGTAATTCCCCGCCCACTCGAAGGGTTTCAGGTGATGTTTTATGCCTTCATTGTCCGAGGCCTTTCTTTGCCCGTCCACCAATTTCTTCGTGGTCTCCTCTTTTTCTACGGTATTCAGTTGCATCATCTGTCTCCCAACTCTCTTCTTCATATTGCTTGTTATATCACTCTTTGCGAGTGCTGGCTCGGTATCGATCCGCACTTTGGCCTCTTTCGGAAACTCTATTCTGTGAAGAGGCAGTTCGGCACCGGCGGTGTTTATCCGCTCGACGGATGTATCATTTCCATTCGTTCTTCTGTCCAATTCTTCTCCTTTTCTATGTGCGAGTACGTCCAATACTGGCGGAAGAAGTGGTTCTATATCCGTGATGCCAAGTTGGACGGGCAGCACTTTGGTCTCGCCCTTTTCGACTCAACCCAAAAGATCATCTTGAAGAGGTCGTGGAAGAACCACGTCTTAGAGGGTGAATCGGCGAGGGTGGAGAAGCTCTACCAGCGCGTGGAGGCACTCCAACTGGTGGCCGGCAAGGAGGTCAACGGTGTCGACATCATCCGCACCTTCCTCAAGCGTCGGGAGCAGCCGCTCCAAGAGAGGGTGCGCCCGATGTTCCTGTATGCTGGCCACAGCGATCCGACAAGGATTTCACCTGAGGACTTGTCTTCGGGTGACCTTGATAGAGTGCTTCGGCCCCTGCTGAAGTACAAGGCCGACGAGGATATCCCGCGGAAATCCTTGACCTATCCGTTCAGCGCCAAAAATGCGGTTCCACAGGTGTAAACTTGTAGCTTGCGTGTTGCGCTTTTCGAGTATTTTGTTGCTTGTTAGTGTCACTCGTCCTGTTTTCTTTTGTCTTTTGTTTGCGGGGTCTCAAGGTAGCTGGGATGACCCCTCCTCTCCCTGAGAAATTTCCGGTTGCACCGGATAATGAAGTTGTGGAATCCGAATCCGAGCTTTCTCTGACGCAATCTCCTACTGCGGAAGCCCCCGAGCAGAGAGAAGGACGGACCCGAAAACACTCCCAGAGTGAATCTTTGGATGGGTCTACACCACCAACTCCAAGGTGTCCTTCATTCCTCGAGCAGCATGGTGAGGACGAAGGTGCGTCGTTTGCGCCTTACCCTGCTGTGCCCATTCGGGCGGTTGCTCCGCAGCCTCCAGCCAAGAAGAAGAAGAAGGAGAAGGCGGCTCCTGTCTTCAATTTTTCGGACATCGAGTCATAAGTCATTTTGTTTGAATCTTGCTTCCATGTTTATCTTCGCAGTTTTAGCTTGTTGCTAATTTGACAAGTGCTAGCAGTAACCCTTCGGAGGAGTCCCTTGACGGGGTAACCCAAGAAGTCATCGCGGAATCGAAGCCGACAGCTTCTATTCCCTAGGTGGTGGCCAACTCCGAGGACTATGACCCGAGCTCCACTAGGCGAGAAGCCCGTGCACTCGTGACTTGGAAGGCAACATGTAAACCTTCAGAGTCCACACCTGAGCACGTAAGTGTTTCCCTATTACTCTGTGGGGGGAGCCGCCGAGTCCTTTATTTATCTCATCTATTGTCTTCCGCTGGGAGGAGCCCCCGAGCCCTTTATTCATCGGGTTTATTTGCTTCTGTTTGTAGCCTTTTGTACGTAGCGCCAATCTTCTGATCCAACGGCATATGGCGTTGGAGGATGAGCTGAAGCAGCTGCGAGGTGCGTAGCTTTTCACCTTGTTTGTTGTTCGAGTCCGCCAGGTTTGTTTCTTGTGTTTATACTATATTTCTTTTATGCTATAGATGATAACAATGCTGCACTTCGAAGGCTGAACGCTCTCAAAAAGATCCCCAGCCAAGCGGAGAAGAGGACAGCGGATGTTGCGGAGGCCACGGAGCGCCAGAAAAAGGAGGCCGAAGATCGCAAGCAGCAACTCGCGGCCATTGCAGCCATTCGGGAGAAGGCCATGGCCGACAAGCTCATGGCTACTGCCAAGGCTATCTTTGGTAAGTTGCTCTTGTATCCTTTGGGAGTTCTGATTTTTGAGTGCGTTTTATCCTTTCTCATTCGAGTGTTCTTTTCTTCTTATTGTCAGATGCTTTTGGCATCACGTTTGATCGTGGTGTGCTGGAGCATGGAGATTTCTTGGCTGATGTTGCTGCTGCGATCGAGGATCGCTGCTCCACTGCCCTTGGCTTCCTGGAGAAGGCTAAGAAGGTGCTCACGCGCTTCTACAAGGAGGTCATTCCAAAGGGCGTTGCCCTCGACAACGTCAACTCCCTTGCGGATGCTCTGTCAGAGGATGCTCCGGCGGAGTACAAACGCAAGCAGAAGGGCATTGGTGCTTCCATGGGGATAGCCATGGCGTCCGGAGCCGAGCTGGACTTGGCCCAAGTCACGTCCAGGATGTCGACGGCGGTGGATGGCTCCGAGGTAGCTTTCGCCATTTTTGCTTCTTGTTGTAAGCATTACGGGCCTAAGCTCATCGACCTCTTGGCTGATTATGTGGCGAAGCAGCAGCAGGAGACCAAGAGCAGGCAGTCTGGCTCCAAGGATGCTCAGGATGCTGGTGCTTAGGCCCTTGTACTGTAGCTAGTGTAGCTTTTCTGCTTTTGTTTTTTTGTTGTAACATCTTGCGGATGAACTAGTCCCACTTTGCCACGAGGTGGATTTATTTACGTATATAAGTCTACCTTTTAACTGTTGTCAAAAGTATTTGTGATGTTCATACTTGCTTGTTTATCCCTAGGGTCCTTCTGGTGAGGCTCCAATGGTTACTCCACCTGCGCCTGATCCTCGCCCATCATTGGATGAGGCGTCGCAATTGGCCTTTTTGCGTGATCGCGTCCGCAGTCTAGAAAAGGACATCCTCAGCATCCGAGGTCATCGGATGTGTGGAAGTCAAAGGCTGAGCGAGCCACTTCCACAGAGAATTTCTTGCTTGGGGAGTTTTGGCAGATGGGTGAGCAACTTCAATGTAAGTGCTCATGAATCGATGTTCTTTCGAGTGTACCTTTTTGTATGCTGGTTCACCCCATGCTTCGTGCAGATGTTAATCTCATTTCAAGGGAAGAGAAAGAGCACGTCGCAATTCAGATGAACTACTTGAAGCAACAAGAGCTGGAGGTGGTGGCTTCTTTTGGATGGATCGTGATCGAGCCATCATCCTTGCGACGGTGCAAGATCGTGTACACCAGGTTCTTCGGGTGCTGAAACAGGCGAGGTCATCACTTGTGTCCGTTTGGTCCGTCATGTTCCCTTTGGACGCTGCGCCTTCTACTTTTTTTGGGTCTTCTTGGTAAATTTTGGAATATAGGCCACGTCAAGGAGTTGGTGCGTCATCAGCTGATTGCAGGGGTGAAGGTAGCCTTGTCTCTCGTTCGATTGCATCGTCGTGACGTCAATCTTGCGGAGGTAGCGACTGGGCCGCCTCTTCTACTAGATGGTAGTTTATGGGACATGCCCCCTCATTACGAGTTGTGGCGCAGTACGCCAAAGAAATTGTAGATTTGTTCGAGAAGCGGGCGAATGTTATGCTCTAGAACAATTAGGTCCTATAAAGAAAACGAGATAATGTAAAATTTGTATTTATTCGAGTGGGCTTGTAATGCTCTTTGTAAAGTTTATATGTATTGGCATGTGGTGTGTTTGTAATATGCATGTCCTTTTCGTTAGCCTGACGTAGTCAGCTACTCAGGTTGTATGCATTGGTTTCAGTAGACGAAGTCGTGAGGTGAGGCGTAGCCCCTGAGCGTTTTTAGCGAGAAGTAATGTAACGAGAAAAAGATATTTGGACCAAGTAATTTAGCTTTTATCCATAGCAAGCGAGGAGGTACATTGTTCAGCTGAGTAGCCTTGGCTGAATAGCCTTGTTGAAAGTAAAATGTAACTAGGGGTAGAAGCGTCGTAGTCATGCAATGTTCCAGGGGTTGGAGTATTCGACTCCTGATGCGATGTCCACGAGGCAGTAGGCGCCACCTGGGATGACTTCGGTGATTATGTAGGGTCCTTCCCAAGGTGATTCGAGCTTCTTGTGTCTTTCTTGCTTGAGTTGCAGGACAAGGTCTCCTTCGACGAAGGACCTTGGACGTAGCCGGCGGCTATGGTAGTTGCGGAGGATCTGCTGATAGACCACTGAGCAGGCCGCGGCGATGTCGCGTGCCTCATCGAGTGTGTCAACGGCGTCTTCGAGTGCTACCGATGATTCGGCTTCGCTGTAAGGGATGACCTGTGGGGCCTTGTGGCATACCTCGGTGGGTAGCACGACTTCGGCTCCATGCACCATGAAGAAGGACGTGTAGCCAGTTGAGCCATTTGGTGTTGTATGCAGGCTCCATAGGACGGAGGGTAGCTTATCTTCCCAGGATCCTACAAGCCTTTCGAGTGGGCAAAGTAGGCGCTTCTTGATGTTGTTGCCTATGAGGCCGTTGGCGTTTTCGACTGGCCCATTGGTCTGCGGGTGCGCCACGGAGGCGTATGGTATGTTGATGCCGATGACGAGGTTCGATCTCGTCAATGCCTATTGTTATGGACTTGGGTTTTGGAGAAGATGGGGATGCTGGAGATCGCGGAACGGTTAACAGACAAGTAACGCAGGACACGAGGTTTACCCAGATTCATGCCCCCGGAGGGAAAACCCTACACCTGCCTGTCTGCTCTTGATTACGGCGGAACCGAAGGTTATAGGGGTACGCAGATGCAATCTAGCGTAAGGTGTGTATGAGGTGAGTTGAGAGTCCTTCTCGCCATACCCTCCTGACCTTTATATAGATAGGCAGGTCCCGGGATTAGGTCGAGTCGGTTACATATTAGGGTTTGTTCCCTTTGAAATTCTATCTAGTCTTGACTTGTCCTCCAAGGATTCGAAAACGTCATGGGCTTGGGCCACCCGAAATCTTCATGGGCCGCATGTCTTGACGTGGGCCTTCCCTGGACTGGAGCAGGTATGGCAATGTCGTGTACCCGTGGGGTATATCCATGTCAGTAGCCCCCGAGTGTTTAGTCGAATCGTAGATTCGGTTGATGACTCTTCAATCTTTCGGGTGCAGTTGAACATGTTATTTAAGGAGAAATGTTTTAGTTCATAGGGATTGTTGATGCGTGTGCCTGGCTCACCCGACGGATCAGGGCCAGTTAACTGTCATAGGACAAAACAACACGATCTTCATCAAACTCGAGTCCCCGGACTCGAATTCGGAAAAATGCTTGAGTAATTCGATTCAGGCTGCTAAGGTCTTACAGGAGTCAAATCCCAGTGATTTTCAAATGATGTACCCAACGCGTCTGTCAGGATTTTCATTGTGCCCGTTGACACGGAAGTTTACTGGCAGAGCGCAGTCAGGTGCGTTACCAGGCCATCAGATGATATCTGTAGGGCTTATCTTTGCATTGTAGACACAGCATCCGGAACTTTATCACTGCGGAGGTGTTTCGGGTAGCCAAGGAGAATGATTCTCACTTAGCGTTGGTTTGGGCAAAGTTGCCAAAAATATTTTTGTCATATTTGATCCGAAGGATCGCAGTCGAAGAATTCATAGGGTGCGCGACCAGCGCTCCCTATGGGAGTATCCCCCGAGTGTCTATTTGAGTCGTAGACTCGAGCAGAGACTTTAGTTCAGTCATTTGAAACTTAGGTCCGAAGGACACAATTTTTTTGGATGCTCAACCGATCCTCCCTATGGGAGTAGCCCCCGAGTTCGTAGCGGAGTCGCAGACTCGACGTGGGACTCGAAGATATTTGTGAGGTGTGGTTACCTTAGTCATTTCTCAGGTACGGGGCCAGTTCTCCTGATAGGAGTAGCCCCCGAGTATTTTCGCGAACCGTAGATTCGAGTAAGTACTTGATTGATCAGCTGAAATTTTTTGAGCCGTTGCTGGCTTTGCCTTGATGACGTCAGTGCTGACGATTGTTGATCTCATCCATCTGTAGCAGCAGAGATGATGCGACGAGACGATCGTGGGTCCCACCGCCTGACTTGAAGTTGACTAGTCACGCGCAAACGTGGCGAAATTACGACGTCTCCTCGGTTTCCGTGCGTAGTAGACGGCATGCCAGCGACGGTTTGTTGCTGTGCTGGCATGTGTAGGGTTAGATTGGGGGTGCGCGCTAGGGCTTCTGGATCAACGGCTCGTGTGCGTTGTCTTCCTCCTTTAATACCGTGGGTAAACAGTGATTTTCTTTTACCCTTTGCCATTTGCTCATCTTTCTTGCCTCCATTTTCGCGAGCTTTGCTTTCCTCCACTGCGCTCTGGAAGTTCTTCGTACCTTTCCCTCTGCTTGTCTCCGCGTGCACCACCGCGCTCGTCACCGCGTGATGGGCAAGCCGAAGAAGACCGCTACCGGAGCTGGGTCGAGCATCGGCGGCGGCGGCAAGAAGGTCGCTGCTATGGCCCGCATCACTGACGGCGGGTGGAGGCGCACATAGATGCGTGATGGGGATCCGCGCAAGCTGCGCGATGCTGGGTTGATCCCCTAGAACAAGGAGGACGCCATCCTCCCCGGTGATGAGGTAATCCCCCGCCCACCCGAAGGGTTTCGGGTGATGTTTTTAGCCTTTGTCATCCGCGGTCTTTCCCTTCCTGTCCACGATTTCCTTCGTGGACTCCTTTTTTGCTATGGGATCCAGTTGCATCACCTGTATCCCAACTCTCTTCTCCATATCGCTTGCTTTATTACTCTTTGCGAGTGCTGGCTCGGTATTGAGCCGTACTTTGGCCTCTTCTGAAATTTATAATCCTTGAAGAGGCAATCTAGCATCGGTGGTGTTTATCCACTCGGCGGTTGTATCATTTCCATCCACTCTTCCGTCCATTTCTTCTCCTTTTCTATCTGCAAGTTTGTCTAGCAATGGCACCGGAAGTGGTTCTACATCCGTGACGTTAAGCTGGACGGTCAGCACTATGGGCTTGCCCCTTTCAACCCTTCCCAGTAGATCAGCCGAAAGAGATCATGGAAGAACCACATCCTGGAAGGTGAATCTGAAGAAATAGATGGTCTCTATCAGCGGGTGTAGGCTCTTCAGCTGGTGCCGGGCAAAGAGGTCAATAGTGTCGACATCATCCGCACCTTCCTCAAGCGCCGGGTATAACCACTCTAGGCGAGGGTGCACCCAATGTTCCTCTACGCCGGCTCCAACGATCCGACGAGGGTTTCATCCAAAGAATTGTCTTTGGGTGACTTAGATAGGGTCCTGCGGCCCCTACTGAAGGCCAAGGCCGGCGAGGACCTCCTGGGGAAGTCTTTGACCACTCCTTTTAGCACCAAGAAAGTGGTTTCCTAGGTGATTCTTGTTCATGCGCGTACTGCTTTTTCAAGTGTTTCGCAGTTTGGTGTTGTTACTTATCTGGTGTCCCTTTTCCTTTCGCTTGCAGCATCTCAAGGTAACGGGGTCTATGCCTCCTTTTCCTGAGGATTTTGCGGAAGCGCCGGACAATGAGGAGGTGGACTCTAAGTCCGAGCTTCCTCTGGCGCAATCTCCGACCTTGGAAGCCCCCGAGCCAAGCGAAGGGCGGACCCGAAAGCGCTCCCGGAGCGAGTCTTCGGATGCGTCTACCCCGCCAATTCCAAGGGGTCCATCCTTCCTTGAGCGACATGGCTAGGATGAAGGTTCATCGTCTACACCTTTCCCTACTGTTCCTCTTCGGGCAGTGGCTCTGCAGACGCCGGCTAAGAATACGAAGGAGAAGGCGGCTCCTGTCTTCAACTTGTCGGACATCGAGTTGTAAGTGACTTCATCTTTGTCTTTTTCCTGTCGTCAGTGAGAGTTGTTGTTGATCAAATTTTTTACTTGCAGTCATTCTTCGGAGGAGTCCTATGACGGGGACACTCAGGAGGTTGTAGCGGAGTCGAAGCCGACGGCTTCCGTCCCCTAGGTGGTGGCCGACTCTGAGGACTACGTCCCGAACTCCTCCAGGAAAGAAGCTCGAGCAGTCGTAGCTCAGAAGACAGCACGCGAACCTTCGGAGTCCACGCCTGAACACGTAAGTACTTGTCTTTTTTACTCCTTGGGGGGAGCCCCCGAGCCTTTCTAGGAGATTTCTTGATCTTTTTGTTTTTGTTTCTTCTGCAGCCCTTTGTGCACAGCGCCAACCTCCTTATTCAGCAGCACCTGGCGCTGGAAGCTAACCTGCAACAGCTTCAAGGTACGTAATTTGTCACCCTGCTTTAGTTCGTCTGTCCCAAGGATTTTCTTGTATTGATCAGGTGT
Organism: Avena sativa; assembly: GCA_916181665.1. Lineage (NCBI taxonomy): Eukaryota > Viridiplantae > Streptophyta > Magnoliopsida > Poales > Poaceae > Avena > Avena sativa. Next base: position 527,120,822 of record OV702299.1, read on the forward strand.
TTCTTTATGTTGCAGATGAAAACAATGCGGCTCTCCGAAGACTGGATGCTCTCGAGAAGAGCTTCTATTGAGCGGAGAAGAAGGCCACGGATGCTGCGGAGGCCTGATATGTCGGAAACGTATCTATATTTTTTTATGTTCCATGCTTGTTTAGTATCTACTTTGCTTTGTCTACATTTTGAGGTGTTTTTATATCTTTTCTGGAACTAACCTATTAACAAGTTGCCACAGTGCTAGTTGCCTGTTTTCTTATGTTTTTGGTTCTAGAAAGGCAAAAAATCAATATTCTCGGAATTGGACGAGACAAAAGCCAAAGTCAATATTTTACTGTGGGCGACACGAATCCAGAAGACGAGATGGAGGGCGCCACGGGGTGGACACATCACCCAAGCGCGGTTAAGCCTGGCCCGCGCCTGGGCAGGGTGTGGGCCCCCCGGGCACCCCCTGCCTCGCCTCCTGGCCTATATGAAGCCCCCGATGCATAAACCCTATGCACCAGATAAAACTCCACGAAACCGTCTGTAGTCGCCGCCACCATCATCACTAGATCGGGAGGGGGGGGGGGGGGTTGAAGTTCTTCCCAGCACCCTGGCGGAGGGGAGATCATCCCGGAGGCCTTCTTCTCCGGTATGATGCGTGAGTAGTTCCACCTTGGACTATGGGTCCATGTAGTATCTAGATGGTTGTATCTCCTCCTTGTGCTTTCATGTATAGATCTTGTGAGCTCCGTTCATGATCAAGATCTAATCTATTTGTAACCATGCATGTTGTGTTTGTGGGGATCCGATGGATATTGAGATTATTATGTTGGTTTGATTAATGGTTTTGTCTTTATGATTCTATCATGTCTGTGTTGTTTGTGATCTTGCATGCTCTCTGTTGTTAGTAGATATCTTGGCCAAGTAGTTGCTAGTGACTCCAAGAGGGGGTATTTATGCTCAATAGTGGGTTCATGCCTCTAGTTTCCAAGGGAAGTGACAGAAATCTCTTCGGTTGTAGATGTGCTGTTACCACTAGGGAGAAAACAACGGTCTCTTGTTCATGGAACATGTGGACTATTTACCTTACACACTTTGCTTAAAGCAGTTGTCTGTTGCTTGCAACTTAATACTGGAGGGGTTCGGATGATAACCCAAAGGTGGACTTCTAGTCATAGATGCAGTTGGATGGCGGTCTATGTATATTGTTGTATTGCCCAATCGAATCTCATAGGATCTTTTTTTCTGGTATTGCATTGTTATGCCTTGCTCAGTTCTTGTCAATTGCCCTGCTGTAATTTGTTTACCCTTCATGCCATGTTGTTTATCTAAGAAGAGCACCTCTAGTGAACTATGGACCCCGGTCCAATCTTTACCATTGATACATCTTCCACTGTTACTTATTTACTTGTTGCAAACCATCATCACCTTCCACACCATACGTTTAATCCTTTGTTATAGCAAACCGGTGAGCTTGACAACCTCACTGATTCATTGGGGCAAAGTCTTGAGTTTGTGTTGTGCAGATTTCCACGTTGCTTGCAACACCTACGTGACGTTTCCTTCCTCCTACCGGTTCGATAACCTCGGTTTCTTATTGAGGGAAAACTTGCTGTTGTGCTGCTTCACACCTTGCTCTTGGGGTTCCCAACAAAGCTCTTCTACATCAACTCAGCGCTGCATCAAGGCCAAGGAGAGCCTGTAGAAGGAGGCTGCCGATCGCGAGCAGCAGCCCGTGGCCGCAGTGGCCGCCCGCGAGAAGGAGACGGACGACAAGGTCATGGCTGCCGCCAAGGCTATTTCCGGTGAGTTATGCTTGTATATTTTGGGTCTTCTTGTTTTTTGAATGTGCTTCTAACCTTCCTGATTCGAGTAATTTTCTTCTTTGTTTCAGATGCTTCAGGCATTATGTTTGATCGTGGTGCACTACAGAATGGAGATGCGTTGGCTGATACTACCGCAACGGTCAAAGATCGCTACGCCGTTGCCGCCGGCTCCTTGGCGAAGGCCAAAGAAGTGCTCACGCGCTTCTACAAGGAGGTCCTCCCCAAGGGAATTGCCCTTGCGGATGCTCTGTCGGAGGAAGCTCCGGCGGAGTATAAGAGCAAGCAGAAGGTCATCGGTGCCTCCATGGGGCTGGCGATGGCGATGGCATCCGGAGCCGAGCTTGACCTCCACCAGATCACATCTCGGATGCCTACGGCGGCGGATGGCTCTGAGGTAGCTTTATCCCTCTTTGCTTCTTGTTGCAAGCGTTATGGGCCTAAACTCATCAACCTCCTAGCTGAGTATGCGGCGAAGCAGCAGCATGAGGCCAAGAGAAGGCAGTCGGGCTCCGAGGATGCTCCAGATACGGGTGCTTAGGCCTATGTGTTGTATCTAGACTAGCTTTATTCTTTTGCTTCCCTTTTGTAACATCATGCTGATGAAAAAAATCCAATGATGCCACAAGATGGCTTTATTTATGTATATAAGTCTGCCTTTTGAGCTGCTGCCAGAAGTGTTTGTGATGTTTATGGTTGCTTCTTTAGGGTCCTTCGGGTCAGGCACCAGTTGTTACTTAGACTACTCCTGAGCCACGACCATCCTTCGATAATGCGTCATAGTTGGCTTTTCTTCGCGATCGTGTCCGCAGCTTGGATAGGGACATCCTTAGCATCCGAGGCCACGCGGATGTGTGGAAGTCCAAGGCTGAGCGGGGCACGGCCAGGGAGGAGTTCTTGCTTGGGGAGTTGCAGTAGTTGGGTGAGCAACTTCAATGTAAGTCTTCTGTGATCCAATGTTCTTTCGGGTGCACTTTATTTATATGCCATCTTATTTCGTGCCAAGTGCATGTGTAAATCTTGTTCCGAGGGAAGAGAAGGAGCGTGTCGCGATTCAGATGAATTGCCTGACACAACAGGATCTGGAAGCTTGTGGTTTATTCTGGATGGACCGTGATCGGGCCATCATCCTTGCGACGGTGCAAGATCATGTGCACCAGGTTCTTCGGGTGCTTGGGCAGGCAAGGTCTGCGCTGGCATTCGTTTGGTCAGTAATGTTCCCCTTGGATGTCGTGCCTTCTACCCTTGGGGGTCTGCTTGCGAGGTTTCGTAATGTGGGTCGCGTCAAAGAGTTGGTGCGGCATTAGCTGATTGCTAGGGTTAAGGCTGCCCTATCACTCGTGCGGCTGCATCGTCGTGATGCCAACCTTGCAGAGGTGGCGACTAGGCAACCCCTTCGGTCGGATGGCAGTTTGTGGGACATGCGCCCACACTATGCGGCTGTGGCGCATCATGCTGAGGATATTGTAGATATGTTCAAGCAACAGGCGAATGTGATGCTCCAGAATAGGTACATCCTGTAAAAAAAACTTAATGTAAAATTTGTATTTATTCGAGTGGGCTCGTAGTGCCCTTTGTAAAGTGTTATGTATATTTGGCATGAGGTGCTTTGTAATTTGCATGTCCCTTTCGTTAGCCTGACGTGATCAACTACTCGGGTTGTATGTGTTGTTTGCAGTCGACGAGGTCGTCGGGTGAGGCGTAGCTCCCGAGCGTGTTTAACAAGGAAAATAATGTAAAAGAAAAGGATATTTTAGCCAAGGGACTTAGATTTTATTCATAGCAAACAACGAGATACATTATTCGGCTGAGTAGCCTTGGCTGAGTAGCCTTATTGGAAGTAAAGGGCAACTAGGGGTAGAAGCGTCGCAGTTGTGCAATGTTCCAGGAGTTGGAGTATTCGACTCCTGATGCGACGTACATGAGGTGATAGGCTCCACCTGGGATGACTTCGGTGACGATGTAGGGTCCTTCCCAGGGTGACTCGAGCTTTTTGGGCCGTTCTTGCTTGAGTCGCAGGACGAGGTCTCCTTCGACGAAGGACCTTGGGCACAACGGGCGGCTATGGTATTTGCGGAGGCTCTGTTGGTAGACCGCTAAGCGTGCCGCGGAAATGTCGTGTGCCTCCCCGAGTGTGTCGATGGCGTCTTCGAGTGCGGCCGATGATTCGGCTTCGCTATAGGCAACAACCCGTGGGGCCTTGTGGCGTACCTTGGCAGGCAGCACGGCTTCGGCTCCGTGCACCTAAAGAAGGGCGTGTAGCCGGTTGAGCTGTTTGGCGTTGTACGCAGGCTCCAGAGAACGGAGGGTAGCTCGTCTGCCCAGGCTCCTGCCAGCCTTTCGAGTGGGCACAGCAGGCGCTTCTTGATGCCGTTCCCTATGAGGTCGTTGGCTTTCTCGACCTGTCCGTTGGTCTGTGGGTGCACCACTGAGGCATAGGATATGTTGATGCTGAGGTTCCCGCAGAAGGCTTGGAATTCCTTCGAGATGAAGCTCGAGCCGTTGTCCGTGATGATGCTGTGAGGCACACCAAATCTGTAGACGATGGACTCAAAGACTTTGATGGTAGTTTTGCCGCTTTGGTTGGTGACGGGCATTGCCTCAATCCACTTGGTGAATTTGTCGACTGCGACCAGGAGGAAGACGTGGCCTCCTGGCAAGGACTTTGGCAGTTTGCCGATCATGTCGAGGCCCCATTGGGCGAAGGGCTAGGCTAGCGGTATGGGCCTCAGTTCGTATCCTGGTGTGTGTGGCTTGTCCGCGTATCTCTGACAGGCGTTGCACCTCTAGACGATGTCCTTGGCATCGTTCATGGCGGTTAGCTAGTAGAACCCAGCTCGTAGAGCTTTAGCGACTAGAGCGCGGCTTCCTGCGTGGTGACCGTGGATACCCTCGTGGATGTACTGGAGGATGCTTTTGCCGTCACTCATGGTGACGCATAATTGGAGTACACCCGAAATGCTGCGCTTGTACAGCTCGCAATTGATTATGGTGAAAGCTTTTGATCGGTGATATATGTCCCGGGCATCTGTCAGGTCGTCGGACAGTTTGTTGTTTATCAGGTACTAAAGGTATGGCTGAGTCCATGTCTCTTCGACTGCCATGACCTGCATCAGGCTGACCAGCTTGGACTCAGTGTCGAGCTTCTTGGGTCCCTCCCGTCCTTCGGGTAGCGCAGCCCCCGAGTGCTCTGCTTCTTCGGTTGAACCCTTTGGAATTTTCTTTTGATAGAGGGTACGCAGATTTGTTCGAGGAACACACCTGGTGGCACCCGTGTGCAGGTGGAGCCGATGTTGGCGAGTCTATTGGCCTCTTTGTTGCTTTCTCTTCTGACGTGTCGAAGCTTGCAGCCGTCAAAGTCCCCTTCGTGTGAGTTGTAGAGCGTGCAGTATGCGATCATGTTGGCGCTGTGAGTGTCGCACTCGTTCATCGTCTACTAGATGACGAGATTCGAGCCACCGTAGATGACAAGGCGTGTTGCGCCGCAGATCTTGGCCATCTTCATGCCATGGATGAGGGCCTCGTATTCGGCCTCGCTTTTGGAGGCGCGAAATTTCATCTGAAGGACGTATTTCATCTTGTCGCTTTGTGGGGACGTCAGTATGACGCTGGCCCCTGCTCCAGCCTCGCGCTTGGAGCCGTCGAAGTACATCGTCTATGATTGCGACATGTCCGGAGTGTCCGGTAGCTGGAGTTCCATCCATTGGACGAGAAAGTCGGGTAGTACCTGAGATTTGATGGCCTTGCGCCGCTCGTAGATTATATCCATAGGAGACAGATCGATGCCCCACAAGGCTACATGTCCCGTGGCTTCGGGGTTGTCCAGGATGTTGGACATTGGGGTGTCGTTGACGACCATAATCTGGTGCTCCTGGAAGTAGTGGCTCAGCCGACGGGCCATCATGAATACGCCGTAGGCGAGCTTGAGGTAGCGAGGGTACCTCTGCTTTGTTGGGGTCAGTACCTCGCTAAGGTAGTAAATTGGGCATTGTACCCCATGGGTCTTGCCATCTTTGGGTCGTTCGACCATAAGTACGGTGCTTACCACCTGGTGCGTAGCTACAATGTATAGCAACAAAGGCTCTTGCTCCTTTGACGTGACCAGGACGGGCGAGGTGGAGATCAGCCGCTTGAGGTCCTCGAATGCGTCGTCTGCTTCGGGTGTCCACTCGAAGTTGTCTGCCTTGTGCAGCAGCTGGTAAAAGGGTAGGGCCTTCTCGCGCATGCGGCTGATGAATCTGCTCAGTGCCGCGATGCGCCCGGCCAGCTGCTGGACACCTTGGAGGTTCTTCGGCTTCTCCATGGCAAGTATGGCCCTGATTTTCTTCGAATTCGCCTCAATCCCCCGTTGGGAGATGAAGTAGCTGAGTAGTTGTCCAGATGGGACGCCGAAGGCGCACTTTTCTGGGTTTAGCTTGATCTTGTAATGATCAAGATTATTGAACGTCTTGCGGAGATCGTCGATCAGCGTCTTGATCTCCCTGGTCTTGATTACTATGTCGTCGACATAGACTTGGATGTTGCGACCGATCTGGTTTTTTTGGCACGCCTGCATGCACCTCTGATATGTGGCACATGTATTCTTTAGCCCGAAGGGAATGGTGTTGTAGCATAATACTCCGAATAGCGTAATGAACGCTGTTTTCTCCTGATCTTTGACCTTTATCCAAATCTGGTTGTAGCCTGAGTAGGCGTCGAGGAAGCAGAGTTTCTCGCATCCTGCAGTCGAATCGATGATCTGATCGATCCGCGATAGAGGGAAGTGGTCCTTGGGACAGTACTTGTTGAGCGATTTGAAGTCCACACACATCCGTAGGATGTCCGTGTCCTTTTTGGTGACCAACACGGTGTTGTCCAGCCACTCGCTCTCCTTGATTTCCTAAATGAAGTTGGCATCGAGTAGTCTGTTGACTTTGATTCCGACAGCTTCAGCTCTTGGTTCGGACAGTCGGAGGATCGACTGCTTGACGGGCTTAGCATCCGTAAACACGTTGAGTGCGTGCTCGGCGAATTCCCTGGGAACTCCTGGCATGTCCGCAGGACACCAGGCGAAAATTTCCCAGCGCTCATGAAGGAATTCGAAGAGCACGCTTTCCTATGCGGGACTGAGGTCATTGGCGACCAGCCGCCGTCTTGGAGGCGTCCGTCGGGTGGACCTGCACCTTCTTTGTGTTGAACGTGGAGTTGAATGACATGTCAGGTGCGTTTTGCCTCGTGACTGGGGGTGCCCCATTGTCTGTCACCTCCCTGAGCCTTGTGAGCTCCTCCTGCATGCCGAACAACTAGGAGATTCTGTTGAAGTCTCTATCGCAGTGGTTGGATCGAGTGAAGATTCCCTGGATAGTGATGACACCCCTGGGTCCTGGCATCTTTAGTAGAAGGTACGCGTAGTGCGGTACTGCCAGGAATCTTGCGAATGCCACGTGCCCGAGGATGGCGTGGTTCTGTGACGACCAGTCCACCACTTCGAACTCTAGCCGCTCGCGCCTGAAGTTTTCGGGCTGGCCGAAGATGACGTCGAGCCATATCTTGCCCAGAGGGCATATGCCCTTTCCTGAGACTATGTCGTGGAACATTGTGTCTGATTGTTCTAGGCTGCACAGCAGGATCCGCATCGCTGCGAGGGTACTGGAAAACATCAGATTGATGCCGCTGCCGCTGTCCATGAAGACGCGACTCATATCGAACCCCCCGATCTGCGCCTCGAGCACCAGGGCAGCATGACCTATGCGAGGGATCTGACATGGGTGATCCGAACGATCGAACATGATGCAGGACTCGGAGCCACTAAGGTACTCAGGGATGGCAGGTGGAGCGGTCATGGCCAGGCTAACTTGTAGGGTGATCTTCTTTTGCACCATGTTGGTAGGGCGCCCCTTCTGGATCATTAGGGACCCTTTTGGCGGCGGGTATCCTCCCACGCCGTTATTTGGTGAGGCTGCTATCGCCGGCTGCGGTGGTCCGCCGGGTGGTGGTGGAGGAACTCCATGGGCGATGTCGCCTAGTACAGGGGCAGGCCCAAACCCAGGGTTCACGATCTGGCGCCGCATTTGGGTGAAACCCTCACCGAGTTTCTGGAACTCGCGGCAGTCCTTGAGCATGTGGCTGGCCTTTTTCTTACCATCCTGTTTGTCGATGTAGAAGTGGATGGTGCAAGGACCAGACAACTTGTCGTATGTCGAAAGCTCGTCATCGCAGCTGCAAAGCTGCCACGTCTGTGTGGGTCGCGCTCCGTTGCGGTAGTTGCCTCCGCGGTATCCACTGCTGCGGTTGCCATCATTGCGTCGGTCGGCGTATCCAGCCGCGACCATGTCGACTCCGTCGTGATCGTCGTATATGCATGATCTTCTCTTTCTACGGTGTTCTCGCTTGCGGCCGTAGTCATCCTCGGCATCCGAATGCGTTCGGGTGACGGAATCCTCGCCATCCGCCCATCGGTTGGCGATGTCCATGAGGTGGTCGAGCATCTTGGGATTGATGCGCCTAAGTTTCTCCTTGAAATCTGGGTGCTTGACACCGTCCTTGAAGGCGTCGATTGTCCTTTATTCAGAGATGTGTGCGGTGGAATTTTTGATATTGGACCAGTGGAGTATGTAAGAGCGAATGGAATCGCCAGTTCGTTGGGTGCAGGCTCGCAGCTCCTCTATTGAGGCTAGCCTCTTGCTGGTGCCCTTGAAGTTGCGGATGAAGTTGTATGCCACCTCCTCCCAGCTTTGGATGGAGCCGGAGGATAGGCTGCTGAGCCAGATCCTAGCTACGCATGTCAGCTGTAGGTGAAGGCATTGTAAGGCAGTGTTCCTGTTGCCGCCGTGCAGCTTGACGGATGAGAGGTGGTTGCTGAGCCAAGACTTTGGGTCCTGGGTACCGTCGAACTTTGGAGTGTCCGAAGGGAGCTTGAAGTTTTTTGGCATCCGCGTTCGCCGAACGGATCTGCTGAAGCATCTGGCTCCACACATCTCTCTCTGTCGTCTTCCTCATCAGATTCAATTGAACACATGCATTTAGCATGTGCCTTGTCGATCTTGCACTGGGTGAGATCGTTGCGAGCGTCGTAGTTGCTGCTGCAGCGCCGTGGGCTCTTGCGATGTCGGGGAAAATCGTGCTTGTCCTCCACGGATGAGGGCGTGGGGCTACGGGTGAACCTGACCGCAGCTTTTTTCGTTGGCTCCACAGGAGGTTCATTGTGGAGTGCAGCTCCGGCCAGTCCGAGGCCTGCTAGCGCAGATTTGTGTATGGCACTTTTCGGATCGTCCGCCGGAGGCGGGTGGGACGCGAGATAGGTGGTGGCTGCCATGATCGCAGCCCGCGGCGTCTTCGGCGTGACGTTGCTGTTGGCGTCCATCGTCATGAAGGACGTGTTGAGAGTCCTGGTGACCTCGCGTCGTGCGGCGGGGTCCATGTGCTCCGTGTGGGAGCGGTGCTTGTTGGCATGGTTTACGTGCGAACTAGAGCTGCCAGCAGGGGAGAGCGTAGCTCGCCGCGCTGGACTCCAAAGCTGCCCTCTTACGTTTGTCGAGCTCCTCCATCAGCTTCACCTGCCGGTTATGCTCGCTGATGAGGAGGAGGTGGTAGGCCATTAGTAGGTCTCGTGAAGCATTCACGGGTAGGATGATGTTGCCTGTCGTGGCTTCGCGTGCTTAGTGCCAGACTTCCTCGTTGAAGTTGATCTTCTGCTAGGAGTGAGCATCGCCTTCGTTGGGCCTGAGCGGCGGATCTGCCCCGTTTCCTTCGTTCTCACCTTGCGGGTTGAGAGGCGGGTTAGGCGCACTCGAACCTGGTGGCAGTTCCGTTTCGTTTTGGATGACCACGGCGCATAGGTAACGTCCACGGATGGGGTCGCTGCTGCCGCAACTTTCGGATCCAGAACCGTAAGTTCCTTCATCTGAGGGAGGGCCGCACAGATCTGAGTTGCAGCTGCTGCTATCATTGGACCCGTATGTTAGCATCGACGCGTGTAACGTGCCGATAGGTAGGACCCACGAAGCAGGCTTGGTGGATGGTGGCGGCACCCGCTCTGGGAGGCGGAGGGTGCCTGTCTGCCCCACCCGAAATATTCATGGGCCGCGCGTCTTGACGTGGGCCTTCCTTGGGCTGGACCAGGTATGCCAATGTCGTGTACTCGTGGGGTATATCCATGTCAGCCGAGGTTCTCGCAGAAGTCTCGAAATTCCTTTAAGATGAAGTTCGAGCCGTTGTCCATTATGATGCTATGAGGCACGCTGAACCTGTAGACAATCGTCTCAAAAAATTTGAAGGCAGTTTTGCCGCTTTGGTTGGTGACGGGCATGGCCTCGATCCACTTGGTGAATTTGTCGACTGCTACCAGGAGGAAGACATGACCTCCTGGCGAGGACTTTCGCAGTTCGCCGATCATTTCGAGGCCCCAGTAGGCGAAGGGCTAGGCTAGCGGTATAGGCCTCAGCTCGGATCCTAGCGCGTGTGGCTTGTTCGCGTACCTCTGACAGGCGTTGAACCTTTGGACGATGTCCTTGGCATCGTTCATTGCGGTTGGCCAGTAGAACCCAGCTCGCAGAGCTTTGGCGACTAGGGCACGGCTGCCTGCATGATGGCCGCAGATGCCCTCATGGATGTCTTGGAGGATGCTTTTGCCGTCACCGATGGTGACGCATCGTTGGATCACACTTGAGGTGGAGAGCAGCCGCTTGAGGTCCTCGAACGCATCGTCCGCTTCGGGTGTCCACTTGAACTTTTCCGTCTTGTGCAGCAGCTGATAAAAGGGTAGGGCCTTCTCACCCATTCGGCTGCTGAATCTGCTCAGCGCCGTGATCCGCCCAGCTAGCTGCTATACGCCTTTGAGGTTCTTCGACTTCTCCATGGCTAGTATGGCCCTGATTTTCTTTGGATTCGCCTCGATACCCCGTTGGGAGATGATGTAGCCGAGTAACTGGCTAGATGGGACGCCGAAGGCGCACTTGTCTAGGTTTAACTTGATCTTGTAGCGATCAAGGTTATCAAACGTCTCGCGGAGATCGTCAATCAGCGTCTTGGCCTTCCTAGTATTGATTACTATGTCGTCAACATAGACCTGAATGTTGCGACCGATCTGGTTTTTCAGGCACGCCTGCATGCACCTCTGATACGTCGCGCATGTGTTCTTCAGCTCGAAGGGAATTGTGTTGTAGCAGAACACTCCGAACGACGTGATGAACGTTGTTTTCTCCTAATCTTAGACCTTCAGTCGAATTTGGTTGTAGCCTGAGTAGGCATCAAGGAAGGAGAGCTTCTCGTAACCTACAGTGGAGTCGATGATTTTATCGATCCTTGGTAGAGGGAAGTGGTCCTTCGGACAGTGCTTGTTGAGCGATGTGAAGTCCACGCACATCCATAGGATGTCTATGTCCTTCTTAGGGACCAGCACGGTGTTTGCCAGCCACTCGCTTTCTTTAATTTCTCTGATGAAGTTGGAATCAAGCAGTCTGTTGACTTTGATTCCAACGGCTTCGGCTCTTAGCTCGGACAGTCGACGGATCAACTGCTTCACTGGCTTCGCATCCGGAAACACATTGAGTGTGTGCTCAGCGAATTCCCTGGGAACTCCTGGCATGTCTACAAGACACCACGCGAGAACGTTCCAGCGCCCACAGAGGAATTCGACGAGCGCGCTTTCCTATGTGGGACTAAGGTCATTGGTGATCAACGCCATCTTGGAGGCGTCCGTCGGGTGGACTTGTACCTTCTTCGTGTTGATCATGGAGTCGAATGACATATTGGGTGCGTTTCGTCTGGTGACTGGGGGTGCCTCGTTATTTGTCACCTCTCTGAGCCTCGTGAGCTCCTCCTACATGCCGAACGACTAAGAGATTATGTTGAAGTCTCTGTCACAGCTGTCGGACCGGGTGAAGCTTCCCTGGACGATGATGACGTCCCTAGGTCCTGGCATCTTCAGTAGCAGGTACGCATAGTGTGGTACTGCCAAGAATCTTGCGAATGCCACGCGGCCGAAGATGGCGTGGTACTGTGATGGCCAGTCCACCACTTTGAACTCTAGCCGCTCGCGCCTGAAGTTTTCGGGCTGGCCGAAGATGACGTCGAGCCATATTTTGCCTAGGGGGTATATGCCCTTCCCTAGGACTATGCCGTGGAACGTCGTGTCTGCCTGCTCCAGGCTACACAGCGGGGTCCGCATCATTGCGAGTGTGCTAGCGAACATCAGGTTGATGCCGCTGCCGTCGTCCATGAAGACACGACTCATCTCGAATACGCCAATCTGCGCCTCGAGCACCACAACAGCATGACCTGGGCCAGGTACCTGGCGTGGGTGATCCGAACGGTCGAACGTGATGCAGGATTCCGATCCGCTGAGGTACTCAGGTATGGCTGGTGGGGAGTTCACGGCCAGGCTGACTTGGCAGGTGATCTTCTTCTGCACCCTGTTGGTTGGGCGCCCCTTCTGGATCATCAGGGACCCTTTTTGTGGTGGGTACCCACCTGCACCGTTATTTGGCGCTGGTGCGACCGACGACTGCGATGGTCCGACGGGTAGTGGTGGTGGAGCTCTGTGGGCGATGGCACCTGGTGCGGGTGCGGGTCCGAATCCAGGGTTCATAGTCTGGCGCCGCATTTGGGTGAGGCCCTCGCTAAGCTTCTGGAACTCTCGGCAGTCTTTGAGCATCTGGCTGGCCTTCTTCTTACCATCTTGCTTGTCGATGTAGAAGTGGATGGTGCAGGGACCAGACAACTTATCGTATGCCGAAGGCTTGTCGTCACGGTTGCGACATTGCCATGCTTGCGTGGGTCGTCCATCGTAGCGGTAGTTGCTGCCGTGGTATCCGCTACTGCGGTTTCCGTCATCGCGACGTTCGGCGTACCCGGCCGCAACCATGTCGACTCCGTCGCGATCGTCATAGACGTGCTATCTTCTCTTGCTGCGGCGTTCGCGCCTGCGACCGTAGTCGTCTTTGTCATCCGAATGCACTCGGTTGACGGAATCCTCGCCATCTGCCCATCGGTTAGCGATGTCCATGAGGTGGTCGCGTGTGTTGGGATTGACGCGCACGAGATCCTCCTTGAAATCTGGGCGCCTGGCGCCGTCCTTGAAGGCGTCGTTTGCTATTTCTTCGGAGATGTGCGCGGCGGAGTTCTTGATGTGGGACCAATGGAGTATGTACGAGCGGATGGACTCATTGGTTCGTTGGGTGCATGCCCACAGCTCCTCGATTGAGGCAGGCCTCTTGCTGGTGCCCTTGAAGTTGCGGATAAAGCTGTACGCCAGCTCTTCCTAGCTTCGCATGGAGCCGAAGGATATGCTGCTGAGCCAGACCCTGGCCACGCCTGTCAGCTGCAGCTGAAGGCATTGTAAGGCGGTGTTCTTGTTTCCGCCATGGAGCTTGACCGATGACAGGTGATCATCCAGACAAGCCTTTGGCTCCTGCATGTCGTCGAACTTCGGATTGTCCAAAGGGAGCTTGAAATTTTTAGGCATCCGCGTTCGCCGAATGGATCTGCTGAAGCATATGGCTCCGCACAGCTCTCCATCATCCTCCTCTTCGGACTCAGTTGAGCACGCGTGTTTAGAAGTGCTTTGTCGATCTTACGTTGCGTGAGCTCGTTGCGAGCGTCATAGTTGCTGTTGCGGCGCCGTGGGCTCTTGCGGCGCCGGGGCAAGTCGTGCTCGTCCTCCTCGGATGAGGGTGTGGGGCTTCGAGTGAACTTGACCGCAGCTTTTTTCTTCGGCTCCGCAGGAGTTTCGTCGTGGAGCGCAGCTCCGACGAGTCCGAGGCCTGCTAGTGTAGACTTGTGCATGGCGTTCTTCGGGTCGCCCGCAGGAGGCCGATTGGACGCGAGATAGGTAGTGGCCGCCATGATTGCAGCCTACGGCGTTTTCGGCATGACGTTGCCGTGAGAGTCCATCGTCATGAAGGACATATTGAGGGCCCGGGTGACCTCGCGTCATGCAGCGGGGTCCATGCGCTCCATGCGAGAGCGGTACTTGTTGGTGTTGTTGCCATGCGAAGTGGAGCCGTTAGTGGTGGAGAGCGCAACTCGCCGTGCGCTGGACTCCGCAGCTGCCTTTTGATGCTTTTAGAGACCCCCCTACAGGTTCACCTACCAGTTGTGCTCGTCGATCAGGAGGAGGTGGTAGGCCATCAGCCGATCTCAGGAGGCATTCACAGGTAGGATTTTTTTTGCCCTCCACGGTCTCACGTGCTTGGCGCCAGCCTTCCTCGTTGAGGTTGATCTGGTTGTAGGCGTGACCGTCGCCTTCGTTGGCTCTGTTAGGCGAATCTCCCCCGTTTCCTCCATTCCTAGTTTGCGGGTTGGGAGGGGGATTGGGTGTAGGGTTCGCAGCATAGAAAACAAAAAATTTCCTATGATGGGAACAACTAAGTACCAAGATCTATCTACTAGGTACAAACAACAGGTGGATATATATCCATAGAATACATACCCTCGAAGACCGAATAACGTTAACAAGGTTGTACTCGTGGATGATGTAGTTGAACGCTTGCCGATTTCAAGATCAAGAAGAAGTCCATCCGATCCAGCACCATCCAGTCCAGCACCACAAAGCAGTGGTGCATCCGTGATCGCACACATGTCCGGGGTACCCCGACAACCTCCACGCCCTCTCTCCAGCGAAGCAGCAGAAGCAACAAATCCTTCTAGAAAAATCCACCGAGAACATGTATCTCGCTGATCCGAGACCATGGGCAAATTCTAAATGGGAGAGAGAGATCCATCACGAGGAGGTGTGCTTTGAGAGGAGGAGAGGGAGGCCTTTTATAGGGAGAGGCGGGCACCCAAGGGGATATGCGCCCAGCCATGGTGGGATGCCCCCACCTCTTCCACATTCATGTGGGTGGAGCTCCCACTCAAAATGAAAAGCCTCCACTCACATAAACATGTCTCCACTCAAAAATCCACTCACATGCATTAAATTTCCACCAAATTTAATGCAAGCTCTCATTTAAATAAAACTATTTTATTTATTTATTCAGAATTTTGTTAATTACTTTAATTAACAAACATTCACATAAAACCCCTTGCTAGTATTCAATTTCACACGCAGAACCAGTTTTAGAATTTCAACTGAAACAATTCCGGTGTCTAGTGAAATAAATTCCTGCGCTTTCTTTTTCTTTCTCTGGCATATCATTTGCTCCGAATGGTGTCGGTATCCCTTAAGTGTATCACCCTATGGTTCTCTAATAATGTAGGCATGATCGAGACCCCTCTCCGATCAATAATCAGCAGCGGGACCTGGAGATCCATACTGACTCCCACACATTCAACGATGACTTCTGTGATCGTGTGAAACTTATACGCATGTAACTCAATCCCTTTGTCTCGAGATATGTTACATGTCCGAGATTCGATCATCGGTATCTCCATACCTAGTTTGATCTTATTACCGACATGTACTCTTTTCTCGTTCCCATGATATAACACTCTAGTGATCAAATCACTTGCTTGCAAGCTAACTAATGTGATATCACCGAGAGGGCCCAGAGTATATCTATCCGTCATTAGGATGGAAAAATTCCACTCTTGATCCATGAGCCTCAACATAACACCTTTGTAGCACTGAACCCATCTTTATAGTCACCCTATTACGGTGTGACGTTTGATGTTACCAAGATACTCTTCCGGTGTTAGTGATTGACATGATCTCATGGTCTAAGGACTAAGATTACTTCGTATGATGTTATAGAAATATAAACACAATGACCTTGATCGTAATGCTATACTTCAGATGAATGTTCATCACATCATTCTAATAATATTGTGACCTCGTTATTAACAACAACCAATGTCCATGATCAGGAAAACCTTTGATCATCTTGTTAATCAACGAGCTAGTTTATAAGAGAGGCATAACTAGGAACTTTCTATTTGTTTATTAAACACACATGTATTAACGTTTCCGTATTAATACAATTATAGCATACAAAATAAACATTTATCATAAATAAGGAATATGATAATAACCACTTTATTATTGCCTCTCGGGCATATTCCCTTCAGTCTCCCACTTGCACTAGAGACAATAATCTAGTTTAGAAACTTTGCGTATTGAACACCTATGGCTTTCTGGTGTTCCATATACGCAACTACAAGTGGTTAACATAATCGATGGATCTGACGCTTTCAGGTCCGTGTACATTTGCATGTCTTTGCGTCTCCACGCATCACTCATTTCTCTAATGAGATGGCATTGTATAAATTTGGTCTTTTGGTGAGACCTTTAGTTCCTTGGGGTTAAATCATGTCGATACTATTGTCATACAATATATCTTTAGTGTTAGCCCATTGAGAACCACACCTTAGTTTGATAACAAACTACTTGACACCAATGCCCTCCTTTGCTGCTACTATAGCAGCCATATACTTAGCCTTTTGTTGTAGTATTCATCACAATGTCTTAACTTTGGAATTCATTCAAATCCATCATGGAATCTCCTTTCCATTACATTGTGCCACCCATAGTTTAAATTGAGATAAATTTAATTTTGTATCTTGTGACAAAACTAGTATCAATATAACGCTTTACAATGAACTATTTGTAATTGTTTGTCACCTCTACATAAATATATTCTTAGTTCTTCCAAAAGATCATAAGAATTTCCTACTATCTTCCAATGATCATCTTGTGATTCATTCTGGTATATGCTCATAACACTTAGAGCATAGGACATATCTGGACGTGTACATATCATGGTATGATTGATCAAAACATTCTTGTGATTTCACTCATCAAGTGTCAAAGCACTTGAATCTTGTTTCACTTATCAAGTGTCAATACACTTGAATATTGATTCAGTTCTTTTCCATGTGACAAGAACCTTTTCTTGTCATTTCTATATTGAACTCCTTCAATATCTCATATATGTATGTTTGGCATAACTATATTAGCGTCACAGTCTATCCATGTAGACATTCATGCTAAATATTTGGATTACTCTATCATATTGCAACCAAAACATTGTTTTAGATATCGTTATATCTGTCACACATGATGGTTTCTGAAACAATTCTTTGAACTCCTAGATAATCTTGATATTTAAATCAAGAATCATGGAGGCAAACATGATACTTTAGATACTAACACTGGAATTGTCACTCTCGATTTAATACTAATTATTAAACTTCACGGAGTAAACAAAGTTTGCTGAAAGTTTGCAATAGGACTTTAAACTTTAGATTGACACTCAACACAATATGATACCAGTTCGTAAAGTAAATATCCAGAATTCTATAGTTCTATTATCTCAATTACAACTATGCATAAGGTGGTGAACGAATGCCAATGACCACAAAAAATTATGTAAATTCACTTTGATTTAATTTATGATAAATTGAGTTCTACTAATACAAATTAGAAATGAACTTCCACTCAAAAACGACATCCCTCGTGCCTTTTTGGTGATTACATGAACCAAATCCACTACACCAAGACCGATCATCACGTGAGTCGGTGTAGCTTCAAAGGCGAGCATCAAATGGGCCTCATATCTTCCATATGACTCATGCTTAACCTTTCGGTCCGTGTTCCGAGGCCATGTCTATACATGCTAGGCTCGCCAAGTAAGAACCTTAGTATTCATGTGTGTAAACTGTCTTACATCCGAAATATGATCGTGGATCCAAGAACACCCAATCATCACGTGATGTCTTGGAGCGACGAAACATAATCGGTGCATACTTAAAGGGAGAACACATTTTTATCTTGATATCTCAATGAGGGATCATCTTATTATGCTAATAAAACGCCAAACAAGCAATATAAGATGCAACAAACATCACATGTTAATAAGTGAAATGATATGGTTCTTGCACTTGATCTTCATCATGTGCATCATGGTATGATCGCCATCATATCTCTATGTGTAAGGCCAAGGTCTATAGAACTTACATGTTATGTGTTTTGTAAGAGTATCGACTTATACTTCTACTTACAACATCACCATATCATGACCCTAGCCCAACAACAATCTAAACTAGACGTCTCTAATTTATCCATTGCAAGTTTTACGTGGCTTAGGACTTTCGAAGATAGAACCATTCTTACCTACAAACATGAACCACAACGAGGATAACCAAATTGTTGACAACTCGTTGCAAATTAGATATTGACTATAGTAGGAGAGACAGACACCTGCTAGCCACTTATGCAAAACTAGTTGCATGTCAAGCGTGGAACAGGTCTCATGTGCGAGGACATGTAAAGTTTGTCCGGGCCGCTTCATCCCACTACGCCACCAATATCCAAAGTACAACTAAGAAGCAATAAAATGATCATCATCGCCCACATACTCATATGTATACTACCCATGCAAAGCCTCTACGCATAGATCCAGCTCTGATACCACTGTAGGGTTCCCAGCATAGAAAACAAAAAATTTCCTATGATGGGAACAACTAAGTACCAAGATCTATCTACTAGATACAAGCAACGGGTGGATACACATCCATAGAATACATACCCTCGAAGACCGAATAGCGTTAACGAGGTTGTACTCGTGGATGATGTAGTCGAACGCTTGCCGATCTCAAGATCGAGAAGAAGTCCATCCGGTCTAGTAGGTCCAGCACCATCCAGTGCAGCACCACAAAGTAGCGGTGCATCCGTGATCGCACACACGTCCGGGTACCCCGACAACCTCCACGCCCTCGCTCCAGTGAAGCAGTGGAAGAAACAAATCCTTCCAGAAAAATCCACCGGGAACATGTATCTCGTTGATCCAAGACCATGGGGAAATTCTAAAGGGGGGAAAGAGATCCTTCACGAGGAGGTGTGCTTTGAGAGGAGGAGAGGGAGGCCTTTTATAGGGAGAGGGGGGCACCCAAGGGGCTATGCGCCCAGCCATGGTGGGCTGCCCCCACCTCTTCCACATTCATGTGGGTGGAGCTCCCACTCAAAATGAAAAGCCTCCACTCATATAAACATGCCTCCACTCAAAAATCCACTCACATGCATTAAATTTTCACCAAAATTAATGCAAGCTCTCATTTAAATAAAACTATTTTATTTATTTATTCATAATTTTGTTAATTAATTTAATTAAAAAAACATTCACATAAAACCCTTGCTAGTATTCAATTTCACATGCAGAACCAGTTTCAGCAATTTCAACCGAAATGATTCCGGTTTCTAGCGAAATAAATTCATGCGCTTTCTTTTTCTTTCTCTGGCATATCATTTGCTCTGAATGGTGTCGGTATCCCTTAAGTGTGTCACCCTATGGTTCGCAAATAATGTAGACATGATTGAGACCCCTCTCCGATCAATAATCAGCAGCGGGACCTGGAGATCCATACTGACTCCCACACATTCAGCGATGACTTCTGTGATCATGTGAACCTTATACGCATGTAACTCAACCCCTTTGTCTCGCGATATGTTACATGTCCGAGATTCGATCATCGGTATCTCCATACCTAGTTTGATCTCGTTACCGACATGTACTCTTTTCTTGTTCCCGTGATATAACATTCTAGTGATCAAATCACTTACTTGCAAGCTAACTAATGTGATATCACCGAGAGGGCCCAGAGTATATCTATCCGTCATCAGGATGGACAAATTCCACTCTTGATCCATGAGCCTCAACATAACACCTTCGTAGCACTGAACCCATCTTTATAGTCACCCTGTTACGATGTGACGTTTGATGTTATCAAGATACTCTGCCGGTGTTAGTGATTGACATGATCTCATGGTCTAAGGACTAAGATTACTTCGTATGATGTTATAGCAACATAAACACAATGACCTTGATCGTAATGCTATACTTTGGATGAATGTTCATCACATCATTCCAACAATGTTGTGACCTCGTTATTAACAATATCCAATGTCCATGATCAGGAAACCTTTGATCATCTTGTTAATCAACGAGCTAGTTTATAAGATAGGCATAACTAGGAACTTTCTATTTGTTTATTAAACACACATGTATTAACATTTCCGTATTAACACAATTATAGCATGCAAAATAAACATTTGCCATAAATAAGGAATATGATAATAACCACTTTATTATTGCCTCTCGGGCATATTCCCTTCATTTGGTGTTTGCTGCGCACTCGAACCCAACGGTGGGTCCGCTCCGTTGTTGATGACGAAGCATAGATAGCCCTTGTGGAGTGGGTTGCTGCTGCTGCAGCTTTCGGATCCGGAACCGTAGGTTCCTTCATCCAAAGGAGGGCCGCACAGATCGGAGTTGCAGCTGTCATCCGAGTCGTCGGTGAGCGTCGACGCGTGCAACGCGCCAATGGGTGGGACCCATGAAGCGGGCCTGATGGATGGTGGTGGCTCCCGTTCTAGGAGGCGGAGGGTTCCGGTCTGCCCCACCTGGAAGCAGAAGCTCCTGAACAGCATCTCGAGCCCGTCGCCAACAGACTCGAATATCCTTCAGGGTGGCCGGCGAGTGGGCGGTGAAGTCGAAGGCGCCGAAGAGGAGGTGACTCTCTGTTGCCGATGAATCGTAGATCGCTTCGGATGGAACCGTCATGACCGCACGATCAGCGTCCCTGTTTCCCACAGACGGTGCCAATTGACGAGGTTCGATCTCGTCAATGCCCATTGTTATGGACTTGGGTTTTGGAGAAGATGGGGATGCTGGAAGTCGTGGAATGGTTAACAGGCAAGCAACACGGGGAGACGAGGTTTACCCAGGTTCAGGCCCTCGAAGGGAAAACCCTACTCATGCTTGTCTGTTCTTGATTACGGCGGAACCGAAGGTTACAGGGGTGCGCAGATGCAATCTGCCGTAAGGTGTGTACGAGGTGTTGAGAGATCCTTCTTGCCATACCCTCCTGGCCTTTATATAGATAGGCCAGGTCTCGGGACAGGTCGAGTCGGTTACAAATTAAGGTTGATACCCTTTTGAAATTCTATCTAATCTAAACTTGTCCTCCAAGGAGTCGAAAACGTCATGGGCTTGGGCCACCCGAAGTCTTCATGGGCTGCGTGTCCTGACATGGGCCTTCCTTGGACTGGACCAGGTCTACCAATGTTGTCCACCCGCAGGGTATATCCATGTCAGTTAGTTCATCTAACTACAGTTCATCTGATTACACATATCATATTAGCAATATTTACCTCATGTGAAAGGATGTGGACCATGGCCATATGTACCATCTCTTTTTTATGAATGTGCTATGAGACATATAAGAACTATGTGAGATAATTGTTCATGCTCTAGTTGGACATGAATATAAATCCTTAAGTAAAGAAGAAGAATTATAGTTTTAATTATAGATGCAAAATTAATTTAAAACCCGATCTGAAAATATTTGGCAATACTAGGGGGTTTCCGTAAGATATTAACTGCCCTAAGATGCTCACGTGGACGCACGTGCCGTTTTTTTTGTCAAAAACTGGCTGGTTGACCTGTTTGTGACCTGCGGTGCACGCATTTGATAAGTAGTATGATCGGTTTGTCTATTTTACAAGATGTGTGACTTATCTGCACTCATTAGACGTCACATTTTTTGTTACTTCGATTCCTCCGGTCCATAATAATTTTTTGCATAAGGGAGTATCATTTTCTTAGACTCTGTCACCACCAAACCTTCTCTGTCTACCGATTGAAATCTTCGTGGGTGTAACAAAATAACACCCAAGATATATGAGAGGCCTGCGTTGAAACAAACACACAAAAACTTCAAAGAAAGGGCAACAATGCAAAACGACGAAATTCTAATATTATACTATAGTAAGCGTCATGAGTCATGATTGGCATCACAACTTGTTTTTTCATGTGTAGTGGTGGTTCCAACTAACGCGGAATCAAACTCCTCAGATGCCAGTTCAAATGAAGACAAAAAGAGCCGCTAACTTACTTATAACCGTAGCGTCCCATGAAGAGAGAGCAGAATTAAACATTAATTTGTTTCTCAAGAATTGCAACATTAATTGAGGGTGACGTCATGATTTCACATTATGTTTTTTGTTGAGAGATAAGGCTCACGTCCTTAAAGCACACAAGAAAATTTCTCTCCACAATGTTAGTATTCCCTCCGATCCTAAATAAGTGTCGCGGTTTTAAACTAACTCTAGTTCAAAATGGCGACACTTATTTAGGATCGGAGGTAGTGTTTTACTGTCTACTTAGAGAAGGTAAGATGAGGACGTCATTCTGACATCAGCTATTTTCCCAATCCCCATTCATGTAGTGCCTCTAGCCCTGGCGTGTGGAGTTATGTGTCTAGGGATCTTTTGGGATCTAGTCAGTTTTTGTGTTCGTTGATGTGGTATCAGGTCTGAATTTTTCTGATCTACGGTTCTCTTCTTTGGAGTTGGTTGTTGCTGCTCTGGTGCGCTACAATAATTTCTTGTTTGTCTATTACAACAAGTTGTACAACAACAAGGTTTGCTAGGCTACGGATGGTCACACCTTCGGTTCTCTCTAGTGTATGTATTTCTCGCTAGGTGATCCAGTGACCTAATTATAATTTTTATATACTTTTAAATTTCTTGTATTGTTGATTAGGATTATTAATATATTGGTGGATTTTTTGCAAAAAAGAATAAAGAGCAATTGACCTTGTATATAGAGGCAGATGGAGTACTACCTTAGGATACTATTCTTTCTTAATTATTGTTGTAGTATATTTATAGGAAAACAATGAATTTGAGGGCAAGTATCGTGGTTGGGGAGAAATGCCTTCCATTTTGCTCTACAATATGTTCTGTAGAGATGACTACGGAAACATTAAATACAGTGAGTTGTCTTGTAGTGTTAGTAGTAAACAACATGTACTTAGCCGGCATTGCATAAATTAATAACATTTGGTCAACTTAGCCGGCATTGCATAAATTAATAACATTTGGTCAACTTAGCCGGCATCAAATTAAAAAAAGATGATTGTTATAGCTCACAGCATAAACTACTCACGAGATTTTTTTTCTTGAGATCTGTGCAAAAAACAAACAATACTCCTTCCTTCCGGGGAAAAAAATTGCAGATTGCTATAGATACGTATGTACCTGTACACTAAAACATGTATACGAACTGGAAAGTAATAGATTAATAGTTACCGTTAAACATACCCAGGGATCGACGTACGAATCAAGTAGGTTCTGCTAGTTGTATATATATATATTTGGTCAAATGAAGAAGCGCGATCGAAGAAGCTAGCTAGGCAGTATTGTTGAAGGCCAGATAGATCGAAGAAGCTAGGCGGCGGCAATGGCTTCCTCCTCCAGCAAATCTCCGTCCATGAACGTGGAGGCCGTTCTGCGCATGAAGGAAGGAGTTGGCGAGACGAGTTACGCACAGAACTCTTCGCTTCAGGTGAGACACGACATTATTTTTAGGCTTGATTAATTGCTTCAAGTAGGTGGTATTGGGCATCAGCAAATGAATGAATGAATGTTGTGCAGAAGAAAAGCATGGACACCGTGAAGAAGCTGGTGACCGAGTCGGCCACGGACGTGTACGTGTCTCTGAGGCCGGGGAGGTTTACCATGGCCGACCTCGGGTGCTCCTCGGGGACGAACGCGCTGGGCATGGTGGAGGACATCATCAGGAGCATCGCCGAGGTGTGTGGCGCCTCGCCGTCGCCCGAGTTCTCGGTGCTCCTCAACGATCTCCCCACCAACGACTTCAACACCACCTTCTCCGGCTTCCCGGAGTTCGCCGGCAGGGTGAAGGCCGGCGTGGAGAAGCAGCCCTTGGTGTTCCTGTCGGGCGTCCCGGGGTCCTTCTACGGGAGGCTGTTCCCTACGGGGAGCGTGCACCTGGTGTGCTCATTCTCCAGCCTGCTTTGGCTCTCCCAGATTCCTCCCGGCGTCCATGACCAGGACAGCAAGGGGCCCATAAACAAGGGGAAAATGTTCATATCAAGCACCAGCCCTCCTGCGGTGCCGGCGGCCTACCTGGGGCAGTTCCAGAGGGACTTCACCCTCTTCCTCGAGTCGCGCGCCGCAGAGGTTGTGGCCGGCGGCAGGATGGTTCTCTCGATGCTCGGCAGGGAAGCCGACTGCTGCACCGACGACAAGACCACCCTGCTGTGGGACCTGCTCTCCGACGCGCTGGCGGCGCTGGTGGAGATGGGGCTGCTGGAGCAGGACAAGGTGGACACTTACGACGTGCCCTTCTACCCGCCGTGCATCCGGGAGATCGAGGAGGAGGTGAGGAAGGAAGGTTCGTTTGCCCTCGACTATGCCGGCACGTTCGAGTACCAGCTCAACCCGGCTGGTGGTAGCGGCGCCAAGGCGGCGGCGGCGGCGGCGGCACAGACCGTGTCCATGGCGATCAGGGCCATCCAGGAGTCCATGCTCAACCACCACTTCGGGCCTGCCATCATCGACCCGCTCTTCAACAAGTACGCCGAGCTTATTGGCCAGGCCATGGAGAGACAGGATGCCAAGGGTGTGCAGTTGGGGCTTGTTCTCCTCAAGCTGTGACCCTGCCATGGTTTCCTTCCAATTATAAAATTCTGAACAACCAAATCTTATTTATTTTTCTTTTGTTACACGTTGAATAACGCAGATTTGCGGTACAAATGTTTTTGTATGCATGTGTGATCGATCTATCTTTATGTCCATCCATGCATATTATTAAAACAAAAGGCTTTAAGTTTGTTGTTATTTTTATTGTTGTTAAGCACGAAAAATCAATTTATACAAGGACAACCGATTAGACCACAACACCCTGATTTTGGTAATGCTGTTCAGCGATCAATGCCTACATCCTGGACTAGTGGACTCTAGGTCACTGGTGGAAAACAGGGTTGTAGTCTCGGGCTACATGAAGATGACTAAGGAAAATCGAGATCCACGTCATCCGCATAATGCTCTCCATGTATATCAAGGACTTCCTTCATCATAAATCCCGCCAGCTCCTCTTGAATTGCTCTTATGCGCTGGTCTGGCTCTAGTTTCTCCCGCAAATCATAAATATAATGTGAGTCAACTTTCCGCTTACTCGTCAACTCGCGGATGTACTCGCAAACGTAGTATCCACATAAATGAGTTCCCGGTGGCTGCTGTAAACTCTTCACCATTTTATAAGTTAACTCCTCTTTGAATGGACCTGATATTTTCTGTCTGAACTGTGTCCAACACCTGCTCGGCAAAGAAAATGAACAAAGGAGTTATTAGTTACTTGATATCAGGAAATGAATGAAAGAGGACGATATAATGCGATAATGATTGAAATTACTTATGGAGCATTGCTTTCATGTCGCTCCACTGCTCTTGGTCCCAACTTAATGAGTCGTGGACTTCAACTAGGGAGTTGTCAACTTGAATGTTTAGCAAGATCCAGTGAAATATGCGGACATTTACATAAGCATACATACATAGCTCATCCAGTAAGCAAAAATAAAATGTGTATAAGATATAAACACTCACTTGAAGTTGTAAGGAAATAGTATTTCCTTAACAAAATTATGCTCGGTTAAGAACCTGCACAGGTCTTCCTCCACGTCTTTGGGGTGATTCTTTAACGTATATTCATTAATGATATATGGGTCAATGTGTCTAAGCGTGCGGTGCGGTGTGTGTGTGGGATCGAACCTCATTGGACACACTACAGGAAAGAACTAAGGTGCCGACGGCCGGCCGGCTCGGGGCCGTCGGCGTAGCTACCTTCCCTGGCCAGCTGACCAGCCTGGCCGTCGGCGTAGGGACGGCCGTCGGCGTAGGTGACGGTGCCAAGGGTAGCCGTCGGCGTAGTACAGAGGGCTGTGCCGACGGTGGCCCTCGACATAGGTACAGCCCTCGGCGTAGCCCCAGTTTAGACACGGCGATGAAAACAGCGTTAGGCAGACAGGCACAGCTCTTTGAAAAAAACCTTCACAAAATGACCTATCTCGTTCGAGGTTTCTTGGCTTTCGGGTCAAATGACCAATGTTATGGCTAGAACGAAGGCATAGTTTGTGATAATGTGTCCATATTGTGCATAAGTGTGCATCATGGGATGGCGAACAATGTTTCAGGAGGAAGTTTTCCTTTTCGTCGCACCAAAAAGCCGTTTTCCATTTTCCGAGTGCAAAAACCGGACGGTTTTGTGAAGCAACCACCAAATGGCTAATTCAAAATACTACCGTCCACATTTTTCAAAAATACTAGACCAACTTACATGGATAATGTCATAACAGAGGGATCTCAAATATTGCTGTCTATCTCTGGTGAAAAAGACAAATTCCTGCCGAAACGGTAGAAAGTGGGTCAGATATGAACTACAGGTACATGATCGGATGCTCATGATTTTTTACAAAAATCACTTTTAGGTTCAAAATGTGTTGTTTCATCATAGATCCACTTCAAGTTTAGCGAGTCTCAGCCCCGAGCTAAGAATCTTCTGTAGGGTTTCGTAGCATGGAAAACAAAAAATTTCTACCGCATACAAACAAACAAGCCAAGATCTATTTACTAGATTGTAGCAACGAGTCGATGGAATAACTCACCCTCGAAGATTCCAAAGTGTTTAACGAGAGCGGATTATCGTGGGTGATGTAGTCGTACTCTTCCCGATCTCAAGATCGCGTAGACGATCCTTCCGGCGCTGCATTCCGGCAGCGCTTCCGCAGTCGGTCACACGTTCGGTACTCGAAGAAGACCTTCCTCTCCCTTGTTCCAGCAGGCAGCGGAGGTTGTAGCACTCTCCTCGCGATTCCGGCAGCACAACGGCGTGGTACCGGAAGTAGAGGGGAGATCTCGCAGGGCTTCGCCTTAAGCCGGAGCGAGTATGGTGGACTATGAGAGAGATCCTCGGCGATCTAGGGTTTAGACGCACCAAGGAGGAGGGTCTAGGGCCGGCGGCTAGGGCTTGGAGCAGCCCAAGTTGGCGGCTAGGGTTTCCCTAGGCGGCAGCGGCGGCAGCAGGGGGTGGCGGCGCCGGCGGCTGGGAGCTAGGGTTTTGGGTGGAGGTGTTGTGTACCAGGAGGGGCAGCCCTGCCCCTCCTTATATAGGTGGAGGGGGCACGCCAGGGGAGGGGAGTCCCTCCCCAACTCGGTTTCCCAAGTGGTCCGGCGGTGGAGGGGAGGAACTCCTCCCCAAGTAGGTTTCCTACTTCCCCTCCACCTCACAAAATAGCCGTTTGACTTTTCAAATTGGCGTTTGACTTTTCAAACTAGGATTTGATTAAACCCTTTATTTTGTTCAGCGGTGACACCTAGTACATGATGAAATCATTCTAACTTGATATGACACATTCATGTACCCTTCCCCTCCGGAGTGCCGGACATTCCGGAACCTTGTAGAACATTCCCGATGAAAACACCGGAACCATTCTCCAACCCCGAAACAGGACTTTCCTTATATGAATCTTATTCTCCGGACCATTCCGGATCTCCTCGTGATATCCCGGATCCCATCCGAGACTCCGAACTACTCAAATAACGTCGAATCCTTAAGTGTGTCTCCCTACGTTTCGTGAATTATGCAGACATCATCGAGACACTTCTCCGAACAATAACCAATAGAGGAATCTGGAAATTCATATGGCTCCCACATATTTCTACGATTAATTTGCGGTCAAATGAACCACTTACATACGATACCAATTTCCCTTTGTCTCACGATAGTTTACTTATCCGAGGTTATGATCGTCGGTATCTCTGCATACCTAGTTCAACCTCGTTACTGATAAGTACTCTTTTCTCGTTCCCGTGATATGTGATCCCTTGTGAGCCAGTCATATGCTTGCAACATAATTGGATGACATTCCACCGAGAGGGCCCAGAGTATATCTATCCGTCATATGGATGGACAAATCCCACTCTTGATCCATGTGTCTCAACCAATACTTTCCGAACACTCAATGCCACCTTTATAGCCACCCAGTTACGATGTGGTGTTTGATGTCATCAAAGCATCCTTCCGGTGAAGGTGATATGCATGATCTCATGGTCGAAGGAATTAGGTTACTATGTATCAGAAAGCATATAGCAATTGAACTATTAAAATGACTTGATCTTTATGCTACGCTTATCTATAGGAGTATGTCCACCATATCATTCTCCTAACGATATGATCTTGTTGTTAATAACATCTCAATGTTCATGATAGGGAAACCACAATCATTTATTAACCAACAAGCTAGTATTATAAAGAGGCTTTACTAGGGACTCTATTTTAGTTTACAAATCACACAAGTATTAATGTTTCCTTGTTAATACCATTATAGCATGAATGTAAACATTTATCATAAACACAAAGATATAATAATAACTACATTTATTATTGCCTCTAGGGCATATCTCCAACAGTCTCCCACTTGCACTAGAGTCATCTAATCTAGATTACATGGTAATATACCGAACACCCATGGCAGTTTGGTGTTGGTCATGTTTTTCCCTCGGGAGAGGTTTAGTCAATGGATCCGCCACATTCAGATCTGTGTGTACTTTGCAAATCTTTATGTCTCCATCTTGGACATGTTCTCGAATAGCGTGAAAACGCAGCTTGATGTGCTTCAGCTTCTTGTGTGACCTTGGTTCTTGCGCATTGGCTATGGCGCCCATGTTATCACAGTAGATAGACATTAGGTCCAGCGCACTAGGAACCACACCTAGCTCTGTAATGAACTATTTCATCCATATCGCTTCTTGTGAAGCCTCTGAAGCATCCATGTATTCCGATTCAGTTGAAGATCTCGCCACAACGCTTTGCTTTGCACTCCTCCAGCTAACTGCTGCACCATTCAAAGTAAATACGTATCCAGATTGTGATTTAGAATCATCCAGATCGGTGTTCCAACTAGCATCGGTGTAACCATTAACAACGAGTTGTTCATCACCTCCATAAGAAAGAACCATATCCTTAGTTCTTCTCAAGTACTTAAGGATGTTTTTGACCGCTGTCCAATGATCCACTCCTGGATCACTTTGATATCTGCTAGTTAAACAAACAGCATATGCGATGTCGGGTCTAGTACATAGCATGGCATACATTAGAGATCCTATGGCTGAGGCATAGGGAGTTTTACTCATCCTTTCTCTATCTTCTGCCGTTGTCGGACTTTGAGTTTTACTCAAGGTCGTATTGGGCAACATGGGAAAGAACCCTTTCTTGCTATCTTCCATTCCAAACCTCTTTAGAACATTGTCCAAATATGTACTTTGTGACAATGATATTAGGCATCTTGATCTATCTCTATAAATCTTTATGCCTAATATGTAAGCTGCTTTGCCAAGATCCCTCATTGAAAAACTATTATTCAAATATTCCTTGACACTATTAAGACGGTCTACATCATTCCCAATCAACAATATGTCATCTACATATAGTATTAATAAAGCTACAGAGCTCCCACTCACTTTCTTGTAAATACAAGCTTCTCCATAAGTTTGTATAAAACCAAAACTTTTGATTACTTTATCAAAACGTTGATTCCAACTTCGGGATGCTTGCTTCAATCCATAGATGGACCGTTGAAGTTTGCATACCTTGTTAGCATCTTTAGGATCGACAAAACCTTTGGGTTGCATCATATACAACTCTTCATCAATGTCTCCATTGAGGAATGCTGTTTTGACATCCATCTGCCATATCTCATAATCATGATATGCAGCGATTGCTAACATAATCCTCACAGACTTTAGCTTCGCTACCGGTGAGAAAGTCTCATCGTAGTCAACTCCTTGAATTTGTCGAAACCCTTTTGCGACAAGTCGAGCTTTATAGACAGTAACATTACCATCAGCATCTGTTTTCTTCTTGAAAATTCATTTGTTCTTGACAGCCTTCCGGCCATCCGGTAAGTCCACCAAAGTCAATACTTGGTTTCGTACATGGATCCAATCTCGGATTTCATGGCTTCTTGCCATTTATTAGAATCTGGGCTCATCGTCGCTTCCTCATATGTCGCAGGGTCATCGGTGTTGTCCACCAACATGACACTCATAACAGGATCATACCAATCAGGAGTGGTACGAGTTCTCGTTGACCTGCGAGGCTCTGTAGCAACTACAACCAAAGTTTCATGATCATCATCATTAGCTTCCTCTCTTATTGGTGCAGGCACCACATGAACTTCTTCTGGTGCTGCGCTACTCGCAAGTTCGAGAGAAGGTTCGACAACCTCTTCGAGTTCTACTTTCCTTCCAGTCACTTCTTTCGAGAGAAATTCCTTCTCTAGAAAGGATCCATTCTTGGCAACGAAGATTTTGCCTTCGGATCTATGATAGAAGGTATACCTAATAGTTTCCTTCGGGTATCCTATGAAGACGCATTTTTCCGCTTTGGGTTCAAGCTTGTCCGGCTGTAACTTCTTTACATAGGCTTCGCAACCCCAAACTTTAAGGAACGACAATTTAGGTTTCTTCCCAAACCATAATTCATACGGTGTCGTTTCAATGGATTTAGATGGTGCCCTATTTAAAGTGAATGCGGCTGTTTCTAATGCATAACCCCAAAATGATAGCGGTAAATCTGTAAGTGACATCATAGAACGAACCATATCTAAGAGAGTTCGATTACGACGTTCGGACACACCATTACGCTGTGGTGTTCCCGGCGGTTTCAATTGTGAATGTATTCCGCATTTCTTCAAATGCTCGCCAAACTCGTAACTTAGATATTCACCTCCATGATCAGAACGTAGAAATTTAATCTTCTTGTTACATTGATTCTCTACCTCACTTTGAAATTCCTTAAACTTCTCGAAAGTTTCGGACTTATGTTTCATGAAATAGATATACCCATATCTACTCAAGTCATCCGTGAAGGTAAGAACATAACGATAACCACCGCGCGATGCTATACTCATTGGACCACACACATCGGTATGTATGATTTCCAATAAGTCCGTAGCTCGCTCCATCATACTAGAAAATGGAGTCTTAGTCATTTTACCCATCAGACATGCTTCACATCTTTCAAGTGATTCGAAATCAAGTGATTCAAGAAGTCCATCGGAATGGAGTTTCTTCATACACTTCACTCCAATGTGACCAAGACGACAGTGCCACATATAGGTCGAGTTATCGCTCGATTTCAAACGTTTAGTCTCAATGTTGTTAATATGTGTATTTCCACTATCGAGATTCAACAAGAATAGACCATCTATCAAAGGTGCATGTGCATAAAACATATTACTCATATAAATCGAACAACCATTATTCTCGTACTTAAACAAGTAACCGTCTCGCAATAAACAAGATCCCGATATAATGTTCATGCTTAACGCAGGCACCAAATAACAATTATTTAAGTATAAAACTAATCCCGATGGTAGATGAAGAGGTAGCGTGCCGACCGCGATCACATCAACCTTTGATCCGTTTCCCACGCGCATCGTCACCTCGTTCTTCGCTAGCTTCCGTTTATTCTGCAGCACCTGTTTCGAGTTACAAATATGAGCAACCGAACCAGTATCAAATACCCAGGCACTACTACGAGTACTAGTGAGATACACATCAATAACATGTATATCGGATATACCTTTCTTCTTGATGTTACTGTTCTTCAAATCCGCCAAGTACTTTGGGCAATTCCGCTTCCAGTGACCTTCTCCCTTGCAGTAAAAGCACTCAGTATCAGGCTTAGGTCCAGCCCTGGTCTTCTTCGTCGGCGCGGTAACTTTCTTACCACCCTTCTTGAAGTTGCCTTTTGCTTATACTTGCCTTTCTTGAATTTGGTGGTATTATTGACCATCAACACTTGGTGCTCTTTCTTGATCTCCACTTCTGCAGATTTCAACATGGCGAAGAGTTCTGGCAACTGCTTGTTCATGTTTTGCATATTGTAGTTCATCACAAAGTTCTTGTAACTTGGTGGTAGTGATTGGAGGACACGATAAATCCCCAAAGCATTAGGAATCACTATACCAAAGCTTTGAAGCTTGTTTGCGTGCCCAAACATCTTAAGCACATGCTCACTGACGGAGCTGCCCTCTTCCATCTTGCACTTAAAGAACTTTTCAGAAGCCTCATAGCTCTAAATTGCCACATGAGTCTCAAAGATCAATTTGAGATCACGGACAATATCATGTGGGTCTTAATTCTCAAACCTTTTTTGAAGCTCCGATTCTAAACCATACAAGATAGCACACTAAACTGTGGAGTACTGAGTCTTCCGAGCGAGGTAAACATTCTTTACTTCATCGGTAGCAGTAGCTGCAGGTGGGTCACCCAGCGGTGCATCCAGCACATAGGTCAAATTACCAGCTGTGAGGACAATCCTCAAATTGTGGAACCAATCCGCGAAGTTGCTTCCAATGTTTTTCAACTTTTCTTTCTCTAGGAACGCATTAAAATTGATGGTAGGGGCCGCCATTGATCTACAACATATTTGCAATAGTTTAGACTAAGTTTATGACAAATTGAGTTCTAATTAATAGTTAAATTAATCTAGGTGAACTCCCACTCAAAACAATATCCCTCACATTGTTTTAGTGATCACACGAACCAAATCCACCACATCAACACCGATCATCACGAGAGTTGATGTAGCTTCAATGGCGAACAATCGACATGTTCATCATATCTACTATATGATTCATGCTTTACCTTTCGGTAATCCGTGTTCCAAGACCATGTCTGTACATGCTAGGCTCATCAAGATCAAACCTTAGCTTCCGCATGAGCAAATCTGGCTTGCTCACGTTGTATACACTTGCGGAATCTAACACACCCGATCATCACGTGGTGCTTCAAAACAACAAGCTTTAGCAATGGTGCTTACTAAGGGTGAACACTTTAGAACTTGAAATTCATGTGCATGAGGGATCATCTTATAATGCTACCGTCGTCAACATGCAATTCATAATATGTGATATGATATGTCCTTTCTTCTTTGTGCTTCCGATCTCCATCTTCAAGCACGAACATGATCTCCATCATCACCGGCATTGCATCAAGGTCAATGACGCTGCTCCATGGTTGTTGTCCACCGGCTTCAACTATTACAACTACTTTGAATAGACACGCGAGTCTTAACAGAATTTAAAGACAACCATATGGATCCTGCCGGTTGCCAACTTACAATAAGGAACATTGCATACATCAAATATAATCACAATCATGGCCATATCACATCACAGCACACCCCTGCAAAACAAAGTTAGACACCTCTACTTTCTTTGCATGTTTTACGTGGTTTGGGGCTTTCAATAAGTGTCGTTCGATCTTACGACAAGAACCACAACATTGATACTAGTATTGTCAATCACCCTTTGTAAATTGAATCTTAACTATGTTGGGAGAAACAGGCACCCGCAAAGCCACTTATGCAATACAAGTTACATGTCAAGCGTGGAGCAAGTCTCATGAACGATGTCATGTAAGGTTAGCCCGGGCCGCTTCATCCCAACATCCCGCAAGATGCAAAGTACACAAGAAGCAATCGACAACAAAAGCATCAACGCCCACAATGACCATTGTGTTCTACTCGTGCAACAGATCTACATATAGACACGGCTTTGATACCACTATAGGGTTTCGTAGCATGGAAAACAAAAAAATTCTACTGCATACAAACAAACAAGCCAAGATCTATCTACTAGATTGTAGCAACGAGTCGATGGAATAACTCACCCTCGAAGATTCCAAAGTGTTTAACGAGAGCGGATTCTCGTGGGTGATGTAGTCGTACTCTTCCCGATCTCAAGATCGCGTAGACGATCCTTCCGGCACTGCGTTCCGGCAGCGCTTCCGCAGTCGGTCACACGTTCGGCACTCGACGAAGACCTTCCTCTCCCTTGTTCCAGCAGGCAGCGGTGGTTGTAGCACTCTCCTCGCGATTCCGGCAGCACAACGGCGTTGTACCGGAAGTAGAGGGGAGATCTCGCAGGGCTTCGCCTTAAGC
The DNA here is from genome assembly GCA_916181665.1 of Avena sativa. Taxonomy (NCBI): domain Eukaryota; kingdom Viridiplantae; phylum Streptophyta; class Magnoliopsida; order Poales; family Poaceae; genus Avena; species Avena sativa. The sequence goes on from OV702299.1 coordinate 527,154,350, forward strand.
CGGAGCGAGTATGGTGGACTATGAGAGAGATCCTCGGCAATCTAGGATTTAGACGCACCAAGGAGGAGGGTCTAGGGCCGACGGCTAGGGCTTGGAGCAGCCCAAGTCGGCGGCTAGGGTTTCCCTTGGCGGCAGCGGCGGCAGCAGGAGGTGGCGGCGCTGGCGGCTGGGAGCTAGGGTTTTGGGTGGAGGTGTTGTGTACCAGGAGGGGCAGCCCTGCCCCTCCTTATATAGGTGGAGGGGGTGCGCCAGGGGAGGGGAGTCCCTCCCCAACTCGCTTTCCCAAGTGGGCCGACGATGGAGGGGAGGAAATCCTCCCCAAGTAGGTTTCCTACTTCCCCTCCACCTCACAAAATAGCCGTTTGACTTTTCAAATTGGCGTTTGACTTTTCAAACTAGGATTTGATTAAACCATTTATTTTGTTCAGCGATGACACCTAGTACATGATGCAATCATTCCAACTTGATATGACACATTCATGTACCCTTCCCCTTCGGAGTGCCGGACATTCCGGAACCTTCTAGAACATTTCCGATGAAAACACCGGAACCATTCTCCAACCCCGAAACAGGACTTTCCTTATATGAATCTTATTCTCCGGACCATTCCGGATCTCTTCGTGATATCCCGGATCCCATCCGAGACTCCGAACAACATTCGGTCTCTTACTCATCATTCCATAACTACTCAAACAACGTCGAATCCTTAAGTGTGTCTCCCTACGGTTCGTGAATTATGCAGACATGATCGAGACACTTCTCCGAACAATAACCAATAGAGGAATCTGGAAATTCATATGGCTCCCACATATTTCTATGATTACTTTGCGATCGAATGAACCACTTACATACGATACCAGTTTCTCTTTGTCTCACGATAGTTTACTTATCCAAGGTTATGATCGTCGGTATCTCTGCATACCTAGTTCAACCTCGTTACTGATAAGTACTCTTTTCTCGTTCCTGTGATATGTGATCCCTTGTGATCCAGTCACATGCTTGCAAGCTAATTGGATGACATTCCACTGAGAGGGCCCAGAGTATATCTATCCGTCATATGGATGGACAAATCCCACTCTTGATCCATGTGTCTCAACCAATACTTTCCGAACACTCAATGCCACCTTTATAGCCACCCAGTTACGGTGTGGTGTTTGATGTCATCAAAGCATCCTTCCGGTGAAGGTGATATGCATGATCTCATGGTCGAAGGAATTAGGTTACTTTGTATCAGAAAGCATATAACAATTGAACTATTAAAATGACTTGATCTTTATGCTACGCTTATCTATAGGAGTATGTCCACCATATCATTCTCCTAACGATATGATCTTGTTGTTAATAACATCTCAATGTTCATGATAGGGAAACCACAATCATTTATTAACCAACAAGCTAGTATTATAAAGAGGCTTTACTAGGGACTCTATTTTAGTTTACAAATCACACAAGTATTAATATTTCCTTGTTAATACCATTATAGCATGAATGTAAACATTTATCATAAACACAAAGATATAATAATAACTATATTTATTATTGCCTCTAGGGCATATCTCCAACATCTTCATGCCCGCCCTTCGACAAAGTTTAACGATAGTTTAAAACGGGCATTATAAATTCATAAACGATCCAAAAAACATGAAACCTTCACGTGGTGTTATATTATGTGACATAGTTAGAAGGAAAAATATCAAACTTGGTATATTGATTATGTCTCAAAAAAACCTTCACAAAATGACCTTTCTCGTTCGAGGTTTCTTGGCTTTCGGATCAAATGACCAATATTATGGCTAGAATGAAGGCATAGTTTGTGATAATGTGTCCATATTGTGCATAACTGTGCATCATGGGATGGCGAACAATGTTTTAGGAGGAAGTTTTCCTTTTCGTCGCACCAAAAACCGTTTTCCATTTTTTAGTGCAAAAAACGGACGGTTTTGTGAAGCAACCACCAAATGGATAATTAAAAATAATACCGTCACATTTTTCAAAAATACTAGACCACCTTACATGGATAATGTAATAACAGGAGGATCTCAAACATTTCCGTCTATCCCTGGTGAAAAAGACAAATTCCTGTCGAATCGGCCCCGAGCTAAGAATCTTTATACGTGTCGTTTTAAACGGGCAAATAAAATTATGATAAGAATCACGGCATAGTTCGTTATAAGTTGATATTGATATCATATTTGGACTCCTCTCATTTTTGTAATCAATTTAGACATATTATTTGCCAAATTCTGATTTACAGATTTAAAGATATTAATTTTTCCATATTAAATAAAAAATACAAAAAAAATAAAATCTTTATATTTTTATTTGAATTCAATAATATTTTTACTTATTCATTGTTGTTTACTTAAATAATTGCTTATAATTTCAAAAAATACAACCATGTGACATGATGATATAAGAGTTAATAGGAATGATATCATAGTATTGACAACAATGTGTAAATTGCTTTGCGGGAAGAGATTCTGAAGGAACGAGGAAGTTAAGCGTGCTAGAGCTGGAGTAGTGCTAGGATGGGTGACCAAACAGGAACTTTGACTAAGACACCGAACGGGAACTTTGACTAAGATTGCAATTTAATCAATTATTAACTATAAATAGTGTTAAAATGATTAAAGTAAGAGATGAAGGAGTCAAACAATTCAAAGATAAAAAAATTTAAATTTTTTTAAAAAAATAAAAAATATTTTAGGCTATGCCGACGGCATGGCCGTCGGTGTAGCTCCATTCCTGTGCCGACGGCCTGGCCGTCGGCGTAGCTTCAGGCTGGACCGTTATCGAAGACGGCCGTTGACTGACATACGGGGCCCGCTGAAATACGCTGTGCCGAGGGGGATGGCTGTGCCGACGACCACGGAGCTCTGCCGACGAGGACGTACGCCGAGGGGGCTACGCCGACGGCCACCGTCGGCACAGCCTGTGCTGACGGCAATTTGGAGCTGTGCCTACGGCCGGCGTAGCGAATCTTTCCTGTAGTGACATGTATATAAGTATGTGTGGGTGAATGAGTTAATACGCTAGAGGCCATAATAATATTAATATTTAGTGCTTAGTGATTTAACTGTCATGATTCTCAATTAAACATACGAAAGGAAATCTCACAAGCACGGGCAAAGAGATAAACACAAAATTGTTTCTAGTCATGCCTCTATGACTAACCCATGTATTGTTTGATGATCACATTTTTTGTGATCATGGCATTGCCCATAGTACTAAGGATGTAACAGGCAATAGGAGCATATTGTTAGAAGAACAAAGATGTTGAACCGATTCAGTTTTATGATAAGCCACAAGATCTTTTGTTATTTGTTTTATCATAATGACGTCGTATGCATAAGTCCTTCCATAATAAATATATTTAATACTCCCTCAATCCTGAATAAATATACGGAAATCTACGGTTGGCATGCTCTTCAACAAGTACGTCGAGCTTATATGCCAAGCCATGGAGAGACAACATTTCAAGGGTGTATAGTTGGCAAGGAGAACGGAAACAAAGAACTAGTAATAGGAAAACCATTATTCCATAATAAATATATTTAATAATGTTATATGTTTATCCAAATTCTACAAAGTATCGGCCAACTTCTGACGAGTGCACCATTATTCCATAATAAATATATTTCTATCTATTTTTGCTCTTTTGGCCTTAGCCTAGTTCATTTGTTGAACTTGTGATCTTTCATGTGTTGAATTGGTTTTTTTGATACAATTTGGACACCGCTTGTCTTGTCACACTCTTGTGTGTGCCATCTCAATTTACTTGGTGTTTTTGTTCAAATTGTGTCTCCTTTTTTTGGGTCTTGAAAGCTTTATGCATGCATATTTACTATATGTCTATATAATGGCATGCTTGCTTTCTTTGATCCAATATATAGGAGAAACTCCACCAAATCCCATCGGCTAAGTTGTGTATGAAATTCAATTTCATATCAATATGTACATATTTATGTGGAGTCTCTCCTATGTATTGTAGTTGCACTAACTACATTGGATCCAATAAGTTTGGGGACCATTTTGTACTCAAATGTGTTTTAGGTATATTGGAGATATATTGGATACTTGTCTCTCAAATCTTGAATAAGTGGTGTATTAATGTAAATTGGAGGCAAGCTATAGGATGATCAATAAATTCATATCCTCTACATCCTACCAATTATATCTCGGTAACAAGTATTTCTTGCTCATGCATATTTATATTGCTTCCAACCGTGTGTCGGTTGCCTTCTAAGCATGAATTCTTGTATTTGTATTGTTTGTGATTCTAGCTTTGGTTTTAAAGAGAACTCTCTATTGTATAGGTGTATAAGTTGAGATGAATGCATATAATTGGGACTATACAAAATCATGCATATGATCCTACAATCCCAAATATGTCAATCTAGCAATTTTGTTGTCTTTCCTTACCTCAACTTCTCTCATGTGCAATAGTGAGATTTTTCTAGTTGATTTCTCCATGTGATACTTGTTGCATTTCTCCATATATTCCAACTTTCCCTTTTTCACTTGGTGATTGTTGTAATATATGTAGTGTGTTGGTGTTTGAAGTTCATTAATGTACAATAAGATATATTTGAGCCTTTGGCCATGCTTTGAAGCAAAAATCTTATTGATATATGTTATGACCTCATGTTTGCCTTTTTTTGTGATTTATTGTATATATTCTTTGTGTGTGGTTGTTTCTTTATGGGAATATGTCTTTGTGATGTTTTCCACTTAGAGACATATACACATATGAGAAGATAATTTTAGTTGATTTTTAATCCTTGGATACCACCTTTCTATTCCTTTTGATTCTCCGGTGGCGTCCAAATTTAATTGCCTATGAGGGCTTGTTCCTCTTGTTTGCACATTTTGGCACTCATATTTGTTCTCCCATGCCTTGTATTGTTAAATGAACTTGGATGAGTGAGGATTCCATGATTATGCACCTTGATCCCAAATGCAATTATCATAATTGGTGCATTATCTTTGGGGAGTTCATCTAATTCACTTAATAATGCTCATTTGTCTTCTTTCTCATTTGTTGTGTCTTAAATGCTTATGGGGGAGCGAGGATTCCATATTTGTGCAATATGTATTCTAATGCATTTAATTTGAATTATGCACAAATCTTGGGGAGCTTCTCTATTTGTTATTTAAAACACTCTTTTGCTCATATCATAATATCTTATAGCTTCCATTTGGACTCATTTGTTGTTTTCAAATTGGTTTGTCGGACTTGTAGTTGCTTGCATCATTTGAATTTATTTTGGCAATCTTCGGGTCCTCGATATAGTTCTACTCCCTCCCAAGTATTCATCATTGGATATGTGCTAAGGCACACCTTTGGAGGAATTATTACTATATCTGCCTTCTAGAACTTGTCACCCATTTCGGCAATCGATGCCAATGGGGGAGAAGTTTTAGAGGGTTTAAGGGAAGTTGGTTTATGCATTGAGTTTGTTCTTAAGCATTTGCCTTTCATGCTCTCGCATCTTTGTTGTTGCTTAGCATGTGGTATATAGAGGAAACTCCATCAATGATAATGATTGGCAATATATGCAATGAAATTCGAGTTCATCACACATGCATAGATTGTGGGGGAGTTTGCTCTATATATGGTGGTGGTACCAATATCACATACTTATGTAGTATTTGATATTGGTGCTACCATTTTATTCATTAATATTCCTTATATAAACCCTCTTAAAGGGATTGTCATCAATTACCAAAATAGGGGAGATTGAAAGAACATGTGGGCCCCCATGTGTGGTTTTGGTAATTAATGACAATCTTTATGGACTTATGTGTGTATTAAGTTATACTTGTAGGATTTGTCCATTAGCATCGCTTGGAGCATGTGTTGGCTTCAAGGTCGATGAAATGAGAAGAAGATGTGATGTGCAAGCTCAAAATGCGCCATCTATAGAATATCTCATGTTTGAGGCTTGCCATCCTCGGTGATCATGGATCGATGATGAAGAATCAAGAAAGGCGTTCCATCTTGAGAAGGGCAAACTCGTCTACATTGAGCTCAAGTGGAATGCTCAAGGAAAAGGTATAATCTTGATAGGTTTTCCCTTTTGCCCGTCTCACGTTGTGTGTGTGAGACCGGGTTTAGGATAGATAACCGTTCTATCAAGAGGGGCTCTCGTATGAGTAATTTGGTCACATCGTCCGGAGAGAGCTCAAACCTTTGCATACTTGCATCATCGTATTTGTTTGTTATTTGTCTTACCCATGTGAGGATATAGAGCTTGTGCTAATCTCCATAACAATTTCTTGTTCATCAAAATCGGATCTTCCGTTTGTATCTTGTTGCGATTTTGATTTATGCGGCTTTTCGGTTTCTCACCAAGTGAGGTATCTCACATTATTCTACTTGATACTTTCTCACTTGGTGATAACCATTATTTCCACTTTTTATTGGGAAGCCCTTGTCATCCTCTATCCAACGCAATTGAAATCGGGTCAATTGGAGCTTCGAGTCAAAAGTTATTGTCATTTGAATATTTACCCGTCAATCTGTTTTCTGGGCCGAGCGCCCGCCCCTGAGAGCGGCCCGTTTTCTTTCTGCCTCGCTAGGTACCTAAATCCGGTACTACCGGCCGGCCCGGTAGTACGCCCGGGTGGGCCGGTAGTACCGGCCGGCCCAGGTAGATCTGCCTCGCTCTAGCCCGCAGATCCCGCGCTTCACTATGCCGCTTGCCTCGATCCCGCTAGCACCTGTCGCTCCCGCGCGTGCTTCCCCGGGCCCAGCCAGTCGCCCCTGTGCGCGCGCCCCGCGCCTGCCGCCGCCAGTCGCGCGCCTGGCTCGCCCGCTCCCGCACTGCCTCGCTTGCTGCTGGCCCCACTGCAGCCACGTGCGCGCCCTTGCTCGCAGCCACCGCATACGCTCGTGCGCGTGCGCATATTCCCCGCTGGCCCTGCGTGATGGGCCCAGCTGCTGCCGCCACTTGCGCGCACCTGCTCGCGCGCCTGCTGTCGCTCGCCTTGCTGCACTGTTGGGCCCCCCACTGGCGTCCTGTTCCCCTCGCGCAAGCACGCGCCTGCTGCTGGCCCCACACTAGTGCGCGTTGCCTTGCTTACCCTGTACTCGCCCGTTGACCCGATTTGGTTTGTTTCGTTCGCATTTACTGGGACAGGAGCGGTAGTACCTTTTGTGGCGTTTGTTGGGAGCCTCCAATTAAGTTGTGGAGAAGTGCCCCAACCTTGTGAGAGGTTCCGGTTGCCACCGACAAGTGCACCGATAGTGGAAGCGTGGATCGATCCCGTTGGGGTGAGATTCACCGGAGAATAAGGGAGGCCTTTTGTGGCGTTGGTGGTTTGATACCACACCCTCTCCAAACGAGACGTACTCCATGTTGGGAGGAACTCTGTAAAATATCGGTGTTCCCGTGTGCCTCGGTTATCTCTATACCTGTCGTGGTTTTGTCGACACGTACGCCATAGGGGTATCCGAACAGCGAGTTTAGAGACATGGGGGGAACACGGAGAGCGTCCGGGTCGGTGTGACACAGTTTACCCAGGTTCAGATCTCACGACGGTGGCGAGATCCTACTCCTGCTATAAATCACTATAATGGCAATATGCCGAGTTACAGGATTAGGGGTTCGCTGTATGCGGGTAGTGCTATGCACTTGGTGTTCTTGTGCCCTAAAGGCTCCCGTAGGCCGGCTTATATGAGCGCCAGGACCTAGGGTTACATGGAGAGTTCCAGCCGGATACGGTTACAGAGTCCTAGACTAACACTAACTAGTCTTCGTGTCCTCCAAGGCTCCGACTTCTATCTATGGCGGTGGCACGTCGCCTTCCTTTATCCCTGCTGGACCTCCGTCTTGTCTATCAGCAACTGGGCCGCCCGGTTATGTCATAGGCCTAACCACCAACTGTGGGCCACCCGGGCTTGCCGGTATGAGACTATGCCGTAGGTATACCCACTTGGTATATCCACAACAGTAGCCCCCGGAGTTCTTCAAGATCCTCGCGTTCCTCCGTCTAGCTTTGAGCGTATGTATCACATCGTCTTCAATTTGTAGGCGTGCTTCGCGATTAATCTTGGAGAGCTCCCATATCATATTCTTATCCGACTAAGCCTAGCCAGAGAGTTTTTTGTATGCTTCTGCGAACGAATCTAAGACAGAGAATTCTAACAAATTGTTAGAGATTCTGCCAAGCTCTAGGAACGTCTTCAATATCATCACCCATGCAGGACGATATGTAAGCCAGAAAAAATCACGGCTATCGGGCCACGATCGTAAAGGCTGCCAAACTGCCGACTTGGAGCCAGAAAAGTCACAGACATAAGAGCTTGCCGAATTAAGGTCTTAGAGCCTCTCATATCACGGACGTTTAGGCCATCGAGCCGTGTAACCCAGGAAACTTCCGGGAAGGCAAAATTGATGTCGAGCCCCCGGGTTTCTCTAGCCGGATTCTTCACCGTTTTGAAAGTTTTCTTGACATAACCATATGTAGCCCCCGAGCATTGAGTCGGCTTCATCGAAGGCGGCTTGATGCTAAAAAAACATGCATAATTGTACATTAAACGATTGTAGCCCCCGAGCGCCAAGTCGGAGTTTCAAAGGAAAATCGTCTTGGTGCTCTCAGAGTAGCTTCAGCAAAAATATGAATAGTGTAGCCCCCGAGCGTCAAGTCGGAATTATTTCGGCTTGATGCTCTAGAGAGAACTAAACCATGTCTTGGAGATCATCGCACTGTAGCCCCCGAGGTTTGTTCCGGCTTGGACGCAAGGCCGGACAAAACTCTTAAATTAGAGATGTCAAGCCCCCAAGCGCTGATCCGACATTCTCAAAGGCGGCTCAAGTCTTGGTCAAAAATTGCAATTGCAGCCCCCAAGGTGTCAAGCCTAGTAAAAATACGGCTTAAAACATCTTATTCGAGGAACGCAGCAATGTCCAAGCTTTATCTATCTAAAACATAAACATAAAAATATAAATGTATTAAATTGTTCCTTTAATCGTGTCCAACAAACAAATGTAAGGCGGAACAAATATGCCTTTAAACAAATGTATTAAAGCTGAAACAATACAGCAGTTGAACAAATAAAACTTTTTAGGAGGAAAAACTCAACTAATTTAAGCAGTTTATGTACAATTTTGTTTAAACAAGTGCTGGCTTATCTATTATTTCGATTTTTATGTTTGATCTTTCGTGAGACGGAAGACTCACAGCACAGAACTATGTCCTCGGGTGATGATGCCTAATGGCACCGTCCAGAACCCAAGGCCAAAACGCTGGCATTGAGTGCCGAGAAATCACTACTCCGAAATCCACATAAAAATAACAGAAAACGTGTATCCAGAAAACTTAAGCTAACGCCCGAAGGCAGGTTTTTTGCATAGTACTAGGGCCTTAAAACGGCAAGCCAGTAAAAAGTTAATACTCACTAGCACAAGGCAAATCAACGAAAGCGGTAAAAGACTCGGATATGAGTGAACCAATCTTAATCTGATGATCATAAATAATTAAAATAAAAAATAAATATAAAGTACTTAGCTGTTTGAGCGGAAGTCGTGTTGTTCGCGGCGAAGACAATCCATCTGCGGCAGAGGGTAAAGATATAGCGAGCCATGAATTCCGCTGCGTCCAAACAGGGATCGGCCGCGGTAAAAACCAAAGCGTAGCCCGTCACGGAAAAAATTCGCGTATACTTCTCCCAACGCGAGTATAATATGAATCGGTCAATTTTGTTCCTTGTGTGCGCGTAGAGCAACACGGTTAAACCAAAATTGCCGACAACTTCACGTGAAGTAGCAGTTTAAAAAGCACAATCCACGAGGCTTGACATACACGGGAGTCCATGTCGATCAAATTGCTGGCATAAACCACGTGATCTTCCTTTGGTGTTGGGATTTGCTTATGTGCAAAACGATTACCTTTCCAAACAGATCAATTGATCGATCTGATGCTTGGTACTTGGCGTATAGGCAGCATGTATTTTTTCGGATCGTTCCGGCATACTCCCTCTGTTTCAAATTACTTCGCACGCACACTTATCTAGGTGGGCTAGTATTCTCTTATTTTTCGTTCAAAAAATTCCGGAAATTTTTGAAATAGCTAATAGACATTTTATACTATCTAGTTCAAAAATTTTAGGATTTTTTTGGATAAAAAATAAAGGAGAACTAGCCTACCTAGATAAGAGTGCGCGCAGAGTAATTTGAAACAGAGGGAGTAACTCAGTACACGGGTACAAAACCGGAGATATCACTACATGAAGCCGCCGAACACCGCTGAGACCGATCGTATCCAAACTTGGATACACGGATCAGCTTTGGCGCAGCGGCAACTAGGTCCTTGGATCTGCACTATAGTTGGATCTGTTGATTTTTAGTCAACCGCACTGTTATAGAGCGATCCACGCGTTGTTGTAGCGCATATCCGAGAGGAGAGAAAATAAATTTTCTACAGAGTCTCAAGAACGATGAAAAAGCCGGTGCGTCGACGGAGATGCGATTTGGTCGCCTTTGAAGACGGCGAGGGATCCCGCCTGGATCCGTGCTGTAAGCGCCTCTAGCCTCACGGTGGGCGCCAACTGTCGTGGTTTTGTCGACACGTACGTCATAGGGGTATCCCAACGGCGAGTTTAGAGACGTGGGGAAAGACAGAGAGCGTTCGGGTCGGCGTGACACAGTTTACCCAGGTTCAGATCTCACGACGGTGGCGAGATCCTACTCCTGCTATAAATCACTATAATGGCAATATGCCGAGTTACAAGATTGGGGGTTCGCTGTATGCGGGTAGTGCTATGCACTTGGTGTTCTTGTGCCCTAAAGGCTCCCGTAGGCCGGCTTATATGAGCGCCAGGACCTAGGGTTACATGGAGAGTCCCAGCCGGATGCGGTTATAGAGTACTAGACTAACACTAACTAGTCTTTCGTGTCCTCCAAGGCTTCGGCTTCCATCTATGGCGGTGGCACGTCGCCTTCCTTTATCCCTGCTGGACCTCCGTCTTGTTTATCAGCAACTGGGCCGCCCAGTTATGCCAAAGGCCTAACCACCAACTATGGGTCACCCGGGCTTGCCGGTATGAGACTATGCCGTACGTATACCTACTTGGTATATCCACAACAATACCCGAGCTCTTTACTTATGCACTTTACATTGTGATAGCCTTCGTGTTTGAAGTAATATATATTTTACTATCATTTTGTTGCTTGTATTGCTTAGCATAAGTTGTTGGTGCACATAGGTGAACCTTAGTTGTTCTAGGTTGTGCTTAATAAATTAAACACTAGTTTTATTCCACCTTTGTTGAGCCACACTAGGAAAAGTTTTAATCGCCTATTCACCCCCCCTTTTAGGCGACATCCGTATCCTTTCACCACCAATATATAAACCCCTTGTAAGCCGCCGGTTAGGACGAGTTGCATCTGTGAAATCCCCGGCATTTGTAAACACTCCTCGATATAGTGAAGTTTCGCTGGCTGGCGCCCATGATTTTTTTCCTCTCTTTGTTGGAGAGGTTTTTCCACGTTAAATCTGTGTCCCCTTGCTGTGATTTTATTTTCGTTATTCGTTACCTTCTTGTCGCAATTGTAACAAGTGGTATCAGAGACCTAGGTTCTAATCTAGGGTTTGCGACATGTCATCATTGAAGTTCGATCTACAACAGCTGGACTATACCACAAGATTCTCCTTGTGGCAGGTGAAGATGCGGGCGATTCTCGCCCAAACTTCTGATCTGGATGAAGCGCTGGATGGATTCGGTGAAAAGGATGTCAAGACCTGGTCCGCCGAAGAGAAGCGGAAGAACCGTAAGGCTTTGTCTTTGATTCAACTTCATCTGTCCAATAATATTTTGCAGGAAGTACTGGAGATGAAATCTGCTGCTATCCTATGGGAAAAACTGGAAATGATCTGTGTGTCAAAGGATCTAACCAGTAAGATGAACATGAAGATGAAGTTGTTCTCGCACAGGCTGTAAGAAGGTGGATCGGTAATGAATCACTTATCTGTTTTTAAAGAGATTGTTTCAGACTTGTAGTCTATGGAGGTAAAATATAATGACGAGGATTTAGCTCTTCTACTCTTATGCTCGTTGCCTAGTTCCTATACACATTTTCGTGATACAATATTGTTGAGCCGTGATGAACTAACCCTTGCCGAAGTACATGACGCCCTCAAACAGAGGGAAAATATGAAAACTATGGTAGGGTCAGATGGGACGTCCTCCAAGACCGAGGCTCTGCAGGTTCGTGGCAGGATCGAGCAGAGGAACAACAACTATGGCAACAGAGATAAGAGCAAGGACGACAGAGGTCATTCAAAGTCCAAGGGAAAGGATAAATTCTACAGGTATTATAAGAAATCTAATCACGTTATTGATGATTGTTGGAAGTTGCAGAATAAGGAGAAAAGAAACGGAACTTACCAACCGAAAGATAGGTCCGAAGGTACTGGTAAGGCTACTGTTATTTCTGATAGTTCTGATGGTGAATGCTTAGCTGTTTTTGCTGCTTGTGCTTCTCATGATGATGAATGGATACTTGATACTGCATGTTCGTTTCATATTTGCTGTAACAAAGATTGGTTCAGTTCATATGAGTCTGTGCAGACTGGAGATTTTATGCGTGTGGGGAATGACAACCCATGCCATATTGTTGGTGTTGGATCTGTTAAGATCAGGACACATGATGGCGTGACATGCACGTTGAGTGAGGTGAAGCACATACCAAGCATGACCAGAAATTTGATCTCCCTGAGTACCATGGACGTTGATGGATACAAGTATGCCGGTGGGCATCGAGTTCTGAAGGTATCAAAATGTTCTCTTATTCACATGATAGGTGATATGAATTCTACTAAATTATATGTCCTTAGAGATAGCACTTTGCCTGGTATTGCTGCTGTTGTTACTTCTAATGATTCTGATGATTGTGGTAAAACACATCTGTGGCATATGCGTCTTGGGGTTATGAGCGAACAAGGCATGGCAGAGTTGGTCAAGAGAGAGCTGATTGATGGTTGCAACTTGAGTAAGTTTGGGTTTTGTGAGCACTGCATCTTTGGTAAGCATAAAAGAGTTAAATTCAATGGTCCCGTTCATACCGCCAAAGGCATATTAGATTATGTGCATGCTGATGTATGGGGTCCATCACGTAAGACTTCTATTGGTGGTGCTAATTACATGCTTACTATTATTGATGATTACTCAAGAAAAGTGTGGTCTTATTTTCTGAAGCATAAATCTGATGTTTTTGATGCTTTTAAGAAGTGGAAAGTTATGGTTGAAAAGAAAACTGAGAAGAAGGTAAAGGTACTACGTACTGATAATGGTATGGAATTCTGTTCTAATGAGTTTGAGGAGTTTTGCAGTAACGATGGCATGATCAGGCATCACACCATCCCATATACTCCTCAGTAGAATGGCATGGCAGATCGCATGAACAGAACCATCATCTCGAGGGCTCGTTGTATGTTGTTTAATGCAGGTATGCATAGGAGTTTCTGGGTTGAAGCAGCCAACACAGCGTGTTACCTCATCAATAGGTCAACTTCTATTCCATTTGAGAAGAAAACTCCCATTAAGGTATGGTCAGGTTCGCCTGCTGATTATTAACAGTTGAGAATTTTTGGGTGCACTACATATGCTCATATTGATAATGGAAAGTTAGAGCCTGGGGCTGTTAAGTGCATATTCCTTGGTTATCGTTCAGGAGTTAAAACATATAAACTATGGAATCCTGAAACTAAAAAGATTTTGCTAAGTAGAAACGTTGTTTTTAATGAGTCCGTTATGTATCATGATAGCTTCCCATCAGATACCTCTCTTGTTGCTGTTGGAGAGGAGGGAGTTAGTGTGCAGGTGGAGAACCTGCAGAAAACTGTTGATAATGATGCTATCGTTGAAGATACATATGAGGAAAACATTGATGATATTGTTGTTCAGCACTCACCTACTGTTTTGCAGCAGCCACATGAGTCCATTGCTGCTGATAGACCGAGGCGTAACTGTGGTCCTCGTCCTCGTTTAATTGAAGAGTGTAATCTTGTTCATTATGGTTTGAGTTGTGCTGAACAGGTGGAGAACGATTCTAAACCTGCTACATACAATGAAGCCATTGCATCTGTTGACCGCGAGAAGTGGATTTCTGCTATGCAAGAAGAGATGCCGTCGCTTGAGAAAAATGGCACATGGGATGTTGTGCCCTTGCCCAAACAAAAGAAGGCAGTCCGCTGCAAGTGGATCTTCAAGAAAAAGGAAGGTTTATCTCCCAAAGAGCCTTCAAGGTACAAGGCAAGGTTAGTAGCAAAAGGGTTCAGCCAGATTCCAGGTATTGATTACAATGATGTGTTCTCCTCAGTTGTGAAGCATAGTTCCATTCGTACTTTCTTTAGTATTGTGGCTATGCGTGATCTTGAGCTTGAGCAGTTAGATGTCAAGACTTCTTTTCTACATGGAGAGCTTGATGAGGAAATATACATGGACCAACCAGAAGGGTTCATAGTGCCTGGTAAAGAGGATTTTGTGTGCAAATGAAAGAAGTCTTTTTATGGCTTAAAGCAATCTCCAAGACAGTGGTATAAAAGGTTTGATTCATTTATGATCTCACATGGTTTTGAGAGGTCTAAATATGATAGTTGTGTTTATATCAAGTTTGTTGATGGGTCACCTATATACTTGCTGCTATATGTTGATGATATGTTAATTGCTGCCAAGGGCATGAAAGAAATCACTACTTTGAAGGCACACCTAAGTAGTGAGTTTGAGATGAAGGATCTTGGTGCTGCTAAGAAGATCTTAGGTATGGAGATTATCCGAGATAGAAAATCTGGTTTGTTATTTCTTAGTCAGCAAAGTTACATTAAGAAAGTTTTTCATCGTTTTAATATGGATGGTGCCAACTCAGTTAGTACTCCTATTGGTCCTCATTTTAAATTGTCAGTTTCTCAATGTCCTACTACTGATGAAGAGTTTGAGTACATGTCAAAGGTGCCATATTCTAGTGTTGTTGGTTCTTTGATTTATGTCATGGTTTGTTCTCGTCCTGATTTATCATATGCTATGAGTTTGATAAGTAGATACATGGCTAATCCTGGTAAAGAACATTGAAAGGCTATTCAGTGGGTTTTCAGGTACCTTCTTGGCACTTACAATGCTTGTTTGAAGTTTGGCAGAACCGGTGAGGGACTCGTTGGCTATGTGGATTCAGATTTTGCTGCCGATTTGGATAAGAGAAGATCCCTCACAGGTTATGTGTTTAATGTTGGTGGTTATGCTGTTAGCTGGAAGGCTACGTTGCAGACTGTTGTTGCACAATCTACTACTGAAGCTGAATATATGGCTATTGCCGAAGCTTGCAAAGAATCTATTTGGTTGAAAGGTTTGTTTGCTGAGCTTTGTGGAGATGATTCTTGCATTACTTTGTTTTGTGACAGTCAAAGTGTCATATACCTTACAAAAGGTCAGATGTTCCATGAGAGAACTAAGCACATTGATGTCAAGTACCATTTTGTTAGAGACATTGTTGCTCAAGGTAAATTAAAGGTATATAAGATCAGCACTCATGATAATCCTGCTGATATGATGACTAAACCTGTTCATGTTGTTAAGTTTGAGCTAGTTGGTTTAACTGATTAGCCCAAGTGGCTATTGGCGTCGAAAGTATTTGCTTTGTTTGTTCAGGGAGATGGTTGTTGTTGATGCTACAAGGAGGAATTTGTCTCAAGGTGAAGTTTGTTATATCTTGATCCAAATTCTACAAAGTATAGGCCACAGCCCCCGTGGTAAGGTACGGATCATCGAAGACCTAGGTTTCCACCGATATATAAACCCCTTGTAAGCCGCCGGTTGGGACGAGTTACATCTGTGAAATCCCCGGCGTTTGTAAACACTCCTCGATATAGTCAAGTTTCGCTGGCTGGCGCCCGTGGTTTTTTTCTCTCTTTGTTGGAGAGGTTTTTCCACGTTAAATCTGTGTCCCCTTGCTGTGATTTCATTTTCGTTCTTCGTTATCTTTTTGTCGCAATTGTAACAAATACTCCCTCAATCCTGAATACTTTGTTCGGATTCGCATGTATCATTGCGAATCTAGATAACCACAAGAACAACTGGAGATATACCCTGTAATTTTATTTGGGACGCACAGACCGTTAGATTTGCGTCATGATTCATGCTAACATGAGAGTTGTAAGTGGATTATTAAAATTAAGAATTTTGAGTTGTAAGTGGGTTAAATGAGATTTTTCAATCACAAATAGGTTGCAAAAAAAAAAAAACTTTCTAGTTGCAAGTTAACTGAGTTTATTTCTAGTTATTGAAAGTGGGTTGTAACTGAGTTTATTACAGCCGACGGAGAAATACTTAGTTCTCAGGCGTATGAAACATTGGCGTGTGAGATATATATATATATATATATATTTCCTTGGTAACAACAATGCAACAAGCAGACGGTGCATATATATGTTTCACTTGTGTGCATGTACGTAATCCTGGAAATAGAAGGTGTTGCGGACAAAGGTGTCGAGCCAGCGGGAGGCGGCCATGCACAAGACGGCCAAGGAGACGAGACCGGCTCTGTGCACCGGCGACGTCGTCCGCTGCAGGGTGGCCGCGAGGAACCCCAGGACGGCGACGGACGCCAGCTGCAGGGCGACCTCCAGCGCCTTGATGTCCTTGAGCGCGGCGCTGCAGCTGGCGCACTGCGCCACGTGCGACCAGTACCTCTCCATGAGCGTGTCCCTGGTTGGGCTCGCCGGCAGCTGCTTGACGGTGGGGGCAGCCCAGCCGACCTGGCTATTGCAGTGCTTTCTGAACCAGTTTCTGAAGGCGAGAACGATGGCGTCGGCGGAGGTGGGCACGTACACGGCCTTGTGCCAGTTCTCGGAGCCGGCGGCGGCGAAGTTGCGCTCCTGCAACGAACGAATTACTAGCTGTGTTAAGTTACCTCGATCGATCGGCGTACGTTGACACAAGGTAGTAATACATACATACATATACATATATACATATACATATATACATATACATATACATATACATATATATATATAGTATATATATATATATATATATATATATATATATATATATATATATATATATATATATATATATATATATATATATATATATATATATATATTTGATCGAAAGCGCAACAATTGAGAATTATTGGTAGCTCTGTTACCTCGGCGTGGAGAAGGTAGAGGTCTGAATCTAACAATTTATTCTGGGCAATGTGGAAGAACCACCTGGGTATGATCTTGTCGAGCAAGTGGCCGAAGTTCCTGGGGAAGGCCCAGATGAGCCTGCTCCTGCCGGGGGCAACGGGGACGCACATGAACACCAGCATGAACCTCCTTCCACCAGCCTTCTTCTCGTCTCGGGGTACCAGCGAGCTGTAGTGGACCATGCATGGCGCGGCGTACCAAAAGGAGCCGCCGTTCTCCTGCGGCCACACGAACCCGTCGAGGTTGGCATCCTCTATCTTTATCTTCAACGGCCCGCCACGTTCTGTGTCCGACTCATCTGTGAGGAAGAAGAAGAAGACGAGGAGGGAATATATGTGAGCACGTACGTCTCAAAGAAGAAGAAGAAGAAGAAGAAGAAGAAGAAGAAGAGTGGTCGAGGCGAGAGGGCCTTATCTTCCAGGATCTTCCTTGTAGCTGAGGCCCTGGACGAGCCCCTTGTGCGCGTAGGGGACATGGGCAGGGTCCATGAGGTTCTCCATGAGCACGTCGTAGCCGAAGGGGAAGTCCCTCATGCCGATGGCGGTGGTGAAGGAAGGGTCGTCCATCTCCGGCACGAACGGAGGTCGCTTCCTCTGCAGCACGTCACGGTGCTCCGCGCCGGCCCTCGGGTAGAACCACAGGATGCTGTTCTGCACCACCGTCGGGTAGGCCGAGGCGCAGGCCTTGCTGCTCTTGTGCACCGGGGGGCCCAGAGCCGGCGCCTGCGGGATGAACTCGCAGGAGCCGCGTCCGTCGAAGCACCAGCCGTGGTACACGCACTGCAGCCGGCCCTTGGCGTCAATGCGGCCCTCCGAGAGGGGAGCCAGGCGGTGCGGGCACGCGTCGTCGAACACGCGCCACTCGCCGGCGTTGCGGTCGTGCCAGGCGACGACGCGGAGCCCCAGCACGGTCTTGCCGTGCGGGGCGGCGGGATCGAGGTCGCACACGGGGGCGAACGGGTACCACTGGTCCAGCCAGTCGAACTCCAGCACCTCCTCGGCCGCCTTGTTCGTCCGTGCGGATACCGGTGGCGATGATGACAGCCAGTCGAGCTCCACCTCCGCCTCCTTGGGCGACTCCGTCGTCTGTGGCGCCACGGCCATTATTACCGGTGGCGAAAGCGGCCGTGAACGCTGACGCGGCCAGCTGGTAAAGACTTTTGGAGGCACTAGGCAGCAGGCGGCTCTCACACTGGCCGTGGTGGTGGTCGCCGGCCGTGGGGCGAGCAAGGGGCGCGAGCGCGGGAGGAGGAGGAGGAGAGCTCGTGTGTCCATGTTGGCCGCGCCAGATGATTCAACTCAGCCCCAGCTAACTAGTATATAAAAGGTTATCTGGCAGCCCCAGCAGCAGCTAGCAGGTCAACACGTACGTTCAGCCCACTAGGTGGCACGTCCTCATGTGTCCACATGAATTATAAGCGGGATGCTCGCTGCTTCCTTTTTCTTTAGCAGCCCATTGTATATATATCACATGGATACCAATTACACCCAGCGCCTCTGCAATAACGCATGTGCTAACGGCTCTATGGATCGATGCACACAGCCCAAAAAAAAGAAAAAAAAATTACAGAAAAAAAAAGAAAAGTTCCGCTACGACAGTGACACCATCAGAACAACACCAGTAGTCCTCCACTCCAATAATAACAACGCCTTCAAGAAGAAAACAGTGCCCAAGCGCCGTCGTTGCCCGATCAAAGATCATAGGTTTTCACCCTGGAGAAAGTCCTTGCTCACAAAACAATGCCTTCAACAAGGTCATTGCCAGGCACAACCAATTAAGGCCAGACATTGGATTTTCACCCTGCAAGATAAGACTAGGAACTCCCCTGTGTTGTCTTTCCGCACCAACAATCGATGCAACGAGTCCTAGATCATGCAGCCAGTTCTCCGTCGCCACAAGAACAAAAATCACCATCGCTACCCTCATATTTTCGCTTTCTTGACATTCTCCGCATCTGACTTCACCATGGCTCTAAGATGACACTTGGTGGGAACAAACAACAGATCTTCGCAACGCTCCCGCTGAAACCAAACGGCCAGAAAAACAAGGTGCGCATGACCGAATACCTTCTGATCCAGCAATCTCCAGGCATGATACACCCATGGGAGTTCGCCGGTGGAGCCTTCCGAAACCCGCCTCTCCAGACCAGATCAACGAGGGCAGACATCAAGTAGATCTTCGTCTTCGTACGAAAGAAACCAAAGGACCACCACCATTTTTCGAGCAGAGCAAATCTAAGAGATGGCCATCCAGAGTGATGTTTCGCTGGCGTGGCCAAGCCAACAACAGTACTCACAACTCCCTGGATGGACCACTCCGGCCTAGATCTTGGCGCAAAATCCCATCTTGACCGACAACCCAGATCGCCACGGATCGGATCCAAGTCCGAACCGGTGGTTCGCTGCCGTCTCCACGAGGTCGCTCCGCCCGTGAGCGTCGGCCAGACCAGCCCCCTGGTCGTGCCGCCCACCAACCGCTCGGGCCGCCAGGAAGACGGCTGGTCTAGGCGGGCCGCCTAGACCCACGACGAACCACCTCCCGAGAAGCCGGAGCCGGGTAAGATTGCCGCCACCGCCAGGCTCGGGAACGCCGCCCCGACCATCGCCCACGTCCATCCCAGACGACCCAGCCCCAGCCGCACCGATGGGGATGTACGCCGCGCCCACCTCCCCTAGCACCGTTCTGTTCCAGGGGTGCCGCCACCGCGGCCGGCGCCGGCGGCGGAGAGGAGTGGATCAGGGAGATGGGAGGTTAGGCGGCAGGAGGGGATCCCCCGGCGGCGCCCTGGGGGTGCGCCACGGGAGGAGGTTAGCGATACGGCCCATTATATATATTTGTAGTACCTTGCTCTTTTTTTCACTTGTTGATATATATTTGTATTGACCCTCTCCGATTCGTGATTTGTAAACTTGGGATTCTAAAAATTAATAACAAAAGGCTATGTGCATCTATTGGTGCATAGGCCGAGGTTTTCACTTTCCAGTTTTTTTAAAAAAAAAAATCCATCGCAGTGTATGTACCATTATATGGTGCTTAAATTTTGAATTGTTTTCATGTATTTAACAAAAATCCGCTAAATGAAATAGCCCGACAGCAAAATTATCAGGTGCCCCTTTAGTACATGTAGGAATGCTTAATTTTAGCGCACCAAAATTACAGTACGAAATATATATGGGTTGCACTGCCCTACGGCAAAACGCGCTCCTCAACAGTGTTTTCCATTAGCTAGACCATTGCGAAAATCATTACACAAAACATCAGAACGTACGTTATCTCATTTTTTTACTATCTGCCAGTATATTGAACGTTATCTGCCAGTATTCCTTCGTTGATTAATTTCGTGCCCACCGGCCGCCCCCTGCCAGGTAGTTAAGATGGACAGCTAGACTTCAGGAGGTCAACGTTCAGGCTGTAGGTGGCACGTCCCAGATGAATTAAGCCGGATGCTCTCGTTTCTTCTTTCTCTGTGAGCCCAATTTATTCAGGAAAAGAATCTTTATTTTACAATCCCATGATATACATATAGTAGCGAATATTAGAGCATCTCCACTCTTCCCCTATGCATCGTTCGGCGCGGCTCGATTTTAAGCCGTATAGAGGGACACCGGATAAGTTCATGATTTGAGGGGCGCTGACTTCCAGTCGTACGCCCAACAATTCTGAAATTTGTTTATTCGTCAATTTTAATTACATGCTCTAAAAAAACTAGTCGTAATCATGTCTAGTCCTGCAAGTGCAAATATATGGAATCTTCATGTGCACATAGTAATCGTCGTCGACCATCATGATAGTAGAGGTCGCTTCAATCCAGTGCATGTTCTCAAGCCTCTTGATTCTTAGCACCTGAACACCTAACTCTCTAGTACCTCATGTGGTTGACACCTGGTTCGAAGTGACTCCCTGCCCGCTAAACTTGAAGACATCATCTGCAATCAAGCGAATGTCCGTCTCTCTGAATTCCCGAATAACTGAACCCCTTTCTGGATCAACTAGCGGATCCGATTCAGGACGAAGGTGGACATAGATGCTGGCCATGATATGGCCAACTTCTTCTTGAACACCACATCACGCATCGACGCATAACGCAGAGACAACACAGAGGTTGCCGACGGATCAGGGGACGCTGGCAACTCCTATGGCACCAGAGATACGCATTGTGTTTAGTTCAAGCAGAAGAACTATAGTTGTAACACTAATACTGCCTATAACACTTGACAATCCTCATAGTACAGCATGAATAATGATTGCCAAAATGTACCACAAAAGGTCCAGATCTACTAGGAGCAAACACACGCGAGGAGATGAACTATGAGCCGTAACATGGTAACAGATCTAAGCTCTGAGAGCTAGGGTTAGGTGTCTCTTTCCATGATCTCAACATCGACCGACGAGGAAGACATGTCGAAGATAGGCGAGGACAAGGACTTGCCGGAGAGAAGCTCGATCCATCGAAGTAGGAGGCGTCGCTTATCTTCTCCTTGGTGAAGAAGAGGATTTGGAGGGCGAGCTCGAAATGGGAGAGGAATGGTGACGCAGAAATTGGAAGCGAGGCGGAGCGGCCTAAATAGGCGGTGCGAATCGGCGGGCGGATAATTTCTCCGACGTATAATTTCGCAAGCGGGCGAGCTCCCGCCATCCCTCCATTGGACGGGCACGTGCAACTTCTTATCCAGCGAGCGCGAGAAGAAGGTTGGCTCCGTGGAAACGCCCTATTTCGGTGTTTCTCTAGGGCTAGGCCGAGGGCTGTTTTAAAACTCGTGTGGCGCAAAAAATTCTACCGTATGGAAAAGCAAATGCCTTTATTGCTTTGGGTTGGAAGAAGGGGCGACATTGCTGGGCTTTAGCCTGCTTAGTACGCTGTAGAATGAAACTGCTACAGATACAACAACAACAAGAGGGGGTGGGCAGTGCTATCCGTCTCTCAACGCGGCACTTCTCGCTCGCACCTGAAGCGAGACCAATATGGGCCAGCCCATTACCCTGGTGCTCCAGGTATGTGGCTCTTTACTTTTTATAGTTTTGTTTTGTTTTTTCAGTTTTTTCAATTCTAAACATATTCAAAATATGAATGAATTTCAAACCTAAACATTTTCAAATCTAGAATTTTCAGTTTTAAACTAATATATTTTGAAACACACGAACATTTTTCGCAAAATCATGAACCAATTTGAAAAAGTTATGAAATAAATTTTTAAAAAATGAACATTTCTAGAAAAATCCATGGACATTTTTCGTCAATCATGGACCAATTTCTTTTTAAATAAATAAACATTTTCGAAAAATCATGAAACCATTTGTGAAATTCTTATACCTTTTTAAAAAAGGGAAAAAGAAAACTAAAAAAATTAGAAAATAATGCAACAGGGAAAATAAAAAAGAAAAAAAGGATTTAAAAATGAACGGTAACAAAACACATAAAACTAACCGGAAAAAACAACAAAAAATCAGGAAAAAAAAACCCTGCTGCGGACAGAGTTGGTGTCCAGGCCCAAAATGCACCAGGGCCTGGGGGTGCACGCCGCACCGGGTGACGTATAGTTTTTTCAGGGGAAGTGGTCCAGGGCCAGGGCTAATAAGGTGGGCGCAGCGTGTTTATGTTGTTCCTCTTCCTCTTCTGGTTCCCTTCTCCAAATTAAAGCCTTGATGATTCCAAACAACAAAGTATCAGGTTTTCTGCCTCTGGTCCCGCGCTTAGGATTAGAACATGCAGCGAGTTGTTCAGCCTATCTATATTCTATTATATATATATAATAAAAGGCACCTGGTTGATCCACATCGTCCAAATTATATTAACCGTTAGATCTACAATTTATGGTTAGAATTTAAAGATAAAAAGGTTTCGTAAAAAGTGATCGGTACATACAAGAGTTAGCACACGATGCAAATTGTGGTCGGTACATACAAGAGTTAGCACACGATGCAAATTGGCAATGAAGCGGACCCCCAACATGCATGCTCCAACCCGATTTGTCCACCGCAAATAGAGCCTACCAAAATTAACTACCATTTTACAGTAATATTTTTACAAAGAAAGAAAATAGGATTCCGCTCCACAAATTACTTTTTCGAAAAGGGACGCACCCGCATTTCCATCAATAGATGTATACAGCATTTTTATTACTTTAACTTTACTCCCTTAACTGATCTATAGCTCTAACTTGGAAGCTTGTAAACTTCCAATACATGTTGGCCGTAAACTTCCGATTCGACATTTACGTTGTATCTATCTTTTTTCTACAACCATCAATTAAAAATGGCCAGAAACTTGTAAATTTGTAATCAGTGGATTGCTTTTCAAAAATTATGTGTCTAGCATGGATTGTATGCATGGTTCAACTTTGGACCAGGCCATATGTTAGAGTAGTGGGATTAGATCAGCACCTTAATATTCAAACACACAAGGCCTTCACAAAAATAACATGGTGTATTTGTATAAAAATATGATGTGTAGTATTTTATTTCGATCTCTATACTTTATTATCCCTAAAGATATATGTTGCCATGTGCCATTGTAGTCATCAACGTCTATACATATGTTTCTAATCGTGTGAAGAAATTATTTTTTGTAGAGTATTGCTTTGTTATAGCTATGCTACTAAAAGGGGAGTGTTGATGGCCGATTAGGGAAACACTTAGTAGTTGTATACCGGGTTGTAATTATGTCATTCATGAAGGACATAATTGATTACCTCTTAATGAAGATATCATGTATTCATGTTATATGACACAGTAACTCATATGATAAAGAATCTTGAACGGCGGAGTAGAAGATATAAAGTAGAGGTTTTAAACAAAATTGAAAAAAAAATATGGCTTGCATGATTTAAGCCTAGACCATGATTTTGATAAATAGTAGCAATTAAATAAAAAATTACATTGAAATGAAGTACAACAAAATTCTTGATTTTCATTTTAGTATTTTATAACATGTTCATAAGAATGTAATCAAAGTTACATTTTATAGACAATGTCTATCTATGTCTAAGACATCAGATACTCTAACACATGCGGATATCATAGAGAATTTCACAAACCAATAAGTTAATAAGGTCGGCAACAGATTTGTACAAGTACAAAAGTGCAATTTCCCTACCTATCAACACAAAACTTTAATTTAATTCGCTAACTGATTTTTAACACATCTAAATCTCTTCAACCTTATCAAAGAGAAACAAGAACTAATACATAGTATCAACTCACCGTTATGTTCGGTCATTCGGTATTATAATAGAATAAGATAAATAGATCTCGGTAACTATACGACAATATCTAATTATTACATAGACATAAATATTTTTTAACTATAAATAGTTCTTATGTCGGAGTATTACCGAATTACAATAATAGTTTAACCATCCACTGATGTAACATCCAGCGGAAACTGTATGCTAGCTTGCCATGTGAATTTTAGTTGTATAGTTGATCTAATATCACCACATACAAATAGTACACCATGTCATTCATCCGATTTTTAAACCATGAAATAATTATTCAAATTCAAATTAAATTAGATTGAAGAGGATTCACGTGCATACAATGTTTCTAATTTACAATATACATTTAATTAAATTTTCATGTGTTGCCCTCGCATTTGCAAGGGCCACCCTGCTAGTTTATATTAAACAACAAAGTACTTATCGTGTTTTCTGCCTCTTTGTGCGGTGGTAGTCATTATTCCAAACATCTACTTAACTCTACCTAAATATTTCTCTGCGGTATGATCAGTTTCTAAACACTTAATATAGCTATAAAACATCTGAAAAACATGGCCACGCCATCTTCATATATATACTATTGTACACGACTTTCTATTTTACAAAGTGGTCTTCAAATATTTATAGAGGCGCAACTGAGAGCTGTACTACTTTTCTCGTTGACAAACGGAGGAAATGTATGTACATTTCTATATCAAGAAACACCATCTTTATTTCTCACTTCTCACGTCTCAAGCACCACCAGTACAAGGCTCTCATAGTAAGTGTACCATCATAACAACAATAACAACAACAAGAAGAAGATTACCATGTATAGACGCCGTACAAACACGATATACATCGTATTACGATGATGCTGAACGAAGTTCAACTAGCGAAGCATACACTCCGTCTTTGATGTTCATGAGGGCCTCATGTCTCCCTTTCTCTACTATTCCGCCATCCTTGAGAACCGCGATGATATCAGCGCCTTTGATCGTCGAGAGGCGGTGCGCCACGATGACCGTCGTCCTGCCAACCATCACATGATCTAAGGCATCCTGCACAATCCGTTCGGACTCGGCATCCAGGGCGCTCGTCGCCTCGTCAAGCAGTAGTATCTTAGGATCTTTCAGTATGGCCCTCGCAATAGCCACCCGCTGCTTCTGGCCACCAGATAGTTGTATCCCTCTCTCCCCAACGGAGGTGTCATACCCTTGGGGAAGGCTTGATATGAAATCGTGTGCATTGGATGCCTTGGCAGCCACAATGAGCTCCTCCTCGGTGACTGCCCCATCCTTACCATATGCAATGTTTGCACGGATTGTATCATTGAACAGTATAGGTTCTTGGCTCACCAGTCCCGTCTGGCCCCTCAACCAATTTACGTTTAAGCTCTTGATTTCTACTCCATCCAGTAAGATGGTGCCTGAATCTGGATTGTAGAATCGTTCTAGCATTGAGATTACGGTTGACTTTCCGCTACCACTCTCTCCAACAATTGCAACCGTCTATACAAAACAACGATGAAGAAAGTAAGATACTAGATATAAAAAATGTGATGAATGTACAAAAAAGTACGCTTACCTTGCCGGATGGAATGTGCAATGTGAAGTCACTGAAAATTTGAACATCAGGGCGAGTTGGGTACTTGAAGCTGACATGTCGGAAATCGATGCTTCCCTTGACCTCATCTAATGTTAAACCTTCATTGCAGCTTGAGTCGATTTCAGACTTATGGTCTAACAGAGCAAATATGGAGATAGCTGAAGCCTTTGCTTTGCTTGAATCGAAGGCCATTGCACTTGTTTGAGATACTCCCATAGTTGCTAACACTAGTGCAAAGAAAACCTGCAAGAATGAACTCTCCTATGAAATGACCTTGTAAAAATTGTGACTGACGTTAAGCTTCTAGGGATTAAGACTACAAAAGTAAAATATGGGAAGAAATCCCTTCGCAAGAAACTATACATCTGAAATAATGCATTTGCATACCTCAAAAACATCACCAAAATTGGATTTGCCATGGCGCACAAATTGCCCCCAACATAGAAACATAGACCGTAAGTAAGTACAACATCAGGAATGAGAAACCAAATCCAATACCTCCAACTATTCCTGTCCTGAATCCTTGTTTCATTGAGGCTTCACATTTATGATCATATATTCTTGTAATTCTTTTCTCGGAACAAAAAGAAGCTACCGTCCTGATACTACTAATTGCATTAGTGGACACTTGACTTGCGTCTTCATACATCATCTGAAGAACGAGCAATACAATATAATTAACTTCAGTTTTCCGAAAAAAGTGAGAACCCATTATATAGATATCATATCTATTAACGAAATAGAAAATATTGATGCACTTGATAATCTTCATCGAATAATTTTTTTATCTTTAGTTTTATGTAAAAGGAGTGGTGATCGTTCATTCACCTCTTTGTTTTGCTTTCTCACCTTGCTAATATATTATGAACATGAGCCGAAGTGTAGGTTACCTACGTGGAGTATTACATGTTGGACAAATGACCATGTTGTCTTCATATAGAAAAGCTGGAAATTTGTTACAATTATAAGATTCTCTAGCAAGTTGTTATGAAACCTTAAGGTACAACCTTATGGAAAAGGAGAAGAGTTTTAAATAGGGGACCTTTCCATGTGTGCGACAGTACTGACATTCATGTATATGAAGATTAATGGTTCTGGGAGCAATCCACTTAGTGATCAATATCTAACATCGTGTAATATTGTTCAAGGGAAAAACAAAAAACACTTCAATGGCACATATCTTGTCAAGAGTACCACCTAGTGTTAGGTTTTGGCAAACACTAGAATAAAATGTGATATTGCCATTTTGGATATGTTTGGAAGCCCAATGTGTCGAGTTTTCCGTGATATCTATGCACATGAATAACAATAAATTTTGCAGTAAATTCATTTAGATATTCAACGTATCTATGAATATTTGGATCTTCATTTGGTATCTACAACAGGAGGCAGTTTAAACAAAAGATAAACTTGCCAAGACCAATTGGTATCATATGAGAGTGTTGATGCTACGACCTAGGTAATTAAAAAATTCAACATATTTCTTCTCTTGCCCTTCGATCGCCTCATGTGGTGGATTATAAATGTGGCTTTCAACCAAACTCTACAAGCTAGTATCTCGAATATGTTCGGAATTGGTTATTGGGTATGCGCTTTATATTGAGCTATGTGGAACTATATCTACAACAAATAATGAGTTAAATGTTTCCCATTTTATGTAGGGTATCATATGGCAATGCAATCGATCTGCACTTGTTTCTTACAAAAACGTGCAGATGTGCATGCTTCTCTGGCTTCTAGGTGCACACAATTGTAGATGGTAACCCAAGATATATTCAAAAAATATGCATAAGGACATAGCAATAAGATCTGATGTATAATTTGTATCATCTAATCCTATCATGGTTATTATGGCCATTCAACTTTTTTTTTACTTTTACTTCTTGTGTGGGACAATTTGTTTGCAATAAATTGGACATGCACATCAACCCATGAATATAGTGGAGTCTCTCCTACTTTTTCAAACATAACGAAGTTCCTCCACATAAAAACCAATTTCACTACCTCTTTAATTTTTTTAGTGAAAATAGATCATGCATGGCTTTGGGACCGAAATAATCATGATAAGGGGTGGTTGTGCCGCTGAGGACATAGTGTAAGTTTTTAAGCCAAGAATGCAACGAGTATTTCCTGGCCTGGCTAACATGGAACTCATATGCCTGAAATGGCATAACAGAAACATAAAGCAGTCTGAGTGATTGAATCTGACTTAAATAATTGGTCGAAAAAACACGGTAATGAGTTAATACATATAACATGATGTAGAAACCAACATGTTGTACTATATTACTCTTGCCGACCGCCCAAAGGTTTGTATTCATAAATAGAGAGATTTCACACATATTCAACCAATAATTTTGAATGTAGTTTCACTAAATCATATTCCCAAATTAGTCACACGGTTTAATATTATAGTTCAACTTTGTTGCACACTTGTATTTTGGGGATAGTGCTCGAGGAATAACATTTGTGAAACCATTGGGTGTAACTTTGTGTTTTAGGAAAAGGAAATGACTTATTTCATTAGGAGCATCCCACAAAACTTCTTTAAATGATTACCTTAGCATCTTGACTAAAACCCTTCAAGAACTTCACTTGGACATAACTTTGGATACCCACAAGTGGAATCACACATACGATGATCAAAGCTAGCTTCCAATCAGCTATCAAAGCAATGATAAGTCCTGTGAGAAGTGTTGAGATAATCTGTATAATTAAGGACAAGTTATCTCCCACTAATCGTCGGACATTAGAAGCATCAATTGATAGCCTTGCACCGAGTGCTCCGCTGTAAGATATAGTAAATTATAGCATCTAAATGTAAAGTTCAAAGAAAATATAGCAAAAGAAGAAACCAACATAAGAACTGCAAAAAACCTGGAATTTTTGGGATCATCAAACCAAGCAACTTCTTGGTGCACAATGCTTTGAAATGACAACCCTCGGATGCGCTCTACAAGCTTCCCTCCGGCTATTCCAAACAACAAGTACTCGGCTGGTACTGATATTATTGATATGATGCCCAATATGACGCACATCAGCCCCCAAAAGTTGGTATCCTTTCTGATTTTATCTGGTGGCTGGTTGAAAGCTTTGATGGCACTTGAGATCATTAAACCAAACACTGGAAAAAGCACTCCATGAACTGCTGCAGCTAGGGATCATAATAGAAGAATATGTACCTCTGGCTTGTTTAGATGTGCTAAACATACCATAGGAGATTTCATCGGAGCCTCACCATCAACATTAGGCTCTATATGATTCTCCCCGTGTGTATCATTCTCTTGTGACAACTGAACTGTGCCAGGCAGACCGAAGGGGAGTGTAAAAGAATGTCCACTACTATTCCCCACAGAACCACTAATCGACCGCTTCATTGAGTAGCTTTTACTTTTAGACCTTGGATTAGAAAATTGGCTTTCTATTTTTTGTCTTCACAAGTTTCTTGAAGTAGAATAAGTTGAGAGTAAACACTGTCTGAGTTCAGCACTAGTTCATCGTGGAGACCTATATAAAAAGTAAATTTATGTATGTTCAAGATTAATCCGTTTAGCTAAATTATGAAAAAACATGTCAAGGATAAAAAGTGAGCAAAGGAAATGGAATCATCACCTTGTTCAACTATCTTTCCTTGATGAACAACTGATATGCAATTAGCATTCCTCACAGTAGTTAAACGATGCGCAACCACAATAGTAGTTTTTCCAACATGATCCTATCCAGTGCCTCCTGGACTATCCTCTCCGACTCCACATCTAATGCGCTAGTAGCCTCATCTAACAATAGTATTTTGGGATCTTTAATGATTGCTCTAGAAATTGCAATCCTTTGCTTTTGTCCCCCTGAAAGCTGAGCACCATGTTGTCCTACCATTGTGTCATAACCCTGGTACGAGATAAAAGTAAATATAAGTTCTCTTCTCAAATGGAAAAAGTTAAAACTCCACACAACAATATTTTTCCCGCACATTGGGCAACTTATCGATGAAGTTTGCTGCATTGGCGAGCTCAGTTGCCCTCTTGATATCCTCAATTGTTGCATCTTCTTTTCCATATGTTATATTATCTTTAATTGAGGTCATAAAAAACAATGGCTCTTGGCTAACCAGGCCAATTTTACCTCTTAATGAGTCAAGTTGTAAGCTCTTTATATTAATCCCATCGATTAAAACCTCACCAGCCTATGGATCATAGAATCTCTCTACAAGACTAATCACGGTTGACTTGCCACTCCCACTCTCCCCTACTATAGCCATTGTAGTGCCACTGGACACATGTAATGAGAATCCATCAAATATGAATTGATCCGGCCTTGCAGGGTAGCTAAAGTACACATCTTTCAGCTCAACATCACCCCTTATGTCATCTATTTGTTTACGAGTCTTGTCGTCAGGGTTAATTTCTGGTTTCCTCCCGATTGTTGTGAACAATCTATGTGCTGCAGACTGTCCGCCTGAAAAGGCTGTCATACAGGGGGTTGCATTACCTAAAGATCTAAGAAAAAATGGGTATTAGGAACAATTAGTAATGCAATATAAGCATCTTTATAATATGAAATCTAGATTAGTTTAAGATAAAAGAACTTACGATGCCCCAGTCATGATAGAAAATAAGATGGTGATGACTTGACCTCCTGTATATCCTTTTGTAAGTACCAACTTTCCACCGTACCATATGGCTAAACCATAGCTACAGAAGAACATGAAGAAAACGGAACCCATGCCAAAGCCATTAGTAATTCCTTCCTCAACAGCATTCTTGTACGCCTTGTGTATGTAGTTACTGTAGCCTGCTTCTCCCCATTAAATGAAACAACCTATTTAAAGATAAATTCAAAATCATACATTGTGAGTACACAAAAGCCCACACCTCCTTTTACGAATGTTTACAACATCCATTATTTAAATAGGTATGTGAATTTAACTTACTGTTTTGATGGATCCAATAGTCTGTTGGACAACATTTCCTGCATTACTATATGATTCTTGAGCTTTGGTAGATATTTTCGATAGTACCATTGCCGCTACTCCTGCAGCAAATACAACTGGAGCTATGGAGGATAACAAGACAAGAGATAAGAGCCATCCTTTCACAAAACCTATGATGAAACCCGCAATGAAAGTAGCCACAAGGTTTTGGAACTTGCCAACCTGAATAGTTTCACATCACACATTTAATGAAATTTTAATTTGAGTCCGAATATAATAAATAAAATTATTTTTGAGCTTTTTAGTTGAATTTAAAAAATCTAACCTTCTCACCAATAGCATCCTGAAGTAGCACAGTATCACCTGACATTCTTGAAACTATCTGCCCAGGTGTCATTTCTACATCAAAGAATGCTATATCTTGTCTCAAGACAGATTTTAGGTACAAAGATCTAATACATGTCGCCTGTCTTTCACCGGTAGTTGTCCAACATGACACCTCTGCATACGCAACAAGTGGGCATTCAAGTTACCGTAACGTGAACGGATCATCACTATATGGCTTACCTATGATTCCATTTTTTGGTTGTATCACACGAAACAAAATACCCCATTTCATATGTTGGAAACTAAAACATTAACACAATTCATACTATCAACAACTTGTGGAGATGAACATTATATAGACAGACTGGAATTTGCACCTTGAAAATAGCTTACAAATTTCAAACACTAGTATGTGCATTATCTGCTATTTTCTAAAACATGGCAAGGATGCATGGTCAACAACTAGCTATATCTTATTAGGCAATCTAGAGTTTAAAACATATATGAATAGGTTGACAAGGTATGCTTATGCTCACAGAGGAAAGATACGATTGCTGCCTCAATGCCCAAGTAGACAAATTTTAGAACAACCTGCAAAAATGAAATGACAAAAGATGAGAACTATATTTTTGTATTTACCGTCTTTTTACCATGGAACATTCATGTGAAAGTAAATAAATCACACTATGTTTGTAGATAAGTGATTATGCATTCCCAAAAGCTCCCGACTTGGTAGAAATTCTATCAACCGGATGTCCCAAATAACGACCACTTGACAATATTGAGATGTGTAATTCTTGTAGACATGTGAACTTGTGTGTGTGTGTGTGTGTGTGTATGTGTGTGTGTGTGTGTGTGTGTGTGTGTGTGTGTGTGTGTGTGTGTGTGTGTGTGTGTGTGTGTGTGTGTGTGTGTGTGTGTGTGATTACATATCTCGAGTCAAAGAAGCAGATGAGGGCCATGGATTTTGGTGCAACCATATGGAAACGGGTTGCACAAGATTTATACACCATGTGCGGCCAGTGGCTTGATAATATGATAGCATATTTATGTAGATTTATATTTATGTTTTTTTTATCTTTGTTTAGATGTATCATACATGTATCAACCTTATGTCATACGTGAGAGATGTACTTTTGGTTCTTAACAAACTACACTAAAAGGTTCATATGCATCAATTGATGCCAAAGTCGGGCGGCCCCATTTTAAAGAAAAAGTACACAGTGATGTTTCCTTGCCATGTGTTATTTGTGGGGACTCTGTACTATTTGCGTATGATGAATGGGAGATTGACAACTCAAGATTTTGATAACTCAAGATTTTTTAGTTTGTTGTCATATGATAGGAATCATAAGATATCAGTTATGAATGTGTTTATGTTACATGATAGATGTTAAGAGTTTTGTTTGCCCATGTTAGAAAGAGGACACTATGAATTTCTAGTCCTAGATGGATGGATGGATGGGTGGATTGAATGGAGACCCATAGAGTAATGATGAGTGTAAATGTTTTTGGAATAATCGAGGTTATGTTACTTCAAAATATCATGAATGTGTTCACAAGTCGGCTTACGTGTTCCGACTCTATAAATGGATACTTAAATATAAATCTAACATAAGATAAAGATCTTTTCTTGGTTGATGTTAAGTGATATACTAAATACAATGGATATTCTTCACAAGCAACACTACATGTAACAATGATACCATTGTGTATTAATGAATCAAAACTTGTTCTTTGACTGCAACTTAGTACGTACATACCATTGTGTATTATGCCCTATGTTTACCTAGCTTAGTACGTACATATGTAACTTTGAAATAAATTTTGGGATTGTCGGTTCTTGTCTAACAGTAAGCGTTAAAAACCATTTTAATCATGATACTATTCATGGACATATTTATTTAATGAATCAAAATTTATAAAAATATTATCCATGGTCCTTTAGGTAAACTGATAATAAGAACTACCCGCAAAAAAAACTGATAATAAGAACAATACAAAGAAAAAACAATATGGCTCCTTGCAGATAACATAGGCTCACCGGCACCACTCCAAAAAAAAAAACTCGCCACCGGCCTTGCTTCAAGCCATTCACGCCGATGAGCCTATAGGCCAGGGGATATTGGAACAGTCGGTTTCATCTCTCTCTGTGTGTGCGTGCGTGCGTGCGTGCGCGCGTCCACACGTCTTTGCAAAGGCTACAGACTCTGTGATGGGCTTGCATGCTAGTACTTTCGCCAGTGAGTGCCTAATGCCCGGATAATGAGACTAGTTTTTTTTAGGGCAACCACATATTTAATCAATCTGCAGATTTTCTAATTAATTATGCAAATGATATGAAACTTTCTTCTTCTAATTTTCAGAACATGAAGGGCAAAGGTCCATGTCTACAGGTTGGTACATCTATGGGTGTATCAGAATTCAGTGTTGCAGAACCTATGGTCACCACAAGATGTAAGTGGGAAAAACCAGAAGTTGGTACTACAAAGATAAATGTTGACGGTTCCTTTATCCCAGAGACTGGCCAAGCGAGCATAGGCATGGTTGCTCGTAATGAGGACGGAGAGGTCGTGTTCTCGGCAGCCAGGATTTTGGATGGGTGCAGTTCGGCGGAGGAGGCAGAATTTGAAGCGATCAAAGATGCTTTGGTGTTAGCTGAATCGTGGGTGGCGGGTCATGTCGTTTGTGAAACTGATTGTCTTGAAGCGGTGAAGACCGTCAACGACTAAGGTAAAAATCTCTCAGCCTTATGCCACCTGATTAATAACATTAAGGCTATGATGGCCAGCGACCATGCTATCTCCCTTTCTTATGTAAAGAGAAGTGTCAATTGTGTAGCTCATAGCTTGGCTGCTCAAGATAGAATCAGCAAATGTGTCGGTTTTTGGTTGAACTCTGTTCATGTAACCTCTGAATCATTGGTCAGAGAAGACTGTAATTTGGCTGCTATGTAATAAAATCTCAGTGGTTTCTCAAAAAAAAATTGAGTTACATGAACAAAATATTCATAGGAAGAAAATGGATGGTGTTCTTTTTAAAATTGATTTCAAGAAGTCATATGATAAACTGGAGTGGTCGTATGAAGGGAATCAAGCAGTT
The DNA here is from genome assembly GCA_916181665.1 of Avena sativa. Lineage (NCBI taxonomy): Eukaryota > Viridiplantae > Streptophyta > Magnoliopsida > Poales > Poaceae > Avena > Avena sativa. The sequence goes on from OV702299.1 coordinate 527,188,700, forward strand.
TTTTAAAGGAGGAAGTGTCGGTATTTAGGTAAATCATTATTTTCAAACTAGAAAGGGTCTGAGATGGGATAATCCCTTGTCTCCATTGCTTTTAAATATTATTGTGGATATGTTGACTGTTCTAATAGCCAGAGCTAAAGAAGATGGTCATGTTGGTGGAGTGATCCCTCATTTAGTTGAAGAAGGGGTCTCCATATTACAATATACCTATGATATAATCCTATTAATCCTTAGTATTTTCCAACAACTGTTTGGTCTTAAGATTAACTTCATATTTTTCAACAACTGTTTGGTCTTAAGATTAACTTCTATAAGAGGGACATTTTCTATTTTGAAAAGGCCAAAGAGGAGGAGGAATAGTATAAACAACTATTTGGTTTTGAGTTTAGTTCACTTTGTTTCAGATATTTCGGTGTACCCATTCATTATAGAAAACTCAAAATCTCTAAATGGTAACATGTTGAAAGTTGTTTGATGGAAAACTTGGATGTTGGGAGGGCAAGATGCTATCATATGGAGATTGTCTTGTCCTCATTAATTCTTTCCCAACTATTCTTAGAAATATCTATTGGGGTAAGGAAGCATCTTGACTTTTACAGATCATGTTTTTTTGGTAAAGTGAAGATAATAAGCGTAAATATAAGCTAACTAAGTGGAACATTATCTGTATACCTAAAGACCAGGGGTACTAGGTATTGAAGTACTCGATGTTAAGAACAAATGTTTACTCAGCAAATGGTTGTTTAAGTTAATAAACAAAGAGGGTATGTGGCAAGAGTTGCTACATAATAAATAATTGTGCCAAAAGACTTTGGCTTAGGTACAAAGTAAAACGACAGACCCACCTTTCAGGAAATGTCTCATGGAAGTTAAGGATGAATTTTTAAGAAAATATCTTTTTAAAGTTGGGAATGGTACATTAAGGTTCGATTTTGGGAAGATACATAGTTAGGTTTAACACCGTTAGCTCAACAATACCCTTTCTTGTATAATATTGTAAAGGACCAACCATCACATTTTGCCATCAACCCTGAGACGCTGCCAAGAAGGTTGTCGCCAGTGTGAGCGTAGAGTTGACATAGATTTATTTGCCCGCGCACCTCCCCCACCACCCCAACTACACCCCACAGCATATAGGCCCTAACCCTAACTACTAGGAAAAAACGAGGTTCCCCCTCCCTCCCACCGCTAGAGCGACAAGCGAAGGGAGAGGGAACTAGCGCTCTTGTTGGCTGAGATCTAGAGAGAATTGGTCGCTACCACCTGTTTCCGTGAGGGAGGAGAGGCGGAAGCAATTTTTGTTACCCCATAGCTGACTCGCTAGTTGCAGCAGGTGGCTCAACTAGTTCTGATCGATTAGTCCATAGCAGGGCTTGCTGAGCGCACATGGGTGCCCTGGACATGACTTTTCCGGTGGCGTCAACCTAAGATCTGGTTGCTCCCGTGATGTTGGTATAATATGAAGCCTCGTGACAAGTGAAAAGCCGCTTCACTATTTTCCCTAATCCTTCCCGTGCTGTTGGTATAATATGCTGTTGGTCCTATGAAAAATTGATGATGATGTGCGCTTTGCATATTTAGGCAGGTGGCTTGACACAATGTTCGATAGGGTGTTTTGTGTATTCGGAGATGCTTATCTTTGCTTTGCGTATTCTTCGGCATAGATCATGGCTTGATATGGAATATGATGATCTGGGTTGCATGTTGCACATGCCCTTAGAGACATGAGCGACCTCCTTTTGTAGGTGGTATCTTGGCTGTACTACACTGACCATAATGTACGATGTGCCATGGTCTATTGGAAGGGGTGTGGGGCCATCCATGTCCTTGATCTCTTGTTGGTTGTAGGGTATTGGGTAATGGTCATTGTTGCGTGATTTATGGTTGACATCCTCCGGGCGAAGGCCCTTCTCTATTTTTATCGATGTCGAATGACATTCTTCGATGGGACCAACTTTTTGAATGAGATAATAAAATTTCGAACACCCATGATGCTATGAAACATCAGATGGGTCTAACAACTCAAGACCGGAAAAAGGGCATTTTCCTATGGAGTGGATCCATTTCTTCCAACATGCCCTCAAGAAGGAGAGATGCATGTAAATTGATTTTGCACTCATAATTTTTGTATTTAAATCTTCATATTTATCTTAGAACAACCATTACTTGTTTTATATTTTGTGCTTTGTGGGAATTTTAGTTGTAATCTGTTTCTGTTGAGCCCTTACACATCATCACCCGCCTTTTGCAGCTAAAATGGACAAGAATAATGAGTTGTTGTATTTGGAAATCTACAAGACATCTTCTCAACATTATCTCAAATGAAGATGTTACCAGCATGATTGTTTGTTTCTAGTTGATCCAGTCAAATTTTCATTTTGAATTATATCAATCTAAGGTTGTACGCGACTTATAGTGCCAAATTACCAAATTAGCACATTTGAGATAAGTAAATAGAATGTAAGGCGAACGTTGGTACATGTATGAATACTCGTACTTGTGCTCATACCACCTGCAGTCGGGATCCCACTATTATCTTTTTGAACCCTAGAAAAATTGAAATATGATACCATACTTTGCAAAGGAGATAAGGGAGGTTATTGTTTAGGTCCACAAAAATTATCTTAAACCTCCAAGATACCCAATGAAGGAGGCCTCAATCTCATATATCCATAGGAATTTGGATCCTCACCAAGCCTCAACATCGAAGATTCATTGTATACTTAAAGGGATATCAAAGGAGGGGATGAGGAGGAAGAGGGGAGCCAGTGCCATCCAATAAGAGATCCAGCATATGGGTCGGTGCCACCATCGTCCCCGATGATGCACTACCATCACTGCCAATACATAGCTCCGTGATGGGTGCTAGTCACATATGAACCCCCATTTTTATGTAATGTTAAAATTTGGGGAATTTATTGGTTTTAGGTTGAGGTCATCTAGTACACCAAGTTAGCATGTGCTTGTTTTCTTTATGTTTATGTTGTATCTTGCGGATTTCCGATATTAGTGATTAGGGATGTCCAATCCATCGGTGCGTGTTGAGACATTCAACCCCCAATCCACAAACTGAGAAGCTGTGTGTGGGTTTTAGTGAACATTTGGTTTGTTTAGGATATAATGGTTAACCAAGAATCCTAGTGCACATTTCTATTCTGCAAGAACATAATTACTTCACTCGTTGTAGAAATGGTTAGTGACTATAGAAGGGTATGTTTGAGGACCCTTTTATGAGAAATATATGAAAGGTAATGCTATTTGGGAAACTATCCCATGTGTATTAGACTGGTACAACCCATTTCGAAATTAGTACTAGTCTAGCAACGATCTAGACACCACATTTCATGGAATAAGTTTTTGTTATTAGTTTCCTTATTTCCATAAACTAGCATGATGGCCCTCGCAAATGTGAGGGCATCTTCTATAATGTGTCAAAATTGACTGAGAAACATCGGTTTTAAATTATATAAATCTATAATCATCATAAATTTTTTCCTAATAAATGTTATGTGTGCCTCAAACATTTTAAGTATTTTAATGTCAGAACTCCCTATGATTCGTATGCAGATGTTTGTTCTTCTCATTCACTTTCTCTATTCTAAACTAAATGAGCAGTTCTACATGTTAGTTTTCAAGATCCAAAATTCACAGTCATTCTCATGTGGAAGCACATACCTGTTTAACAACACCAAATTGCCCACTTCCATGCAAATCCTTCATCGTGTGGCTCAATCCAATTATAGCATTATAATCAAGTTCCCGTTGTGAAGTTAAATCATAAAGTTATATATGTCAATATTTCACCCCTCAGTCATCTCATATTCCGAAGGTAGGGTTGTACCAGAACTTTTCAGTACACATTTATACACAATATAAGTAGCTAACAAAAAAGAACTAAGCAATTTTCTATTTAGCTTTATGCCTTCAGCTGCCGCAAGCATCTTTCATGGCTTGTCTCTTCTTGGATGGCCGTGTTAGTGTGTCGCTAGCTAGCTGCATTGTATATGATTAAGAAGATCTAACGTTCTTATATGTATCGGTATAATTATGGCGGATGTATCTGTTGGAATTTTTCAACAGTATCATATGTGAATTTAAAATTTTCCTGTGTATTTTGAGCACCAACCTTGTGTTGACATGCATGTTTGGGATACAATTTCCACATACCCCTTGAGACGAACTGCCGAGATGAAGGTATTAGATGTTTACTGGTATTTTTTGCGTAGGATTATGAAGACCAAATATATTTATCCTCCATTTCCATAGGGCACGACTAAGCCTGCATGTATGAAGATCTATAGTTTGTGACATGCTGAGTTATAGTTATAGTTATAGTTATGTTAATCCATTGGTTTTGATCTAGTTTAGGCATAGTTATGTAGATGTATAGGTTGTGTTCTCTTAATTTAAAATATGGTTCATTAGACTGATTGATCCATCCATTGTTGATGAGAATTTTTGGCATGTCTCTCCTTCGACCATATTGTTGTTTATATATATAATATTTTCATGTATGAATTTTTACATTATGAAATATTAATTTTAAAATATTTATTTATTTTCTATGATGATAATCTTTATGTTGTGTATGTTAAAATATGGACCAAAAACTTACGATCTTGTTATTTCACCTTTCCCATATGAGTGTAGAACTCTCAAAATATTTATCTCCAAAAAATAAGACCTGTGGCAGGTGATAATCTACTGTTTAAATATTCTCTGGGTTGCCTTGCCTTCACCACCCCCTATGGGTGGAGCTAGCATGTAAAGCATTCGTGTCAAATGAAAAAAAAATTGATGCCCAATCTCTTCTAAAATTAGGAAAATACTCTCTCAAAAATGCAATGATGCAACTTTAAAAAAAGAGTGATCCCAATGATATTCGTTTTGGCCTCACCCTTGGCTAGATGGACCTCTCGCGTGTTATTCATGCACCTTCTCTATTAGGTTCATATGTTTTTCACGACAATGTCCCAACAATATGTGCACAATATTTTACCATCAGCTAGTCCAAACATCCATAAGCAATCTCTGATTGTGTACCATGGGATGGTAGTCAATTTAATCTCCGAGTCGTAAATTTTAGACCTAACCATCACAGTAATTTGAATGATGTGGATCAACGTGGTGCCTCGAAAAACACCTTTAAGGCATCAACAATGCAATGTGCTTAAGGGGCAGTGCTTAGAAAAAAAAGTTTTTTGTTAAGCATCGGTGCTTATTTATACTAGCCAGATGTCTAACTAGACAACTTTCCTACACAAATAGGCACCAGTGCTTAATAAAATAGTTGGTTTATTTTATTAAGCACCTATTTAGGCACCTTGCATTGTACGTGGCCTTATATTGCTTTTAATATATAACTAGCATGGGGGCCCTCACAAATGCGAGGGCATCACCTTATAGTTATTTCCTTTGTGTGTCAAATTTATGAGAAATATTAATACTTTCAACAATATTAAATTATTAGCTACAATCTATATGTGCTCAATGTATATCACATGCTTAGAAGACATCTTTAATCTTTATTTGTTTTTTATGTTTCTCTTTAATTATTTATAATCATGTATATTCATATTATATCAATAGGAAATTATCTAATTTTGTAACCACCAAAGATATTATGCGAATAAAAAATTAGAGTTGTAGGGAACATATTTAATCATCTTTACTTTTCATACAAATGATGATTGTCATCTATCCATAGTAATGATCATATGTCTTATTTGCGTGTCATACTTTATTTTCACAAAGAATCAAGGTTAGATCTCTGACTATCCCATGGTGTTTAAATCAGATGATTAAGACGAAAAGTAGCTTTTTATTTCAAATTGGTTGTAGTCTACAGAAGATTTTGTAAGTCCGTAATCTTATTAATCAAAAATTCGTCCTTATAGTTTATGCATTATATCAAAAAACATGTTTCCAGTTATATTAATTTTTAGTACAAGTAATAATATATATCATGGTTCTACAGTGTGCAAGCACATGGTGAATTATCTACCACCAAGACTCCTTGCACCGCTCAACCTATCTCTTTAGGTCAACAAAAAATATGTGGATCTCAACTCAATTGGAAAAAACTCATCTAGTTTACATTCTAACAAAATAGAAACTTGTAAAATTATATCTAGAAATATTTCACTTCTGATCATATCCTATGTGCTAAGGTATCACTGTGATTAGTTGTTTAAATGCAAATATGATGACCTATTGGGTCTGGCATGTACGGATATCAAGATCTGTTGGTTCTGGTCTACTAAGGAACACGGTCCACATTACTTTCTTTGGTCATGTTTAGAATACCTTTTATCACAAATTTGTCGACATTACTTTCTTCCGTCATGTTTTAGTAATATATTTTATATATCTATAGAAATAGCATGCCATTTATTTCTAATGGATGCAATAATATGTTTAACTATTTTTATTGTCAATTTTTTTAACTATTTTTAACACTGTCAATGTTAAACCTACTCGTCAATCCAGTCATTATATGCTCTCGCTCACTTATGTTTGTGGTTTGATGTAACACAATGATACTGTCAAGGATGACATAGTATTGACATCTTAGTCTGTCACCATTTGTTACGTGATTGTAAATTTCAATAACATGTGGCAAGTAGTGTTTCTATGGTACATGGTGCCTCCGACGTTAAAGTGTTGTATTATTTCTGGTCTCAAAAAAGTTTTGCAATATTTGCTGATTTTATTTTTTGAGCGGATATATTTGGTGATATATGCATAGATGTACGTACATATGAGTCTAATTTTAAATCTTCTCATAATATATTTTATTCATGCGAGGCTCCACCGTGTTATGTAGGCACATGCAAGCGCTCATATGCTAAAATTGGATGGTACACATATAATTTGGAGTTTTTCTCACCGACCGTCAGATTTGGAGTTGGCTTGACTTATTAGGAAATAATTAGTTTGGAGTTTATTTTTGGAAAATGATATGGATTCCCCGGACGATGGGGGGTTCCCGTCGTCCTCCTCCCCCCAAAATCGCCCCAATTTTCATTTTTGCTGCAAAACGGCTCGTTTTTGCTACATATGTCCCTGCTTTTGCTTTCGAAGCTAAAAAAACGGTTCGTTTTAAAAATAGAACGTCTCGCCGGAGATCTCGCCGGAGATCATGCAGTAAAAAAATTATGCTAATGCAGCAAAACCGACTTCGTCGGAAACTTTTTTTGCTGCATGGTCTCCAACGAGGGTCATCAACGAGTTGTTTCCGACGATGTCTCCGACGAAGACGGTTTTGCTACGTTAGCATAATTTTTTTGCTGCATGGTCTCCGGCGAGGCCTCCGGTGATGTCTCCGGCGAGACGTTCTATTTCTAAAACGAACCGTTTTTTTTTGCTTCGGAAGCAAAAACGGAGACATATGCAGCAAACGCTGGATGTTTTGCAGCAAATGGACACGTGTCAGCACGGAAAGCAGGACGATGGGAGCTCTCCCATCGTCCGGGGGGCGCCTAGCAGTTTTCTTTCTTTTTCCCATGACCGGTCAGCTTTAGAGCATGTGGTTGCTATAAATTGTATCTTTTAATTTTGATTTTTGAGGCGAATAAAACATGCTGTAGTGTCTAGCGTCGATACGATTTAGCAGTCTATCCGCGGCCGGATGGTTGTAAACGCGATAGGGTAGGAAACGTTGATTAGTTTCACGTTTGCCACCTAGTGTCATATTGCGATCAAGTTGGAGTTGTTTTTCTGTTAACAATTGACACGGACCTGGTCAAATATTTTTTTTGACACGACTGCTCTTTTGTTTTTGGAACTGCACGATCTACTACTTGGTAAGGTGCATCACGATATAGGCCCACAATAAAGACGTGACAGCCGAGCCAGAATTGCATCATGCCAACCAAATATACTGTTACAAAATTACGCTAATTATTAATATTTAGTTAAATCCTAGCCTTATATTTTAGATCTGACTATCAAAAATAATCTAGACGATGTGGATCAACCTGATGCCTCGAAACACAACCTTATATTACTTTTAGTATATAAAATAATAAATAGATTGGTTGCTCTCCATTGTTAAGTTATTTGCCTTAGCAACCAATAAAGTAAAATATCTTCAAATTAACCACGGTTTGAGTGCAAGGGCGGTTGCGGGGTTGGTAAACGCCTCCATTTGCTCCCGAGGTTTGATTATCTTTGGCCTAATACTTGTCGCCAAACGTATTACGGTGTGCCGGGTCAGCCATCAAGGCACACATGAGGATATTCCCAAAACTAACCAGCACTAGATAACGGTTTTTTCACCATAGAGAGTGGGCAACATGAGGATATCCCTAAATCTAATCATCACAAAATAACCCGACCTTGCAACTTTGATAGTGTCTCCGATACGCAACTTTGAATACTATCAATTATTATCACACGTAATACTCCCCCCAAAAATATGTGAAATGCAATAGTATTATGAAATCAAATTCTCTTATAATAACACAGAATTAATTATTAGTTCCGCATGACGAAACTAGCTAGCTAGTAGAACTTGTAAGGATGTCATGTAATAATATCTCTACGAATGTGGATTGGGCTAGAGACTAGTTGCAGAGAACATATATAGTTGAGATGAGGCCTGGCATGGAATGTGTTGGAGTGGCTTATTAGATCGAAGGAGATTGGCCAGGCTAGAGACTAGTTGCGGCTTACTTTGTTGACCCTCTGTAGGACGGTGGCGGTGGTGGCGCCCCCGAAGGCATCGATGACGTCGCCGAAGAGGAGCATCATGAGGGGCTGCGACATGCCGTTGGCCAGCGCGGCCACGGTGCCGACGAGCATTAGCAGCAGGTCTGTGCGGTCGGCGTACCGGAACATGCCTGTGAAGGGCACCTTCTTCTCGTGCCAAACGCTCCCTTCCTCCCCGTTCGTCGCAGCTGCCGCCGCCGCCGCGTCCATTGCAAGCTTTAGATGTGTATACAGACTACAGACCCCACCCACCGCTTTGCCTATATATAGCCTGCTGGTTGTCACTTGCTGCAGGGTGGTGTGTATATATATATGCTGGGCAGGAAGCAGCTCTGGAGGCAGCATAGCTTGTGTGTGCGATGCAAGGCATTGGGAAGCTTCCTGCGGCCGCACGTGCTTAATTAGTTTTACGCGAGATGTTGATCACTAGTACTCCCTCTGATCCATATAACTTGTCGTTGAGACGGATGTATCTAGCACTAAAACATGTCTAGATATATTCATTTTAGTAACAAGTAATATGGATCGGAGGGAGTAGTACAAACCAGTGAGCGCTGTCGTAGTTGGTGAGTTACCTGCTACGCCTTCTTATGGTTTTCTAAATTACAGCAAGCCTCCAACGCCAAGTGGTTGCCTGCGCTCCAAGGAATGGCCGGCAGAACAGGTGAATTATGATTAAGTAACAGATATGTAAATGCAACTTGAGACTAAGTATATGTAAGTGCAACTTGAGAGGACTAACAGGTGACCACCGGATACACAACAAGCGCAACTTGGACATATATAGCAACTGCCTGCGTCTATGATCGCGCGTGTATGCTATTCTAAGACACTCTTGATGCTGAAACCCAATTAAAGTGGGAAGGATAACAAAGATCAGAGCCATGCCTAGCCGCCGGGCGATGAATCCATTAGGACAATCATGACATTCGCAAGAAGGAGCAAGATCAATTTTTTATTTTCGAAAAGAAATGTTAACGTCTGGGCTCTGGCCTTTACATTTCTCGGTATCTTTATTCTTTTATTGAACAAGATGCAAGACAATGGAGCAAAAGCACCCACTTACAAGCATATATAGTAAATGAAGTAGACAACAATGAAATAACCATCAAAGATGAAAAAAAAATCACCATTAAATTGCTATATTGTACCATGAAAAACGTCCGGAAGAACACATAATACATTCGATCCGACATTGTTGGGTCTAGCATTCGTGACAGAAGGAGGCGCCGCCTCTTCTGGCTAGTGTTCGCGACCCTAGCGTAGACTCCCTAGAATGTGAGGATCAAGATGGTGATTGAGTGAGTCTACCCTTATCGTGTGTCTGGTCCCACTTTTCTCTCGCTTTCTTGCAGCAGTGGTCCCCGTTGGTGAGGCAGCGTGATCGAGAGGTTCTAGACGACACCATCTTGGCTCTGAGGACGGCGGTGCTCCCCTTCTCGGCTCCTGACCGCATGTGACTGCGGCTTCCACCTCTCGAGATGTGTGTTGTTGTGGCCCCATCTTTCTTTTTATTGTTGGGATTTGTTGTGCTGTGGTCCCAGCGGACTCTAGTGTGCGGTTTTGTCCTTGTTTGGCTTCTGCTGCTGGTGGTATTTGTTGACGCTCGATTGTATCTGGATATTGCTTTATTTATAAAGCGGAATGCATGCCTTAATTGGTCCTATCTTTCAGGGTAAAAAATCAGGGTCTGGTCTTAATTGGTTGTTTTTGGCAATCGCCTTGTTAAAGGTATTCGTTTTGAAAATATGGACTTTCTTCATGATGAAAATCTAAATCTTTGATCGGGAGATGACAGCCTCTGCGGCCTAAATCCATCTAATTGATATCATTTTTGCAGATATGACGGCCTCTGCGGGGTGAAGGTATTGTAAAAAAAAGCTGGTGATGGCAGTTTTTGAAAAGGAAAATGATCACAATTCGCCGGACGATGGGGGTCAACATCGCGCTGCATACGACCAGTAGCGGGCTCCACCTTATCTCATCCTTTCATTCTCCTCCGAATGAATCTAGACAACGCACTACATCCATTCGTCCTCCGCGCTGCATGGAACCAGTCGACGAAGCATGCTGCCTTACTCCACTCGCCCGCCGCCGGCCGACACCGCCCTGCTGTGTGCGCCATCACCGCGCCGTCCTGCTGCTTCGCGGCTCTGCTGCGTCGCTGCTGCGTTCCTGGAGACAACACGACACCCGTGAAACTGCTGCGTCGTGGTCGCGTGCGACGCCGGCCGGCGTCACCCTGAAACTGCTCGTGGGACCACGTGCGGATGAATGAGTTGTTGTCCACCTTGGTGCCTCGGCTATCAGGGGATGCCTAGAGATTCTACAGATGGCCGACACTGCTACATGAGACGGACACATCTGCTGCAAGCTTGAACACCATGGCCGCCGCTTCTGCAAGTCCTCAAGGCCGCCTAGGTCTTCGATTTTGCTATATTGATATATTTTTTTGCTATCTCTGTTTTTTTGTTTTGCTACAATATCATAAAAAATTTGCTACAAGTTCTCCGACGAGATCTTTCGGCTAAATTCTCCGGCGATGTCTCCGTCGAAGTAGGTTTTTTGCTACATTAGAAAAACTTTGTTGCTACAACCATCTTGTGGTTTTGCTACAACAATGTCAACTATTTGCTACAAGGTATCCGGCGAGAATCACCAGCGAGTTTTTCCGACGATGTCTCCGGCGAAGTCAGTTTTGCTACATTAGCATAATTCTTTTGCTGAATGGTCATCGGCGAGGTCTCCGGCGAGACGTTCTATTTCTGAAACGAACCGTTTTTTGCTTCGGAAGCAAAAGCGGGAACATATATAGCAAACGCATGATGTTTTGCAGCAAATGGACACATGTCAGCATAGGAAACAGGACGATGGGAGCTCCCCATCATCCGGGGAACGCATAGCACTTGCCTTTTGAAAACGTGGTAAAACCATATTGCTTTTTTTTGTTACAATCACGACAAGAAGATAACGAAGAACGAAAACAAAAAACACAACAAGGGGACACAGATTTAACGTGGAAAAACCTCTCCAACAAAGAGAGGAAAAAACCACGGGCGCCAGCGAGCGAAACTTCACTATATCGAGGAGTGTTTACAAACGCCGATGATTTCACAGATGCAACTCATCCCAATCGGCGGCTTACAAGGGGTTTATATATCGGTGGAAACCTAGGTCTTCGACGATCCGTACCGTACGGCCTCGCTTCACTCGTCTGAAGTTGGCCTATACTTTGTAGAATTTGGATCAACATATAACAAACTCCACCTTGAGACAAATTCCTCCTTGTAGCATCAGCAGTAACCATCTCCCTGAACAAACAAAGCAAATACTTTCGGCGCCAATAGCCACTTGGGCTAATCAGTTAAACCAACTAAGTTCGAGCAAAGCTCAAACTTAGCAACAGGAACATGTTTAGTCATCATATCAGCAGGATTATCATGAGTGCTGATCTTGCATACCTTTAATTTACCTTGAGCAACAATGTCTCTAACAAAATGGTACTTGACATCAATGTGCTTAGTTCTCTCATGGAACATCTGATCTTTTGTAAGGTATATGGCACTTTGACTGTCACAAAACAAAGTAATGCAAGAATCATCTCCACAAAGCTCAGCAAACAAACCTTTCAACCAAACAGATTCTTTGCAAGCTTCAGCAATAACCATGTATTCAGCTTCAGTAGTAGATTGTGCAACAACAGCCTACAATGTAGCCTTCCAGCTAACAGCACAACCACCAATATTAAACACATAACCTATGAGGGATCTTCTCTTATCCAAATCGGCAGCAAAATCTGAATCTACATAGCCAACGAGTCCCTCACCGGTCCTGCCAAACTTCAAACAAGCATTGGAAGTGCCAAGAAGGTACCTGAAAACCCACTGAACAGCCTTCCAATGTTCTTTACCAGGATTAGCCATGTATCTACTTATCAAACTCATAGCATATGATAAATCAGGACGAGAACAAACCATGGCATACATCAAAGAACCAACAGCACTAGAATATGGCACCTTTGACATGTACTCAAACTCTTCATCAGTAGTAGGACATTGAGAAACTGACAATTTAAAATGAGGAGCAATAGGAGTACTAACTGACTTGGCACCATCCATATTAAAACGATGAAGAACTTTCTTAATGTAACTTTGCTGACTAAGAAATAACAAACCAGATTTTCTATCTCAGGTAATCTCCATACCTAAGATCTTCTTAGCAGCACCAAGATCCTTCATTTCAAACTCACTACTTAGGTGTGCCTTCAAAGTAGTGATTTCTTTCATGCCCTTGGCAGCAATTAACATATCATCAACATATAGCAGCAAGTATATAGGTGACCCATCAACAAACTTTATATAAACACAACTATCATATTTAGATCTCTCAAAACCATGTGAGATCATAAATGAATCAAACCTTTTATACCACTGTCTTGGAGATTGCTTTAAGCCATAAAGAGACTTCTTTAATTTGCACACAAAATCCTCTTTACCAGGCACTATGAACCCTTCTGGTTGGTCCATGTATATTTCCTCATCAAGCTCTCCATGTAGAAAAGCAGTCTTGACATCTAACTGCTCAAGCTCAAGATCACGCATAGCCACAATACTAAAGAAAGTATGAATGGAACTATGCTTCACAACTAGAGAGAACACATCATAATAATCAATACCTGGAATCTGGCTGAATCCTTTTGCTACTAACCTTGCCTTGTACCTTGAAGGCTCTTTGGGAGACAAACCTTCCTTTTTCTTGAAGATCCATTTGCAGCGGACCGCCTTCTTTTGTTTAGGAAAGCGCACAACATCCCATGTGCCATTTTTCTCAAGCGATTGCATCTCTTCTTGCATAGCAGAAACCCACTTCTCGCGGTCAACGGATGCAATGGCTTCATTATATGTAGCAGGTTTAGAATCGTTCTCCACCTGTTCAGCACAACTCAAAGCATAATGTACAAGATTACACTCTTCAATTAAACGAGGATGAGGACCACAGTTACGCCTCGGTCTATCAGCAGCAATGGACTCATGTGGCTGCTGCAAAATAGTAGGTGAGTGCTGAACAACAATATCATCAATGTTTTCCTCATGTGTATCTTCAATGATAGCATCATTATCAATAGTTTTCTGCAGGTTCTCCACCTGCACATTAACTCTCTCCTCTCCAACAGCAACAGGAGAGGTATCTGATGGCAAGCTATCATGATACATAACGGACTCATTGAAAACAACGTTTCTACTTAGCAAAATCTTTTTAGTTTCAGGATTCCATAGTTTATATGCTTTAACTCCTGAACCATAACCAAGGAATATGCACTTAACAGCTGTAACACCCTCAGAATCGACCCTATGCAAGTTTCAGCGATTCCCGCCAAATCCACATAGAAACGATTCAAAGGTGCCCACCAGGCACTTTCGTGCGGGTGGAAAACGAAGTAATACCATTACACAATAGTCCACGATGGAACCCACAGAACAGATATATACGACAACGACTCCATGAGTCAAGAATATAGATATACAGTACAAAGATCCAAATCACCTTGAAAACGATACAGCGTCCGAGTACGAACAAGATGCAAATTGAGCTAAGAGCCCTAAAGAATAACCAATGGCGTCCATAACCATGCCCAGGCCAAGCCGGAAGGGTAACCCTGCTAACGACGTCGATCTCAAAACCTGCTTAAACAAAAGGGGTGCCGACAAAGGGCAAAGGAAAAAGAGAGCGGTCAGTACTGAGGCCAGTACACGGCGAGACTAGAATTCGGCGGTCCTCGCCTACATAGGTATGGTGGACTGAAGCGGCAGCGCAGCATGCACTAAACAACCTATAGAGACTCAATACAACTGGCGGATATCAGATAGGGATAAGAAGGACCTATTCGGATCCAACCTGAAACTAACACCAAGCATACCCATCCTGGTATTTCTCCCTCGAGACCAACAAGGAAGTCAACCTAGGAACTCACACAGTTGGTAGTTTTATTCATTCTGTTATAGTTGCAGCATTTACTAGTCAGATATAGATAGCATGAGTCATCCTGATATAAAGCAGTGGGCAGTTTTAGTTAACCATTCCGTTGTAGTTGTAGTACTTACTAGTCAGTTACATATAGCATGAGGCATCCCAAAACCCAGCAGTGGTTGGTACTTTTATTTAGCCATTCCGTTGTAGTTGCAATACTTACTAGTCAGATACAATGGTAACAGGTGACAACTCAAACCAGCAATTGTTGGCACTTTTATTTAGCCATTCCATTATAGTGAAGCTAATTACTAGTCATTATAAAGTCAAATTTATAGCACTACTTTAGTTATAGTTGTCTATGATCGAGATACTGTGCTCCAAGTTGTCCATAACCGCGGACACGGCTTTCAGAAAGTTTTACCCTGCAGGGGGCACAAATAGCAACACACGCACGATCAACCTCGAGAAAAACCAATAAAAACCCAACGAGGCATCACGATAGAGCAATTGCAAGATTCATATAAATTTCAGGGGGCCACCCCACCAAGCTACCCGCGACGAAGTTGGCCGGCTCCGAAACGGATCCAGAGGTTTGTGTCAATGGCTGTAAACGACTGGGAACCCGAAAGTGTGACTGGGCTTGTCGATACCGCGGAAACATTCCACTTACCTAAACAGTACAGGCGCTCCACGCGCAATCATAAATAAAGCAGTAAAGCATGGCATAAGTACAGGATAGTAATAAATCCCCAAACTACTTTGTGGCCCCAAGAAATAAATATGACTCAAGCTCTGGCTAGGGGGATTCATGGTCCCACATGCGGATAGTGCGAATATTCAAAGAACAGGTATCAAGTACTCGGGGTCCTACGGGACACAAGTGGACGGTTAAAAACCAAATAACATCTATTGCCCACCTGTGCCTCTGCATTATTTACCTACTTTCAATTTTAGTTATTAAACTGTAATTAAAGCCATGATCATCTCCAACATAAAGCATACGGCAATCTTCCAACAACCGTGGTATTTGATGACACACAACCGCACTTGAGCAAGCGACTAGGACACGCAAGTCCAACTATCTACCAAACAACAGGTAATAGGATGTGTCCAAGGCAATATAAGGCTGCAAGGGGATATCACGGGTACGAAAACTAGAGCATCGCACATAGATAGCAATAGATCAACAGGAGGAAATAAAGACTATAAAAGTAAAATAGGTAGAAAGAGGGAGAATGCTCGCCTGAAAAACATTGCCGAAGGTTCATCCAAAGATCGGGTCGACACTCCGGATACAATATTTAATACTACGGCAGAAGATCGGGCATGATGCATGTATGATGTATGACATGGCAAGTATGCGATGCAATTAGGCCATATTAAGCGGAATCGGGGTCCCGACAATTATTAAGTTCATGTTGTTTAGATACCCCACATTTTAAATGTTGTCTTAACATGGCAAAACATAGCATCGGTTTGCTACACAAATTTAAATAGAACCCATATAAGACTAGATTCGTCGGCATATGGACTCCATATTTAATTATGAGGTGAATCGGCTTAATGCCCCCAAACCACACAAATATGCATGCGAGTATGAATAATTTAATATGCAACAAGTGATAAATATCATATTATAAAAATAGGGTCTTAGAAAGGGATGACACATTGGATCGACGATCTTGGGTTCGATGTGGGTTGGGTTCGGTCTCGCCGGGATCGGTCTGCAAATCCAGTAACAGGGGTCTTCGGTTTCCATGAGGAAGCTCTTGTGGATTCCTGACTTCGATTGTCGAAGGTAAACTTTTCTCGACATCGGTGGCCTTGTCAACGAGAAGATCTTGACGCATCGGAATTTTGTCGACGAAATATCTTGACGAGCCAGAAGAATAGCAATTGTGCGGGGTTTCAGTACTATTGGATGGCATCACCACATCTCGAGGGAATATGAACACAACCCACAACTACTGCTACACTTCCTCTCGCGTCACCACATATGCAGCAACGACACCAACTCGAAATATCATCTGTAGCAACCGTGGAATATACCAGTGCTTTGCGTCGGGTAGAAAACAGGGGCATGCAAGGACGGAGGTCATGGCGCGGTCAGCGAGGAGGACACCGGGCTCCAGTTGAGGCAGCAGAGCGACGTACTGGGACGCGCGGCTAGGCGCAGACACGAGGACGTCCGGCACGACGGTGGATGCGCGGGTGATGAGGGGGAGGCCGACGGTGGCTCGACGATGGCAGGAACTGGCGGAGAGGTTCAGGCCTAGGGAGGCCTCGCGCGGAGGAGGCGCTCTACAGGAAGGTGACCCGCGGAGGCGGAATGCCAGGTTGTTGCGGCGGCGGGGTCTCCCCAGACGAAGGTCGACGGCGGCCGGAGGTGTGGTCGCTGGCGGGGAAAGGAGGAGGCCGAGGCGCTGCGGAACTCCTCCCGGCGGCGGCACACAAGGAGAAGGAGCCGAGGACGGGGCTCTGGCGGCCGGGCGACTAGGGAGAGGTGAAGCGGGCGGAGGCCTCGCTCCTAGCGGCGGCGGGGTCCTTCACGAGGAGGCCAGGCTCTGCGGGGAAGGAGGTCGTGGCCGGCAGAGGAGCCCTGGGGTTCCAGCGGCAGCGATGGGAGCTTGCTCGGTTAGGGGGAAGAGATCCTGGCGGCGGCGAGCCACAGAGAGGGTCGCATGCGGGGCCTCAAAGGGCGCTGTCGATGGTGGACGGGGGGAGGAGCTTGTCCGGGAGTGGTGGCAGGGTGAGGTCGCTGGCGGCGGCGGATCGGGGATTGAGCAGGGAGGTTGCGGCACGATGGCCTCGCGAGGGGAGAGAGATGGGTCGGGGAGCGGAGCGAGCAGGGGCTTCAGGGTGGGCCCACGTGGGGTGTGGGGCGATGCTGTAGGTGGGGTCGGGCTAAGCAGGGTCTGTGGGGTGTGTGTATGGGCATAGCGTGTTGTGTACGCAGTGAGTGCGTGTGCTGCCGTTGTGTACGTCGCGCGCGGGTGTGTGCTCTGGTGGTTGGCGGCGGCGTGGGTAGGAATAGGGTTAGGATTTCGGGGGTAGGCAGGTTTAAGGTTTAGATTTTTCCTGGTGCTGGGTAGTAGGTGGCCGGCTGGGCTGGCCCAGTCAGCTGCCTCCCCAAGCACAAAATATTTTATTTATAATTTGTTTGTTTAATTTTTGATAAAGATTTTGTAAATAGTTTTTATCAAACAAAATATCTAGAGAGACTAGATCTTAATTTGAAATTAAAGGAGGGGCTAATTTGGAAAACAACATAGTCTTTTGCGAAATAGTTTTAGAAAAATAATATGCATGATGATGTCATGATGATGCACAGAGATACAGACAGGCGATTTCTAGTAGTGGATTTACCCGGGGTGCTACAACAGCCCTAGGCTCTAACTTTCCATTATCAACATGAGCATATGCAGTGCAGCCAAAAACTCTCAACTGTGAATAATCAGCAGGCGAACCTGACCATACCTCAATGGGAGTTTTCTTCTCAAGTGGAATAGAAGGTGACCTGTTGATGAGGTAACACGCTATGTTGGCTGCTTCAGCCTAGAAACGCCTATGCATACCTGCATTAGACAACATACAACGAGCCCTCGAGATGATTGTTCTGTTCGTGCGTTCTGCCACGCCATTCTGCTGAGGAGTATATGGGATGGTGTGATGCCTGATCATGCCATCGTTACTGCAAAACTCCTCAAACTCATTAGAACAGAATTTCATACCATTGTCAGTACTTAGTACCTTTACCTTCTTCTCAGTCTGCTTTTCAACCATAACTTTCCACTTCTTAAAAGCATCAAAAACATCAGATTTATGCTTCAGAAAATAAGTCCACACTTTTCTTGAGTAATCATCAATAATAGTAAGCATATAATTAGCACCACCAATAGAAGTCTTACGGGACGGACCCCATACATCAGCATGCACATAATCTAATATGCCTTTGGTGGTATGAACAGAAGCATTGAATTTAACTCTTTTATGCTTACCAAAGATGCAGTGCTCACAGAACTCAAACTTACTCAAGTTGCAACCATCAATCAGCTTTCTCTTGACCAACTCTGCCATGCCTTGTTCGCTCATATGCCCAAGACGCATATGCCATAGATGTGTTTTGCCACAATCATCAAAATCATTAGAAGTAACAGCAGCAGCAATACCAGACAAAGTGCTACCTCTAAGAACATATAATTTAGCAGAATTCATATCACTTATCATGTGAATAAGAGAACCTTTTGATACCTTCAGAACTCGATGCCCACCGGCATACTTGTATCCATCAACGTCCATGGTACTCAGGGAGATCAAATTTCTGGCCATGCTTGGTATGTGCTTCACCTCACTCAACGTGCGTGTCACGTCATCATGTGTCTTGATCTTAACAGATCCAACACCAACAATATGGCATGGGTTGTCATTTCCCACACGCACAAAATCTCCAGTCTGCACAGACTCATATGAACTGAACCAATCTTTATTAGAGCAAATATGAAACGAACATGCAGTATCAAGTATCCATTCATCATCACGAGAAGCACAAGCAGCAAAAACAGCTAAGCATTCACCATCAGAACTATCAGAAACAACATCAGCCTTACCAGAACCTTCAGACCTATCTTTCGGTTGGTAAGTTCCGTTTCTTTTCTCCTTATTCTGCAACTTCCAACAATCATCAATAACATGATTAGATTTCTTACAATACCTACAGAATTATCCTTTCCCTTGGACTTTGAACGACTTATACCGTCCTTGCTCTTATCTCTGTTGCCATAGTTATTGTATCTCTGTTCGGTCCTGCCACGAACCTGCAGAGCCTCAGCCTTGGATGACGACCCATCTGACCCTACCATAGTTTTCATCTTTTCCCTCTGTTTGAGGGCGTCATGTACTTCGGCAAGGGTTAGTTCATCACGGCTCAGCAATATTGTATCACGAAAATGTGTATAGGAACTAGGCAACGAGCATAAGAGTAGAAGAGCTAAATCCTCATCATCCTATTTTACCTCCATAGACTGCAAGTCTGAAACAATCTCTTTAAAAAAATATATGTGATTCATTACCGATCCACCTTCTTGCAGCCTGTGCAAGAACAACTTCATCTTCACGTTCATCTTACTGGTTAGATCCTTTGACACACAGATCGTTTCCAATTTTTCCCATAGGGCAGCAGCAGATTTCATCTCCAGTACTTCCTGCAAAATATTATTGGACAGATGAAGTTGAATCAAAGACAAAGCCTTACGGTCCTTCCGCTTCTCTTCGGTGGACCAGGTCTTAGCATCCTTTCCACTGAATCCATCCAGCGCTTCATCCAGATCAGAAGTTTGGGCGAGAATCGCCCGCATCTTCACCTGCCACAAGGAGAACCTTGTGGTGTAGTCCAGCTGTGGTAGATCAAACTTCAATGACGACATGTCGCAAACCCTAGATTAGAACCTGGGGCTCTGATACCACTTGTTACAATCGCGACAAGAAGATAACAAAGAACAAAAACGAAAAACACAGCAAGAGGACACAGATTTAACGTGAAAAAACCTCTCCAACAAAGACAGGAAAAAACGACAGGCGCCAGCCAGCGAAACTTCACTATATCGAGGAGTGTTTACAAACATCGGGGATTTCACAGATGCAACTCATCCCAATCGGCGACTTACAAGGGGTTTATATATCGGTGGAAACCTAGGTCTTTGACGATCCGTACCGTACGACCTCGCTCCACTCGTCAGAAGTTGGCCTATACTTTGTAGAATTTGGATCAACATATAACATTTTTATGTAAAGCAGGGCGGTGGGCCTGTTTGTCCAATTCACCATCTCTTGCAAGCAGCACTACTCACGCAAAATACCAAACTCGTTATCTCCACATCAAGAGCTCAGACGGCCCTAGTCACCTCCGCCGCCCTAGTCCAAACATCAAGAGCGCAAAATACTTTTTTAGATTTTTATTAGGGTTATCGTGTGAAGTCCAAACATATTCAGTTTGAAAAAAAGGAAAGACAATAAATAGTGGGCTACAACGTAACCCAGCCTGAACTAGTCACCTCCGCCGCCACATCTCTCTATGGTACTAGTTGTCACCGCTGGCCGCCGATCATATCGGGGCCTCGCCGGAGCACTGCCTTAATGCTCTCCGAACTTGCACTTGCACTTCATTTTTCCAGCGAACAATTTGAGTCGATCTGAACGATGTGGAAAACCTTTGGATCCTGTCGAGGATAATATAGAGGGAAAGCATCAAAATCAGCTACTTTTTTTGTCCCGTCCCGTTCGCGTCGTCCCCCGCGGGCACCGGGCGGGTCTCCCCCAAACCTCGCTTCCTCCTCCCCCCAGGCCCTCCTCCCCCACCATCGTTGGCGGGAGCCGCCGGGCAAAGCCCGGGCGGTGCCGGCGGCGGCGACCCTCCCTTACCCGCTCGCTCGGGGCCCTGCGCGGGGCAGTGGCGGCCGATGGCGGCGCGAGCTTGCTTCGCGGTGGCGACGCATCAGAACGACGGCGGCTCGGCGGCGGTGGCGGTGGGCGATCTCGGTGCGGAGCTATGAAGGGCGGCGGCGGACGACAGGGGGCACAGCAGCAGCCGGGCCCGATCTAGGCTAGGGCACGTCCATGGTGGGCTCAGTTTGTTGTGCTCTCTGGTTCCTTGCCATGGTGGCTGGGAACCCCGATCCGGACCAGGCGGGTCCAGATCTGGTGGCTAGATGGCATCCATAGCCATGGTTTCCGAGGTTGACTTGCACACAACACACGTGGTTATCGTGCTCGTCGGCCTCCTGCCGCCTAGGCTAGTCTTCGTGTGCCGACCTCCCCCGCCTACGCTAATGGACCCATTATGGTGGTGTTTGCTGACCCGTGGGCATGAGATCGTGGAAGCCGGGGCGACGGCCCTGGAAGGTGGTTTGTGCGGGAAGCCCTCCGGCGGAGGTGGCTATGGGAGGTAGCTCGTGGTGTTGCTCCTCAGACTGGCGGTGGTCCGGCAAGACCGGGTGATCACGAGGTCGATGGCGCTGCTGCTCGGCAGCGGGGCTCTGCCGTGGTGGATCTTCTGGTAGGAGGAGGGGAAGGGACTAGTGTTGGAGCTGGCGAGGACAGTGGCATGCTTGCTGCTGTGCGGTGGAAGGGCTTCACGCTCCCATTTGGGCTTTGGTGGGCCAGTGAGGGTCTGGTTTGCCCCTCTCGCTCCATCCGGTCGGCTACCGCCGAAAGGTGGTGGAGGAAGTTCCCTCCTGTGTGTTTCTATCCAGCCAACTCTTGCCAATGTTCCTCCTTTTTCGTTCTTTCCGGCCTCACAACGTGGGTCGCGGTGAGATGTCGGGGTTGACTGCAAGGCCATGGTGGCGTATGCTGGTGGGCGGTCGAGATTGGTGGAGCCTTCAAAGGATTTGGGAGTGTGGTTTTTTTGAGGGGTCGGGAGAAATCTTTGTCGACTAGACACCGACGTGGTGACGCCTGCGGGTGTCACCTTCCTTCATGAAGGGCGTCAGGTGTATCTCTTTCCCACCTCTTGTAGCGTACCGGGGGAAACCCTAGGAGTAGTCCGGGCAACAGCGTCGTCGTCATCGCTTCCTTCTTGGAGGTGCTGCTTGGTGCGTGACACTTCGGAGTGCTAGGCATGGTGGAAATTCTCCGGAGGGCGCAGCGGTTGCGGGTCATCCTTTGTTGTCAAGCCACTGTTGTCGGCTTTGCTTTCTCTTCTTTTTTCTTTTTAGTCTTCTTTGTTTTTTTCTTATGGGCGATGTGCTGTCTGGCCCAGCAGCGGTCTCAACTTGATTGCTATATTTATATAGCTGGGCGTATACCTATTTCGAGGATTATCGAAATCAGCTGCATAGTATTGTAGTCGTGTATGCATATACAAATTAGGGGCACTAATTAATAACCTCCCCTAGCAAATGTAGGGGAGAGAGAACCAAAAAATCCCCTCCAGCAGCTGCAGCACCCCTACCGACGTACAGGGCTTATAGCTCCCATGCGACGTCTTTACGTGGAATTGGAAGGAACGCTACATCTTTGCAAAGAATAGCTCGTATGCGACACTTCTGAAGCGGCAAATAGCTCTCGTGCGACACTTCCACTTAACCTCACGAGACCGTCAACGAATTCGAATCAGCTGAGCAGAGTAGGACCCACAACCTCTCCACGTCACGGCGGAACTCACCTGATGTCCACCTCATATCGTGGGACCCACGCTGTGGTTGAAGAGAGCTGTTGGCCCGATCCGTCCCCGCACCCGAGCACTCCCGCCACCGTTCCAGCATCTCATCCCCTTCCGTTTTCTTCTCCGGCGAGCAAGTGCGGCAACACCGGCGAGGGATGTCGAGCTCTGCTTCAGCCTCCCTCTGCTCATGGCCTCGGTATGGTGCGGTGCCGATGAGGAGGTGCCCCGATTGCCCCCGTACCGCACCCCTGAAGCGGCTTGTCACATCCACCGACAAGAACGGCAACATTGGCCGGAAATTTGTGAAGTGTGAGAGCAAGCCCAAGCAGGGAAAGGTGAGATCTGAGTGTTCCGAGCGCCAATTTCTCGCTTTTCTTTCGAAATTTCATGTATTTCATCGAATTTGGGATTTAGGGTTCATCTCTGCAATTTCAGGAACTGCCAAAATGTGGGCATTTTGAGTGGCTTGATGAGTACATCGAGAGAATTGGGGTGGAGGTAGCATCCCGGGAGCTCGAAAACCTGTCCGTGGTGGAGCAATTGGGATCTGGCAACCCTATTTCCGCTGGTCCTACGGTGGATGCGGAAGTGAAGGCCGAGTTGAAGAAGATGAACAAGCAGCTAAGGCAAATCATCGAATTAAAGAAGCAGTACAATCTGATGGCCGTTTTTTTTATTTTTGTGTA
The DNA here is from genome assembly GCA_916181665.1 of Avena sativa. Classification (NCBI taxonomy): domain Eukaryota; kingdom Viridiplantae; phylum Streptophyta; class Magnoliopsida; order Poales; family Poaceae; genus Avena; species Avena sativa. The sequence continues at coordinate 527,212,229 of OV702299.1, forward strand.
ATTTCTCTCAGATTAGTTTATCTCCTGATCATTAGTCATTAGACAGCGCAATCAGTGTTCGAGTGATGCTTTGTAATGGATGTAATGGTCTATGTCTTTGGCTTGAATAAAATGCAAGACAAATTCGGACAAATTTTGAGCCGTTCTATTTTCGAAATCAGTGTTCCTTCAGTTTCGCCAGTTTCGTCAATGTTCCTTTAGTTTCATCAGTGTGTAGGGGATGGGGAGGGGTTGAAAAGTTAAAAAAACAATTGACGAGGAGTGATTGAAAAAGGCCAGGCCCAAATAGAACTTAGCCAGGCCAAAATGGTCGTATCCAGGCCCAATAGTAACTACTTGTATATTGGGCAAAAAATAGTACTCACGTTACAATCTAACTAGGGATGTATGGATCTGCAGATACTCATGCTCAGGTCGCGATCTTTTATTTTTTGCGAAAGTAAATATATAAATGAAGGCCAAGGGCATCCATTTAACTAACAAGCCGAGCACTTTAACTTGGGCGCCCCTTTAACTTATGTAAATATGTAAATGTGTTGTTTGAAAATGAACCATGTGTTGTTTGAAAATAATCAACCATCATAACGTTAACTTATTCTTCCTTTTGAGCTTTTCTAATTTCACTCATTTTATAAATATTGCATGAGTATTATATAAGAACTTTTTTTGTGTCTTTTGTTTTATGCACTTGTTGTTTTGGGTGTTTTGACAAATGACAATACAATAAAACACAAGTCGAGTGATAACATATTATAAATATTGCACGAGTAAAACACAAGCTTTTCTAATATAGATAATAAATTAGATAACATTACATATATTAGATAACATTACAATAAAAGACAAGGGGTACAATATAGACCCTAAGGGAAACTAATCCTAAGGGCCCGGCGCCTAAACCCTGGGCTAAACCCTAACCCTAGCTACTACGTGGGTTTAGCCCGGCTGCCGGTCAACCTCGCCGCCGGGAGGCTGCCCAACTCCACTAGTGGAAAAAGGGCCATCCGTTCGCGACCCCTCAGAGCATTAGTCTCGGTTGCGCCACCAACCGGGAGTAATGCTGGCACGCGTCCCGGTTGGAGCGGGCACGGGGCCAGGGGCATGCCTCCCGGTTGATAAGGGGGAATACGTCCCGGTTGGAGCCACCAACCGGGACTAAAGGTTTGGCCACATCCACGTGGCGTGGCACGCACCTTTAGTCCCGGTTGGTGGCTCCAACCGGGACGTATTCTCCTGCCCTCTATAAATGCAACGCCCCAGCCCCCTCTGCCTCCACTGTTTTTTCGAATGGTGGAAGGCGTGAGGGGTGTGCTAGTTTTTTCTCTTCTATGCATGCATTGAAGGTGTTTGATGAAATGTTTGAGTGAAAAATCCCGTTGAATTTCTCATAGAACAAAAATATAGAAGGTGTCCGAGACGCACTTGAGCTTTCTCCTCTTTATTTCCCTCGATTGAGGTTAGCAATCTTATCTTTTCTAGGTCATTGATACAATTCATGTGTCGGTGTGAATTGGTTATTTCACTATTTATGATGTCCTGTTTTTTGATAAACTTACTTATATGGTGCAGATGAACGGTCGGGAATGGATGTACGGTGACCGGCACGTAGCCGGGTATATCAAAGACGTGGATAAATTTATCGATGTGGCTACGACAAACAAAGAGAATGGATTTATACGTTGTCCATGTGTTCAATGTCGGAACAACAAGGAGTACTCTTCCTCGAAAATCATTCGTGGCCACCTGATTATGAAAGGTTTCATGCCCAACTATAATTGCTGGACCAAGCACGGGGAAAGAGGGGTTATGATGGAAGATGGTGAAGAAGAAGATGATGATAACAACTATCATCATATGTTTCCTGAATACAGTGATACTGCAATGGAAGACAATGGCGAGGAAAGAGGTGAAGAACGGGCATTAGATGAGCCGGCTGATGAACTTGGTAGGGTCATTTCTGATTCAAAGCGAGACTGTGAAACAGAAAATGAGAAGTTGAAGTTAGAGGGCATGTTAGAAGATCACAAGAAATTGTTGTACCCAAATTGTGAAGATGGCAGCACAAAGCTCGGTACCACACTGGAATCGTTGCGATGGAAGGCAGAGTGTGGTCTAACTGACTCCTCATTTGAAAAGATGCTGAAAATAATGAAGCCGAAGTTTCCAAAACATAACGAACTTCCCGAGAGTACCTACGAAGCAAAGAAGACTCTCTGTCCTCTGGGATTAGATGTGCAAAAGATACATGCATACATTAATGACTGCATCCTCTACCGCGGTAAGGAGTATGAGAATTTAGATAAATGCTCGGTATGCAATGCGTTGCGGTATAAGATCAGACGAGATGACCCTGGTGATGTTGAGGGAGAGCCCCTCCGGAAGAGGGTTCCTGCTAAGGTTATGTGGTATGCTCCTATAATACCAAGGTTGAAACGCATGTTCAGAAACAAAGAGCATGCCGGGTTGTTGCGATGGCACAAAGAAGACCATAAGAAAGACGGGAAGTTGAGACACCCTGCTGATGGGTCACAGTGGAGAAAAATCAAGAGAGACTTCCCAGACTTTGCAGGTGACGCAAGGAACTTATGGTTTGGTCTAAGTACAGATGGCATGAATCCTTTTGGGGAGCAGAGCTGCAGTCACAGCACCTGGCCCGTGACTCTATGTATCTACAACTTGCCTCCTTGGTTGTGCATAAAGCGTAAGTTCATTATGATGCCAGTGCTCATCCAAGGCCCGAAGCAACCGAGCAACGACATTGATGTGTACCTTAGTTCATTAGTTGAAGAACTCTTACAGTTGTGGGGCAAACCAGGTGTACGTGCGTGGGATGAGAACAAACAGGAGCCATTTGATCTACAAGGGTTGTTATTCGTAACCATCAATGATTGGCCGTCTCTTAGTAACCTTTCAGGACAGACAAACAAGGGATATAAGGCATGCACCCACTGTTTAGATAAGACGGAAGGTACATATTTGCATAAATGCAAGAAGGTTGTGTACCTGGTGAATCGACGATTTCTTCCGACCAATCATCCCGTAAGAAAGAAAGGCAAGCATTTCAAAGGTGAGGCAGATCACCAGAAGAAGCCTGAACTCCCTGCTGGTGATGATGTATTTGGTATGGTCAAGGACATAGAAGTAATCTTTGGAAAGGGTCCCGGCGGTCAATCAGTTCCGAACGACGTCGCTACAGGACACGCACCCATGTGGAAGAAGAAATCTATATTTTGGGAGCTGCCATATTGGAAAGTCCTGCGTGTCCGCTCTTCAATCGACGTGATGCACGTGACGAAGAATCTCTGCGTGAACCTGCTAGGATTCCTAGGCGTGTATGGGAAGACAAAAGATACACCTGAAGCACGGGAGGACCAACAAATTATGAAAGACCCAAAGAACATGCATACACATAACAAGACGGATAAAGGGCGTCACTTAAGTCGTGCCAGCTATGCTCTTACCAAAGTAGAGAAGGAAATCTTTTTTGAAGTCCTTTACAGTATCAAGGTGCCGCCGGGCTTCTCATCTAATATAAAGGGGATAATAAATATGGTAGATAAAAAGTTCCAAAACCTGAAGTCTCATGACTATAACGTGATTATGACGCAGTTGCTTCCGATTCCATTGAGGGGGCTTCTACCAGAAAATGTTCGAGTACCCATTGTGAAGCTGTGTTCATTCCTCAATGCAATATCTCAGAAGGTAATCAATCCAGATATTCTGCCAAGGTTACAGAAGGATGTGGTACAATGTCTTGTTAGTTTTGAACTGGTGTTCCCACCATCCTTCTTCAATATTATGACGCATCTCCTGGTTCATCTAGTGGAAGAGATTGCCATTCTCGGTCCGGTATTTCTGCACAATATGTTCCCCTTTGAGAGGTTCTTGGGAGTCCTAAAGAAATATGTTCATAACCGTGCTAGACCAGAAGGAAGCATCTCCAAGGGATATGGAACAGAGGAGGTCATTGAGTTTTGTGTTGACTTTATTCCTGACCTTAAGCCGATTGGTGTTTCTGACTCGCGGCATGAGGGAAGACTAAGTGGAAAAGGCACGCTGGGAAAGAAAGCAATGATATGTAGGGACGGGGATTCTTTCACTAAAGCACACTACACAGTTCTACATAATTCCACCTTGGCAGCTCCGTATATCAAGGAACATAAGAATATTGTACGCTCCAAAAACTCGGGGAAGCCTGAATCATGGATTACAGATGAACACATGAAGTCTTTCGGTGGTTGGATGCGGACACATCTCTTGAATGACACCACTGTTGGAGATCAGCTATACTTGTTGGCCGCGTCACCATCTTCTACTGTATTGAATTTCCAAGGGTATGAAATAAATGGGAATACATTCTACACGATCGCCCAAGATAAAAAGAGCACCAACCAAAATAGTGGTGTCCGCTTTGATGCAATAGACGAGAATGGACAAAAGGACACATATTATGGTTACATAGAGGAGATATGGGAACTACACTATGGTGTCTCTTTTAAGGTCCCTTTGTTTCGCTGCAAATGGGTCAACCTGAATGGGGAAGGGGTAAAGATAGACCAGTTGTACGGAATGACAACAGTGGATCTCAACAATCTTGGTTATAGAGATGAACCATTCGTCCTAGCCAATGATGTGTCTCAAGTTTTCTATGTGAAGGACATGTCCTCCAGACCGAAAAAAAGAAAAAATATGCAAACGAATACATCATATGATGAGCCAAAGCGTCACATAGTTCTTTCAGGGAAAAGAAACATCGTGGGAATCGAGGACAAGACAGACATGTCAGAAGATTATAATAAGTTTGATGAAATTCCGCCCTTCACAGTGAAAACTGACCCAAGCATTCCGTTAAGTAAAGAAGATGCTCCATGGTTACGTCTAAAGCGATCATAAGGAAGGACATATGCCAAGAACTTCATGCTCATATTATGTAACTCTAGTTCATGTCTTTCGCGGTTTGTGGCTTGACCGAAGGATATCTTTCGCGGTTTGTGGCCTTTAGTCCCGGTTTTGTAGTCTCAGTTTTTAATATTAATAAATGTCTTGAGTGTTAGTCCCGTTTGTGGCTGGACCGGGAGTGCCTCTATGACCAGTTTCTTGGAGATGCCGGAGGACTGGGATCCGGCGGCATCTCCCTGAAACTGGTCGTAGTGGTGTCCCTGCTCTCAAAAACCATCTTGCAGCTTGTAACTTCTCTAACTAGATCAATACGCCTCGGAGCTAACTAATTTAACATATTAGGGAGTGCCTCTATGACCAGTTTCTCAGAGATGCCGGAGGACTGGGCTCCATCGGCATCTCCCTGAAACTGGCCGCAGTGGTGTCCCTGCTCTCGAAAACCATCTTGCATCTTGTAACTTATCTAACTAGATCAATACGCCTCGGAGCTAACTAATTTCACATATTAGGGAGTGCCTCTATGACCAGTTTCTCGGAGATGCCGGAGGACTGGGCTCGGTCAGCATCTCCCTGAAACTAGCCGCAGTGGTGTCCCTGCTCTCGAAAACTGGCTGGAGGACTGGAATTGCAAGGATGCCTATTTATAGTACAAGCAGCTCGGCATAGTGTCGACACTTACGAAATAATATCGACACTCACCCCTATCATTAGTGCTGACTCGTGTTTTGTCCCGGTCGGTGTCTCCAACCGGGACTACAGGTTGATCTTTAGTCCCGGTTGGTGACACCATCCGGGACAAGGTACACGTCGCACGACATAATGTCGACACTCACCCCTATCATTAGTGCTGCCTGGCCCAGCCTGCCGAAATCGTCCATCCCGGGTAAAAAGGACAAATGTCTGCCGAATCGGCAGGAAGTGGGTCCGGTTTGTACTACAGGTACATGATCTATCGCCCGTGATTTTTTGAAAAAATCATTTTTAGACTCGCAATATGTGGTTTCTTCAGAGATCCAATGCAAGTTCTAACGATGCTCGTCCCCTATCTTCATGCACACCGGTTCGACCATAGTTAGAAATTCAGATAATTCAAAACGGGCATAATAAATTCAAAAAAAATCCGAACAATGAAAATCCTTCACGTGGTGTCATATTATGTTACATAGTTGAAAGGAAAAATACCAGACTTGGTATATTGATCATGTTTCGAAAAAACCTTCACAAAATGACCTATCATATTCGAGGTTTCATGGCTTTCGGTCCAAATGACCGATGTTATGTGCTGAATCACGGCATAGTTTGTGATGTTGTGCCCATATTATGCATGTGTGTGGAAATTGGTATGGAGAACAATGTTGCAGCAGGAAGTTTTCCTTTTTGTCGCACGGAAAAGCCCTTTTCCATTTTCCGAGCGCAAAAAAGGGTCGTTTTGTGAAGTAACCACCAAAATGCCGTTTCAGAATGCTACCTTCCCATTTTCCTAAAATACTAGACCACCTTACATGGACTATCTCCCAACCGGTACATATCAAACCTTTTCATCCATCCCGGGTAAAAAGGACAAATGTCTACCGAATCGGCAGGAAGTGGGTCCGGTTTGTACTACATGTACATGATCTATCGCCCGTGATTTTTGAAAAAATCATTTTTAGACTCGCAATATGTGGTTTCTTCAGAGATACAATGCAAGTTCTAACGATGCTCGTCCCCTATCTTCATGCACACCGGTTCGACCATAGTTAGAAATTCAGATAATTCAAAACGGGCATAATAAATTCAAAAAAAATCCGAACAATGAAAATCCTTCGCGTGGTGTCATATTATGTTACATAGTTGAAAGGAAAAATACCAGACTTGGTATATTGATCATGTTTCGAAAAAACCTTCACAAAATGACCTATCATGTTCGAGGTTTCATGGCTTTCGGTCCAAATGACCGATGTTATGTGCTGAATCACGGCATAGTTTGCGATGTTGTGCCCATATTATGCATGTGTGTGGACATTGGTATGGAGAACAATGTTGCAGGAGGAAGTTTTCCTTTTTGTCGCACGGAAAATCCCTTTTCCATTTTCCGAGCGCAAAAAACGGGTCGTTTTGTGAAGTAACCACCAAAATGCCGTTTCAGAATGCTACCGTCCCATTTTCCTAAAATACTAGAGCACCTTACATGGACTATCTCCCAACCGGTACATCTCAAACCTTTTCTGTAGGGTTTCGTAGCATGGAAAACAAAAAAATTCTACCGCATACAAACAAACAAGCCAAGATCTATCTACTAGATTGTAGCAACGAGTCGATGGAATAACTCACCCCCGAAGATTCCAAAGTGTTTAACGAGAGCGGATTCTCGTGGGTGATGTAGTCGTACTCTTCCCGATCTCAAGATCGCATAGACGATCCTTCCGGCGCTGCGTTCCGGCAGCGCTCCTGCAGTCGGTCACACGTTCGGTACTCGACGAAGACCTTCCTCTCCCTTGTTCCAGCAGGCAGCGGAGGTTGTAGCACTCTCCTCGCGATTCCGGCAGCACAACGGCGTGGTACCGGAAGTAGAGGGGAGATCTCGCAGGGCTTCGCCTTAAGCCGGAGCGAGTATGGTGGACTATGAGAGACCCCTCGGCGTTCTAGGGTTTAGACACACCAAGGAGGGGGTGCTAGGGCCGGCGGCTAGGGCTTGGAGGAGCCCAAGTCGGCGGCTAGGGGAGATACCCTAGGCGACGGCTATGGTGGGCGGCGGCTAGGGTTAGGTTTAGAGGGGGCAATCTTGTGTGTCTAGGAGGGGAGCCCTGCCCCTCCTTATATAGGTGGAGGGAGGCGCGCCAGGGGAGGGGAGTCCCTCCCCAACTCGGACCCAAGGTGGGCCGGCGGTGGAGGTGGGACTCCTCCCCAACTCGGATTCCACCTCCCCTCCACTTCCCAAAATAGTCGTTTGACTTTCAAACTTGGCGTTTGACTTTTTCAAACTAGGATTTGATTAAACCCTTTATTTTGTTCAGCGATGACACCTAGTACATGATGCAATCATACCAACTTGATATAACACATTCATGTACCCTTCCCCTCAGGAGTGCCGGACATTCCGGAACCTTCTAGAACATTCCCGATGAAAACACCGGAACCATTCCCCAACTCCTAAATAGGACTTTCCTTATATGAATCTTATTCTCCGGACCATTTCGGATCTCCTCGTGATATCCCGGATCCCATTCAAGACTCCGGACAACATTCGGTCTCTTTCTCATCATTCCATAACTACTCAAACAATGTCGAATCCTTAAGTGTGTCTCCCTACGGTTCGTGAATTATGCGGACATGATCGAGACACTTCTCCGAACAATAACCAATAGAGGAATCTGGAAATTCATATGGCTCCCACATATTTCTACGATTACTTTGCGATCGAATGAACCACTTACATATGATACCAATTTCCCTTTGTCTCACGATAGTTTACTTATCCGAGGTTACGATCGTCGGTATCTCTGCATACCTAGTTCAACCTCGTTACCGATAAGTACTCTTTTCTTGTTCCCGTGATATGTGATCCCTTGTGAGCCAGTCACATGCTTGCAAGCTAATTGGATGACATTCCACCGAGAGGGCCCAGAGTATATCTATCTGTCATATGGATGGACAAATCCCACTCTTGATCCATGTGTCTCAACCAATACTTTCCGAACACTCAATGCCACCTTTATAGCCACCCTGTTACGGTGTGGTGTTTGATGTCATCAAAGCATCCATCCGGTAAAGGTGATATGCATGATCTCATGGTCGAAGGAATTAGGTTACTATGTATCAGAAAGCATATAGCAATTGAACTATTAAAATGACTTGATCTTTATGCTACGCTTATCTATAGGAGTATGTCCATCATATCATTCTCCTAACGATATGATCTTGTTGTTAATAACATCTCAATGTTCATGACAGGGAAACCACAATCATTCATTAACCAACAAGCTAGTGATGTATAGAGGCTTTACTAGGGACTTCAATTTAAGTTTACAAATCACACAAGTATTAATGTTTCCTTATTAATACTATTATAGCATGAATGTAAACATTTATCATAAACACATAGATATAATAATAACTACATTTATTATTGCCTCTAGGGCATATCTCCAACAGTCTCCCACTTGCACTAGAGTCATCTAATCTAGATTGCATGGTAATATACCGAACACCCATGGCAGTTTGGTGTTGGTCATGTTTTGCCCTCGGGAGAGGTTTAGTCAACGGATCCGCCACATTCAGATCTGTGTGTACTTTGCAAATTTTTATGTCCCCATCTTGGACATGTTCTCGAATAGCGTGAAAACGTAGCTTGATGTGCTTCAGCTTCTTGTGTGACCTTGGTTCTTGCGCATTGGCTATGGCGCCCATGTTATCACTGTAGATAGACATTGGGTCCAGCGCACTAGGAACCACACCTAGCTCTGTAATGAACTCTTTCATCCATATCGCTTCTTGTGAAGCCTCCGAAGCAGCCATGTATTCCGATTCAGTTGAAGATCTCGCCACAACGCTTTGCTTTGCACTCCTCCAGCTAACTGTTGCACCATTCAAAATAAATACGTATCCAGATTGTGATTTAGAATCATCCGGATCGGTGTTCCAACTAGCATCGGTGTAACCATTAACAACGAGCTGTTCATCACCTCCATAAGAAAGAACCATATCCTTAGTTCTTCTCAAGTACTTAAGGATGTTTTTGACCGCTGTCCAATGATCCACTCCTGGATCACTTTGATATCTGCTAGTTAAACTAACAGCATATGCAATGTCGGGTCTAGTACATAGCATGGCATACATTAGAGATCCTATGGCTGAGGCATAGGGAGTCTTACTCATCCTTTCTCTATCTTCTGCCGATGTCGGACTTTGAGTTTTACTCAAGGTCGTATTGGGCAACATGGGCAAGAACCCTTTCTTGCTATCTTCCATTCCAAACCTCTTTAGAACTTTGTCCAAATATGTACTTTGTGACAATGATATTAGGCGTCTCGATCTATCTCTATAAATCTTTATGCCTAATATGTAAGCTGCTTCGCCAAGATCCTTCATTGAAAAACTATTATTCAAATATTCCTTGACACTATTAAGAAGGTCTACATCATTCCCAATCAACAATATTTCATCTACATATAGTATTAAGAATGCTACAGAGCTCCCACTCACTTTCTTGTAAATACAAGCTTCTCCATAAGTTTGTATAAAACCAAAACTTTTGATCACCTTATCAAAACGTTGATTCCAACTTCGGGATGCTTGCTTCAATCCATAAATGGACCGTTGAAGTTTGCATACCTTGTTAGCATCTTTAGGATCGACAAAACCTTTGGGTTGCATCATATACAACTCTTCATCAATGTCTCCATTGAGGAATGCTGTTTTGACATCCATCTGCCATATCTCATAATCATAATATGCAGCGATTGCTAACATAATCCTCACAGACTTTAGCTTCGCTACTGGTGAGAAAGTCTCATCGTAGTCAACTCCTTGAATTTGTCGAAACCCCTTTGCGACAAGTCGAGCTTTATAGACAGTAACATTACCATCAGCATCTGTTTTCTTCTTGAAAATCCATTTGTTCTCGACGGCCTTCTGGCCATCCGGTAAGTCCACCAAAGTCCACACTTGGTTTTCGTACATGGATCCAATCTCGGATTTCATGGCTTCTTGCCATTTATTGGAATCTGGTCTCATCATCGCTTCCTCATATGTCTCAGGGTCATCGGTGTTGTCCACCAACATGACACTCATAACGGGATCATACCAATCTGGAGTGGTACGAGTTCTCGTTGACCTGCGAGGTTCTGTAGCAACTTCAACCGAAATTTCATGATCATCATCATTAGCTTCCTCTCTAATTGGTGCAGGCACCATAGGAACTTCTTCCGGTGCTGCGCTACTCGCAATTTCGAGAGAAGGTTCGACAACCTCATCGAGTTCTACTTTCCTTCCAGTCACTTCTTTCGAGAGAAATTCCTTCTCAAGAAAGGATCCATTCTTGGCAACAAAGATTTTGCCCTCAGATCTATGATAGAAGGTATACCCAATAGTTTCCTTCGGGTATCCTATGAAGACGCATTTTTACGCTTTGGGTTCAAGCTTGTCTGGCTGTAACTTATTTACATAGGCTTCGCAACCCCAAACTTTAAGGAATGACAATCTAGGTTTCTTTCCAAACCATAATTCATACGGTGTCGTTTCAACGGATTTAGATGGTGCCCTATTTAAAGTGAATGCGGATGTTTCTAATGCATAACCCCAAAATGATTGCGGTAAATCTGTAAGTGACATCATAGAACGAACCAAATCTAAGAGAGTTTGATTACGACGTTCGGACACACCATTACGCTGTGGTGTTCCCGGCGGTGTCAATTGTGAAAGTATTCCGCATTTCTTCAAATGCTCGCCAAACTCGTAACTTAGATATTCACCTCCACGATCAGAATGTAGAAATTTAATCTTCTTGTTACGTTGATTCTCTACCTCACTTTGAAATTCCTTAAACTTCTCGAAAGTTTCGGACTTATGTTTCATGAAATAGATATACCCATATCTACTTAAGTCATCCATGAAGGTAAGAACATAACGATAACCACCGCACGATGCTACACTCATTGGACCACACACATCGGTATGTATGATTTCCAATAAGTCCGTAGCTCGCTCCATCATACCAGAAAATGGAGTCTTAGTCATTTTACCCATCAGACATGCTTCGCATCTTTCAAGTGATTCAAAATCAAGTGATTCAAGAAGTCCATCAGAATGGAGTTTCTTCATACGCTTCACTCTAATGTGACCAAGACGACAGTGCCACATATAGGTCGAGTTATCGCTCGATTTCAAACGTTTAGCCTCAATGTTATTAATATGTGTATTTCCACTATCGAGATTCAATAAGAATAGACCATCTATCAAAGGTGCATGTGCATAAAACATATTACTCATATAAATCGAACAACCATTATTCTCAGACTTAAACAAGTAAACGTCTCGCAATAAACAAGATCCCGATATAATGTTCATGCTTAACGCAGGCACCAAATAACAATTATTTAAGTATAAAACTAATCCCGATGGTAGATGAAGGGGTAGCGTGCCGACCGCGATCACATCAACCTTTGATCCGTTTCGCACGCGCATCGTCACCTTGTTCTTCGCTAGCTTCCGTTTATTCTACAGCACCTGTTTCGACTTACAAATATGAGCAACCGATCCAGTATCAAATACCCAGGCACTACTACGAGTACTAGTGAGATACACATCAATAACATGTATATCGGATATACCTTTCTTCTTGATGTTGCCGTTCTTCAAATCCGCCAAGTACTTTGGGCAATTCCGCTTCCAGTGACCTTCTCCCTTGCAGTAAAAGCACTCAGTATCAGGCTTAGGTCCAGCCTTGGTCTTCTTCGTTGGCGTGGTAACTTTCTTACCACCCTTCTTGAAGTGTCCCTTTTGCTTAGACTTGCGTTTCTTGAATTTGGTGGTCTTATTGACCAACAACACTTGGTGCTCTTTCTTGATCTCCACTTCTGCAGATTTCAACATAGCAAAGAGTTCTGGCAACGTCTTGTTCATGTTCTGCATGTTGTAGTTCATCACAAAGTTCTTATAACTTGGTGGTACTGATTGGAGGACACGGTAAATCCCCAAAGCATTAGGAATCACTATACCCAAGCTTTGAAGTTTGTTTGCGTGCCCAGACATCTTAAGCACATGCTCACTGACGGAGCTGCCCTCTTCCATCTTGCAGTTAAAGAACTTTTCAGAAGCCTCATAGCTTTCAATTGCTGCATGAGTCTCAAAGATCAATTTGAGATCCTCGACAATATCATATGGGTCTAAATTCTCAAACCTTTTCTGAAGCTCCGATTCGAAACCATACAAGATAGCACACTGAACTGTGGAGTACTGAGTCTTCCGAGTGAGGTAAACATTCTTTACATCATCGGCAGCATCAGCTGCAGGTGAGTCACCCAGCGGTGCATCCAGCACATAGGTCAAATTACCAGCTGTGAGGACAATCCTCAAATTGCGGAACCAATCCGCGAAGTTGCTTCCATTGTTTTTCAACTTTTCTTTCTCTAGGAACGCATTAAATTGATGGTAGGGGCTGCCATTGATCTACAACATATTTGCAAAAGTTTAGACTAAGTTTATGACAAATTGAGTTCAAATTAATAATAAAATTAATCTAGGTGAACTCCCACTCAAAATAATATCCCTCACATTGTTTTAGTGATCACTAGAACCAAATCCACCACATCAACACCGATCATCACGAGAGTTGATATAGTTTCAATGGCGAACAATCGACATGTTCATCATATCTTCTATATGATTCATGCTTTACCTTTTGGTGATCCGTGTTCTGAGACCATGTATGTACATGCTAGGCTCGTCAAGATCAAACCTTAGTTTCCGCATGAGCAAATCTGGCTTTCTCACATTGTATGCACTTGCAGAATCTAACACACCCAATCATCACGTGGTGCTTCGAAACAACAAGCTTTAGCAACGGTGCTAACTAAGGGTGAACACTTTATGACTTGAAATTCATGTGCATGAGGGATCATCTTATAATGCTACCGTCGTCTACTAAGCAATACAAGATGCATAAAGGATTAACATCACATGCAATTCATAATATGTGATATGATATGGCCTTTTCTTCTATGTGCTTCCGATCTCCATCTTCAAGCATGAACATGATCTCAATCATCACCGGCATTGCATCAAGGTCAATGACGCTTCTTCATGGTTGTCGTCCATCGGCTTCAACTATTACAACTACTTTGAATAGACACGCGGGTCTTAACATAAATGAAAGACAACCATATGGCTCCTGCCGGTTGCCAACTTACAATAAGGAACATTGCATACATCAAATATAATCACAATCATGGCCATATCACATCACTGCACACCCCTGCAAAACAAAGTTAGACGCCTCTACTTTCTTTGCATGTTTTACGTGGTTTGGGGCTTTCAATAAGTGTCGTTCTAACTTACGAACATGAACCACAACATTGATACTAGTATTGTTAATCACCCGTTGTAAATTGGATCTTAACTACGCTAGGAGAAATAGGCACCCGCAAAGCCACTTATGCAATACAAGTTGCATGTCAAGCGTGGAGCAAGTCTCATGAACGATGTCATGTAAGGTTAGACCGGGCCGCTTCATCCCAACATCCCGCAAGATGCAAAGTACACAAGAAGCAATCGACAATAAAAGCATCAACGCCCACAATGACCATTGTGTTCTACTCGTGCAACAGATCTACATATAGACACGGCTCTGATACCACTGTAGGGTTTCGTAGCATGGAAAACAAAAAATTTCTACCGCATACAAAAAAACAAGCCAAGATCTATCTACTAGATTGTAGCAACGAGTAGATGGAATAACTCACCCTTGAAGATTCCAAAGTGTTTAACGAGAGCGGATTCTCGTGGGTGATGTAGTCGTACTCTTCCCGATCTCAAGATCGCGTAGACGATCCTTCCGGCGCTGCGTTCCGGCAGCGCTCCCGCAGTTGGTCACACGTTCGGCACTCGATGAAGACTTTCCTCTCCCTTGTTCTAGCAGGCAGCGGAGGTTGTAGCACTCTCCTCGCGATTCCGGCAGCACAACGGCGTGGTACCAGAAGTAGAGGGGAGATCTCGCAGGGCTTCGCCTTAAGCCGGAGCGAGTATGGTGGACTATGAGAGAGCGGTGTTCTAGGGTTTAGACACACCAAGGAGGGGGTGATAGGGCCGGCGTCTAGGGCTTGGAGGTGCCCAAGTCGGCGGCTAGGGGATAAACCCTAGGTGGCGGCTAGGGTTAGGTTTAGAGGGGGCAATCTTGTGTGTCTAGGAGGGGAGCCCTGCCCCTCCTTATATAGGTGGAGGGAGGCGTGCCAAAGGAGGAGAGTCCCTCCCCAACTCGTACCCAAGGTGGGCCGGCGGTGGAGGTGGGACTCCTCCCCAACTCGGATTCCACCTCCCCTCCACTTCCCAAAATAGTCGTTTGACTTTCAAACTTGGCATTTGACTTTTTCAAACTAGGATTTGATTAAACCCTTTATTTTGTTCAGCGATGACACCTAGTACATGATGCAATCATACCAACTTGATATAACACATTCATGTACCCTTCCCCTCCGGAGTTTCGGACATTCCGGAACCTTCTAGAACATTCCCGATGAAAACACCGGAACCATTCCCCAACTCCGAAACAGGACTTTCCTTATATGAATATTATTCTCCGGACCATTCTGGATCTCCTCGTGATATCCCGGATCCCATTTGAGACTCCGAACAACATTCGGTCTCTTTCTCATCATTCCATAACAACTCAAACAACGTCGAATCCTTAAGTGTGTCTCCCTATGGTTCGTGAATTATGCGGACATGATCGAGACACTTCTCCGAACAATAACCAATAGAGGAATCTGGAAATTCATATGGCTCCCACATATTTCTATGATTACTTTGCGATCGAATGAACCACTTACATACGATACCAATTTCCCTTTGTCTCATGATAGTTTACTTATCCGAGGTTATGATCGTCGGTATCTCTGCATACCTAGTTCAACCTCGTTACCAATAAGTACTCTTTTCTCATTCCCGTGATATGTGATCCCTTGTGAGCCAGTCACATGCTTGCAAGCTAATTGGATGACATTCCACCGAGAGGGCCGAGAGTATATCTATCCGTCATATGGATGGACAAATCCCACTCTTGATCCCTGTGTCTCAACCAACACTTTTCGAACACTCAATGCCACCTTTATAGCCACCTAGTTATGGTGTGGTGTTTGATGTCATCAAAGCATCCATCCGGTAAAGGTGATATGCATGATCTCATGGTCGAAGGAATTAGGTTACTATGTATCAGAAAGCATATAGCAATTGAACTATTAAAATGACTTGATCTTTATGCTACGCTTATCTATAGGAGTATGTCCATCATATCATTCTCCTAACGATATGATCTTGTTGTTAATAACATCTCAATGTTCATGACAGGGAAACCACAATCATTCATTAACCAACAAGCTAGTGATGTATAGAGGCTTTACTAGGGACTTCAATTTAAGTTTACAAATCACACAAGTATTAATGTTTCCTTGTTAATACTATTATAGCATGAATGTAAACATTTATCATAAACACAAAGATATAATAATAACTACATTTATTATTGCCTCTAGGGCATATCTCCAACATTTTCGTCTATCCCGGGTAAAAAGGACAAATGTCTGCCGAATCGGCAGGAAGTGGGTCCGGTTTGTACTACAGGTACATGATCTATCGCCCGTGATTTTTTGAAAAAATCATTTTTAGACTCGCAATATGTGAAATTCTACAGAGATCCAATGCAAGTTCTAACGATGCTCGTCCCCTATCTTCATGCACACCGGTTCGACCATAGTTAGAAATTCAGATAATTCAAAACAGGCATAATAAATTCAAAAAAAATCCGAACAATGAAAATCCTTCGCGTGGTGTCATATTATGTTACATAGTTGAAAGGAAAAATACCAGACTTGGTATATTGATCATGTTTCGAAAAACCTTCACAAAATGACCTATCATGTTCGAGGTTTCATGGCTTTCGGTCCAAATGACTGATGTTATGTGCTGAATCACGACATAGTTTGTGATGTTGTGCCCATATTATGCATGTGTGTGGACATTGGTATGGAGAACAATGTTGCAGGAGGAAGTTTTCCTTTTTGTCACACAGAAAAGCCCTTTTCCATTTTCCGAGCGCAAAAAATGGGTCGTTTTGTGAAGTAACCACCAAAATGCCGTTTCAGAATGCTACCGTCCCATTTTCCTAAAATACTAGACCATCTTACATGGACTATCTCCCAACCGGTACATCTCAAACCTTTTCGTCCATCCCGGGTAAAAAGGACAAATGTCTGCCGAATCGGTAGGAAGTGGGTCCGGTTTGTACTACAGGTACATGATCTATCGCCCGAGATTTTTTGAAAAAATCATTTTTAGACTCGCAATATGTGGTTTCTTCAGAGATCCAATGCAAGTTCTAACGATGCTCGTCCCCTATCTTCATGCACACCGGTTCGACCATAGTTAGAAATTCAGATAATTCAAAACGGGCATAATAAATTCAAAAAAATCCGAACAATGAAAATACTTCGCGTGGTGTCATATTATGTTACATAGTTGAAAGGAAAAATACCAGACTTGGTATATTGATCATGTTTAGAAAAAACCTTCACAAAATGACCTATCATGTTCGAGGTTTCATGGCTTTCGGTCCAAATGACCGATGTTATGTGCTGAATCACGGCATAGTTTGTGATGTTGTGCCCATATTATGCATGTGTGTGGACGCGCCATTTTTCATCTTTAGTCCCGGTTGGTGACACCATCCGGGACAAGGTACACTCCGCACGACATAATGTCGACACGCCATTTTTCCCGCCATTTTTCTTCCCGCCAGTTCTTCACTATATATATATGTAGGGTTGGCCTCCATTATCATTGCACATCTCTAGACTCATATCTGCAACCTCATCACTCTTTCCCATGGCTTCTACCGTAGCACTAACTCCCAGGGAGGCGGAGGCGCTTTGCGCCTCGAACTACCCCTGCCTGTCGGGCTACTGTGTCCCCGTCGGCTGCATGCTGAGCGCCGGAGGCGTGCCGGTTCCTCCTGTCCCTCTAGGTGTGGCGCGCCGGATGGCCATCACGAACCACTACTACTTCGAGCTCACGTCGGAGCAGCGGAGGAATCCCAGATGGCATCCCGACTATTTCCCGACTTGGGAAGCCTTCTTCGTGGATCGGCGTGAGAGGGCACTCGCCAGGCACGAGGAGGAGGGCCCACCTCCTCTGAACTTCAACGAGGCCGGCCGTCGGCTGTGGTGGCGCGGCCGGACTCTCCAGAGCGTCATGGCCTATGACACGGCCGCCGACTCTAGCCCCCGCCTGCGCTACCCTCAAGTCCAGCCCACTCGTACTCAACCTTCAAGGTTCAACTTGTTGGAGATATGCCCAAGAGGCAATAATAAAGTGGTTATTATCATATCTTCACACTTATGATAAATGTTTACATATCATGCTATAATTGTATTAACCGGAAACATTAATACTTGTGTGATTTGTAAACTAAAATAAGAGTCCCTAGTAAAACCTCTTGTTAAACTAGCTTGTTGGTTAATATATGATCATGGTTTCCTGATCATGAACATAGAGATGTTATTAACAACAGGATCATATCATTAGGAGAATGATATGGTGGACATACTCCTATAGATAAGCGTAGCATAAAGATCAAGTCATTTCAAAAGTTCAATTGCTATATGCTTTCTGATACATAGTAACCTAATTCCTTCGACCATGAGATCATGCATATCACCTTTACTGGATGGATGCTTTGATGTCATCAAACACCACACCGTAACAGGGTGGCTATAAAAGTGGCATTGAGTGTTCGGAAAGTATTGGTTGAAACACATGGATCAAGAGTGGGATTTGTCCATCCATATGACGGATAGATATACTCTGGGCCCTCTCGGTGGAATGTCATCCAATTAGCTTGCAAGCATGTGACTGGGTCACAAGGGATCACATATCACGGGAACGAGAAAAGAGTACTTATCAGTAACGAGGTTGAACTAGGTATGCAGAGATACCGACGATCATAACCTCGGATAAGTAACATATCGTGAGACAAAGGGAAATTGGTATCGTATGTAAGTGGTTCATTCGATCGCAAAGTAATCATAGAAATATGTGGGAGCCATATGAATTTCCAGATTCCTCTATTGGTTATTGTTCGAAGAAGTGTCTCGATCATGTCCGCATAATTCACGAACCGTAGGGAGACACACTTAAGGATTCGACGTTGTTTGAGTAGTTATGGTATTATGAGAAAGAGACCGAATGTTGTTCAGAGTCTCGGATGGGATCCGGGATATCACGAGGTGATCCGGAATGGTCCGGAGAATAAGATTCATATAAGGAAAGTCCCGTTTCGGAGTTCGGGAATGATTCCGGTGTTTTCATCGGGAACATTCTAGAAGGTTCCGGATTGTCCGGCACTCCGGGGGGGAAGGGGTACATGAATGTGTCATTACATATTGGAATGATTGCATCATGTACTAAGTGTTCTTGCTGTCCCAAATAAAGGATTAAATTGAATCCTAAAACAGAAAAGTCAAATGTCCAGTTTGAAAGTCAAACGGCTAAAACAAGAAACTGTGGGAAACAAGCAAGAGGAGTTGGAATCGACTTGGAGGAGGAGTCCCACTCCTCCAAGCCGGCGGCCAGCCCTAGGCCGAGTTGGGGAGGGACTCCCTCCCTCCCCTGGCGCGCCAAGACCCCCCTCCCATAAAAGGAGGGGCAGGGCTCCCTCCTAACACACACAAGTTCCTATCCTCTAAACTAAACCCTAGATCTAAACCCCGGTTTAGAGCTATTTCGGTTTAGAGCTTTCTAATTGGTTTAGAGCCTTCTAATTGGTGTGTCTAATTACTAGACCACTAATAGACTCTCTCATAAGCTCCACCATACTCGCACCGGCTTAAGGCGAAGCCCTGCGGGATCTCCCCTCTACTTCCGGTACCACGCCGTTGTGCTGCCGGAATCGCGAGGAGAGTGCTACAACCTCCGCTGCCTGCTGGAACAAGGGAGAGGAAGGTCTTCGTCGAGTACCGAACGTGTGACCGACTGCGGGAGCGCTGCTGGAACGTGGCGCCGGAAGGATCGTCTACGCGATCTTGAGATCGGAAAGAGTACGACTACATCACCCACGAGAATCTGCTCTCGTTAACCGCTTTGGAATCTTCGAGGGTGAGTTCCACTATCGACTCGTTGCTACAATCTAGTAGATAGATCTTGGCTTGTTTGTTTGTATGCGATAGAAAATTTTTGTTTTCCATGCTACGAACCCCTACAGTGGTATCAGAGCCGTGTCTATATGTAGATCTGTTGCACGAGTAGAACACAATGGTCATTGTGGGCGTTGATGCTTTTATTGTCGATTGCTTCTTGTGTACTTTGTATCTTGCGGTATGTTGGGATGAAGCGACCCGGGCTAACCTTACATGACATCGTTCATGAGACTTGCTCCACGCTTGACATGCAACTTGTATTGCATAAGTGGCTTTGCGGGTGCCTGTTTCTCCTAGCATAGTTAAGATCCAATTTACAACGGGTGATTAACAATACTAGTATCAATGTTGTGGTTCTTGTTCGTAAGTTAGAACGACACTTATTGAAAGCCCCAAACCACGTAAAATATGCAAAGAAAGTAGAGGCGTCTAACTTTGTTTTGCAGGGGTGTGCAGTGATGTGATATGGCCATGATTGTGATTATATTTGATGTATGCAATGTTCCTTATTGTAAGTTGGCAACCGGCAGGAGCCATATGGTTGTCTTTAATTTATGTTAAGACCCGCGTGTCTATTCAAAGTAGTTGTAATAGTTGAAGCCGGTGGACGACAACCATGGAGCAGCGTCATTGACCTTGATGCAATGCCGGTAATGATGGAGATCATGTTCGTGCTTGAAGATGGAGATCAGAAGCACAAAGAAGAAAGGCCATATCATATCACATATTATGAATTGCATGTGATGTTAATCCTTTATGCATCTTGTATTGCTTTGTAGACGACGGTAGCATTATAAGATGATCCCTCATGCACACAATTTCAAGTTCTTAAGTGTTCACCCTTAGTATGCACCGTTGCTAAAGCTTGTTGTTTCGAAGCACCACGTGATGATCGGGTGTGTTAGATTCCGCAAGTGTATACAACGTAAGCAAGCCAGATTTGCTTATGCGGAAGCTAAGGTTTGATCTTGACGAGCCTAGCATGTACAGACATGGCCTCAGGAACACGGATTACCGAAAGGTAGAGCATGAGTCATATAGTAGATATGATGAACATGTTGATTGTTCGCCATTGAAGCTATATCAACTCTCGTGATGATCGGTTTTGATGTGGTTGATTTGGTTCGTGTGATCACTAAAACAATGTGAGGGATATTGTTTTGAGTGGGAGTTCACCTAGATTAATTTAATTATTAATTAGAACTCAATTTATCATAAACTAAATCAGAGTGAATTTGCATAGTTGTTGTAGTCATTGGCATCCGTTTACCACCTTGCGCTTAGTTATAATTGAGATGATAGAACTATAGAATTCTGGTTAGTTACTTTACGAACTGGTATCGTATTGTTTTGAAGTGTTAAATCTAAAGTTTAAAAGTCCTATTGCAAACTTTCAGTAAGTTCCGGTTACTCCATGAAGTTTAATAATTAGTATTAAATCAAGAGTAACAATTCCAAGTGTTAGTATATAAGTATCATGTTTGTCTCCATGATTCTTGATATTCAAAGGATTCTCTTAATATCAAGGTTATCTAGGATCTGAAAGAGTTGTTTCAGAAACCATGATGTGTGGAAGATATTGTGATATCTGAAACGAAGTTTTGGTTGCAACATGATAGAGTATAATATGGCTAAAGTCATGTTCTCATATTTGATGAGAATTTGCAAAAGGTTGGAGACACTTGTTGTCCTAATCCTCCAAAAGGTTTTGGATAGCAACATTATACTCATAATTCATCATTATAAGCTAAAAGTAGCTTGATCATGGAAGATTCCATGATAAGGGTGAATATTTGATGTAGGTAAAATGTTTACTACACCAAGAGATTACTAGAGAAAGGAATTTGAAAGAACACCAAATATTTGATAATGGTGATCTACTTCAAAGTGTAAGTCCAAAGACATTGGTATTTAATTATACACGCTTTGGACTATATGTCATATGTATGACTCCACTATTGATATTGATAGATTCTTTCAAATAGAAAAGGAAATATTGAAAGAGAATCTCATAAATATATGGCAGAAAAGAAAAGACTAGAATTGTTCAGTTTAAGTATATAGATGATATACATGTTATGGCTATATTCTTTGCTTATTAAACAATGTGGTTCTCAAGTATTTGATACTGAATTTGTTGGTATGAATCGTCATACGAAACAACACAATTCATGAACTACAATGGCCTAAGTAACTAGCAAAAGAATATGTGATGATGTTCATCGAGAACAAATAAAGGGTTATTATGTTGCTCGTTAAACATCAAAGCTTGCCTTCAAAGATTTGTTTTATCAGGTATTATGAGAACAAAAGGGTTGTTCAAATGATTACCGTAATCCATAAAAGATGGATGATTCACAAATCTCGTTGGAGAAATCACATCCATAAAACTAGTGCTAAAATGTCGAAAGACAAATTGATTGAAAGATCACTTAGGAAGTGACATCGCTGTTTGAATTATATTGGAAAGATAACATGAAGAAACTCCATGTGGATGGAATTTTGGAGTCTTCTGATTTTTGATCAAATGACGCTTGTGAAACTTTCCTAGAGATAATTAAAACTTCGTTCATAGGCCAAAAGGGAACGAATGACTAGCTTATTGGAACTTGTACATATTGTTGTACGAAGTCCGTTATGTGTAGTCAAGAGCGATGGATTTCAACTTCATATGCTTTCTCCGAAAATTTGAGTGAATATATGAATATTTACTTAATAAGGATGAAGTATGAAACATTTGAAAAAGTTCAAAGACTTTCAAGATGAAGGGCAAAATCATTGTAACAAGAATATAAACAGTTTATGATAAAGATCATAAAGGAAGATATTTGAGTTACAAGTTTAGCATAATACCTAAGATTTAAGGAATCGTTCCGTGGATTTGCATTTCCCGAAACACCATAAGAGTATGGAGCGTTCGAGATATGTAATTAAACCTTGTTTGACATGGTAAGATCAAAGGTATAATTCATAAAACTGCCATTGTATTTTAAAGATTAAAAGCTTTAGAGATTACCGTTTTTCCACTGAAAAGAGCTTCATCATAATCCGTTGAAATGACACCATATAAAGTTATGGTTTGGGATAAAACCCAAGTTGTCCTTTCTTAAACATTGGTATGCTATGCATAAGAAAGATGTGTGCAACCAAAGTCGGATGAACCTGTCTTTGTATAAACTGTTCCTCCATAAAACACCGGAGACAAAAGTGTTTGTTGCTTAGAACGTCAAGTTTCTTTGAGAAGAAATTTTTCGTGAAAAGTTAAGTGGGAGGACAATAGAAACTTTGATGAGGTTAAAAGAACCTTAGCTATATGTGCAGAATTGCGCAGCGCCGAAAAGTGTTTCGGAGGCAGCAACAATGCTCATGGTTCACGTACCTCAAAAGGTTGTGGTCACGGAGATCCAAGTTCCTATTGAAACAAGTAGGTCGGATGAACAATCAAATACCAAGATTTGAGGGTTGAATCATTATTTGAGAATAATGAACCGACTACATGCAGAGAAGCGATGATGGGCCCTGACTCCGTAAAATGGCATGAAGCCATAAAATCCATGATAGTTCCATACACGAGAAGTCAAGTTTTGAACTTGAAGGACCCTCGAGAAAGGTGTAAGACCTTACAGTTGTGTCTGGATCTATAAAGAAATAGACATGGATGTTTCACATCTATGAAATAGTTGACATGTTGGGAAAGAGTTCACAACAATGTTCAAAGGTTGACTATGACAAGATTTGATCTTTCATAGTGATATTTAGTCTAGATGGATTAATGTAGCAACCACTGCATATAATTTGTTATATGGTAGTTGAATAAACAAAACAAGTTCTTCTAATAGAATCGTTACCTAGGACATGTGCATAAACACGGTCCATAGGGTTTTGTTAATTCAAAGGATGCTAAAAGCATATGCAAACTTCAATGGTTAGAGTGAGCATAGCGGAGTTGGAATCTTCACTATGATGAAACTGTTAAAAGGGTTTAATTTCATCAGAGACAATGAAGATGCTTGCATTTGCAAGAAATTAAGTGGGAGCGCTAAGACATGTTTCTAATACATTATGTGGAAGACATATTGTTGATTAGAAATAATGTATCTTTTATTAACACATATTAAGAATTTCATCCCGATGAAAGACTTAGGCAAAACCCAAATATTTGGCATCAATAGACGCTAATATGGTTGTGCCAGAAGTACATAGACAAGATATTGAATGAGTTCAATATAGAAACTACAAGAGAAGGTTCTTGTCGCATAGAAAGGATTGAATGAGTTCAATGTTGATGATATATTCAAGTGTATTGACATTTGGTAAAGTGAAACAAATAATCAAGTATAGATTGATACTTGATGTATGAAATCACAAAGAGTATTTATATCAATCATACTGTGATATGTACAAATCCAGATATGTCCTATGCTCTAAATGTTGAGAGCATATACCAGAATGATTCGTAAGATGATCATTGGACAATAGTAAGGATATTCTTATGATCTTCTGAAAGAACTAAGAGTATAATATTTGTAGAAGTGACAAATAGATGGTTAGTTCATTGTAAAAGTACTACATTGATACTAGCTTTGTCACAAAGTACAAATTAAGTTTATCTCAATCTAAACTAAGGGTGGCACAATATAATGGAAAGTGAGTTCCATAATGGATTTGGATGATTTCCAAAGTTAAGACATTATGACAGATACTACAACAAAAGGCTAAGTATATGACTGCTATTATATCAGCAAAAGAGGGCATTTGTGTCAAATAGTTTGTTATCAAACTAGGTGTAGTTCACAGAGGGATAATACTATGAAGATATATTGTGCGACAATATTATCAACGTGTTTTAACCCCAAAGAACTAAAGGTCACACCGAAAGACCAAATTTCTACAAAGCCATCTCATTAGAGAATGAGTGATGCGTAGAGACGCAAAGACATGCAATTACACACGGACCTGGAAGTGTCAGATCCGGAGATCAGTTGACCACTAGCAATCGTGTACATACAACACCGGAAAGCCATAGGTGTTGAATACACAAAGATTTGAAACTAGATTATTGACTCTAGTGCAAGTGGGAGACTGTTGGAGATATGCCCAAGAGGCAATAATAAAGTGGTTATTATCATATCTTCACACTTATGATAAATGTTTACATATCATGCTATAATTGTATTAACCGGAAACATTAATACTTGTGTGATTTGTAAACTAAAATAAGAGTCCCTAGTAAAACCTCTTGTTAAACTAGCTTGTTGGTTAATATATGATCATGGTTTCCTGATCATGAACATAGAGATGTTATTAACAACAGGATCATATCATTAGGAGAATGATATGGTGGACATACTCCTATAGATAAGCGTAGCATAAAGATCAAGTCATTTCAAAAGTTCAATTGCTATATGCTTTCTGATACATAGTAACCTAATTCCTTCGACCATGAGATCATGCATATCACCTTTACTGGATGGATGCTTTGATGTCATCAAACACCACACCGTAACAGGGTGGCTATAAAAGTGGCATTGAGTGTTCGGAAAGTATTGGTTGAAACACATGGATCAAGAGTGGGATTTGTCCATCCATATGACGGATAGATATACTCTGGGCCCTCTCGGTGGAATGTCATCCAATTAGCTTGCAAGCATGTGACTGGGTCACAAGGGATCACATATCACGGGAACGAGAAAAGAGTACTTATCAGTAACGAGGTTGAACTAGGTATGCAGAGATACCGACGATCATAACCTCGGATAAGTAACATATCGTGAGACAAAGGGAAATTGGTATCGTATGTAAGTGGTTCATTCGATCGCAAAGTAATCGTAGAAATATGTGGGAGCCATATGAATTTCCAGATTCCTCTATTGGTTATTGTTCGAAGAAGTGTCTCGATCATGTCCGCATAATTCACGAACCGTAGGGAGACACACTTAAGGATTCGACGTTGTTTGAGTAGTTATGGTATTATGAGAAAGAGACCGAATGTTGTTCAGAGTCTCGGATGGGATCCGGGATATCACGAGGTGATCCGGAATGGTCCGGAGAATAAGATTCATATAAGGAAAGTCCCGTTTCGGAGTTCGGGAATGATTCCGGTGTTTTCATCGGGAACATTCTAGAAGGTTCCAGATTGTCCGGCACTCCGGGGGGGAAGGGGTACATGAATGTGTCATTACATATTGGAATGATTGCATCATGTACTAAGTGTTCTTGCTGTCCCAAATAAAGGATTAAATTGAATCCTAAAACAGAAAAGTCAAATGTCCAGTTTGAAAGTCAAACGGCTAAAACAAGAAACTGTGGGAAACAAGCAAGAGGAGTTGGAATCGACTTGGAGGAGGAGTCCCACTCCTCCAAGCCGGCGGCCAGCCCTAGGCCGAGTTGGGGAGGGACTCCCTCCCTCCCCTGGCGCGCCAAGACCCCCCTCCCATAAAAGGAGGGGCAGGGCTCCCTCCTAACACACACAAGTTCCTATCCTCTAAACTAAACCCTAGATCTAAACCCCGGTTTAGAGCTATTTCGGTTTAGAGCTTTCTAATTGGTTTAGAGCCTTCTAATTGGTGTGTCTAATTACTAGACCACTAATAGACTCTCTCATAAGCTCCACCATACTCGCACCGGCTTAAGGCGAAGCCCTGCGGGATCTCCCCTCTACTTCCGGTACCACGCCGTTGTGCTGCCGGAATCGCGAGGAGAGTGCTACAACCTCCGCTGCCTGCTGGAACAAGGGAGAGGAAGGTCTTCGTCGAGTACCGAACGTGTGACCGACTGCGGGAGCGCTGCTGGAACGTGGCGCCGGAAGGATCGTCTACGCGATCTTGAGATCGGAAAGAGTACGACTACATCACCCACGAGAATCTGCTCTCGTTAACCGCTTTGGAATCTTCGAGGGTGAGTTCCACTATCGACTCGTTGCTACAATCTAGTAGATAGATCTTGGCTTGTTTGTTTGTATGCGATAGAAAAATTTTGTTTTCCATGCTACGAACCCCTACACAACTACGGTGACCCCGACGGCGATAGCGACGACGGCCGCGGTGAGTACGACGACTACAGTGGCGAGTATTACAGGTGTAGGGAGGAGCATGACTGAATTATTCCAACATTGCAAAACAAGTTCGGCCGATTGTGGCTTAATCTGGCCATGTATCTTAATTATCAATTCTTCTATGTAACTTTGTGTTAGTTGTGTGATGTACTTTAATTCCAGTTCTATCCTAATCAAATTTTCTTTCCGCCCATTATTTTCTGTCCTCTTTTTTCTGCCCATTAAAAACAGAAAATGGTTTTGAATTACTTATAAGTTAATTCATTTTTAATTGTAAATGGTTCATATTTTAAATGGTTACATTAATTATTTTTTAAAACAGAAAATGGTTTTGAATTATTTATTCAAATCCAAACACTTTTTATGTTTAAAGTTTTTCTAAATTCCAAAATAATATTTAAAAAATATAAGTTAATTCATTTTTAATTTTAAATGGTTACATTAATTATTTTTTAAAAATAGAAAATGGTTTTGGATTATTTATTCAAATCCATACACTTTTTATGTTTAAAGTTTTTCTAAATTCCAAATTAATATTTAAAAAATATAAGTTAATTCATTTTTAATTTTAAATGGTTACATTAATTATTTTTTAAAAATAGAAAATGGTTTTGGATTATTTATTCAAATCCATACACTTTTTATGTTTAAAGTTTTTCTAAATTCCAAATTAATATTTAAAAAATATAAGTTATTTCATTATTAATTTTAAATGGTTCATAGTTTAAATGGTTACATTAATTATTTTTCAAAACAGAAAATGGTTTCGAATTAGTTATTCAAATTCAAACACTTTTTATGTTTAAAGTTTTTCTAAATTCCAAAGTAATTATCATTTAAAAAACATTACAAATTTAAGCCCCAAAATAAAAAATAAGGCGGGAACAGAGAGAAAATACCTGAAAAAATTTGAAAACAGGAGAATATGTCCCGGTTGGAGCCACCAACCGGGACTAAAGACCCCCTGCGCGCGCGCCCCTTCAGCTGCTGAAAATTGGAGTATACGTCCCGGTTGGTGGCTCCAACCGGGACTAACCCGGTTGGAGCCACCAACCGAGACGTATACTCCCTCCCCTTTATAACTTCTCTTCTTCTTCTCTTCTTCTCTGTTTCATCGATGACGACGCCAGGCTGCCCGGGCCCTCCGTCGTCGTCAACACCTCCGCCTCCGGCCGCCACCGCTGCGCGCTCCCCGTAGCGGCTCCTCCTCCGGCCGCCACCGCCGCGCGCTCTGTAGCGGCTCCTCCTCCTCCCGCGCGCGTCTCCTTCCCCGATGACCGCCGCCCGCGTCTCCTTCCCCGACGACCGCGCCGCCCGCGCCCTTCCCCGACGACCGCGCCGCCCGCGCCCTTCCCCCACCGCCGCGCGTCATCGCCTCCAGAAGAGGTACGCCCCTCCCTGCCTCTGTCCTCCCCCTCCCTCTGCTGCTGCTGGTGGGCGGCGGCGGCTGCTGCTAGGTGCTGCTGGTGGGCTTCGGGTGGTGGGCGGCGGCTGCTGCTAGGTGCTGCGCGCGTGAAGGCAGGGAAGAGAGGAGATGGGCCTCGGCCCAGGGAAAGCTTTTGCCCCTGTTTGAAAAAAAAGGTTGTGCATCATCGCATCTAGGGATGGCACCCGCCGGGTTTGGGGTCGGGTCCGGTCCCCCCATACCCGCCCCATTTAAGTTGTCGGGTTTCATTTCTTACCATACCCGTGACCCGGCCGGGTTCGGGGCCCCGGCAGGTACCCACCAGCGCATGAGATGGGAGCGACGCTGACGCATGCGGGAAGAAAACAATGGGATAGTAGGATGGGTTTGGTGAAAATGGACGCGTGCGTGCGTGTCCTATCTTCAGGACTCTATATTCCAGCGTGTGCATGTGATGTGTGTTGTCTGCGTGCATGGCCCGCGTGGACGTGTGGTTAGTCATATGATTATTAGGGATAGGATTAAGGCTTAGAGGGGGTCTGCGGGTCTGCGGGTATGGGTTTGCCACCCCCATACCCGCCCCATTAAACTTGGAGGGTCTAACTTTTTACCAAACCCTCCCCATTTAAGGCGGGTATCCATCAGGTTTGTGGGTTTCGGGGCCCCATTGCCATCCCTAATCACATCCTTATCATCGGACTATCCTTGTTTGCTATAGGAGTATCACATTTACTCAATGATAGATTTATACTCCCTCATGTCGGGTTTGTAAGGCTCGAGAAAAGGGATGTCGGTGGCCGGTTCCGCAGGACATGGGAGGCGTGCAGGGACGCGTGGGGCGGGTGTATTGTGGCAAGAGAGAGGCAGAAGATCTGTTTGCTCGGGGAAGGTGAGGAGAGGGGGGATGAGGCGGCGCCGATGGGAGTTCCCTTGTTCGCTCACGCGTGGGCGAGAATGGGCGAAGGGGTCGCGCGGTCAAAACCATTATGTTCGACGTAGGAAAGCTCGGTCTGGCTCGGTCACGCGTAAATCTTCCCATGAAATTGCATGCCCCTTAGGTGCATGTGGGTTCGACGATGTGCCTTCGCCAGGGCATTCTGAACCATCTTAAATCAATTCCAGTATGGTATTTTGTTAGTATCTAGTGTTACCTATCTGCTGGATAGTTTCCCTTTTGTAGCCTTATACTCATGTTCCCCTCTCATATGCATCCGAGGTTTCTCCGAACTAGGTTTTACACCCCTCGGAACTCCAGAATATTGATTTTAGTTGATTTTAGCTAGAGTTACCTATCTACTACACGGTTTCCTTTTTGCAGCTAGGTTTAGGGTTTAGGGTTTCTCTTCATTTTTATTATTGTGTATGTATATATTAGGGTTTCTCTGAATTAGGGTTTATATCTCTCAACACCGTACCTAACTTTCTCCTTTAGCCGCTTTGACTTATTCGTTTTTCCACCTATGCAGAAAATATGGACCCACACGTCAGAGACGAAGAAAAGGAAGAGTTGATCCAAGGTGTGATCCGTGGGGAAGAAAATTTAGACGTATCAACGTTTCTGAACAACTCCAGTGAGGGTGATCCTCTTTTTACCGGAATAGACGACTTGTTTGAGGTTGAAGGTGTTGCCTTCCGTGAGGGAGAAGGCGATGCCTTGTGTAATCGAGAAGACGACCGCTCCGGCGAGGTGCATGTAATATAATTAATTCATTAATTAATCATCTGCTATCTATATAGAAATAGTAACGACGATCTTTCTTCTTTTAGCCCTCCGGATCGAAGGAATCTACTGAAAAGACCAGACGAGGCCCAACCAAAAAGTTGCAAGACCATGAGAGGTTCAGGATCAAAGATGTCGCTGAAGATGGCAAACCGACGGCTCCCGAAGTTGTCGCAACCAAATTTGTGGCACAATGCGGAGTAATCGTTAAGGACTTAATCCCGATCACCATTAGAAATTGGAATAGGCCTGCTAATGCGGATGAAGAGAGAACATGTTTATTTGTCCCTAACCACGCCAAAGATTTACTATGGAAGAGGCTCATGGTTAATTTCAAACTACCGAAGATAGAGCTGGATCCAAATGCGGAGGATCCAGTTGAGGACGCCTTACAACATGGGAGAGCCATGGAGGCTAAGGTCAGGGAGTGGGCTTTGAAGAAGATGGCCTAGTGTTTCACCAACTGGAAGAAAAGATTGCACCTTGACTATGTCGTGAAAAAGAAGACTCCCGATTTCAAGAATATTCAGTTTGAGAAGATAAATCCATTTTGGGCTGAGTTTGTGGAATACAAGAAATCAGAAAAAGCTAAGAAAATGTCTGAAACGAATATCACCATGCTATGGGGCAAGGTGGCTACAGGGCTGGCATTCCTAAGTGGGAGAAACTTGAGAATGAACTGCGTGCTAAAAAGATCACCCAGAGACAGACGATTGGGTAGAACGTGCAAGGAATTGGTTTTACGGGCATGGGGGCATGTTGGACTCGAAAGGGAGGTGTATATATAACATACGACATAAATAAGACCCCTTGCCAATCGAGAGGATGAGAAAAGCAGTAAAGGCTGTTAAAGATGGGGACTTCATTCCCGATAGAGAGAATGATGAGCTCACACTCTCCCTTGGAAATAAGGAACATGATGGAAGAACACGAGGCACAAGAGGCTCCCAACCATGGAGGACTGGGTTTCCCGAAGAGAGGAAGAAATATCCTGATAGAAGCCGTCAGAGGAGAAAGGACAGGGTGGAAGTTGAAGCAAATAGTCAGAAAGAGCGAATGCGTTTAATTGAAGAACGATTAAAGCAACAACAAGATAAAATTAACGCACTTAAAGAGCAAAGTACTATCGGCCCATCTTAGTAGCACACTGCATTCGATGCTACCGGCCTATCGAATAATGGAAAAAGCAGTGTGCCTTCCACCGAGGTCCCGGGTGATGACAATGGCGATGACGATGATGCACCGACGATGGCTCCTGTTGGCTACCCAGTGGATGATATCACAGAGATGACACACTGCGAGCTACATGTCAAAGTTGTGAACATACCAATGAAGGTGGCGGTCGGCTATGCCTTACCAATTGGACCCACACCAACTTACCACTGTCGTCCGGTTTCAGAGGGCTACGCTGTTGTCAGCGTGGATGAAATCATGCCCACCTTTGAAGTTTTGGATCTTCACTACCCTGCAGGTGAAGGGGATGTGACTGTACTGGGAGACGCAAAAAACGTCACCATTCTATGGCCGAAGGAATGTATCGTGCTTCGAAATCACACGCCAAGGCCATCTTCGCCGCCGCCTCACCCGTCTCTAGCGAGGTCATCGCCGCCGCGGCAGCCGTCTTCGTTGCCTCACCCGGCTCCGTCGCCTCACCAATCTCCAGCGCAGCCATCGCCACGGGAGCCATCGCCGGCGCCTTAGGATAAAAAGCGTAAGCATACCGCTACTATGCGTCGTTGTAAGCGATCGCCAAAACGTAAACAAGAGCCTCTTCCAAAAGTACTAAAGGTTCCTCCCAAGAGAGCTTATGACTGTACTGAAGAGGAGACTGCGGCGATCGTTGATGCGGAAACGACATCGTTTTTCGCTAAGCTGAGGCGGCCGAAAGAGCCAGAGTTCCCCAGCACCAAAGAAGAAAAAGCCAAAGTGTTGAAAATGCTAAAGACTCTTCATCAACCCGAGCCAAAGCTGTCATCATACTATGAGCGTTCTATTCTCAAGTCACATGCGGCACAAAAAGCCTCGAATAGCAGTACTGATGCAAGCGAGAAATTTGTTGCCCAGCTCGGAGAACAAGCAAAACAGACTTGCGCCCCTCTCAAGGTGATTTCCCAAACCAATGTGGGGTCAAGCAAATATGGGGCCGAAGAGCAGTATGATCCAGAGGTAGTTGCACAATACGGAGAAGCTGCCGCTGCTCAAGGTATGAGTATTGCCCAGTACTTATCCCAGTTAGAGTTTTTCCCGTGAGTGAAGTAGCATACAAATACCAGTACGACAAACCTCTCGTCAAACCTGAGGAGGTAAACAATCTTCCAACAAAAATGCGAAGATTGCATAACTGGTACATGCATGCCACAAAGGCCGGGGCTAACTGGATAGTGCTGAGGGTTACAAAAAAGCATCATGGGAAAGAAAAGGATGACATGATATCCATTGAATTTGATGAACTATTTCAATTATTCAATCAAGACGCCTTGGACAAATCGATCATCAGTGCCTATTGTCTGTAAGTACTAATTCTGTAATTAATTTAGTCTCTAGCTATCTCACTTTGTTTATTGCATGTATATAATCATACTGTAATATTCAAAATGAAGATTCTCGAATGCAGCAGAGGACAAATCTATGACATTGGCTTCATTGACCCATATTGGGTTCATGAAGCTAATCTCAAAATAATCCCCCAGGATACGGAGGATAATATAGTACACGCGTTAAGGTTTCAAGAAACCAGAAGGGAAATACTTTTTCCTTACAACTTCGAGTGAGTGTTATTGTCTTGTATACACTTTCTATTTCGCTTACTCGATGTTAAGTATATAATTGATTAGTTATGCATTTGCAGCTTCTACTATATTATGTTAATCATTCAACTTGACAAAGGGCGTGTACTAGTCATGGACTCGAAACATAAACCCCTTGAGACGTGGAAGGACATGCAGATACTTCTTCAGCGGTAATTCTAATCATTACGACACTATATCGGCAACGTTCGTGAATTTTATGATATCAAGTACTTAATAACTTATTTTATTCGTTTTTTACGCCGGGCAGTGCTTGGAAACGGTTCACCAACAAGGCTAGGGGTGTTTGGAAAGAGGAGCTTACATTTCAACCACTAAATGTAAGCACCACTAGCTATATCCGTGCATCTCTTTGATTCTAGTTTTGATACAGTTATTATCATGCTTGATTATTATTTTGATTGAACTATGTTCTTGTAAAGTGATTGACGCAGGGACCAGGTAACAATCTATGTGGATACTATGTTTGCGAGTTCATCCGGCAGACGTGCGATGAGAAGGGCAGAAATTTAGAGAAACTCCACGTACGTAAACAATCTCTATAGTTTTTAATTACAATCAAATTGTGTTTAGTTTCATTCATATAGGCTGACTCCTTTTTTAAATCAGATCGAACGTCTACGGGACAGTCTTCTGCCAAAGGATCGCGTACGAGCAATTCAGGAGGAATTGGCGGGATTCTTGGATGCAGAAGTCCTAGACCCAAAAGGGGAATGCTATTCAGCTGTGTATAGACAATAGGGATTGTAAAAATAGCAACTTTGAAGGAATTGGCCGGTAGCATCGAATAGCAACTTTTGTATGTAGTGCATGAACTCGATCCGTGTATTGAATGTAATATTGTCATGATATTCATGATGTAATATAAGGTTCCTTCATTGATAAGTGCAAATCACTAAATAAACAATAAAACAACATAAATGAATTCTCTGCCGCGGCACAAAAAGTGGCGAAAATGCTGATGTGGCAACACAATGTGCCAAAATGAATTCTCTACCGCGGCAGAGAAATGGGCCAAATCTCTGCCGCGGCAGAAGGTTATTAGTCCCGGTTCGTGTTACGAACCGGGACTAATGCTCCACCCCCCTCGCCCTCTACCGCTGTCACGTGTGCACCCTTTTGTCCCGGTTGGTGGGGCAACCGGGACTAAAGGTTAGGGCTTTAGTCCCGATTGCCCCGTCCCGGTTGGGCAACCAGGACTAAAGCCCCGTACCAACCGGGACCAATAGCCCCGTTTCCACCAGTGCTCCATCGGTGGTGGGGGCGGTGCCGCCGCCCTCCAAGCCACCGTCGCCGCCTTCCAAGCCACCGCCCTCTCACGTTCCTCCCGCCACCGCTGCTCCTCCTAGAAGGCCCAGCGATTGGCCTCCCGTTGGTCCTCCTCCTCCCGTTTCCGCCTTTTCTTCAAGGCACGTGCGGCCTGCTTCTCCTCCCACTTGGCGTAAGCAGCCAGGTCCTTCGCCTCCTGCTTCTTTGCCGCCTTCCAATACTCGTCGGAGGGTACGTCGTCGGGGAGGTTGCCGCCGACGCTGGGGAGGGGGTTGTGGAAGAAGTGGCCTTAGGCCCAGGGGCAGGGCGAGGCTTTGCGTCGCCCCCCTTGTTGCCACGCCTCGGGCGCGTGGGCGCCTCCTGCTCCCAGACCTGCCAGTGGTCCGGGTGGTTGTCCTCATCGCTGACCTCGGATTCCGAAGGGAAGCGGGGGGAGGTCGCCATGGTCGCCGGAGTGTTTTTTGGGGCTGGGAGGAGGCAAAGGGACGGACTCGAGGTTGAAGATGAGGGGCAAGATGAGATGAGGAGACAAAGGCGTTTTGCCTATTTATTGAGGGCTCGGCGTGAAGAGGGCGTCAGAATCCTAAGTTGGCGCAGCCGCGTGCGCTGCGTTGCGTGTAGGCAGCGGGCGTAGCTGCGTGCGTGATCAATGCGGTCAGTGCAAAAAAATTGCTAGGATGCGACGTGACCCCTGCACCGTCGCCCCCGCCCCTGCATGCATGCATTAATGGGAAAGAGAGAAAAAACGTCCAAGGTAGTTGTTCATTGGCAGTAAAAAATAAAAGAGAAAATAGAATTTGTCCTTGATTTACTCGGTAATATATGCAGGAATCTAGGACCAAGCTAATTGTCACACGACATGCAGCAAACTCATTTGTTTTTACACACCGCATGCAACAAACTCACACATGTAAACTCAACGGGTGAGAGGAAAAATCGGTGGAAGTAATCAGAGGGATGTCATTGGAGGGAATAGAGGGAGTATGAAACTAAGTTTATAATATCAATTTTATATAATATAAAAGTATGTGTTATGGTGAATATAATTATATTTATTATATATTTTAGATTTTGATATTTTTTCTTATATACGTAGTCAAAGTTTATAAATATTGACTTTTGCCATGGCGCATGAACCGGAGGGGAGTAAGTTTGACTGAAGAAATTTGTTAGACGTACACTTATTTAATGCGACGGAGGGAGTAAATACGTTGCAACGCTGCTGTGTCGGTTGGTTGCAAGCAAAATACCTAGACTGCGACGCGAGAGGCAGCTGTTTCCCAGCTGCATGGCATGCATGCATGGTGCAGTCCGCCCCACCCAGCGCCCTCGCATGCCATGCTCGGTCCAACGGTCAATGGAGTGTGCCACGCTGTACCTTATATTTATTACATATTTTAGATTTTGATATTTTTTCTTATATACGTAGTCAAAGTTTATAAATATTGACTTTTTCTATGGCGCATGAACCGGAAGGGAGTAAGTTTGATTGAAGAAATTTGTTAGACGTACACTTATTTAATGCGACGGAGGGAGTAAATACGTTGCAGCGCTGCTGCGTCGGTTGGTTGCACGCAAAATACCTAGACTGCGATGCGAGAGGCAGCTGTGCCCTAGCTGCATGGCATGCATGCATGGTGCAGCCCGCCCCGCCCAGCGCCCTCGCATGCCACGCTCGGTCCAACGGTCAATGGAGTGTGCTGAAGGAATATGCCTGAGAGGCAATAATAAAGTGGTTATTATCGTATTCCTTGTTTATGATAAATGTTTATTTTACATGCTATAATTGTATTAATACGAAAACGTTAATACATGTGTGTTTAATAAACAAAAAGGAAGTTCCTAGTTATGCCTCTCTTATAAACTAGCTCGTTGATTAACATGATGATCAAAGTTTCCTGATCATGGACATTGGATGTTGTTAATAACGAGGTCACAACATTAGTGTAATGATGTGATGAACATTCATCCGAAGTATAGCATTACGATCAAAGTCATTGAGTTTATATTGCTATAACAACTTACCAAGTGATCCTAATCCTTAGACCATGAGATCATGTCAATCACTAACACCGGAAGAGTTTCTCGATGACATCAAACGTCACACCGTAACTGGGTGATTATAAAGATGGCTTCAGAACTACTAAAGTGTTATGTTGAGACCCATGGATCGAGAGTGGAATTTGTTCATCACTACTAGAGAAAAGGCTATAGGAGACATGCTTATGCGAGGCACATTTAGACCATATGCGCCTCCTATAAAATAGGCGAGGCACACTCCTTCTCCATGCGCCTCTAGTATAAAAATAGGCGAGGCGCATATGATAAGAATGCGCCTCCTATAATTCCTGTACGGACAGAATCTAGCAGCCCCATATTATGCGAGGTGCATTCTAGTCATATGCGCCTCCTATATATCAGATAGGCGAGGCGCATATGGACAGAATGCGCCTCGCATAATCTGTGTGGGCCCACGTGTTGGTAGGTGCACGAATATGCGAGGCGCATATGGCTATATGCGCCTCCTATATTTGATAATATGCGAGGCGCATATGGTCATATGCGCCTCAAGTAACTCCTGCGGGCCCGGGCGGTGGTAGGTGGCCGCATATGCTATATGCGTCTCCTATAGTTTAAATTATAGGAGGCGCATATTGTGCAATATGCGCCTCGCATAACCTGGCACCACTTTTTTCCAGCTTTTTGCACATGGAGGAAACTACCACCCCACTCACTAGTGTCACTTCTTCCTCCTCCACCAAGACAAATCTGGTCGCCCCCCCTCCTCCTCCCCACCTAATTTCCCCCATTGATTCACCATAGAAGCTTTCTCAACATCCATTGGTTGACACCCATATGTAAGTGAAGTCTCTTGCTCCTCTAGATCTACAACATGTCCATTTACTTCTCCTCCGGCTCTCTTGCGCAAGTCGTTGTTGGAGGAAGCGTGAAGGTGTTGCTTGCATGTATGCGCGTTGTCGGAGACACCGACTATATGATTGTGTTGTGGTGCTACTTTTTGTGCAGGGATTTCATTTGAGATGCCAATGTTTCGCCGGAATGTCGATTTATTTCTTTTCCGGCGAATTTCTGGCACTCGCGGATGTCCTCTTTTTAGGGGAGGTCATGCCGAATTTTTCCGGCGATCCACGTCCATATATGCTCTAATTATTCTCTTGCTCTTTGTACCACGCAGGCGGCCATGGTCCGACCACTGATCAACAAAGCCCGCATGGATAGGTGGATGACATGCGCGAGGGCCGAAATGGAACGTGCAAACAAGACAGAGATAAGATGTCCATGTCGGGACTGCAAGCTGATGTATCTGATAAGGCATGATTCCGGAATGCTGGAGTCGCACCTGCTTTGACGTAGTTTCATGGATGGCTACACTCGATGGATACGTGATGACGAATATGATGATGAGGATGTCAATAATGGTGAAGATCAAGATGCCAGTGATGATCATGAAGATCAAGACGCCAGTCACGATCACGAAGATCAGGGTGGTGGCACTGGACATGGACACGAAGATGATCAAGGTGGCGTCGGGCATGGACACGAAGATGATCAAGGTGGTGCCGACCATGATTCGAGCTGGTTGCGAGACCCTCATGTCCAAGATCTGCTTCTCAAGGAGACGAGTAACGCCAGAGCCGCCGGTAGAGAGAAGGCTAAACTGGAGCAAATGGAGAAAGACTCGGTCACTCCATTGTTTGACGGATGCAACGACGGGGATACCCGTCTAAATGTAACGCTTAGGGCTCTGGAGATGAAGGCGAAACACAAAATGACCGACGAATGTTTCGACGACAACATTGTATTCTGGCACGATATTCTTCCTAAGAAGGGGAACACATGTCCGACTAGTATCGTTGAGGCGAAGAAAGTCGTGTGCCCTCTCAATCTACCGCACGTGAAATACCACGTCTGCATAAATGATTGCATCATCTACCGGGGCGAGGACGCGGAGAAGACCACGTGTCCGGTGTGCAAGACCTCTCGATACAATAGAGGGACCAAGAAAGCTCCTAGGAAGGTGGTGTGGTACTTTCCTCTAACTCCTCGTTTGCAGCGGTATTTCGCAGACCCTAAGGAAGCACAGCTCATGCGCTGGCACGTGGAAAGAAAGAGGCCGGAAGACGATGATCCGGAGAAGGAGGAAATGTTGAGGCACCCTTCGGATGCTTGCCAGTGGAAGGCGTTGGACCTCCAATATTACCAACATTTTGGGAAAGAGTCAAGGAACCTCAGGCTGGGTGTGAGCACTGACGGACTCAATCCGTTTGGAAGCCAGAGAAGCACACACAGCACCTGGCCCATGTTTGTATGGATCTACAACCTCCCCCTGGTTGTGCATGAAGAAGAAGTACGTAACCATGAGTATGCTCGTTCAAGGGCCAAAACAACCTGGTACAGACATCAATCTGTATCTCACGTTGTTGAAAGAGGAGTTGGCCACGTTATGGGAAGAAGGATCCCGTACATGGGATGCCTCGAGACAAGAGTACTTTGACATGAGAGCGGCGGTGATCACGACGGTGCAAGACTATCCCGGTTACGGATACTTCTCGGGGCAGGTGGTCCAAGGATTCTATGGGTGCGTTAGGTGCAAGGATAATACAACGTACCGCCAGCTACAGAAAGATCCCGGGTCCGGGAAAACCGTGTTCCTTGGGGCTCGGAGGTGGCTTACCAAGAATCACGCCTGGAGAAAGCTAGGACATCTGTTCGATGGGACGATCGAGCTCCAAGGAATCCCACACCAGAAGAGTGGCACGGAAATCTACAAGCTGTTGAATAACTAGAAGGAGTGCCCTGCACCAGGAAAGACCCAGAAGAAGCCAGAGCCGTTGCTGAAGGTATGGAAGGCGAGGTCTGTTTTCTAGGACTTGCCATACTGGAAGATCCTCCGCGTGCCTCATAGCCTTGATCTCATGCATATCACGAAGAACGTGGGCGAGAGTCTGCTTGCCACCCTCCTTAACACCGACAAGACCAAAGATGGGCCGAAGGCAAGGAACTACTTGAAGCATATGGGCATCAGGGATGAACTTCAACCACCACCTAGCGATGATGAGGAGGACAAGGTGGAGGAGACAGAAACACAGAATAGCCATCGTCGCAAGGGGAAAAAGGTTAAGAAGGGAGAGGTCAAGCTCAAGGCCTCATGCTTCACTCTGAGTAAGAAGAAGGCCATACAGTTTATGAAGTGCCTCCTCGGAGTCAAATTTCTGAACGGCTACACGGGGAAGATAAGCAGATGGCTAGACGAGGCGAAGCAGCGCTTCAGCGGGATGAAGTCTCACGACGTCGTCGTGCTAATGACGCAGGTACTCCCGGTCGCGATCCGAGGTATAATGGACAAGAACATCCGTGAAACACTGTTTGGCTTCTGCAACTTTTTTGACGTCATCTCTCGGAAGTCGATAGGCATTAAGCAGCTCACGAGGCTACAGGACGAGATCGTGGTGATAATGTGCAAGCTCGAGATCTATTCCCCCCCCCCCCCCCGCGCTTTCTTCGACATCATGCTTCATCTGCTTCTCCATGTCATGGAGGATATCGTCCAGCTCGGTCCTGCGTTTCTGCGAAGCATGATGCCGTTCGAAAGGCTCAATGGACACATCAAGGGATACGTTAAGAACAAGTCCCGTCCAGATGGAAGCATAGCAAACGGCTTCCTGACCGAAGAGTGCCTCTCTTTCTGCTCGAACTTTCTACAAACCGAGACCCCTCTTGGTATGCCATTCAACAAGCACCTCGGGAGGCTCGCTGGATGGGGTCAGCGTGAGGGTCGACGTGCAAAGCATGACGACATGGAGGGCCGAACCAAGGACTTTGAAAGAGCAAACCTGGTCGCGCTGCAACACCTGCAGGTGGTTGATCCATACATACATGAGCACAAAGAGTTTATCAAGAAGAATTACGCTGATCAGGGGCGCCAGGTCCCGAGGGAGGAAGATGTTATCAAGGAGCACAACTCCGGTTTCACGCGGTGGTTTAGGGAGAAGGTCATAGCTAATCCACCGCGGGGCGCGTACTCGGAGGAAGATAAACTCATATTCTTATTGTCACAGGGCGCCTCGCACAACCTCATGACCTATCAGGCTTACGATATCAACGGATACACGTTCTACACAGAGGAAAAAGACAATAACTGCGATTACCAGAACTCAGGGGTAACAGGGATATTCTACACCGGCGACATCCCGGAAAGATAATATGGAAGGATCGAGGAGATTTGGGAGCTCGACTATGTTACGGAGAAGGTGTCGATGTTCCGTGTCAGGTGGGCCAAGAGCGTCGAGAAAGAAGACCGGTATTTCACCACGATGGTTATACCGTCAAAGACCACCAGCGTGAAAGCACCCGCAAGAAATGAGCCTTGGGTTTTGGCTAGCAAAGTCGACAAATGCTGGTACATCAAACACCCGTCAAAGCCTAGCCGGGTTGTCGTCAGGAGAGGCAAAAGGAACATTATCGGAATGGACGGAGTCGCCAACGAGCAAGACTTTGACCAGAACAGCGACCCGAAGATAGAAGACGGGTATGGCAACCAAACACCGTACACCACAACCCTACCTAAGAAAGGGCTTCCGTTCAAGAGAAGTAGTGAAGACGTCCCGGACCTAACCTATGCAACCGTGACAAAGAAGGGCAAGAAGACGACCATTGTCAAGAAACGCTAGCGCGCTCCGACCATTGTCAAGAACCGTCGTGTGTGTGGCCTACTATTATGTATCAAAACATTCTTAATTTTCATTATGTGTGTGTTATAATAATATTGCATTGAGAATATTATGTATCGACAAGACACATTCATTGAGAATACTCACTTTTGTTGTTTTAGCAATATTTGAATATTTAAAATATTTGTAGTATATTTTATAGTTCATATTGTGTTTGGACAATGCTTTTACATGAAAAATGGCCTTTAAAAAAAATTCCAAAAAATTATTAACCTTAGGATTCAAACCTGGGTGGCCAGCAGTGAAATAGGACAAGGCATGTACTACCACTAGGCTGCTGTGTGTTTGTTGATAGAAACCTGCGCACTGCCCTATTTGTCTAGGATTGCATATTATGCGAGGTGCATTTAGCCCAGATGCGCCTCGCGTAATATTATACGAGGCGCACTTTGCGATATGCGCCTCGCATAATCCGGCACACATCAAGTCACACAGCTGGTACAGCTAGTACACGACTTCACGTCTCAGATAGATCGAAGCCGTCGCCGCCATGGAGGAGGAGCCCGACGCCGCCCCATGGAGGAGGAGCCCGACGCCGCCGTCCCCATGAAGGAGGAGCCCGACGCCGCCGTCCCCGTGAAGGAGGAGCTCGCCGCCGTCCCCGTGGAGGAGCTCGTGGAGGACCGACTGTTGCTGCGCTCCGTCCTCAGCACCCCAAGGTGAGCACCAATCCCCCTTCTCCCTTACCCCTCGTAATCCTCAAGATCCGGAGGCCCCGATCTTGCCATCCATTGATTTCCTCTCCTTGGCTTTTCTCTAGTGCTAAACGCATTCGATTCGATCTTTAAGTGGTCCAGGTGCGTGTCTGGCCTTGTTCCTCTGCGTGATTAACGGCTAGGTTCAGTTGCTGATACAATCGGCTATAGAGGATCATTCCTGCTTCAGCTTGCTGATTCAGGTTGGCTCACAGGTTGTCTGACAGGCCCCAGTATTTTTGCCATTCAAACTTGGGAGACTTCAGTCTTAGTTGCTTGCCAACTCGTTGAAAGGCACAAGAACAACTAATCGCAGAGGAACTGCAATCTCTGACAATATTTTGGGCTGTTAAACTTATCTATTCAGTCACTCATATGTGATGTGTAAGAAACTGAGAGCTTGTCATCCAAATAAAAAGAAGAAACGTGATTTTCTAATCACCAGTAATGGATTTGTGCTCTTTTGTACATCATAACATAGTAGAGAGTCAGTAGTAAATTTGCAGTATTTAGGAGAGAAAACTTCTCGCTGTTTCAACTGGGACCTCTGCATAGCAAATTTCTTTGGTGCTTCTGCTGCACCAAATTAAATAGGAATGGGGACTTAATTTCAGTTAATCCATGCAGATTAAACTATACAGAAAGATGACAACTATTCGAAGTAGTCTGGCCAACATCTCCCTAAACGATGATGACGACGAGCTCCTCTGCTTGCAGTCTGCCATTCCAGCTTGCTATTGAGTAATATTTCCTAAGTAGTCATCAGCATGTTTAAATTTTTTGATATGCAAAGGTGTTCCAGTCTGCCATCCATGTACTCCCTCTGTTTGGAAACAAGTTTTACAGATTTATCTAGACACACATGTACATGTGTATCTAGAGAAATCCGCGACAATCATTTTTGAACAGAGGAAGTAGGTGCATGAATATGACAATGTGTCCCACTGGTGCACATCAGTGCAGGGCAGTAGAGAAAGTTGAGAAAGTTGATATGCAAAGTTGAGCTAGTGTTGCATGTAGGTGGATTTGTAAGTGCAGGGCAGTTGGTGAAAGCACACACAAAAATAGCATATCCCTGCTAGTTCCAGTATGTTAGGTTATAGAGAATCATGATCTGTTGGTATTTTTTTCCCTAGCTTTTAGTTTGTATGTATGGCCTGGAGCATGATATATATACATGGTGTTTGTGTATGCTGGCAGCAAAATGGCTGTGTTTGTGTATGCTGGTAGCAAAATGGCTGTGTTTGTGTATACAGGGTTGGTGCCTCTGTGTATGTATGGCCTGGAGCATGATATATATACATGGTGTTTGTGTATGCTGGCAGCAAAATGGCTGTGTTTCTGTATGCTGGCAGCAAAATAGCTGTGATGATGGCAGTTGATCCTTTTTGTGCAGGTTTTTCTTTTTGAGTTGCCAATGTTTCACCGGAATGTTGATTCATTTCTGTTCCGACGAATTTCTAGCACTCCTAGACATAGAAAATTAGCAAAGTTCATGCCAAAATTTTCTGTGAATTTTTGTGCTTATTAGTTTCATTTATTTGTGTGTTTAGAAATGTCGGATCCGGGCCCTTCTAGCCAGAAGCCCTTTTGGGAGCAGCAGGCAGAG
The DNA here is from genome assembly GCA_916181665.1 of Avena sativa. Lineage (NCBI taxonomy): Eukaryota > Viridiplantae > Streptophyta > Magnoliopsida > Poales > Poaceae > Avena > Avena sativa. Next base: position 527,255,321 of record OV702299.1, read on the forward strand.
ATGGAATACCTAGAGGCCCCGGAATTTGTTCCGCAGGACGACGAGATGGAGGAGGACGAGGATACCTCGTCGGGCAATGAGGAGATGGGGGACGCCGATGGCGACGCCACTACCACTGATGGCGGCGGTGAAGCTACTACAGACGGTGGTAGCGCATCGAAGAAGTCTCGGAAGGATCGGACCCCGATCGTGGTCGACCTCAAAAGGTCCATCATCACAAGCGTGAGCCCTAAAGGTGCGCCTTTGGAGCCAAAAGAATTTTTTGGGGGTTACTCTAACCAGCTCGCGGCAATCCTCCGGAACACCGTCACGATCAACATGGAGAACCTAAGGCCGAAGAGAACAAGGGTTTCCTCATCCAGCTTTTCCGGAAGCTGCACGCAAGATACGCGTTCCCGGGTGATGAGGAAAACAAGTATAATAATGACAATCTCAAAGGGAATCCGGTGAACAAGTATGCCCTCGGGAGGATGACCAAGGCCTTGTCAAATTGGAAGGCTCGGGTGAAGAATCTGATTTTCGAGGAGAAGCTAAGTTATCTAGAGCTCGTCAAGAAGGAGCCTCTAGTCAAGGAAGAAGACTACAATGTGTTCAAGGCCAGATGTAACTCCGCCTTCGGCAAGGCCAGGACTGAGAAGGGCAAGAATATGAGATCCCGAAACATTGGTACCCACCATCTCGGCTCCGGCGGTTATAGAGCCGCGAGGCCCAAATGGGATAAGGAGGATGCCGACGCTCGTGCAAAGGGGTTGACACGTCCCTTTGACGACATAAAGGAGGAGCAGGCAAAGAACTTCGTCAGGGCCCGGTTTGCCCCGCCGAAAGGGGGTTCTGATTATTCTTCGGAGCCCGCCGGCCCCTTTGCTCCGAGGGTGAAGGACTTCATGCAAAAATATGTAAGTAGTTTGCATGCAAGTCGATTAATTGCATTCATGATTAATCAATGAAGTCCAGTTTTCTGACCAAATGCTTCGCGTTCCTTGTGCGCAGGACGAGGAGTGTAGGAGCTCCTCATCCCAGGGGTCAGCGCCACCGCCTGTCGCCAAGTGGGACACCACTTTTAATAGGGCGCTGAACCGGACCAAGAGTGTCGATCCCCTGGTGGACCCGTCGGCTGGTCGTGTGGTCGGCTTTGGCGGCATATCATGGTCCGAGTACTATGGCACCCCGGAGCGGAAGGGCAAGAAGGCCGAAAGAGCCGAGGTAAAACTCCTAAGGGAACAGGTGGAAGCCTTTCCAAATATAGTCCAAGATGCCGTGAATAAGGCTGTGTCGGCTGCCGAGACAAAGTTCCAAGAACAAGTCCAGACACAAGTCCAGTCACAAGTCCATTCACAAGTGAACGAGAAGCTCAACACCATCCTTCCCGTCTACATGGAAAAGTACAACAAGTGGCAGAAGGGTGGTAAACGGGGGCCGCCACCGGTTCCCAACCTCAACAGCGCCCAATCGGACAATGTGGCGCGGCTGGAGGCGTTGGTGACTCCTCCAGCAGGGCCGGTGGTGGTGGAGACTCCTCTAGCTCCGGAGCTTAACTTGCCCACTGCGGCGAAGGCGCCGGCCCCCACCACCGTGTCATCAGGCAGCCACTCCGCCACTTGCGTGGTCAAGCCTGTCGGCGTCGGTGCCTCGACATTGGCCGAGTTTGACGCCCTCAAGGTAACTAACTAATTAAAGCGAGAGTTGGGAGGCTCAACCACACCGATGACTTGATCTCTGTTTTTCTAACGCTCGGCCTACATGTCGATCTTTCGCAGGGAGACACTCCTTGCACTCTAATGCACTGGGTGGGCGGCCAGTTGATGGATGTTGCCAAGGGTACTATTGTTCAACCAGAGAACCGCAAAATGCACAATGTCACAATGCCACCTGACATGATGAGGGTCAAATACAGTATGGTGCTTCCGGGCTACGAGCAAGTGGAACCTCCCTCTCAACCTCAAGGATGGGATGATGAGGACACGGCAGCGGTCCTCAATACCGGCTTCGGCTACTTGTACCTATGGCCGAAGATCCAGATCCGTTTGGGGACAGAGGACCAGCTCAACATCACCCTAGAGGCAGCACAACCAGCACATGATGAAGACTTCGAGATGGGAGACTTGGACAACATGGCACAGAATCCCGATGATGATGAAGAAATTAACCCGAACTACGGTGACCAGTTTGTTAACACAAGGTTTTCTGATTTATATGAGCCGGGACCATCAGGCACACATCAAGTTGCCGAGACCCAACCAGAACCAGTGAAACCCCCTTGCAAGGTGCGTCTCTTCCCAACTAGTCAGGAGACGCCGCCACCTGTCCCCTTCACCGAGCCTCCAAGGCCAGTAGTTCCTTTGATCAGCCACGGCACCCTCCATAAGAAGGTCGGTGAGGTGAACGCAGTGGCCGAAGCCGTAAAGAGCAAGAAGGGTCGCAAAAGGAAGCCTAAGGGTGATCGGGGCCAGGATCCAAATCCTCTTTTCCGGGACGGTGCTGTGGGGCAAGCCAGGAATCAGCAGCACGTGGCAGGTGTACTGATGATGTGTAAATCGATGCTCGAGGTCGTAGGCTCGCATATGCGTAGTATTCATTATGGATGTCTCACAATTGAGCAGTGCCGCATTCGCGACAACGATCAGTCGTACCTCGTTTTCAAGGCTAAGGTGCCTTCTCATATGCCGTGCTTCGTCACTGTACCCCCTGGGGATATCTTCTACGTGCGGCATACCGACCTGTTTGACATGTTGAACGGGTTTCGACTGCACAATACCCTGGTCCGGCTGTTCTCCCTCAATATGGCCATGGAGATCACCAGAGACAAGATCCCGGGCATCCAGATAGTGGATCCCTACTTCATGCGTGACGCCGTCCTAAAAGATGCTGAGGCCATAGATCTGGCGACCGACTACCTCTCAAACTTCCTGCAAACATACTCGGATAAGGATGTGATTCTCCTTCCCTACCATCCCATCACGGAGGATGATCGGATAGGCTGTGTGCTCATAAGCTTGAATTTGAAACACTCAACAGCCTTGTACCTCGACTCAAACAGTGCGATCCAAAAAAACTACACCAATATCAAGAAAATTCTTGATGGCGCTCTCACCGGCTACGTCACAGCGGGAGGCGTCAAACCGGCAAGGCCACATGTAAAGTTCGGCGCGCACGTGTTCCGCCACACGACGAAGTTTGCCTGCGTCAAGCAGCCGCCTGGCAGTGGGAAGGATGCCTTCTACGCCATTTACCACATGAAGGCGTTCTTCAATGACATGGAGACCAAAACGCTGCCATCTGACCTCGTGAAGTGGGCTGAAAAGCTTGCATGCATATAGGCTCGCAACCTCAGGCAACACTTCTTCAACATCCAGGAGGAGATCGCGACAATCGTGTACCAGGGAGTCATAAAAACCGGAGGCACCTTCTACGGCGGCTATACACCGTCCAACAGGGAGATAGACGAACGCTTAGCGCAGCAGGGTGATGGCAGGATGTTCATGCAAATGGCGAAAACTTGGTCGGGCTTCATCAATGCCCCCCCTCCCAAAGCCGACTCAAGAGCCGAAGAAGACTTCATGATTGCATTGCCTGGGTACCTAGCTGTTAGTTCCGAACTCGTGTTGTAACCTCTTATCACTATGTTAAACTTGCCTAGCAAAACCTCTAGAATATGTTTCGTCAACCGTTGAACTTGATTGTGAGAGACACTAGCTAGTTATTTGTGTTACGAACTATTTTAAGTGCTTGTTGCTTTTCATTTGTCATTGCTTCCCTACTTCTTGTGGTTTGCTTTCTTTGTCTTTCTTCGAAATGCCGATGATTAGAATGTGTTGTGGTGTCACGTGTATGACTATGCTGCTGTTCGATCTTGTGTGCCAAGTAGACTAGTAATTTGGGCGTATACTCTACTTGCCGCATGAGATCGAACAGCGAGCATTGTTATTTCCGTGCCCAATCTAAGTATGAGGCACTAATCCAAGTCATTCTTGGTTTGCTTTTTTTGGTCTTTCTTCGAAATGCCGATGATTAGAACGTGATTTCTTACATTTTGTTGCACCCATATATATATGCATGATTTTATCTTCTGAACTGCTAGCTATTGCTTTCCACTGACATAAGTAATATCATTTTTATTATGTGTAGGAGATGCTGAGGTGTTATGTCGTGTACGTCGGTCGGGTTCCAGGTGTGTACGAGGAGTGGAAAGACTGCCAGAAGCAAGTGAACAACTTCTCGGGCAACAGCTACCAAGGCTATGAGAGTAGAGAGGTGGCGGAAGAGAAGTGGAGGAGGCATGGAAGGAAGAAGTGGAGGAACTTCCTCGTGATCACCACCTTGTTGCTCTTCATGGTAGGTTATGTGTTCTACTTCATCCAGGTAGAGCTACGTCGTTGGAGTTGTAATGTGATTGTGAACTTGTACTCGAAGGTGTAATGTGATTGTGAACTTGTACTCGGAGGTGTGAACTTGTGGCACAAACACTTGATGTATGAACTTGTATGTCATGATTGATGTGTAATGTATTGTATACATGTTGGTTCTATTATGCTTTGGCAAATTGCAAGTTTCTGAAAAATTCTGTGCTCTTTATACTGTATTCTGGACTATATTGTATATTTGAATATCTGTATATTATTATTTATAGTGGTCTGTAAAACTTGAATTTCGAAAATATTACCGGAGGCGCATATAGGATACTATAGGAGGCGCATATACTATAAATATACGAGGCGCATTGTAAAACATATGCGAGGCGCATATGATATGCGCCTCCTATAATTCACATATGCGAGGTGCATATCGATATGCGCCTCGCATAATAATATGCGAGGCGCATATCGATATGCGCCTCGCATATGTGAAGTATAGGAGGCGCATATGATATGCGCCTCGCATAAAAAATACCCGAGGCTTGAAGCTAGAGGCGCATATGATATGAGCCTCGGATAGGCTTTTAGGTGCGCCTTGCATAGGCTTTTCTCTAGTAGTGCATCCCGCTGACGGATAGATATGCTCTGGGCCCTCTCGGTGATATCACATTGATTAGCTTGCAAGCAAGTGATTTGATCACTAGAATGTTATATCACGGGAACGAGAAAAGAGTGCATGTCGGTAACGAGATCAAACTAGGTATGGAGATACCGATGATCGAATCTCGGACATGTAATATATCGTGAAACAAAGGGATTAAGATACTAGCGTAAAAGGTTCACACGATCACAGAAGTCATCGTTACATGTGTGGGAGTCAGTATGGATCTCCAGGTCCCGCTACTGATTATTGATCGGAGAAGGGTCTCGATCATGTCCGCATTATTCACGAACCGTAGGGTGACACACTTAAGGGATACCGACACCTTTCGGAGCAAATGAATGCCAGGAAAAGAATAACAAACGCAGGAATTTATTTCACTAGATACCGAAATGGGTTTTCGGGTGAAATTGCAGAAAGTGTTTCTGCATGTGAAATGAAATACTAGCAAGGGGTTATATGTGAATGTTTGTCATTAAAGTAATTGACAAAATTCTGAATAAATAAAAAGAGTTTTATTTAATGAGAGTTTGCATTAAATTTGGTGGAAATTTAATGAGAATTTGAGTGGGTTTTTGAGTGGAGGGAATTGAAAGGCTTTTATGTGAGTGGAGTGTCCACCCACATGAATGAAAGGAGGGGAGGGGGCAGCCCCATGGCTGGGCGCATGGCCCCTTGGGTGCCCCCCCCTCTCCCTATAAAAGGAGCCCCCACCCTCTCTCTCACTCACACCTCCCCGCGAAGGATCTCTCTCCCCCCTTTAGAATTTTTCCATGGTCTCGGATTAGCGAGATACATGTTCCCGGTGGCTTTTTCTGGAAGGATTTGTCGCTTCCGCTGCTTCGCTGGAGCGAGGGCGTGGAGGTTGTCGGGGTACCCGTACGTGTGTGCGATCACGGATGCACCACTGCTTTGAGGTGCTGGACTTGATCGTGCTGGACCGGCTGGACCAGATGGACTTCATCACGATCTTGAGATCGGCAAGCGTTCGTCTACATCATCCACGAGTACAACCTCGTTAACGCTATTCGGTCTTCGAGGGTATGTATTCTATGGATGTATATCCACCCGTTGCTTGTATCTAGTAGATAGATCTTGGTACATAGATGTTCCCATCGTAGGAAAATTTATGTTTTCTATGCTGTGAACCCTACATGTGCCACGTTGTACCTTATATTTATTACATATTTTAGATTTTGATATTTTTTCTTATATACGTAGTCAAAGTTTATAAATATTGACTTTTTCTATGGCGCATGAACCAGAGGGGAGTAAGTTTGACTGAAGAAAGTTGTTAGACGTACACTTATTTAATGCGACGGAGGGAGTAAATACGTTGCAGCGCTGCTGCGTCGGTTAGCTGCACGCAAAATAGCTAGACTGCGACGCGAGAGGCAGCTGCATGGCATGCATGCATGGTGCAGCTCGCCCCGCCCAGCGCCCTCGCATGCCACGCTTGGTCCAACGGTCAATGAAGTGTGTCACGCTGTACCTTATCTGTTCATAGAAAAACGATGCGAGCCAATCAGATTCCAGAATCATCCATCCCACAGATCGTCAAGAGCTAGCCGTGGAATCCTTTTAAGAGACGTCAACCAATCAGGTTGCAGAACAAGCCCTTCCACGAATCGCCCAGAGCCACGCGCGGAATCCTTCTAGAAGACGCGATCGGACGGCCACAGTGTCGCGCTAGGGTTAGATCTATGTTCCTCATTCGGCCTTAGGGTTAGCTGGATTTAGGATGCAGTCAACGGGGTTTTCACAAGTTTGACCAGACATTCAAATGTGCATAACTAATTCAAAAAAATCAAAAAATACAAAACCTTCGCATGGTGTCATGTTATGTGACATAGTTGTGAGGAAAAATATAAAACTTGGTCTATTGATCATATTTCAAAAAACCCTTCACAAAATAACCTATCTCCTCCGAGGTTTTCTGGCTTTCGGGTTAAATGACCAATAATATGGCTAGAATCAATGCATAGTAAGTGATAATGTGCCCATATTGGGCATGCATGTGTATAATGGGATGACTAACAATGTTGTAGTACAAAGTTTTCCTTTTCGACGCACAGAAAATCTATTTGCTATTTTCTGAGTGCCGAAAGAGGGGGGATTTGTGAAGCAACCACCAAATTGAAGTTTCAAAATGGTAACATCCTATTTTTCAAAACGACTAGACCACCTAGTATGTACAATTTCCTAACTTGAGTATATCAAACCTTTTATTCCATCCCTGCTGAAAAAGACAAATCCTGCCGAATCGGCTGAAAGTGGGTAAGATATGAACTACAGGTACATGATTTCATGCTGATGATTTTTTCTAAAAATCATTTTTAGGTTCACAACATGTTATTTCATCAGAGATCCAATGCTAGTTTTGTGAGCCTCAGCCCCTAGCTAAGAATATTTATGAAAACCCTTCAAAAAGTTTGACTAGACATTCAAATGTGCATAACTAATTCAAAAAAATCAAAAAAATACAAAACCTACGCATGGTGTCATGTTATGTCACATATTTGTGAGGTAAAATATAAAACTTGGTCTATTGATCATATTTCAAAAAACCCTTCATAAAATGACCTATCTCCTCCGAGGTTTTCTGGCTTTCGGGTCAAATGACCAATGATATGGCTAGAATCAAGGCATAGTGTGTGATAATATGCCCATATTGGGAATGCATGTGTATAATGGGATGACTAATAATGTTGTAGTACAAAGTTTTCCTTTTCGACGCACAGAAAATCCATTTTCTATTTTCTGAGTGCCGAAAGATGGGGGATTTGTGAAGCAACCACCAAATTGAAGTTTCAAAATGGTAACATCCTATTTTTCAAAAATACTAGACCACCTAATATGTACAATTTTCCAACTTGATTATCTCAAACCTTTTATTCCATCCATGGTGAAAAAGACAAATCCTGCCGAATCGGTTGGAAGTGGGTAAGATATGAACTACATGTACATGATTTCACTACTAGGAAACTAGCTATAGATAGACAAACCTTCTGTGGCGCATGGTTCTGACCATGCGCCACAAAATTTGTCCAGTGGCGTATTTTAGCAAATGCGCCGCAGAAGTCTTCACACTTCTGTGTCGCATATAGGAAAAATGCGCCACAGAAGTTGGTATGCGCCACAGAAGTTTCTCTTTGACCAATATTCTGTGGCGCATATGACCATATGCGCCACAGAAGTTCATCTTTTGTGGAAGTTCATCTTTTGTGGCGCATATAGAGGCATGCGCCACAGAAGATGGAGTAGGAAAAACAGATTCTACCACCCCCCCCCCCCCCGAGGATCGCCTATTTAGCCTTGCAAAAAATAATAGAAAATGAAAACACTTCAAAAAATAAAATCCTTTCACATAGTGATAGGTAATATGGTCTAGTTTGTAGGAAAATTAACAAACATGCATTTCGACTTTTTATGCAAAAAAAGTTTATACCACGGTAAAACGGCTGTAACTTTTGCATACGATGTTAGAAAAATACGTATAATATACCAAAATGACGAGAACGAGATTTCGCATCCGCTCGCAGAGCCTCAACAACATGCTCATTTTTCCCCTCATTTTGCACCAGAGCCTCAACAACATGCTCATTTTTTTCCCTCATTTTGCACCAGAGCTTCCAAATCAGAAATGGTGTGCCATAAAGCCTCAACAGTTTGCACATCATCCTCCAAAAAAAGTTCAAATTGCACCTCAGTAGCACCAAACATGATCGGGTTAGTTCTCTTCTTTCTTTGGCCATTGATTCTTGCCATTTTCACTGGCTAGCATTCTTCAACAACAAGAGGTGGGCCTTTTTCTCCACGCTTCCTCCTGAAAACAAGCAAGTTAGCTGAGGGAGAAAAATCATCAACAAGAAATGGGATAGACTTTGGATGAACATACTTTGGATTTTCAGCAGTGTATCTGCACTTGGTAGAGCTAGCTCGGTGTCCAAGTTCTTCATAGAGTGTGCATCTATTCTTGTTACCTTTTTGGGCCCTTTTTGGCTTGGCATCTTTCTTTTCATCTTTCTTTCCCTTCTTGTTGCTCCCACCTTTCTCAAACAAAGCCTTGAATCTACTCTGCTTGGGCCTGCCAGCCTTTCTTTTCATCAAAGTAGGACACAAGGAGAACTGAATGTCCACTTCAGGCCACTGAGACTGATCTATAAGTGTTGGAGTTGGTGTTCCATATGCAGCCTTGAATTTTGCTACAGAATAATACTCATGCAAATATGGGTGCATATTTAGCTTGTGTTTGGAGGCCAAGAAAAGTATGGCATGATCACAAGGCGTCCCAGTGTGTTGCCACTCAAGGCATGTGCATTCATGTAATTGAGTGTCAACAACATGCCTCCTGCCAGTCTTTGTATCTCTGACTTCAGCACCCCACAATGAGGATTTCTCAACACGCAAATGTGCAAGATTTCTGCTCCTGTTGACCACCTACTGCACAACATTAGGAAGCTTATCTCCTTGAAGAACATCACCAAGCCTTCTTCTTAATTCCCACAACCTCATGATCATGATCCTGATCTGGTCAACCATGTCATGGACAGGCAAGTCTTTTAACTCCTTCACTTTGTTGTTGAAACTTTCTGCCAAATTATTGTTGATATGATCACATTTGATGGCAGTGTTAAAATCTGACCTGTACCATAAAAGATAATGGTAGGTTTCCAACCATGTACAAAACTTGACCCTATCCTCCTTAGAGCATGCCGCCTTAATCTTCTCAATGTGATATGAATGTGTCTGTCTGGTGTAAGATCTTGTCGCTGGCCACATGCGTCCAAAATCATCTCCTCTGAATTTTTTGATCAAATTCATCCACATATGGCCGAAGCACTCCCTCTGCTCAGCATGAAGGAAAACAATCTTCACTGCATTTTCTAAACCTTTACATGCATCTGTTTGCATTGTCAATGGAAAGACTGACCCTATGCATCTTTTCAACTGCATCATGAACCATGTCCATGATGCCTCTGTCTCAGACTGAAACATGCCAATAGCTACAGGGAACATCCAATTGTGTCCATCTAAAGCATTGCATGCTACTAGTTGACCATTCCACTTTCCAGTCAAGAAAGATAGTCTATACTCAAATATGGATGACACCCTGCTTTGAAGCCATCGATGCAAGGCTTTAAAGCCATGAAGAATTTAGAGAAGAAGACTTTCCTATGGTCGTTTAGCGATTATTTAGATTTTTAAAATTCGAAAAGAGTAAAAAGTTATGGCTAAAAGATCATTTTTTCCTGCAAAAAAATAAAAAAGGAGGACAAACTTCTGTGGCGCATTTCTTTCATATGTGCCACAGAAGTCTTGGACAAAATTCAAAATTTGAATCCCGCCCCTTCTCCCTCTCTTATACTCTTCCACTCCTCCATCTTTCCCCTTCTCACCTTCTTCTCTCATTCTCCTCACCTTCTCCTCCACCTCCTCCATCCTGATGAGATCCTCCTCCTCCTCCTCCACCCCGGTGAGCTTCTCCTCCTCCTCCTCCACCACCACCACCCTGGTGAGCTCCTCCCTCTTCCACTTCGGTGAGCTCTTCCCTCCTCCAACCCGGTGAGCTCCTCCTCCTCCTCCCACCTCCCTCCTCCTCCACCCCGGCGAGCTCCTCCTCCTCCCACCTCCCTACTCCTCCACCCCGGCGAGCTCCTCCTCCGGCGACCTTCTCCTACTCCTCCTACTCCTCCTCCTCCGATGGCCTCCTACTCTCCTCCACTGGAGACCTCCACCTCCTCCACTAGCGACCTCCTTCTCTCCTCCATCGGCGACCCCCACCTCCGGCGAGCACCACCTCCGGCCAGATCTTGCCAGGTTTTTTTTGAAATTTGAAAAAAACTTCTGTGGCACATATTGGCCAAATGCGCCACAGAAGTTTGAGATCTGATTCGGGACTTCTCTGGCACATTTTGGCAATATGCGCCACAGAAGTTTTTCAGACTTCTGTGGCGCATTTCAATATGCGCCACAGAACTGCAATTTAGTGGCGAGATAACAGTGGCATATCCCATATGTGTCACAGAAGTCCCAAAATGGTGCGCCACTGATAGGACTTTTCCTAGTAGTGTTTCATGCTGATGATTTTTTGTAAAAATCATTTTTAGGTTCACAACATGCTATTTCATCAGAGATCCAATGCTAGTTTTGTGAGCCTCGGCCCCTAGCTAAGAATATTTATGAAAACCCTTCAAAAAGTTTGACCAGACATTCAAATGTGCATAACTAATTCAAAAAAATCAAAACAAATACAAAACCTTCGCTGTGTGTCATGTTATGTGACATAGTTGTGAGGAAAAATATTAAACTTGGTTTTAGAAATGGTCGGAAAAAAAACTTGCTTGGAAATGGGGTGGTTTACCTTAGCTTTGGAGCCCATTTCTACCACATTTTGGGTGAGGGCAAGTTGTACTTCACAAAAGGGATCAGGGTGAGGATGAGTTGTACTCTACATATGAGAAAAACGTTGGAAGCTCATACAAACATAGAAAAGTACACATAGCTACAATTTTTTAAATTCAAATTTACCATCATATTTGAATTTTGGCCAAATTATCAACAAGTGCCAAATTATTATAATAACAAATGTTTACAACAACAACAAGTGCCAAATTATTACAACAACAAGTGCCAAATTAGTACAATAATAAATGTTTACAACAACAATAAGTGCCAAATTCAAAGTCTATTTCTTTTGGCTCTTCTTACCCCTCGTTTTCTTCTCCTTCACAAGTTTCACACCACACAACAGGTTTATGCTCTTATTTTTCTTACCATTACCATCTGGCCTCCCACAGCACGTCCAAGAGTCTCCTTCACCTCCTGCACCTCCTCAACAACACAATCTGGCACCAGAGCCTCATCAACATGGTCACTTTGCACCAGAGCGTCAACAACATGCTCATTTTGCACCAGAGCCTCAATAACATGCTCATTTTTTCCCTCATTTTGCACCAGAGCTTCCAAATCAGAAATGGTGTGCCATAAAGCCTCAACAGTTTGCACATCATCCTCCAAAACAAGTTCAGATTGAACCTCAGCAACACCAAACATGATCGGGTTAGTTCTCTTCTTTCTTTGGCCATTGATTCTTGCCCTTTTCACTGGCCAGCATTCTTCAACAACAAGAGGTGAGCCTTTTTCTCCACGCTTCCTCCTGAAAACAAGCAAGTTAGCTGGGGGAGAAAAATCATCAACAAGAAATGGGATAGATTTTGGATGAACATACGTTGGCTTTTCAGCAGTGTATCTGCACTTGGTAGAGCCAGCTCGGTGTCCAAGTTCTTCACAGAGTTTGCATCTATTCTTGTTACCTTTTTGGGCCCTTTTTGTCTTGGCATCTTTCTTTTCATCTTTCTTTCCCTTCTTGCTGCTCCCACCTTTCTCAAACCAAGCCTTAAATCTACTCTGCTTGGGCCTGCCAGCCTTTCTTTTCATCAAAGGAGGACACAAGGAGAACTGAATGTCCACTTCATGCCACTGAGACTGATCTGTAAGTGCTGGAATTAGTGTTCCATAGGCAGCCTTGAATTTTGCTACAGAATAATACTCATGCAAATATGGGTGCATATTTAGCTTGTGTTTGGAGGCCAAGAAAAGTATGGCATGCTCACAAGACTTCCCAGTGTGTTGCCACTCAAGGCATGTGCATTCATGCAATTGAGTGTCAACAACATGCCTCCTGTTAGTCTTTGTATCTCTGACTTCAGCACCCCACAATGAGGATTTATCAACACGCAAATGTGCAAGATTTCTGCTCCTGTTGACCACCTACTGCACAACATTAGGAAGCTTATCTCCTTGAAGAACATCACCAAGCCTTCTTCTTAATTCCGACAACCTCATGATCATGATCCTGATCTGGTCAACCATGTCATGGACAGGCAAGTCTTTTAACTCCTTCACTTTGTTGTTGAAACTTTCTGCCAAATTATTGTTGATATGATCACATTTGATGGCAGTGTTAAAACCTGACCTGTACCATAAAAGAGAATGGTAGGTTTCCAACCATGTACAAAACTTGACCCTATCCTCCTTAGAGCATGCCGCCTTAATCTTCTCAAGGTGATATGAATGTGTCTCTCTGGTGTAAGATCTTGCTGCTGGCCACATGCATCCAAAATCATCTCCTCTGAATTTTTTGATCAAATTCATCCACATATGGCCGAAGCACTCCCTCTGCTCAGCATGAGGGAAAACAATCTTCACTGCATTTTCTAAACCTTTACATGCATCTGTGTGCACTCCCTATGGAAAGACTGACCCTATGCATCTTTTCAACTGCATCATGAACCATGTCCATGATGCCTCTGTCTCAGACTGAAACATGCCAATAGCTACAGGGAACATCCAATTGTGTCCATCTAAAGCATTGCATGCTACTAGTTGACCATTCCACTTTCCAGTCAAGAAAGATGAGTCTATACTCAAATATGGACGACACCCTGCTTTGAAGCCATCGATGCAAGGCTTTAAAGCCATGAAGAATTTAGAGAAGAAGATTTTCCATTTCAATGTCATCTATTAGTGCAATGAACAAATCAGTCTGGTCATGTATCTCAACTGAATTCCAATCAACAGTTACAATCCTTTGTGCATTAGCATCTGCAGCCTCCCCTTGTGTATTAGCATCATCCTCCACTATTAACACTTCCAACTCAGTAAGTATAGGCATTACTTGCCTTTGTGCAGCCCAATCATCCTCGGCCATCTAAGCAGCCAGCTTCGAGGCCATATATCCAACCCTCGAATCAAGTTTCAGATCAATGAGCTCTGCTAAAAACAGAACAGTTTTGCTTATCCAACCGTTTCGCTCATCGATTTCATCAACTATATGTTCCCCTGTCTCAACCCTAACATAGTCACATTTGCAATCATCAAATCGTAACAAAAAAACTTCTTGCTCTGGCCCCCAAACCACACTATCCCCAATTTTTTCCACCATTTTCCTCACCGCCTCCTCTCCCATGTTTATTAGCTCTTGGGGATCAACATGTTCTAATTCCACCTCCCATTTAACAACTGTGTTTCTCTCAATGACATGCATGCTGCCATCAACTAAAACAGCCCTAGAGGGAAAGAAATTGATGCGAAATTCGAAAGTTTGGCGCACAACATCGTCTTTCCTGTTTTTGGCGGGCACTGTGAGCTAGCGAAAGCGAACAAAGAGATCAACCTTAGAGAAATTAAGTGCAGAGATACGAGATATACCGATTAGAAGTCCCCTCTCTATGCTCCATCTCGTTCTCCCTCGCCCCGTTCAGCACACCCTCGCCTCTACAATCTAGCATCAATGGGCACGCACAGATCTCGAATTGAGAAGAATGGGAGAGGAATTAGCTTTCAAATGGCACTCACCACCTTCGCCGTCGAACGAAAGCGCCGCCGCCTAAAGAATTGCCCTGCCGCCGCCGGCGGCGCCGAGAACGATGGGTGAGGTCCGCCGCCGCCGTCGGGGAAACTACAGTCAGTGTGACGCGCGCTCTCGTTCAGAAGCGGTTGGTTTGACTGGCTTGACTGGCTGTCCCAACCGACCGGTTTGGCTTAACCCTAATCTTGGAACAAAGTTAAATATGTCATTAACGATCATTTTATGGCCCGTGCCCCTGGGATATTAGCTGCCTCACAAGCGTCGCATGCGAGCTATTTTTTTTAACGATGTCGTGTTCCTTCCAATTCCGCGTAAAGACATCGCATGAGAGCTATAAGCCCCGACGTACGTGGTCCCCTGATCCAACCCCTCCTTCTTCCCTCAACATCAGTCTATCGGTCGACGCGAGCAACGGCTCCGTCCTGTTTCTTCCTCCTTCCACCACCTCGTGCACCTCCCTTCCTCCCGTCTATTTTTCACTCCAAATCGACCACCAGATCGAGCCATGGCAAGCAGGCGGTGCGGCGCGAGATGTGGGGTGGTGGGAGTGGACGGCGTGGAGCTCAAGGAGAGGGAGAAGGCGGGACACGGCGCGCACTGCGGTGAGGAGTAGCTGTGTTCGAGTGCCAGGGACTGGAGACGGCGATGGGGGGTTGAAGAGCAGAGCGGCGAGGCAATCATGACGGCTCCAAACCGGGTCGCCGGAGCGGCGGCCGCACGAGATGCAGCGGATCAGGTCGAGAGCGTCTATTGACATGGTCGAGTTGTACGTACATCGATGGGTGCACCTTGTCAAGGAAGGTAGATATAGATACTCCATGACATAGATGTCAGCTCGCACCATGCGCGCGCATATGGCGGTCCATTTCGACCAGATAGACCAAGGAGAGTGTGCACAATATATAATGAGCGTGGTGATTGCAGAGAGGACGACCAAGTGCCCTCATCGGTTCTAGGTGAGCTAATGTGCGATTACATTTCATTTAGCCAAGAGGTTTCACTTCAATTTGCAAGATTAATTGTCTAGGACGACCTCTCTTCCGAGCGACTAGATGATGTTAGAGGACATCTCTTCTGAGTGCTCCTTCATGCATGGCAACATCAACGTACATCTTCTGTGAAGAGAGTTCGAGCATGGACAAAAAGTGCAGGATCAAGGTGAAGCTCTCCATCACAGCTCTCCAGTTGTGACTAAAAATTGTGGGAACCTGGAATTAATGCTCCATGGTTTTGCACCGATTTAAGCTATTCTGGTGAAAATGCTTCTTAATTTTTAGAAGGATGTTTATGGTCATAATGTCGTGAGCATTATTGCATGTTAATATGGAGAGCTTCCAGATGACTATGATGATGAACAGAGCTCTATCGGGAATCATAGTAAATATTGCAATAAACCAAGACAAACTTAATATGACATTTAGTAATTGGCTCTTGCTTGCATTTTTTTTGTAAATGGTCATCTTACGTCATTTTTTCTAATGTGACTTCTGACATTGCTCAAATCCTAATCTTTAATACAATTTTCACATATGTATCTCTGTATTTTGTAAATTGTTAATGAATAGAGTACATCAACGAAGGGTTATATTGTGGAAAGTGTCATGCAATTGATGCACGTACCGTGATGCGGGTGTTTGGTTAGGGCTGGTGGGCATGGGTGCAGAATTGGGATGGCAGAGATTTTTTTCGATATTTAGGGGGGGGGGGGGACTTAACTCCCCACCGCTTGTTCTATTACTCGAGGCGACTTGGCAATCAAACATCCTTACAACAGGGGATAGAAGAGGGCGTTTGGGGAGGAAAACACGGAAATTTACATCGCCGTGGAGAGAATGAAAACACGAACGGAGTCCACACGCCTACGGTCATGCGTCTTGTACCTCCAATGCCAAATCGCGAGCTTGTCGCCAGCCCTATGAAGCACAAGACGTGCGGTGGAGGTCTTGCATTGAAGACAAGATTGTTCATTCCCTTCCACAGTGACCAAAGAATCACCGCGATGCCGGCGCGCCAAAAGCAAGCCTCTATAGCGAGAGGAGGAGAGGAAGGTCCTAGAGAGAGAAGTTGCCACCGAGCACAAGCATGCCTAGCCTGTCCCAGACATCTGTGGCGATGGCACAGTCGAAGAAGAGGTGCCTCCCCATCTCTGGAAAGGGGCATGCTGCGCAAGCGTCAGAGGGAGCACACTTCTTAGCGAAGTGGTTGGACCTGGTGATGAGCCTGTCGATGACGGCGAGGTACGTGAAGATGCAGATCTTGGATGGTAGCCTTAGTTCCCAAGCTTTGCAGGCGGACACGTCCCCGCCACGCTGTGGGGAAAGCATGCGGTATGCCTCCCTGGAGCTGAAAGGGGGCGCCAAGGGAGAGTCGATGCAGCGCAGCTCCCCTCCATTGAGGAGGGTGATGGCGTCCATGAAACCCTGGACGTACGATGCGGAGCTCCCTCTCCGCCGCAGCCGAGCCTAGGCTGCAGTGCGAAGCCGGAGGCGACAATGGGTATGACATGGGTGTTGCGATAGTGATTTAGACTTGGTTTTGTTTTCATGAACATTCTATTTTTGGATGAAGATAGTAGAAAAGCCTTTTCTTTTGTAACTGTGTATTCATTTGTTATCAAGGTCATGTCTTTTATCATTAAAGTTAGTAAAGTTTAGATGGAAAAATGGTTTATTAATTGTGTGACTGTTGTTTCGGTAATCCAACACTACAGGAAAGAACTAAGACGCCGACGGCCGGCCGGCTACGCCGACGGCCAAAGGTCGGGCCGTCAGCGTAGCTGCCTTCCCTGGCCAGCCGACCAGCCCGGCCGTCGGCGTAGATGACGGTGCCGAGGGTAGCCCTCGGTGTAGTGTGGCCATCGGCGTAGTAGCGAGGTCTGTGCCGACGGTGGCCCTCGGCGTAGATATAGTCCTCGGCGTAGCCCCAGTTCAGACACGATGACGGAAACGGCACAGCTCTTTGAAATTTTTTGTTTGGTCTGTGCCGTCGGCATAGGCCTCCAGATTTTTTCCTTTTTCATTATTTTTTGAAAAATCATAACTAAATCATTCTAATTCGGAAAAATACAAATAATATATCAAAAATTGCAGAAAAAAATCTATCTATCTACACTCAAATATTACACATTTATAAACAAAAATTAAGTAAAATATAAAACATTATATATAGGTTAAAAAGGGCATTCTAAATTCAAAAACGATCCAAACAATGCGAAACCTTCGCGTGGTGTCATATTATGTGACATAGTTAGAAGGAAAAATATCAAACTTGGTATATTGATTATGTATCAAAAAAACCTTCACAAAACGACCTATCTCGTTCGAGGTTTTTTGACTTTCGGGTCAAATGACCAATGTTATGGCTAAAATGAAGGCATAGTTTGTGATAATGTGTCCATATTGTGCATAACTGTGCATCATGGGATGGCGAACAATGTTTCAGGAGGAAGTTTTCCTTTTCGTCGCACCAAAAAACCGTTTTCCATTTTCCGAGTGCAAAAAACGGACGGTTTTGTGAAGCAACTACCAAATGGCTAATTCAAAATACTACCGTCACATTTTTCAAAAATACTAGACCACCTTACATGGATAATGTCGTAACAGGGGGATCTCAAACATTTTCGTCTATCCCTGGTGAAAAAGACAAATTCCTGCTGAATCGGTAGGAAGTGGGTCAGATATGAACTACAGGTACATGATCGGATGCTCATGATTTTTTACAAAAATCATTTTTAGGTTTAAAATATGTTGTTTCATTATAGATCCACTTCAAGTTTAGCGAGTCTCAGCCCCGAGCTAAGAATCTTAATGCCCACCCTTCGACAAAGTATAACGATGGTTTAAAACGGGCATTATAAATTCAAAAACAATCCAAACAATGCGAAACCTTCGCGTGGTGTCATATTATGTGACATAGTTAGAAATAAAAATATCAAACCTTGTATATTGATTATGTATCAAAAAAAACCTTCACAAAACGACATATCTCATTCGAGGTTTCTTGGCTTTCGGGTCAAATGACCAATGTTATGGCTAAAATGAAGGCATAGTTTGGGATAATGAGTCCATATTGTGCATAACTATGCATCATGGGATGGCGAACAATGTTTCAGGAGGAAGTTTTCCTTTTCGTCGCACCAAAAAACCGTTTTCCATTTTCCGAGTGCAAAAAACGGACGGTTTTGTGAAGCAACCACCAAATGGCTAATTCAAAATGCTACCGTCACATTTTTCAAAAATACTAGACCATCTTACATGGATAATGTCATAACAGGGGGATATCAAACATTTCCGTCTATCCCTGGTGAAAAAGACAATTTTTTGCCGAATCGGTAGGAAGTGGGTTAGATATGAACTACAGGTACATGATCGGATGCTCATGATTTTTTACAAAAATCATTTTTAGGTTCAAAATATGTTGTTTTATCATAGATCCACTTTAATTTTAGCGAGTCTTAGCCCCGAGCTAAGAATCTTCATGCCCGCCCTTCGACAAAGTATAACGATGGTTTAAAACAGGCATTATAAATTCAAAAACGATCCAAACAATGCGAAACCTTCGCGTGGTGTTATATTATGTGACATAGTTAGAAGAAAATATATCAAACTTGGTATATTGATTATGTCTCAAAAAAACCTTCACAAAATAACCTATCTCGTTCGAGGTTTCTTGGCTTTCGGGTCAAATGACCAATGTTATGGCTAGAATGAAGGCATAGTTTGTGATAATGTGTCTATATTGTGCATAAGTATGCATCATGTGATGGCGAACAATGTTTTAGGAGGAAGTTTTCCTTTTCGTCGCACCAAAAAGTCGTTTTCCATTTTCCGAGTGCAAAAAGCGGACGGTTTTGTGAAGCAACCACCAAATGGCTAATTCAAAATGCTACCGTCACATTTTTTAAAAATACTAGACCACCTTACATGTATAATTTCATAACAGGGGGATCTCAAACATTTCTCCCTGGTGAAAAAGACAAATTCTTGCCGAATCGGCAGGAAGTGGGTCAGATATGAACTACAGGTACATGATCGGATGCTCATGATTTTTTATAAAAATCATTTTTAGGTTCAAAATATATTGTTTCATCATAGATCCACTTCAAGTTTAGCGAGTCTTAGCCCCGAGCTAAGAATCTTCATGTCCGCCCTTCGACAAAGTTTAACGATAGTTTAAAACGGGCATCATAAATTCAAAAACGATCCAAACAACGTGAAACCTTCGCGTGGTGTCATATTATGTGACATAGTTAGAAGGAAAAATATTAAACTTGGTATATTGATTATGTCTCAAAAAAACCTTCACAAAATGATCCATCTCGTTCGAGGTTTCTTGACTTTCGGGTCAAATGAACAATGTTATGGCTAGAATGAATGCATAGTTTATGATAATATGTTCATATTATGCATAAGTGTGCATCATGAGATGGCGAACAATGATTCAGGAGGATGTTTTCCTTTTCGTCGCACCAAAAAGCCGTTTTCCATTTTCCGAGTGCAAAAAATGGACGATTTTGTGAAGCAACCACCAAATGGCAAATTCAAAATACTACCGTCACATTTTTCAAAAATACTAGACCACCTTACATGGATAATTTCATAACACGGGGATCTCAAACATTTTCGTCTATCCCTGGTGAAAAAGACAAATTCCTGCCGAATCGGCAGGAAGTAGGTCAGATATGAACTACAAGACATGATCGGATGCTCATGATTTTTTACAAAAATTATTTTTAGGTTCAAAATATGTTGTTTCATCGTAGATCCACTTCAAGTTTAGCGAGTCTCAGTCCCAAGCTAAGAATCTTTATGCGTGCCGTTTTAAACGGGCAAATGAAATTATGATAAGAATCATGGCATAGTTTATGATAAGTTGATATTGATATCATATTTGGATTCCTCTCATTTTTCTAATCAATTTAGACATATTATTTGTCGAATTCCGATTTACAGATTTAAAGATATTAATTATTTCATATTAAATAAAAAATACAAAAAAATCATTATATTTTTATTTGAATTCAATAATATTTTTACTTATTCATTGTTGTTTACTTAAATAATTTCTTGTAATTTCAAAAAATACAACCATATGACATGATGATATAAGAGTTAATAGGAATTATATCATAGTATTGACAACAATGAGTAAATTGCTTTGCAGGAAGAGATTCTGAAGGAACGAGTAAGTTAAGCGTGCTAGAGCTGGAGTAGTGCTAGGATGGGTGACCGTACGGAAACTTTGACTAAGACTGCAATTTAATCAATTATTAACTATAAATAGTGTTAAAATGATTAAAGCAGGAGATTAAGGAGTCAAATAATTCAAAGATTTAAAAAAAATAAAAAATAAAATAAAAAAATATTTTAGGCTATGCCGACGGCCTGGCCGTCGGCGTGTAGCTCCATTCCTATGCCGACGGCTTGGCTGTCGGCGTAGCTCCATGCTGAACCGTTAGCCAAGACGGCCGTTGACTGACACACGGGGCCTGCTGGAAGACGCTGTGCCGAGGGAGAGGGGCTGTGCCGACGGCGACGGAGCTGTGCCGACGAGGACGTACGCCGAGGGGGCTACGCCGACGGCCACCGTCGGCACAGCCTGTGCCGACGGCAGCCGGCCGTCGGCGTAGCAATTATTTCCTGTAGTGCAACCAGGCAACTAACCTTGTTGTACTCTTTGGGGTGCATGATCAAAGGTGTACAATGGCTTAAATAAATTCCACACTTATTGTCAAGGACTACCATTTAGTTAGTAATATGCACGTAATAGTCTGATGATGTTTATTTAGAGTCGTGGAATTGCAGTTCTTGACAACTGTTTATCTGAGACGCATACATTTTCTCCAGTTTAGCTTCACACTTAATCTAATCTGCAACCCCCATCTATTTTATTGTCTGTTTTCCACACCGTGAATGATTGTTTAGGTTTTTTGGTTCTATGTTGTTTGACACCATCTTTTCTGGTAAGTCAGGGTACCCATTCTGGCTATTGAGGCTGCTGTACAAAAACCATCGCTTGACCTATTCAGACTTCTTGGTTACTGAATAAGCAGGTCGCGAGATGATAGATTTAAAGTACTCCAATCGACCCAAATTAGTTGACTCAAATTTTTCAAGATACATATGTATTTAGTACTAAATTATGCCTAGATACAATTGAATCTAGACAAATCTAATCAACTAATTTATGTCGGAGGGAGTACTGGAAAACTTGTAGAGTACAGCTGTAGACATAGAACAGGAAGTGGCTAAATTTTGTCAGGTTAACTTGTGAGTTGCATCCTTGGGAAGGCGAAGATTTTTCTTTGCCTGTTAGGGGTAAATGTTTCTTTAGCTGGTCTGTAGCGTGAAGTTAGGGCCGACCAAACTTCAGCACCTGACATTCGATTTGGAATGGCATCATGTTTAATCCAACCATCAGCGGGAATAGAGCTGAATAAGATGATTTTTTTAGGAAGTGTTTGTTATTTCATATTTTACATCGTTTTTCCATATATGATGCAGAATAAAACACATCAGGTTATTCTTAACTCGTAGATTGTTATATTCGTAGGGATAGCGTACTTTATTTTTGGTGAATACGGTTCTATGTGTGCTATTTTTAAATTAAGCTTAGGTATTTGAAAGGTCACATTCATAAATAAATTAAGTCGTGCCATTTAATATATTATAACATTTTTATATGTTGTGCCTTGCAAATATCTATGTTGTACAGTATGTTGGTTGGAAATTCTAGGGCATGGGTTGAACAATTATATTTTGGTTCTCATAATAAAGGAGCACAACCCCGCTCTCTGAAGACCACCCCGCGATAGAGGGACTGCGTTGATTGGTTTGCTTCCTTATCTCCAGCCCTGCACTTCATTTTTCCAGCGAACAATTTGAGTCGATCTGGACGTGTGGTTAGCCCTAGCAGTTCGTTTCAGTCTTAGAAACCTTTGGAACTATCGGCTGTCTGGTCGAGGATAGAGAGAGAAAGTATCGAAATCAGCTGCATATAATACCCCAATTATTTGTGTGATATACAAATAATTGGGGTACTTATACTCCTAGATTAGTATACTTTTTGCAGCAGCTTCTGGCTATTCGGGGCAACTGTTCCCTGTAGAGAAAGCATGTTTGATGATATGCGTGCTCACGGCTAGATCTTTTTTTCTTCAAGTGTATAAAGTACTACATAAGCTGAATCGATTGGCAGGCTGCAAGGAAATACCTTGAGTAGATAGGTAAATAAACAAGGTGTAGAGATTTAAGATACATAAAGACTGTTAAGGAGTTAACAAAAGCAGATTGGCATAGAATCGGGTGGATGTCTTGGGCTCCACATTAAATCTGGTTTATGTCTTTTTTTCGTTGGTAGTGTGTCCTAGGACTAAATAGTACTCCCTCTTTTTAGAAATATAAGATGTTTTAGATTTGTAAAGGAAATGTATCTAGACATCTTTTAGTGTCTAGATTCATTTAAACCTATATACTAAAAGATGTCTAAATACATTTGTTTCACTAACTAAAAAATTGTATATTTCCAAACGAAAGGAGTAGCTAATACTAGGGAGAAATGTGTATGGATTTCCAGCATTCGAAGTTCACTAAGTTTTTCAACGGAATATCCGCATGATCCCGGAGATTGACTCCGTTGAACGACAAGTAGTACTAGGAGCGATATAGAAATATTCAAATCAAGTATCGTGAGCAGCGCCACTGCGTACAACCATCGAAGGTGAAGCTCTCCATCACAGCTCCCAACCCTGTGTCGTCGTGCTGTGTGAAAACATATAACCAAGTCCACTTGTTTGGTACCATGGGCTCACTAGGCGGCCTGATCATCCTGGTTGACTCATTCTTGACTAAAAATTGTGATAATCTAGAATTAGAGCATAATGATTTTGCACTTGGTTTAAGTTGTTCAAGTGACAATGTTTCTTATTTGTACAAGGATGTCATAATATTGTGAGCATTGATGCATGTTTATATGGGAAGCTTGCAGATGACTATGATGCATGATGAATAGAGCTCTGTCGAGAATCATAGTAAAAATGGCAACGAAACTAGCTAGCCATGGCGGCTCTACAATTTTTGGTGGAGATAAACTTCTTCTGAGCATTTTAAATGCTACAAGTTTGGGTCTGATAGCTACTTTTGGACGACCTAATTGCTAATATTGGAAAGATCCTCCAAATCTACAATAAGATCCAAACTATAGCATTTGAAAGGTTGAGAAGAAGCTTTATCTCCACAAAAATTTGTAGGGCCATGATGACCACCTAATCTGGATTTGTTGTCATTTTTACTAAAATCCTCACCATTTGCGGTGCTCTATTCATCATCACAGTCACCTTCAAGCTCGCCATATTGACATGTACTGAATCTACATCAGTACCATACACATCGTCGTACAAATAAGTGTTAGGAATAGATAAAGTTGTATTCCTCTGGGGGCCAAAGGCCACAATATATAGTACAGGTACAGGGCAAATATGCAGAAAGCCCCCTAACATATGGGGAAAATACAATATACAGATATATACATCTAACACCCCCCCCCCCCCCAACTCATGGTGGATCCACAACACTGAGTTTGGAGAGTAAGAAATCATGCTGCGCTCTGGTCTGTGCCTTCGTAAAGAAATCCGCCAACTGTAAATCTGAAGGCACATACTGAAGCGCAACAATCTGAGTCTGCACCTGAGCACGTGTATAGAAAGCATCAACACCAATATGCTTGGTAAGCTCATACTTGACCGGATCACGTGCAACACTAATAGCACATGTACTGTCAGACAAAACCAGAGTGGGTGTGGTAATAGAGACCCCAAAATCCGCAAGTAACCACCGTAACCAGGTCACCTCAGCAGTCAACAAGGCCATAGCACGCAGCTCAACCTCAACACTCGAACGGGAAACCGCTGTCTGTTTCTTCGTCTTCCAAGCAATGAGCGAACCACCAAAAAACACATAGTAAGCAGAAAGGGAACGGCGATCCGAAGGATCACTTGCCCACGTAGCGTCCGAATAGCACTGGAGCTGGAGGGAGCTGGAACGAGGAAAGAAAAGGCGACGAGTGATCGTACCACGAAGATAACGAAGAACACGGAGAAGATGACTATAGTGAACAGTGGTAGGAGCAGAAACAAACTGACTCAGAATATGAACAGGATAAGAGATGTCAGGACGAGTGACAGCAAGATAAACAAGGCTCCCAACAAGATGACGATAACGCGTCGGATCAGGAAGAGGATCACCATCAGTAGGTTGAAGCTTAACATTAAGCTCCATAGGGGTCTCAACAGTGCGCTCATACCCAAGAGTAGCACGAGCAAGAAGATCCTGAATATACTTTTCCTGAGAGATGTAAAAGCCATCAGGAGTGGAGGAAATCTCAATCCCAAGAAAATATCAAAGAGGACCAAGATCAGTCATAAGAAACTGATCACAAAGACGAGCCTTAACAAAGGCGATATACTCAGAATCATCACCAGTAATGATCATATCATCAACATAGAGAAGAAGGAGAGTGCGTCCACGAGGAGAAGTGTGGACAAACAGCGCTGGATCATGAGCACTGGGGAGAAACCAGCAGAAGTCACTACGGAAGCAAAGCGCTCAAACCAGGCACAAGGGGCCTGTTTGAGGCCATAAAAAGAACGTCGAAGACGACAAACCATCCCCTCAGGAACAGAATACCCAGGAGGAGGCTGCATATAAACCTCCTCACTCAACTCACCATTGAGAAAGGCGTTCTGAACATCAAGCTAGGACACAGACCAGTGGCAAACAGAAGCAACAACAAGAAGAGTACGCACAGTGGTCATATGAGCCACATGAGCAAAGGTCTCATCATAGTCACGATCATGCTCCTGCTGAAAACCACGAGCCACAAGACGTGCTTTATAGCGCTCAAGAGATCCATCAGAGCGGGTCTTAATCTTATAGACCCACTTACACGTGATAGGACGAACACCGGGAGGGGGAGAAACAAGATCCCAGGTGCCAGTGCGCACAAGTGCAGCAATCTCCTCAGCCATGGCCAACTGCCATTCAGGATGATGCTCAGCATCCCGATAAGAAGTCGGCTCAGAGGCAACAGAAAGACCATACTGACTAGGAGAGTAACGGTTGGGGGCACGACGCTGACGAACAGGACGAGTAGAGGGAAGCTCATCAGAGGAAGACGACGCAGAAGACGACGATGAAGACGAAGGAATAACAGAGGAAGACTCTGGAGAACGAGGAGAATGAGGAGAACTAGGAGAACTAGACGGAGCAGAGGAGGACGGTGTCGAAGAAGAGACATCAGGGGAAGGAGATCCCGAAGAAGACACAATAGGAGTAGAAGGAGGTGTGTCAGGAAAGAGAAGAAAAGAGATATCTTCCACCGGGTAGGTACCAGCGGTGGGACGAGGATAGAAAGGACGCGTCTCATCAAAAGTAACATCACGAGAGATACGCATCCGACGACCAACGGGGTCCCAACAGCGATAGCCCTTATGCTCATCACTGTATCCAAGGAAGACACACTCAACAGACTGAGCGGTCAGTTTGGTGCGTTCGCGAGAAGCAAGAAGAACATAGCAAACACAACCAAACAAGCAAAGCATGGAGTAGTCTAGAGACTGTCCAGATAGGCGCTCAAGAGGGATACCACCCTACAGAGCGGCAAAAGGCTGAATATTGATGAGGTAAGCCGACGTAGCGACAGCCTCAGCCCAGAAATGCGCTGGAAGAGAAGAAGCAATCATCATGGCACGAGTGGTCTCAAGAAGATGGCGATGCTTACGCTCAGCAACGCCATTCTGGGCATGGGCGCCAGGACAGGAGAACTGAGCAAGGGTGCCCTGCTCAGCAAGCACACCTCACAACATCTGGGAGATATACTCACCAGCAGAATCAGCACGAAACACACGAATGGGGGTAGAATATTGAGTACGTACCATGGCCGCAAAACGCTGATATATGGAGAGCACTTCACTGTGAGAGCGCATAAAATACAACCAAGTGTACCGAGAAAAATCATCGATGAATAAAATATAGTAGCGATGGCCCCCTTTCGAAGCAAAAGGAGCCGGACCCCAAACATCGGAATGAACTAAATCAAAAGGTCGCTGAGATATAGACGCGCTAGTAGGATAGGGAAGCTGAATCTGTTACCCAACCTACAGCCCTAATAATGTAAAGACCCATCTCCTGAGACAGACCCTAGAAGACCACGATGAACTAATGACAACAGGCGAGAGTCACAAAGGTGACCAAGACGATGATGCCACTGCTGAAAGGAGCTGGTAGCAGAGACGACGACCGGAGAAGAACTGGCAGATGAAGTGGCAACGGAAGGAACACGAAGTCAGTCTAACTCCCAAAGTCCTGAAGAGTCACAGCTGCGCGGGCCAGCTCCAACCAGGGCCTGTGTGCGACGGTCCTGGACAACACAAGAATCAGCATCAAGAATGACGTGACAACCAGAGTCAGTGATCTGGCTAGCAGAGAACAGATTCATCTTAAGAAGAGGGACATGAGAAATATCAGGAACAGAAAAAGAAGAAGTAGAAAGGGTGCCTCGACTAGAAACAGGAAGAGAGGTACCATCAGCCATGAAAACACGAACATGAGAAGGGAGAGAACGAAGAGCGGACAGAAAAGAAGACTCGGAGGTCATATGAAAAGAAGCTCCAGAATCCAGATACCACGGAGACATACCTGACTGTGTAGAAGGTGGTGGTCGCGCAGTGCCTGAAGAAACAGTCACAGAACCAGCAGTGCCCATCGAAGAAGAGCCTGTAGCAGCAAGCAGACCGCGAAGACTCCTGATAATGTCCTGATCAGAGAGAGCAACTACTGAAGACCCGGAAGGAGCCGACTGCCCACGAGCCTGATGCTGCTGACGTAAACTGGGATCCCGTGTATAACAGGTGGCCCAAGTGTTGCCATCCCTGTTGCAGTAAGAGCAGTGACGAAGAGAACCACGGCGACCCTGACCACGAGCCTGCTGGTGCTGACTCGGACCCTGAGGCTGCGGGTGCTGACTCGGACCCTGAGAATGCTGATGCTGAAGATGACCCTGACCTAGAGGAGTGGGTAGTATCGGCGGCGGCACAGAGGACCGCGGCTGAGTCGAGGGAGCAGACGACATAGGAGGACCACGAGTAGCAAGCACAGATGGAACCGCAAAAAGACCAGCACCACGGAAACGGGTCTCCTCAACCCGAAGCTCAGACAACACCTCAGAGCGAAACACGACCACGAGCATTGAGTTGAGCACGCCGGGGATCAAACTCCTGGTGGAGCCAAGACAGAAACTCATAGATGCGGTGAAACTCCAAATCCGAGCGCACAATCTGGCAGCATGAGCATGTGCCACAAACAGCAGTACGGAGAGAATCAAGCTGACGCCAAATAGCAGCACTCTGAGTGTAGAACTCATCAATAGTGGAATCACCCTGCTGAAGAGCATGCTCCTGGAGAACCACAGACAGGTAAATAGCATCCCTAGACGGCTGATAGCGCTGACGAAGATGTGCCCACTGAGCGGCAACAGTAGGGAGACTCATGAACTCTGCAGCATACTGGGGCAGAACACTGGAGGTGAGAACAGCAGCAGCACGAGCATCCTCATCGACCCACTGAGTGTAGACAGTCAGATCGTGGCGATAGGCCTCGAGATCAGAAGAGTACTGCTTAAGCTTTAGGTCATAAGCAGCAACAGCACTATCATCGGCTCTCTGAGCAGCATCCTTGGCCTCCTGAGAAGCATCAGCGCTAAGGACAATCGACATCGGCGGAAGAGGAGCCACATGAGCAGGGGGCACGGCGGACAAGAGACCTCTCCAGAGAGCACACCCCAAAGAGGGAGACCGCGCATGTGAACACGCATAAAGGCAGCAAAATCAGGGTAATTCACGCCATCAAAGATCACCGGGCAGCGAGGAATCGCAACATAACCTGATGAAGAAGACATAGCTCTCTCTCAATTTTTTTTTTTGATTTTTTTGTCAACGCTCGATCGATCTGGCCGATGAAGAAGACCAACTGGAGACCGAACGGAAGCAGAAACGGTTGTCGGCGGGGGCAGGGACGGGCGCAACCGCGCAGAGGAGTAGAGACGGGGGCCGGCGACAGGAATCTGGCCGGTGGCCGCCGGAGGCCAGTCAGCAGGCGATCAGAGGACGGCGGCGGGGCCGGGGCAGGCTGACGGGCGGCTGACGGATCGAGGCGAGCTTGGCGGCCAAAGGGAGCGAGGGCTGGCGCGGGCGTGCAGGAGCCCGAGCAGGAGGTCGAGGCGGGGACGGACGGGCGGCGGGACCAGGCAGGGGACGGGCGACGGGGCCGCTGCAAGCTGACGGGCGGCCGTGCAGCGAGCTTGACGGGCGGCTGGAGGACGAGGCGCTGGCTTGCAGGAGCCCGAGCAGCTCCGATCTAGAAGATGTGAAGCCCGTAGGGAAGCAGATCCGATCCGATCTACACAAGCGGAACGATTTGACGAGTAGAACGGGACGACTCCACACAAGCGGCCAGAACGAGAATCGGCGGTGGTCGGGGCGAGCTGACGGCGGCGATGGTCATAGGCAGAGGACCGGTGGGCACGGAAACCCTAAAACCGGCTCTGATACCATGTTAGGAATAGACAAAGTTGTATTGCTCTGGGGCCAAAGGCCACAATATATAGTACAGGTATAGGACAAATATGCAGGAAGCCCCCTAACATATGGAGAAAATACAATATACAGATATATATATCTAACAATAAGAAGCAGTATCATCAGAGTAAATTATACAAGTGTATAATCATTGTGTTCTGCTTCCAAATAGACAAAATTATTAGTCAAGAAAGAATCAACTAGGAGGATTGTGTCTATGCCTAGTAAGCTCATAGCACCGAGCAAATGAGCTTTGTTATACGGTTTGACACAGTGCAACGACACAAGCTTAGGAGCAATGATGGAAAAAGTTCCACCTTGATCCTGCAATTGTCCATGATAAAACTCTTGAGAGACAAATATTATGTGTGGGTGCTGCCTTGAAGGTAGACTCTTTGAGTTCCAAACTTGCAAAGAAGGGCACTCATAATAGAAGTCATTGGATTTAATCTAGAAAGGTCTTCTTTAGTCAACAAATTATGTGGCAATAAACAAATAATAGAAGTTGGTTTATTTTGTCCGAAAGTACAATTGTGGTGATGTCATTGACGCACTCTACCCCTCCATCAGAATTGATATTTTGTGAACATGTAGTATTGATATTATATTGGCTAGATACTTAATCAAGACATAAGCTAGTTTTTATTACTTAATACAATATGTAGTAATTGTCTCCTTCTTAACATGTTTTTTTTTGTAAATGGTCATCTTACGTCGTTTTTTTTCTAATGTCTTATGCAACTTCCTACATTGCTCAAATCCTAATCTTTTTTCACATCTGTGTTTCTATATTTTGTAGATTGTGGATGAAAAGAGTACATCAACAAAGGATTATATTATGTCAAGTGTCATGACATTGATGCACGTAGTGTGATCTGGGTGTTGGGTCAGGGCTGGTGGGCGTGGGTGCAAAACTGGGATGCTAATCAATGGGTATGATATGGATACTGTGTACAGTGATTTGGCTTCTGCCATTCTAGCTGCTATCTGGGAATGAAGATAGTAGAGAAGCTTTTTCTTTTGCAACTGTGTATCTGTTTGTTAGCAAGGTCATGTCATTTATCAATGAAGTTAGTAAAGTTCAGATGGCAAAGTAATTTATTTATGTGATTTAGTGTGATCTGGGTGTTGGGTCAGGGCTCGTGGGCGTGGGTGCAAAACTGGGATGCTAATTAATGGGTATGATATGGGTACTGTTTACAGTAATTTATTTATGTGATGTTTTGTTTCGGTTATCCAACTAACCTTGTAGTATTCTATATCACACAGCACTTTGGAGAGCCACTGGTGACATGATCAAAGGTATACAATGGCATAAATACATTAATTCACCATTTTCTGTCAAGGAGTACGATTTAGTTAGTGATATCTCAAGGCATGCATTACCATATACTCCCTCTGTTTTAAAATATAAGATGTTTTAGCTTTAGAGTGGTGGAATTGCATCTGTTGACAACTGTTTATCTGAGACGCATACTATTTCTCCGGTTAGCTTGATTTTATCTAATCTGCAACCCCCATGTATTTTATGGTCTGTTTTCCACTGTGAATGATTATTTAGGCTTTTGGTTCTATATGTAAGTCAGGGTATTCATTCTGCAACCCCCATCACACTTGACTTACTCGACCATCTGGTAAGTTAGGGTACTTGTTTTGTCCGGTTTTCTCCGTTTCAGTATTTAGATTCTTTTTTTTTTTTGACATGTAAACCACTTTATTCAAACTGAAAATTCAGGATTGCAATCTGCTTGGATAGTTTTAAGCAGGAAGCCAGGAATTACATCAAAGCAAGTATCAGATTCTATGCTAAGAGCTTCTTTTGCACACATATGAGCCGCACAATTTGCCGATCGATTCAAATAAAGAAGCTTGAAAGCCTGGAAAGTTTGGCTAAGCGCCTTTAATTCTTGCAGAATGTGAACACCATCTATCCGAACTTGTCTCACATCTTGCCACAGCGACACCAGATTTGCACAGTCCGTCTGCAAGATGACCCGAGGCAACTGTAGTCTTGTAGCAGCCTCCAAGCCTAATCTGCAAGCCAAAAGCTCACTGATAAAAGGGTCATCAACCGAGTTGTGGCGAGAACAACCTCCTTCTATCAAGACACCCGAACTGTCACGTATAACATAACCCCCTCCAGCCACCCTAGCTGATAATTCCAGAGAGCCATCAGTATTGATTGTAAACCAGCCAGACGGTGGTGGACTCCAGAGAGGTATACAAGGCTTCGGCGTCGAAGTCTTTGGAGGTAAATCAAGAGAAGAAACCAACTCATCAACCAGTTGCAAGGACCTGATCGGCTGAAACTGTTCCTCTCCATGCACAAATTTGTTTCTGCTAGACCAAATGCACCACATCAGTGTTATACACACTGCCATGTCATTATTCGAGATGGCCTCATCCGTAGTATAATCTGAAGCCCAACTTCTCGGATGCAGCCGCGGGAGAGAAACTCCCCTTTGTTCATCAAGAGCCCTCCAGAACACCTTACATCCTACCAAAGCATGAAATAATGACTCATCCGCCCCTCCATAAAGCTTACATGAAGGCAATGTCATCACGTGGCGCCGTGTGAGCTCACTGTAACATGGAAGAAGATCCTTTAGAACACGCCACCAAAAAATCTTGACTTTTGGGATCACTTGGAGTTTCCAAAGCTTCTTCCACAATATACTAGTATCAGTAGTCGAACACCCAGGAGCCTCTGAATCCTGGCTCGAAATCCTCAAAAGCATCCTGTAACATGATCTGACTGAATAAATACCCGACTTCTCCTCACTCCATGACCATATATCGTTAAAGACTCCTCTAGGTCTTTGGATACTTAGGATAGCATCAGCATCAGCAAGAAAGCAGTATTTCCTAATCTTTTGCTCATCCCACTTCCCCATACCATCCAAAAGATCCGCAACAATCATCGGTGTATCAGCATCATTAGTCTTCCGTCCCACAGGCTTTAAAGACGGCATACCTGGAATCCATCTATCATCCCAAATGGAAGTGGACAATCCATCCCCAATTCGCTTAATCAGCCCCTGCTTCAGAGCATCACGTCCAACTATAATAGCATTCCATGTCTGAGATGCACTAGCAGGACAATTAGCCGAGAATATCACCATTAGGGAAATATCTTCCCTTGAGTACCCTGGCACACAAACTAGTAGGCTTCTCCAACAGTCTCCAAGCCTGCTTACCAAGTATAGCGTCATTAAACATCTCAAAGTCTCGAAAGCCTAATCCTCCAGCGCACTTTGGCATGGCCATTTTCTCCCATGACTGCCAAATCATCCCTCTCTTATCAAGTGATCCACTCCACCAAAATTTCGACGCAGTTGTCTTTAATTTGGAGCACAACCCCTTATTGAGTTTGAAGCAACTCATAGAGTAGGTTGGTAGAGACTGAATAACTGATTTGATCAAGGGTTCTTTACCTCCATATGATACCAACTTCGGACACCATCCCTGAACACATGATCTAGCACTCTCCAAAATATGCTCAAAGTTCCTGTCCGTTAGGCGTCCAGACGCAGTGGGCAAACCCAAATATTTCTCTGAGAGAGCTTCACGGTCAATGCTCAGCACCTTCCTCATCATCAAACGGACCGACAACATGCAATTCGGACTGAAAAAAGTAGAACTCTTCTGCTTGTTAACACATTGCCCCGATCCATGAGCATAGATAGACAAAATCTCGTCCAATCTTCTCGCACTCCGAATATCTGCCTTTAAGAACACAAGGCTATCATCAGCAAATAATAAGTGAGATACCCATGGATATTTGTTGCTGACCCTCAAGCCTCTGTCCACCCATCCGTTGTCATAATATTTTAGAAGACATGACAACCCTTCCCCACAAATCAAGAAGAGATAGGGGAAATTGGATCTCCCTGCCGAATTCCCCTCGATGGAAAAAATCTAGGCAGAAGCTCACCATTCAGTTTAACCTCAAGACTGACAGAAGTGACACACTTCATTATTAGTGACACCCAAGCATTCGAAAATCCTAGAGTCAACAGCATCTTTTCTAGATAAGGCCACTCCACCCTGTCATAGGCCTTCATCATATCTAGCTTAGCCGCACAGAACCCTGCTTTACCCTTCTTACGACGCATACAATGAATACTCTCATATGCGACTAAGACATTATCTGTAATTAATCTGCTTGGAACAAAAGCCGATTGCTCCTCAGAAATAATCTCATCCAGGATTAGGCGAAGCCGATTTGCAATCACTTTTGAGCAGATCTTGTACAGCACATTACAAAGTGCAATCGGCCAAAATTGTGATATAAGCTGTGGTGATTTAACCTTAGGGATCAGGACAATGATAGTCCTATTAATTATATCCGGTAGATCTCCCCCATTCAAAAAGGCCAGCACAGCAGTCGTGACCGCTTCTTTCACTAAGCCCCAATGGCGCTGATAAAAACCCGCCGTAAATCCATCCGCACCTGGTGCTTTTGATGCCCCCATACCGAACAGGGCCTTCCCAACCTCCTCGGGCTCCCACGGTCGGCCCAGTTGTTCATTCATAGCATGTGTTACCCTCACCGGTACGCAGCTCGTCACCGCATCAATGTCCAGATCAACTTGACCTTTGAACAAATTTGTGTAAAAATTTTGTATTATGTCCTGGACTTTCTCTTTGTTATCCTGCAACACACCATCATTATCCATCAACGCCGTAATCTTATTTTGATGCTTTCTTACAGACGCTCTAGCATGGAAGTAACGTGTGTTCCGATCACCCTCTTTCAGCCAATCAGTTCTTGCCCTTTGCTTGGCCATAATTTCTTCTCTCAACAACAGCTCACGAATCTGATTAGCCAGCTCTTTCTCCCGCTGCGATACTCCACGGAAGAGTGCATTCTTGCGTTCATACTCATATTCTCTCCTAGATTTCCCGAGCCTCTTCTTGACACTGCCAAACTTCTTTTTAGACCAGTCACACAGACAATTTTGCATGTGATCAAGTTTCTCTACAACGTGTGACCAAGCCAGTCGTTGAACCATCTTGTTTAGACCATTCAGCCACAACGTTTTTCTCGTAGGAATCCTCTCTACTCCATGCATTCTCATACCTGAAAAGCCGTTGTACTTCCTCCTCTTGTGGCCGCACCCTCCGAAGTCTAGTTATCAGCACACAGTGGTCTGATTTTGGGGACGGTAGGTGTCTCACAATTGTTTCTTGGTACTCCTCAAGAAGATTATTTGAACAAAGCATACGATCAAGCCTAACCTTCACATTAGCCTCTCCATCCTGCTTATTATCCCATGTATACGGGATGCCCTGAAAACCGAGATCAATAAAACCACAATTATCAATAGCCTCCCTGAAACCATTCATCATCCATTCTGCTCTATCATTTGCTCCATAGTACTCTGAGTTATCAATTATCTCATTGAAATCGCCACCACAGAGCCATGGACGATCACTCTGAGAGCTTAGCCAGCTCATCAAATACCAGCTGTCCTTCCTATTCTCCCTTCTCGGTTTACCATAAAAACCAGTAAACCGCCATAAGAAATTATCTCCTTCAACGTTTTGCACATCAACATCAATATGCGAGTCTGATTTTGACTTGAGAGAAACGGATACCTCGTGTGACCACAAGAGGGCCAAACCACCACTAAGACCACCACTGTCAACCGTGAGACAGCCAGTAAATCCAAGCAAACTTGCCACACCTTCCACTCGTTTACCATCAATCTTTGTCTCAATAAGAAAGACCAAAGAGGGCGCTTCCAACTTCACTAAGTCTTGAAGTTCACGAACTGTCTCGGGGTTTCCAAGCCCCCGACAGTTCCAAACATAGCAATTCATTGGTCCGGGCGGGGCTATACACCAGCCTCCGCCGAGATAATAGCCATAACAGTGGATTCTGCACGATGCTTCTTCGGGTCTCGTGGAAACGATCCCACTTTGCTTGGAGAGCTAAGCACGGCCATCCTTTTGAATCCTGACACATTTGTCTCTTCCACCTCCATGGATTCATCTACCGCTGCTAGAAGGACTCGCCATAGGCTTTGGCTTTGCAACATAAGTACCATGCAATTTAGCATTAAACTGAAAAACTGCGTTTTTTACAAAACCAGTACCAGACCTATGGACTATATGACCTCGCCTGGTCCCTTTGTCCCTTTCTTGATTGTTACTGCCACTCTCTTCATTCCTTGGAGTAATGGTGGCCTCACGATGAGGATCCCTCTGCTTGTATGAAAAGGTCGGAGTGGCTTTCTTTATATCAGGGAACCTGATAGAAGCATCATATTCCCAAGAACCGTCTACTTTGCGTGGTAGTGGGTCAGAACAAAGAGTGTCAGGGTGACCCAACTTACCACAAGCAAAGCAAAAATAGGGCAATCTCTCATATTGCACCTCATAACTGTCGACTGAATTTCTTAACTTTGATTCAATTAGAATAACACGGCGTAGGGGAACATGAACATTAATCCATACTTTGGCTCTTAGACTCTGTCCCCAACCACGTCGGTTTCCTGTGGTGTCTAGCTTAATAAATCTCCCAATCTGACTGGCAACAAATTCACATCTGCCCTTATTCAACCAGTTGAACGGGAAATTTTGACAATGGATCCAAATTGGAATTTCATCAAATTTGACTTCATCTGGCTTCATACACCAATCGAAGTTTGCAAGGATTACCGCATGTTTGTTGATCATCCACGGAGACCCATCCCATATTCTGTCCCTGTCTTTCTCTGAATCGAGAGTAGCCACAAACACATTATTTCCCATAGCCTTAAAGATCAGGCCTTGGGGGTTTCCCCACTGCGGACGGAGGGCACTTGTTATCGTCTGGATATGAAAATCGAATGGTGCCAACACCTTCCCTGCGACCGACCGCGACCTTCTTGATTTCCTCGACGACCTCCAGATCGTCCATCACCACAACCTTCCGCTCCGCCTCGGTGAGATTGAGGTTTCGCATCAGGGCTTCCACAAGTACTTCCCTCTTTCCTTGGGATCCAGCCGTCCCATCTCCACTCCCCACGTTCGCTTCTTCCTCTCCGGCCATTACCGATGAAGCTTGCCGCGCGTAGGGGTCACGGAGCAGTCCACGCGCCACTGGAGATCGGGATCGCCAATGCGCCGCCACCCACCACTAAACCCTAGAAAAACAGTTCAGTATTCAGATTCAGATAGGAAAAAAGTGAAGGTTTGTTATTGGCGTCATGGTTTTTTACCAGTTCCCTGTTTCTTTTCCGTTGTAGGTGTTCAGTTAGTTGCGGCCGCGATCAGTTGGCCGCTTTTTTTAGGCCAGTTAGTTGGAGTATGAATAAAAGGAAAGAAAGAGGAAAAAACGCATGAAGCTCGTGTCGCAAAACAAATGGTGTGCTCTGTCTCCTCTCTTCCCTACAGTACATATCTGTTCCAGCTGATCTTCGACCTGGTATTCATTTGGCTAACTTGGTATTCATTTTATAAAAATCAACTTTATTTTGCTAAAATCGTAGCTCTTTTGCCATGTGTTGGAAAAATCATTGGTATTCCCTTGAATACCAGGGAATACCCCTGGCGCCGCCCCTGATCGTGTGAGGGAACTGGAGAATAATGAGTAATGCCATATTTCATCATTGAAGAAATAGCTTTTGCCACATATGTTAATATGTTATTTTTTTATTATTATTATCATGTTATAAAAACTACTACTGCAACCAGTTCGATGCTAGCGCCCCTGCCTCCCTGCAACAACGCATTCTTGCGATTATGTTAATAATAAGTATGTGTATTTGTTTTGTCCGGTTTTGTCTGTTTCAGTAGTCAGATTCAGATAGGAATGAAGTAGAGGTGTTTTAGCTGACAGAGGTAGAGGTGAATGATTTTGTACAGGCTAGAGACTCGTGGTGTGTTGGCGTCATGGTCTTTTACCAGTTCCTGTTTCCTTTCCCGTTATATATAGGTGTTGAGTTAGTGGCCACGATCTGTCTGCATTGTGGATCTTGGCTGCTTAAGTTAGGTGTGCAGCTGCTCCCCTCGGACGCACTCATGCAGCTGGCCAGGCCGGTAGCATCGCCGCCGGCCTATTGTACCACTGTCGATGGCCGTGGTGGTAGCACCGCCGCAGCCTATTGTAGCAACGCCGTTAGCTAGTGTATCTGCATTTTGACCACCTTAATTTTAGCGGAGTATCTTCCATATATGACATGTGGTGTGGCAGTGATCACCAGTGACAAAGTCCAGATTCACACACGAATATAGCTAGCTACCTTCCACGCATATGTCTATGTCTACACCAAAAGCATATGCTCTCAATCGTATATGCTCTCTCGCCTTCAATGATTGGACATCTGGAATCAATAAGTTCATAATCTGCGGAGTACTTTGATGGGTGATGCACATCGTGGGCTTTTCATTATACACGAGAGTCCATTTTACAGACCGGGTCGCATCGCTTTCTAGTCTACTGAATCACAGATCAAAACAAATCCCTATATAAACGCTAACCAATTCTAGGACGGTTGTTGTTGACAGATTGATTGATTTGCACTAAACAGCTGGTGGTACACTTTGATGCCATTAACTGTTGGGAACCAAATAAGTGGCATTATCATGTGATGACATGTCCAAAACTCGTAAACATTTTGACTACCGATTCTTTATGGGGCAGGTATGGTAGTGATCACCGTTGACAAAGTTCAGATTAAGAATGAGGCATCTGTTCGTATATGCTCTCGGAATGATTGGATATTCAAAGGAATCAGCAGTCCTTATGAGTTATGGCTATATATATTATACCTATAAAATTATTCTTAACTCGTCTTATGCCATCGGCCGGCCTCAGAAGTTCTGTCCGGATTAGTGTAAATGCCATCTCTTTGAATCAGTGCAACTAACTGATTAGCTAAATAGGTGACAAAGACAGTCCAGTATACATCACAGAAACTGGTCAAACAAACATTTAGTAATAACTAAAAAATAGAAATTGGCAAACATGACCACCACCCCCCCCCCCCCCCCCCCCCCAACACACACATAGATCTTTTGAAAATATATGACAGACAGGCTCGTCTAAGGTACTGAACACCTTCGACTTTCATCTTTTCCAAATGTTCCAAAGGGCAGCAATAATTAAGACAGAGGAGCGAACTTTGCATGGCCGAACCCCTTCCCATAGATCTTGGATTGAGGAGCAACAAGAAACATCGCAGTGAAGGGCGGGGACCGTGTCCGAGTATGGCTTTAATAGACCTGCAATGCAAGAACAGGTGCCCCACGAGGATTCGGACAATGAGCAGAAGGGGCAATGCATCCGAGCTGGCTAACCCTCTCCGAAAACAGCGCAAATTAGTGAATAAACATGAAAAGGAGGCATCGATTTATTGATTAATTTTTCCATGTCACCGCTGCAAACGAAACCTCGGGCAATTGGTGCAAACGACTAGGCAGATTTAGTTGTTCAAGCTTTGCCAGTAATTTTTCCAACCCAAACGTCCGGTCCCCTGCGAGTTTCGACTTATTAAGATCAAAGCTCATTCGAAGCTATGTAGGAAAGCCTTTGCCTGAAGAGCCAGGTTAAGATCCCTAACCCAGCATACTTCCATCTAGACTGGCATGGACATCGTGAGGCAGATGTTCCATACTTCCATCTAGACCGGCATGGTTTACTATATACCAATTCGATCATCGTCTACACGGTAATCTTGGCCACAAATTTTATCATCTATTTTGTGTCGGGATGTGGGCTTTGTTTGTTTTGGCCAAGCTTGATCTGTTCTACTTAGTTATTTTGTATTTTTTTAGAGCAAAAGGATACAGAAAGTGGGGACACAAGCCAGCTTATGGTTAAAAACAAAAGCTACTAGGTGCGATCCAAAATATGTGTCGAAGCTTTAGTACAAAATTTGTACTTAAATAGTACCAAATCACCAACACTTATTATGGACCGGACAGAGTAGTATATTGTCGTGTGTTTATATAATTAAGCAACTATACCGTTGTTGCTAGATGTCAGAAAAAAAGACCCCCTCACGGTCTCCTATTTTGCTAATATAAAATATTTTGTATATCAATCATGCAGAGTGCCATGTGTCCTCTTTGTGGCTACAATTTTGTCGGCGAGCAAAGCGGGCCATATGGGTGACTGATAAGTAAACATGCATGTTCCGGGAGAGTGCATGCGAAAAGCAAATTAAAGGCCAATATATGTACGTGCCATTATCGAGACATTATGAAGCTAGCCAAAGATATTGCTGCTCGATCTTGTCTTGCATGATCACCACCCGTCCATGATCCATCACATCGACCTTTATCGATCTGCTAGTTATCCAGAAAGCGAACGCCGGCTTGCTCCACTTGGAACTGATGTACGCCATACATATGCTCGAATCAGGCTTTCGCCCCGCTATATTAATATAGCAATCACACGATACAACGAATATGCTGGGGCCGCAACACAATCAAGTTCAACCGAAAACAAAGAGAACAAAAGAGAAACAAATGCCAACATTGGCAGATCGATGAAAAGAAGACGGCCCTCTACCGCTGCGTCCACCAAAAAAGTCCCACCGCGCACCTGGCATTCTGAACCGCCGTGTACCAAGCAACACCTTCAGCAAGGAGTGCGACGACGACGTCGCTGTTGCCCGGACTAGACCTAGGGTTTCTCCCGATACACGGAGGAAGATGGGGAGGAGGTACCCGACGCCCTTCAGGAAGGAAAGGTGACACCCGCAGGCGCCACCACATCGGTGTCGGCCGGGGGCCGACAGGGGTTTCGCCCACCCCCACAAACCCACCACCCGGACGGTCCGAAGTGCTCCACCAAACCAACCGCCAATTAGCACACGCCACCGCAAAAAAAGACGCCATCTTCATCATCTCTCTATAGGCATCGACGCAAGGCCTCAAGGTCTGGGCAAGGGGACAGTGGTATCGAGGGTAGTAGCATCGTAGCCGCGCGGGAGGGAACTACCTCCACCGCCGTGGAGGTAGCCGACCGGACGCGGCAGCAGGGCACACCAGGTCTCGGACCCGGCCGGGCCCCAAAGGGCCCGCAAAGCCCCGATCGCCACGTTGCAGCAAGGGAAGCCGCAAGTGCCACCACCGTCCCAATCACGCCGTCGCCCTTCTCCACCTCCAGGGAACCGCAAAGGGACTCGCAGCGGCAGGCCCCTTCCAACCCAGATGGGGCCCAAACGGGCCTAGATCTGGGCCGAGAAGGACACCGCCAGCATGCAGTCTCTCGCTGCCCCGCCGCCAACGCCGGCACCGCCGCGCCTCCACCCACCCTGCTCCTGGGATCCACGCCAGGCTGCTGGACCGCCGCTGGCCGAGAAGCACTTCCCCCGGAAACTCCCTCCCGAGCCGGAGCTTCGCGCGCGCAGGGAGAGAAGAGCCCGCCGCCACCGGCCCGCGCGGGCAACGCCCGGCGGTGCTTGCCGGCGGCGGCGGGAGAAGGAACGAGGAGAGGGAGACTGGCGCTGGGCGGATGGGAGGCCCCGGCCGCCTCGCTCGGGGAGGCGGCGCGGGGGTGAGAGCGTCTAAGGGAGCTCAGGGGGTGTCCCTATCCGCTCAGTTTTTCTTCACGTGCCGTGCACGCCATACATATGTACACGCCTTATATTGAACAATACCCTTGTGTTGCAAGTATATACTTATTGTCACCTCTCGATCGTCTTAGGCTATTATGAGGATGGAATTTTCTTAAATCATAGTCACATGTCACAAACTCTATGACACCACATGGTTGGATCGCTCTTTCTCTCGCCCAATCAGGGCAAATCGACACCTTTTTCTCAATTCGCCATCGAACGGTATGTGTGGCCAATGTAACTGCCGACACTCATTGTCGCCATAGCCCTATTGCCACACTCAATGTTTCTCTCTGTCGTCTCCCCCGCCCATGGTTGACGGTAGCACTAGTGTGTCGTCTCGCAGCCGTAACATCGATCTCAGAGGAGGTGCTGCAACCAGCTTTCATCTCAAACTAGTTGCCGCATAGCTGTCACGCCTGGGACCGATATATTGAGCTTTTGACATATTCCAGTGTCCATTCGAATGAATGGATAGATGCAATGTTGCCACGCATGCTCATGCACGCGTGGACCTCTCTCTCTCTTGTATTCAATTCAACACAAGGCTAAGTCATGAACACATCACCTTATACTAGGAACCTTTCTGGCTTTTATCACGTCCATGTAGCTAGGCTAGGCTGCATGGGGAAGGTATACACGCGTCTTGTTTGCGATCCATACATGCATAGCATCAAACAAGCGAAAATTCTTTTCTAAAGGCAAGGTGTCCTAGCCACCCATCCTTTTTTTTCCTTCAAGATTGGTGCGCCATTTTGTCTTTTTCTGTCAGCACATGGACAACGTCACGCTGATGTCACTAATGGAAACATAACTGAGCCTTTTATGAAACAAGATTGAAACAGAGAAAAGTTTGTGAAACATTTTTTGAATAGTAGGAGATGTTTCGTAAGTTTAAGTCATGTTTCATAAGTTTTATTTTTGTTTTTCAAAAATTTCAGAAGTTTGGTTAGCATAAGGATGACGCCCTGGTACATACCGTGTTACCTTTAGAATAGCCAGGTTCATCAAACACGGGCTAGCTATCAATGAAAAGTGCACCACAAAGTTAAAAACTCTAAAGTGTAAAGTATCATTAGGGCATCCACAGTGTGTGGCCAAATGTGGTTCCAAATTCTAATTTTAGTTCTAAATTAGCAAAAAGAGAGAACCGGAGCATGCTCTTGCTCCGAATGCTAAATTGTGGCAAGGAATTGTTTAATAATTTTTGTTCAACTACCAACGCTAAAGTGCATGCACATGCATGAGGAGAGGAGAGAGAACACTCATTCTCTATATGACTTTATTCAGTTGTGGGACATGTTGTACAACTATTTGGAACTAGCTACATTGTGGAGTTGCCAAATTTTACACCAATGCCAAATAGTACTTTGTCAGAAATTTAGCTATGGCAACGCTATGGATGCCCTAAGTAGTAATTATCTGAGAATTTCAAGGCCATATGCATGTCTGATCACCAATCATTCTATCTAGCTAGCATGCTTGATTTTGTCCAGGAATTAATGTGGTGCACCTTCCTCTCCTCCTTTTATCAGAAATCACTCATTTATGTGCGAAAAAGGGCCAATTGTCATTAAGATGTACATTCCGAGGCGGTGGGATGTATGGCGACACGATATATACTGGGGTCATATAATTTGTTCCTTCAATGACTTCTTGTAGCTATAAATATAAGATGTTCTGAACACGAGTAATCATTTGGATTTGTAGACTGTGTTTCTGTGTTTCTTCCATCTCTACGTATCTTTCACCAAAAATATACGTGCAATAATATGTGTGATACAAGAGATATATCGTTACATTCGTCTATAAAAGCGCCTTCCGGTCACTACTATATGCAGGATGAGACTAAACTAAAATGCAGAATCACTTTCCCCGCCTCTCCTAATTTCCTCTTTGAGACATCATAACTGTGTCAAAAAGAGCGTTTATATATGTTTAGCATTTAGGAACCGATCTTTTCGGTGTAGTCGGCCTCATCTTACTAGCTACTAACAATGGTGCAACACACAGGCAATTTGACATATGGTCGATAGCGAAGCATATGATTAATCAACCCCCATATTACCCCTTAATTAATCCCGGTCCAAGCATTAGTTTCAGTTTCTCTCCTAGTATATTTTCCTGCATATAGTATAATCTTCCATGAATTTTTCCAAATTATCAGGCACAACTAGATCC
This sequence comes from Avena sativa, assembly GCA_916181665.1. NCBI lineage: Eukaryota > Viridiplantae > Streptophyta > Magnoliopsida > Poales > Poaceae > Avena > Avena sativa. The sequence goes on from OV702299.1 coordinate 527,298,072, forward strand.
AAGAACAGAGTACAAATTGGAATGGAAACGATTTGGGTGATCCTTCTCCGTAAAGTTTCTACTTGACCTTGTGACCAGGACAAATTGGTTAACAAATTTTGTTGGTTGTGGCGTGTCCAGCATCATGGAAACTGGTTCATTTTACCAATTCTCACCTGTATTTTTTTGATTGTTGGGAATACTGTAATTACCAGTATCTTCTGGGACAGGTATGGTACTGATCACCATTGACAAGGTTAAGATTCGCAATCAAGCATCCTTTCATATATGAATATATTTGGAACTCGGAGTCAAAGGCAGGAAGAATTTGACAATTAATGTTCTGTTCACACACATGACAGTACACCTTATACCAGCTAATTAGTGGTTAGCTACTAGCAGTGATCAGCAGTCCTTGTTAGTTATGACTATATTATATATCCATAAAATTATTGTAAGCTCGTGCTAGCCAGCATCAGAAGTTTTGTCCGGATTAGCGTAGGATCATCCGGCGAACGCCATCTTCGAATCAGTGCCACTAATAACTGATTAACTAAATAGGTGACAGAGACAGTCCAGTACGCATCACAGAGACTGGTCAAACAAACATATTATTAGTAACCGGTACTCCATCCGTTTAGAAATATAAGAAATTTTAATTTTATAAAATGAATATATCTAGACGTTTTTTTTAGTGTATAGCTTCACTCTGAATCTATATATAAAAATCGTCTAGATGCATTCATTTCACAAAGCTAAAACCTCTTATATATTTCTAAATAGAGGGAGTACATGTAACCATTGTATTGTATTTGTGAATATTTTGTTGTCAGCCTGTGCATATCAATCGAGACAGAGCGTCCCGTGTCGGCAAGCAAAGCGGGCCATGGGTGACTCACTGATAAGTAATAAGCATTGCCCGGGGAGTAGGAAAATCAAATTAAAGGCTAATATATGTATGTGTCATTGTTGCCCCATTATAAAGCTAGATATAAGATATTGATGTCCGATCTTGTCTTGCCTGATCACGACTCATCCATGATCCATCACCTCGATCTTTATCTACTTGTTATCTAGAAAGTGAACTCCGGTTTGCTCCACTTCGAATGGGTATGCGAGTGTAAGTACATATATGCATTAATCGCCGCCTCTCGATCGGGTTCGAATCATCTTTGTCACTTATGAGGCCGGAATTTTCTTAAATCATAGCCACGTGTCACAACCTTTGATACCACATTGCTGGATCTCTCTTTCTCTCTCCCACTCAAGTCAAATCGCACACCCTTTTATCACTTTGCTATTCAGCGGTACATATGTGTCCAATGTAGCCGTCACCGCCACCGTCATGGCCCCGAGTTGAACTGCCCTCCACTCGTCTCCCTGGCCCATATTGACGGTATTATTACTACCGTGTCGTCTTGCAACCGCAACATCGCCGACAAGGTTTCATGGTCTATGGACGGCCTCGGTCTCCCTCTCCGCCTTAACAGCATCCCACCTCACACCTCATACGAGTCCAAGCACTGCCGACGAGCATCACGAATCTCGAGTCAAATCGAGGGCATCAAAGTTGGACCTTGGTTTCAAGGTTTTTTAGATACTCAACTAGTTGGATCTCCACCATCCATCCATGTTTCGTATCGAGCTACTAGTTGCCACATAGTTGTCACGCTAGCTTGGGACCTCCACTAGCTAGGATCAATGGATAGCTGCAATGTTGCCACGCATGCTTGGGACCTCTCTCGTGGATTGGAACACATCACCACATAGCTATAGCTCGCTAGGCACCTTTCTAGCTTTATCACATATACTATCCCCGTAGCCAGGCTAGCCTGCATGGGCAAGGCATACACACGCACTCAGCATCAAACAAGGGCTAGCCACCAACGAAAAGCCCACCACACCAAGTCAAAAGCTCTAAAGCGCTAAGATGTTAAATGCAAGGTCATATGCCCATTCTCGCAAAAAAAAAGTTCATATGCCCATGCATTAGGGTTGCAAGCGGCAACCCGCATAAACGCATGAAAAATAAATTTAACTCAAACTATAGTTATAAAAATTATACTTACTTATTTTGCTTAAAAATTTGCACTAGACTAATCAACTTTGACTACGACGCGGAACGGATGATGTGCCGCTTCGCATACCCTACCATGCATACATGTATGATCGCTATTACTCCCACCGTTCCATATTAGTCGTAGGGGTTTAGTACTAGAGGGAGTACGACATACCTATCTTACTTGCTTTTGTGTGAGAGATCCACGCAAATAATTATCACTTGGATTTGTAAACTGTGTCCAATTTCTTCCGCCTATCGATATATCACGCACACCAAAAAACATATCTTTCACCAAAATTGTGTGTAAGAATTCATGTGATACAAGAAATACATCGTCAGAATCGTTTGTAAGATTGCTTTTCGGTCACTACTATATGCAGGATGAGACCAAACCGAACCACAAAATCGGTTTCCCAACCTCACCTAATTTCCTCTTTGAGACACCGTAATACGGGTCAAAAGAGAGCCTTTGTATATGGATAGCATTTAGGAACCAATCTTTCGGGAGTAGTCGGCATCGTCTTACTGCTAACGACGGTGCAACACGCAGCTAATTTGACAGATGGTTGATAGCGATACATACGATTAATGAACCCCCATATTACCCGTTGATTAATCCCAAGGCATTAGTTTTAGTTGCTCTCCTAGTATAATTCTATGCATATAGTATAATGTAATCTTCCATGAATTCTACCAATGTTTTACTATAAGATTTATTAGTTTCACTAATTTGTTGACTTTGAACACCATTCGCTCCAAAATTAGACGGCACACCCAGCGTTTATACGCGCTTGCTTAACCTCACCTCTCGTAAATGGTTCACCCCACAAATACTATTATATTATTATTATTCACATCTCCTGTGCAGGCACTGCTCCTTCACTTTTCAAGCACGCCGATTTGATGTCACCATGTGTCTAGTCTAAGGTACTCGCTGGTAGGCCCATCTTGTAGCTGGTGTTTCTCGAAAGGAAAAGTTCGTTCCTGGTCCTCAAGTAATGCTGGAATCCATGTTTGGTCCCTCAACTGTAACAACAGTAATTCTTGATTCTTTCTTCTTTTTTGAACCTGGAGTTCATAAAAGCGGTGTCGGTACAGTTTACAATAGGGTCATTGGAAAAGTAAGAAAGTTTGACATGGACCTGAGAAAATGTGAAAAGGACCCTACAACAAATTAGAAAAACACAATTGAGTCCTCTTATACCGCCATAGAACAGAGGATCGCTGAGACGTGTTGGAGATATGCCCTAGAGGTAATAATAAATGTAGTTATTGTTATATATCTTTGTGTTTATGATAAATGTTTATATTCATGCTATAATAGTATTAACAAGGAAACATTAATACTTGTGTGAATTGTAAACTTAAATTGAAGTCCCTAGTATAGCCTCTATACTTCACTAGCTTGTTGGTTGATTAAATGATTGTGGTTTCCATATCATGAACATTGAGATGTTATCAACAACAAGATCATATCGTTAGGAGAATGATATGGTGGACATACTCCTATAGACAAGCGTAGCATAAAGATCAAGTCATTTCAATAGTTCAATTGCTATATGCTTTCTGATACATAGTAACCTAATTCCTTCGACCATGAGATCATGCATATCACCTTTACTGGATGGATGCTTTGATGTCATCAAACACCACACCGTAACAGGGTGGCTATAAAGGTGGCATTGAGTGTTCGGAAAGTATTGGTTGAAACACATGGATCAAGAGTGGGATTTGTCCATCCACATGACGGATAGATATTCTCTGGGCCCTCTCGGTGAAATGTCATCCAATTAGCTTGCAAGCATGTGACTTGGTCACAAGGGATCACATATCACGGGAACGAGAAAAGAGTACTTATCAGTAACGAGGATGAACTAGGTATGCAGAGATACCGACGATCATAACCTCGGATAAGTAACATATCGTGAGACAAAGGGAAATTGGTATCGTATGTAAGTGGTTCATTCGATCGCAAAGTAATCGTAGAAATATGTGGGAGCCATATGAATTTCCAGATTCCTCTATTGGTTATTGTTCGGAGAAGTGTCTCGATCATGTCCGCATAATTCACGAACCGTAGGGAGACACACTTAAGGATTCGACGTTGTTTGAGTAGTTATGGTATTATGAGAAAGAGCCCGAATGTTGTTCGGAGTCTCGGATGGGATCCGGGATATCACGAGGTGATCCGGAATGGTCCGGAGAATAAGATTCATATAAGGAAAGTCCCGTTTCGGAGTTCGGGAATGATTCCGGTGTTTTCATCGGGGATATTCTAGAAGGTTCCGGATTGTCCGGCACTCCGGGGGGGAAGGGGTACATGAATGTGTCATTACATATTGGAATGATTGCATCATGTACTAAGTGTTCTTGCTGTCCCAAATATAGGATTAAATTGAATCCTAAAACAGAAAAGTCAAATGTCCAGTTTGAAAGTCAAACTGCCAAAACAAGAAACTGTGGGAAACAAGCAAGAGGAGTTGGAACCAACTTGGAGGAGGAGTCCAACTCCTCCAAGCCGGCGCCAGCCCTAGGCCGAGTTGGGGAGGGACTCCCTCCCTCCCCTGGCGCGCCACCCCCTCCCACCTATATAAGGAGGGGCAGGGCTCCCCTCCTACACACAAGTTTCCTATCCTCTAAACTAAACCCTAGATCTAGACCCCGGTTTAGAGCTATTCGGTTTAGAGCCTTCTAATTGGTTTAGAGCCCTCTAATTGGTGTGTCTAATTACTAGACCACTAATAGCCTCTCTCATAAGCTCCACCATACTCGCACCGGCTTAAGGCGAAGCCCTGCGGGATTTCCCCTCTACTTCCGGTACCACGCCGTTGTGCTGCCGGAATCGCGAGGAGAGTGCTACAACCTCCGCTGCCTGCTGGAACAAGGGAGAGGAAGGTCTTCGTCGAGTACCGAACGTGTGACCGACTGCGGGAGCGCTGCTGGAACGTGGCGCTGGAAGGATCGTCTACGCGATCTTGAGATCGGAAAGAGTACGACTACATCACCCACGAGAATCTGCTCTCGTTAAACACTTTGGAATCTTCGAGGGTGAGTTATTCCATCGACTCGTCGCTGCAATCTAGTAGATAGATCTTGGCTTGTTTGTTTGTATGCGATAGACAATTTTTGTTTTCCATGCTACGAACCCCTACAAGACGACCTTCGCTTTCAGCGCCGGGACACAACCCACTTGGTCCGGAGGACAAGAACAGTGCCGCCCAGCATACTACACAGGGCCTCCTGGAGGTTTAAACATGCGCCAACACATGAAGATGGCGACGAGGGGCCGCCCGTCGGCCATCTGAGCCGCCCAGCATACTACACAGGACCACCGAGATTGTTCATCGACATCTTGTAGTATCTTGAACCCCCAGCATTGCATGTGTGTATTTTCTCATCCCCATAGTTTTCACTCGGTGGTACATCATCGGGTATATATTTGACTAGCACTTCACCTCTACATGCATGCATGTGTTTCGATGCGAAGTTTACCTGGCAAATAATATATACTTCCTTTGATTCATATTAATTGCCGTTGAATTGGGTGTATCTAGACATCTAGATATATCCAATTCAACAATAATTAATATGGATCGGAGGAAGTATTATCTTTCACATATTTTGAGTAGGCAATGTCAGCTTAACTTGTCAGCATGCACACCGATTCATAGCACAATTATGTCCAATCTAAGTCACTCTGGTAGGTCCATCTTTCAATTGTTGTTTCTCAAAAGAAAAAGTGCTCTCTCTATTCTAAAATTTAAGATGTTTTAGTTTTTTTTAAAACACATGTATCTAGACACTTTAGCATGTAGATTCGAAGCAAAATAAGTGAATAAATACACTAAAAGACTTCTAAATAGATGTGATTTTAGAAAAAAAATGCTAAAAACATCTTATATTTTGCAACGTTGGAAGTATATTTCTGGTCCCCAACTAAGGGCTAAACTAAATTCATGTTTGCATCCTTGAATCTAATAACAGTAATTCTTGATCCTCGAGTGTCAATACGTCTAGGTTTGATCTTTGCGACGTGTAGTGGCTTGGAAGCCTAGTCAACAAAAAGAATGAAACCGATAAAGAAATATTCTTTCTTTTCATGTTTAGGGAAAATATTAAAAATAAAATAAAGAAACAGAGATGCATAACAAAATATTAAATGTACATGCGAGTATATGCAAATCTTTGACATCTATTTTGAGAGAGAAAGAGAGAGGAGTATATCTTTTACAATTTCCATGGTTCATGCGACTTATGACTGTTATTGTTTTCCTTTTATTATTCTACTATATAATAATATTCATGTTTTTCTTAATTATAGATTGTGCGCTATTTATATTTTATCGGATTTGCTAGTTCTCGGGCGTCTGAGAACTTCTTAAGTCTCAGTCGCCTCTTTCACCGTTCGATTTATCTCGTGATTTGTGCAAAATAGAAGTTACACACGAGTTGTAACTCGGGTGTAACTGAGAATTTAAAGAGTTGCAATTAGATTGTAACTAAGAATTAGTATAAATCTTATTAGTTGCAACTAGGTTGAATTAGCACAAATATTAGGATGACATTGTTGAAGTGTATAAGTGGATTGCACTAGCCATTTCCATCAGTTCGGACTTTTGGTTGCGTTGGCTAGTGCATGAAGCTTGACATGGTATCAGAGCCTAAGGTCTCGAGTTCGAGTCCTGGCTTTCGCAATTTATTCTAAAATTGTTGTTGCCGTCGCTTTCTTCCGGTTGCACGTGTTGACTTCTCTCCATCACACGTGAGAGGGGGTGTTCAAGTGTATAAGTGGATTGCACTAGCCATTTTCATCAGTTCGGACTTATGGTTGCGTTGGCTAGTGCATGAAACTTGACAGACATCAACGACTTAGACATAACAAGTTCTTAGTCACCTGAGATCTAGGCACTCCCATATTTTATTTCCCAATTCCCACGTGTTGGTATAGCGTGCAATTCAACCGTCACAATCCATTGATCGAGTAGGTCCTGGCAAGAAGAGGACGTTGCACTAGACGTAGCGGATCGATCTGTCCAAGAAATTAATCATCCGAAGAATTAACCAGCAGGCAGGCAGGCTGGCAGGCTAGCTCCAAAAAGAACAAATTAAACGCAGGCAGCTGCAATTTGTTGTAGATGGTAGTAATGGAGGAAAAAAAACAAAAATGGCGCGAAAGGAAGGTAATTAAGATTAATTAATCGCGCCGCATTGACGCCGACTGCGTGTCTATAGTGTATATATAAGCCTCCGCCCGGCCGGCCGTCCGGCCCCGAGTACTGCAGACAAAGCTAGCCGCCGCCTCCACCACCTGTGCTCGGTCGAGAACTACACACACCGGCGTACGTGTCCGTCACCGGCGGTGCTCTTTTTCCTCTGCGTGCGAGACGCAGCGGGGGGCCGGCGATGTGGTGGCCGTGGTGGGCGGCGTCGGTGGCGGCGGGCCTGTTCGTCCTCGACGCAGGCGCACGGAAGGCGCACGCGTGGTACTGGACGGCGCCGCTGGGCAGGGAGAGATGGCGCCGGCTGCCGCCGGGGGACATGGGGTGGCCGGTGGTGGGCGGCATGTGGGCGTTCCTCCGCGCCTTCAAGTCCGGCCAGCCGGACTCCTTCATCGACAGCTTTGTCCGACGGTGAGTCCTTGTCTCCTCTCCTCTCTCTTACTTGCTCGAATCTCGATGCATAAATTATGGATCAAGAGGATTAAAGCTAAGATTACCAGCTTGCAACAACACAATGCGCCAAAATCCAAATACCCTTTCCAATGATTAATACTCAGATCCTCTTGAGAAACAAATTGGAATTACTTACTTGGTTGGTGGTGGTAGACAAGATAAAGCCTAACTTGCACACCTTGCTTGCTTTGGTGTGATTCAGGGCCAAATCCTTAGATCCGTCCCCAAAAGTGCTTTTCTTTTGTGTCACTACTAACTATTTGCAGGATGAGGCCAAACTGAACCACAAAATCGCTTTCCTAAACAAATATCCGACATATTTTTTTTAGAGGGAAGAGAATAATAGTAATATAAAATCAATCAGCCCCATTATTTACGGGTCAATTAATACCAAGCTTTAATTCCTTCTATATATTTCTTTGCATACATAATCTTCCATGATTTTGTCCCATGTTTTTACATGGGCAGTACGTACGATGTGATTAGTTTGTTGACTTTGACTAACACCCACTACAAAATTAGGCGGCACATGCACCGTTTCCACACTTCTTAACCTCACATCTCCTTGTACATGCATGCCAGTGAACAGATGATTCACCCAACAAATATATATCTTTCATATCTCCTGTGCATGCATGTGCGTTCGATGGGAATAAATTGTTTAACTGACAAATACTAGTATATTATCATTCACATCTCCCGTGCAGGCATTGCAGCTTAACTTTCCAAGCCTTGCATTGCATGCACGCCGATTAAATTGATGTCACAATGTGTCCAATTTAAGTTACTCACTGGCCGGCCCCATCTTGTAGCTGATGTTTCTCAAAAGAAAAAAAAAAGAGTACATTTCTTGTCCTCAACTAACGCTAAAATTCAAAGTTAATTTGTTTGCGCAACTCTTAGAGCATGTCTATTCGGGCTCCAGCGCTGACACGAGTGCTCGCCTTTGAGGCGTGCGTCTCCCCAGCCACGAGCTCTAAAGGTAGTTCCCTATGTGATTCTTAAAAAAAAAGGGCAAATTCGAACCAAAACACAAATAAGATCTTGGCCAAGCAAAATCATGGTTACCAAAAAGCGTAAAGTTCGCCCACAAATTATAGTACCCAAATGCATAGTATGATACTACTCATGGTTGGGTGTCGGCTCTTCTGCCGTCAAGTCTGGTGAGGTTTGCGTCGTCGTATCTTCCGGAGGTGCCATCCCCGCTCTCGTCATCCTAATGCCTATTTCCAGGAGAATGCCGTTGCGGATCTTCTCATGTCGTCTTCACCTCGGCATCCATCATTGATGTGTTGACCGTCATGAGAGCGAAGTCCTCCTTACTCTTCTTCACCGCCACTTGCGATGTCTTGAGCTCGATCTTCGTATCTTAGCATGATATCGGCCCACCTTGAGCTCCCTTCTACCTACCGCAGGACTGAGCTCAACAATACCCTGGCAAGGAACTTGTTGATCGACGTTGCACCTTGTCTGATGCTCCAACCGCTGTAACGACCGCCATGGTTTTGTTGCCGATGGGCGTACGGCCGAGGCCGCCACGGGCGTGTCCACATCAATGATGACGCCCTTCTGAGTTGCCATCACATGAGCTTCCATTTTTTTTGGTCGGCGAGTTTTTTATAGCAATGAATGAGCTTGGAATCCTTCTCCTTGTTGCGCTCTTTGAACATATCTAGCCCTCTTGACCAATTGAGCGGCCAAGTTCAAGCCGTTGTCCGGTCTTGCGTGCACATTCTCAAGGAATCCACATAATTCTTTGATGTCATGCTGAATAAAACCTAACTGGTTCAGTATCGCATTTTGGCTCCTCTTCATCATGTGCATGATGGTTTACTCGGGGTTGAGAAGCCGACGTTCATCAAGCTTTTCCTTGCTTCTCTTTCGGTAGACACCGCTAGTTCGATTGTTACCGGTGATGGGATCAAGAGATATGGCAGCCCAGGAGCAGTGCCCCTCGAGATTTTACAAAAAAAAAAAACCTTGAAAGTTAGATATGTCTAACGCTAGTTATTCTTGACCGTCACCATCATGCCACATCATCCCTAATAGTAGGTCCCCGGTCAGAAATGTTGCTATCATGGCTAAACAAGCCCACCCGTGCACATTTCAAGGTACTAGCGTAATATTAGTGGATTTTTATAAACTTTGTATAAAAAAGCAGTGGAATTCTTAACTTTCCGCATAGTTGTGATGTTTTTTTGCAATTTACTCCTTCAAAAACAGATTAAAATAAAAGCAGGCACGATGCTAGCTAGCTCCTGCCGGATGATCCAAAGGACATAGCTCCTGTCTACTCAGATGTAATTTGTTTTGTAACGTTACTGCTCCATCCATTCCATCCTGTGACAAGAGACAAATTAAGCGATAGACAGATTTTTGTTGGTTTATTAATAGCGCTCGCGGTGTCAATATGGCAACAAATTAATTAGGATATACACAAAATATATTTAATTAATGTTGCGGATAGGATGGTATATATAATTAATTAATTTTGCGAATAGGATATACATACAGTATATATATTTAGGGCTCCTTCTTTTCAGCTTCTTGGTCAGCTTCTCGCAGAAGCTATCCTCGACCAGCTTCTCTCAAAATCTCATCTGCCAAAATCGTTTATACTTTTAAATTGACATTAAAACTACTAATTAAGAAGTTTGAACAAATTTTAAAAATAAGATTTTAGGAGAAGCTGGTCGAGGATAGCTTCTGAGAGAAGCTGGCCAATAAGCTGAAAAGAAGGGGCCTTAGTCGCTTGTGGCTGGCCGAATTGACACCGCCTATATAAACCTCCGCCTGGCCGGCCGTCCGGCCGTCGTCCGTCCGAGCAGTCCAGGCCCGCCGCGCTCCCAGACAAAGCTAGCCATCGATCGACTACCGGTTCGTTGAACCGCACGCCGGCGGTGGTCGTCACCTTCTTCTTTGTGTGGGAGGCGGAGGAGGCTGCTGGCATGTGGTGGCCGTGGTGGGCGGCGTTGGCGGCCATGGCCGTGTTCGTCCTGGACGCCGGCGCGCGGAGGGCGCACGCGTGGTACTGGACGGCGGCGTTGGGCGGGGAGAGGCGGGGGCGGCTGCCGCCGGGCGACATGGGGTGGCCGGTGGTGGGCGGCATGTGGGCGTTCCTCCGCGCCTTCAAGTCCGGCCAGCCGGACTCCTTCGTCGACTCCATGGTCCGACGGTGAGTCCACCCGTTACTCCGGCCGCGGCTGGCACGGCTGTCCCATCCGCACAGCACGAGTCTCCACTCTCCACGCTCCTTTTCCTTGCATTTCCTACGGCATAAATAGTACACGTACGTAGTGCCTACACAATATATACCACTCATTGTTTGTTCTGCAATAGTATACTATCAATACATCAAAATAAATAAAATACACCATTTTAATCATAATTTTCTAATTAAAAAATATGGATATAGACACTAAAAGATATGGATCTAGACAATAATTTTCTAATTTTTTAATCATGTTTTAGTGTATAGGTTCAAATGAATCTAGACACTAAAAATATCTAGATACATCTCATTCACAAACCTAAAACATCTGATATTTTCAAACGGAGAGAGTATATATCATCAGTTCAGTGAGTCTGTGTTGCCATCATCTCATCTGGAGGAGGAGTAGTACATTGCATCCTATCATCTCATCACTCACTCAGTGGGAGGATGCTAGCTCCTTTTCATCCCTGCTGTCCTCGCTCCAAAACCCATACCTTGTTGCTTCCAATTACAATTTCTCTTTCTCTCCTTTTTTTTCTCTTTTGCCAATGTCGTCTTCTCAACTCTGATGTGCATCTGTATCGTAATCTAGTCCTCTATGGGACCCACATTGGCCGTTCTCATCCGTCCAGATTATATTTAATTTAACCTGCCTCAGTTCGATCAGATACATACTACATGCTAGTACCTGACACACCTGACAATTAGGAGGCTGGCTGGATTCAGGCGGCTCCAAATCCCTCTTTAAATCAGAGCTTGGATACTTGCAGTTGTTGGAGACGAAAATTGTTGTCAGATTTGATTTGGGCTTTGCTGCCGTTTAGATACATACATGTGGATCCAACAAACAAAACTAATCCGAGAGTAGTTTTCTACTAGTAGCTCTTCTCTTCTTTCTCTTGGGAACACCCTGAGGGGCATGCCGATGGAAATGCATGCTGGCTTCGTTAATTCGCACACACTGTTGTCCAATCTTTGCAGCAGCACATGTCCCTACTCTGTTGCTAAATTTCTTGACACTAGCTGATGCTGATAGATTCTGTTTTGTCATGCAGCGTTACGAAAAACAGATACTAGCAGTATTAGTCAATTCCCATAGTGCAGGCCAGGCCAAAAAGAAAAGGGGGAGTATATTTGGTTGATCAGTCCACTTATGTTGGTGCTAATTTAAAATGTTGTTAATATTCCTCGAAGACAGCGAGTCCTCCTTATTGACTATATATTCCGTGCGATAAAAAGAGAGAATAAGACACCGGTAGAGCATCTCCAGCCGGCCCATTTCCAGCCAAACGCCATATGCATGGAGGCGTTGGACACAAAAAAAAAAAAAACTCGCCCAGCTGGCCCCTCCTAGCCCGATTTCACCCGTGACAACCTAGTACTTGTTCTCGTGCCCCCAGGCTGCACCCGAACAAACAAGGCGGCGAGCAGGGGTGTCGAACGAATGGTGGAACCGTCGCGTCGCCGGTGGCCTCGCCCTGGCAGCGACACACCATCGCTTTGTCTTCCCTGGCGTGCCGGTCCGTCGAGTTAAATGTGGCAAGTCGTCCGAGATGTGCCAGTCTCTTTGCGTCGGCAGGCCACACACTAATGCGGTGGTTAGGCCTGGAGGCTCGTCGCTCTTAAATACCTCCAGGCATGGAGAAGCTCACCCATTCCCCTCCTCGCCTAGCCATATTCACCTTCCAACCTAGCTTCCTCTCCTGCAAACCCCTGCTCGCTATGGCCAAGAGGTACAATGGCGGTGGTGTTGCGACCAACGGCTTCGACCTTTCTGCATGGGCAATTTTGTCGACCTCTCCGCCAACGAGGACGAGGCCGGCCCGAGTGGATGTGGCGACGGCGAGGGCATCAGCCAAGCCTCAAAGGACGAGGCGCCGAACGACGACGACGGATACTACACCATCTTCTATCACTGCCTCGGCCTTTAGTTTTATTTTATATTTTATCAAATTTCGCTTAAATTTGTAAGTTTCCCTAAGTTGTGCATGGAATTTGGCATTTATTTTATTTCAATTTGTCCACTTGGTTTTTTCTTAAAAACCTATCGGGACACGGCTGGGCGCATACACCCTCCAAAGGTCATATATGGGAAACTGCTCGAGATGCTCTTAGGCAAGAAAGAGAAGTCAAATGCATTCTCAGATGAACAAGAACCATGAATAGATAAGACGCTAGGGCCGTCCGATCCTGAGTTCGGGCGATCTGGGCTGTCTAGGTATTTGCTCTCCCTGCCACTGGGTCCAGTCTATTCTGCAGCCAGCCACGGGTCTCTGTTTCGACCCCGCCGACGACCGCTCCCCTTCGCTAATCCCCTGCTGTCTTCTCTGCTTGCCCCCTGACCGTCGCCCGGCGGCGGCGGCGGCGGCGGCAGCAATGGTCTTTCTCCTGACTTGCATGATACGCCTGGAAATCTCTCTTCGTTCGATTCCTGCCTTGGTGCTTTCCAGAGCAATGTCATACTCTCTTACTGCTCCGCGCTCGGAACCTGTTCGACGAAATGCTCGACCACACCTTTGGTTCTCTGTCTCTGGTTGAGATAGCTGCATGTCCATGTAAACCAAGCTGTACTTATATTCCGGTACAGTTATGCTTGAGGTGGGCATAACATCTTCTTATAATAGTCCCATCCTTCTTTGGTTACTTCTACTTGATGAAGGTTTCTTCTGCACCGCGCCAAAGAATTACTCTATGATATACCAGTTTGTTTTTTAATCTACTACTAGTGTTTGGAACAAATTTTGTCGGCATTTATTCGGTACAAGAAAAAAAGGTATGTTCTGCTCCAGGCAGTAATTCAATTCCATAGTGCAGGCCAGCAAAAAAGGTCCCTCCTAGCTTCTGTCTGTATGTGTCTACATACCTTTGCTGTTAACCAAAAAAAATATTTTGTATTCTGCAGAGACAGACCCATGCGTTTCTGTTCATTTGATTTTCTTAATAAATAAAGAAAAGCAGATTGTTTTGATGATGACGACGGAATTAGTAGAGAGGAACGAGACTGATTTCTTACGGACTTGTCTTGCCAGGTTCGGTTGGACGGGGCTGTACAGAGCCTTCATGTTCAGCAGCCCGACGGTCATGGTGGTGACGGCGGAGGCGTGCAAGCAGGTGCTGATGGACGATGAGGCCTTCGTCAACGGCTGGCCTACCGCCACCATCGCGCTCATCGGGCCCAGGTCCTTCGTCAACATGGCGTACGATGACCACCGCCGCCTCCGCAAGCTCACCGCCGCGCCCATCAACGGTTTTGAGGCGCTCACCTCCTACCTTGGCTTCATCGACCACACCGTTGTCTCCACCCTGCGGTCCTGGTCGTCTGAGGACAAGGAGATCAAGTTCCTGACGGAGCTGCGGCGGATGACGTTCCGGATCATCATGCAGATCTTCATGAGCGGCGCCGACGACCGCACCATGGCCGAGCTGGAGCGGAGCTACACGCAGCTCAACTACGGCATGCGCGCCATGGCCATCAACGTGCCAGGATTCACCTACCACAAGGCGCTCAAGGCACGGCGGAGGCTGGTGGCGCTGCTGCAGCGCGTGCTGGACGAGCGGCGGCGGGCCAAGGGGAGCAGCAGGAAGGCGAGGGTGGACATGATGGACCGGCTGATTGCGGCGGAGGGCGAAGGAGGGAGGCGGCTGGACGACGACGAGATCATCGACATCCTCGTCATGTACCTCAACGCTGGCCACGAGTCCTCTGCCCACATCACCATGTGGGCCACCGTGTTCCTGCAGGAGAACCCCGACATCCTCGCCAAGGCCAAGGTACTGCAAGATATTGCCATGGACGAACACCTCCCATGCATGATCTTCTCATGGTGACATTTTTCGCTTGTTCTTCAGGCAGAGCAGGAGGAGATTATGAGGAACATACCGCCGACGCAGAAGGGGCTCAACCTCAGGGATTTCAGGAAAATGGAGTACCTCTCACAGGTAAACAGAACATATGCTCTCCCAACAATACTTTCTGCTGCCTGAAACAATTCGCTGTGATCATTTTCTGACAATTTCGGTAAATTATTGTATCTGAACAACAAAAACACAGGTGATCGACGAAACTCTACGGTTCGTAAACATCTCGTTCGTGTCGTTCCGTCAGGCGACTCGAGACACTTTTGTCAACGGTGAGTGTTGAGCATCATACATACATTGTTCCTCGATCCATCACATTCGAGTATAATTGTCACCTGAATCTTTATGAATTGCTATGAACAAAATGGTCAGGCTATCTGATACCCAAGGGCTGGAAGGTTCAGCTGTGGTACAGGAGCGTGCACATGGACCCTGAGGTGTACCCTGACCCCAAGAAGTTCGACCCTTCGAGATGGGAGGTTGGGCACCATGGCATTCTCGGTTCTGAAATGAATATCCACCCAGAATCCAAATTTCCTCACGGTTTTCCTGTGATCTTCTTTTTCAGGGCCCGCCGCCGAGGGCAGGGACGTTCCTCCCGTTCGGGCTCGGCGCGAGGCTGTGCCCGGGAAACGATCTCGCCAAGCTGGAGATCTCTGTCTTCCTCCACCATTTCCTCCTTGGCTACAAGTAAAGCTTTTCACCATACTGTTGCTTTCTGCAATTCCAAAGGAACTTTGTGCTACCTCTGAACTTTTGTAACATGAATGCAGGTTGACAAGGGTAAATCCAGAGTGCCGGGTGCGGTACCTGCCTCACCCCCGGCCGGTGGACAACTGCCTGGCCAGGATCACCAGAGTCTCCTCCTCCGGCTCCGGTGGACACTGAAAATTCAGAACCCTAGACGGCGGCACCGAGATATATGCCCCATGTGGATTATTAGAGTTAAAGCCGTCTCTGTTTCTTCTTGTTCTGTTCTGTCCTCTCCTAGGGAGGCCCAACTGTGGCTGAATTTAGAAAGAAAAAAAGAAGTTTCAGTTAAAAACAAAATTTCAGATTCGGATTCGTTTCACCGATGTTGCGAGTTCTTTTTTTACTGAATGCTGATGTTACTCGATGAAAACAAAATATTTAATTTCCCTGTCAGCATTGCCAGAGAACAAGATGCAGCTCCTGATGAGATGATATTTCGACTACAACTTGCCAGAGAAAAATGTCATCTTTAAAAGCATAGTCCCAACAGAAAGTTTGGCTTTCGCAGGAGGCAAAGAAAAAGATAAGTATTTTAAAAGGAGACATATAGTGGTAAGCATTGATGCCTCACGGTCACACGCAACATTATTTATGTATTTATATAAGGGAAAGTCATGTGTGTCGCTTTATCTGAGTTGCCACGTGTCCTACTTGTCTAGTGGCAGCTTCGTGGTGGTATCAAAAGCTTGGACGCTATACTAGAGAAAAAAACTTGACAAAGCAGTCCAGATACATCAAAAGATTATTGGAAGAATGGTTTTGTACCGCGACAAAGGATTGCAACTTTGGAAAAGAAAATACAGCAAAAGATTCGTTGCGACGCTCAAAGTTTCAACCTTTATTCTTTTCGCACTAGGTTCCATTTTATTAAAAGTTTTACCAGAACTAAGCATGCAAAATCTTTGGTTCACGAAGACTAGTTTTACCAAGAACTAGGTTAATTTCCAGGTGTGGAAAATTCATCGAAAGCAGCTTCTTTTGTTTGTGTCGCACTCTTTCTATCACTAGACAAGTAGGACACATGGCAACTCAGATAAAGAACTCCTGCATTCTTAATGTTGGCGAGATCGTGAATGTCCACTTCTTCTTCACTAAGCACACGGCGTTCGGTATTGACCTTTGCAACCTCCAGCATGTGGCCATCGCAAAGGGTTGCATGCCCTCAATTAAGCCTAAGGTGTCCAAAATCAAGGGACAGGGCAACAAAAAGTTGAGGAAGCGCCAGAAGGAGAAGGCGGAGGCCAAGAGGTGCTGAACTTGTGTGCAGTTGCTGTCGTAAAGCGGCTTCTTTTGCTTGTGTTGAACCTGTGTACGGCTGCTGAGCAGTGAATGTGTTGAACCTCGTTAAGTACCATACTATCTATCGCTAATATGTCATATATTAGCTCTAAGCAGCTTATCTATATTTATTTTTATGAATGTATTTATGTTGCTAGTGTGATTTGTTGCTCTAGATTTGCTACCAGATTAGACAAAAATGAGAGTAAAAAAAAACAATGAATAAAAAGAGAAGCTACTCTAGTTTTGCTACCAATTTTAGCAAAAAAGAACATAACTGCTAGCGAGAGAGAGGAAAATGACGCTCTTAAAACTGTCAATTAACAATAAAAAATAAAAGTTCCAATTTAGGAGATAGGTGCGCACGTAACTACTAAACACGGCCCCACACGGTCCCACACGAAGCGGTTCTGCACGTCAGCATAACACGGTCTCGACCAACCAGCCCACATGGTCTCACATGGCACCTGATCCCACATGTCAGCATAACGCGTTTCCGACCAACCGGCCTCACACGGTCCCACATGGCGTGTCTCCACACGTCAGCTAATGGTCAACCTGAAGGCCGTTTCCGTTTGAGTTCTTTGTTGAGTTTCACACAAAAGGTTGAGCAAAAGTGAGAAAAAGTTTAGAGCTGGGGGAAACTGAGTACGGTTCTGTGCAGGTTGAGAACGTTCTGTTGGGTAACGCACTACGCAAAACAATGAAATTTAGCGCATAACCAGGATCATATATTAGGAGAGACGCAATAGATCATAGACTGGAAGATCGATCTAGGAGAAGTTGTTGATGACAAGGTTGAATGAGCGTCGATCCTTGCAACAAGACTTATCAAGTTGCGAGGATATGTATTATCCTTCAAACCTCTCCCATGAACATGCACCAATGAAGACATCGTTGTCGAACTAGTCGGTGCATCGATTCCTGTAGCTAGTCGATTAGTTGTGAGAAGATTTCTCCTTATAAAGATCCACACAATCAAGTGCTCCAAGTGTAGCACCTCCACCGGTATCCACACGTACGATATTAGCGGCACCGCATCAAGGTTGATCAAGCACACCGTCAAAGCAGGAACGTGTCGATGAAGATCCGGCAGCGCTTCTGTAGTCTCGTATAAATTAGATCTAAATGGAGGTAGAATTCGGACTATAGTTCGGCTTTGTAGTAGAAGAAGAGAACCTAGGGACCGCATGCCCTAGGATTTGATTCCATGCCTTGGAGGAGGTAGGATGAGAGGGAGGCGATGGCGCGTGGGTGGCGCTAGGGTTTTGGCGGTGGAGGTGCAGCGGCTTGGGAAGAGGCTATGCCACGACTTGTGTACCTCTTGGGGTGCCCTTGGGTCTCCTTTTATAGGTCTCCAAGCCCCTTGGGTCTTTCAAGACCCAACCCCCAAGTTTGGACGAGTTCTAGTAGGTTTAGGTCAAACGAAACCTACTAGAAAACAACCTCCTTTGTCCAATCCGAATTGATGTAGGGAAACTTTCCTTGCCCCTTGGGGTAATGTGGATGAACCTATTATGGAACCTTTTGGACATCCTAATATGGCCCGGGTCACCCCGGTATCTTCCAAAACCTTTCATAACCTTCTAGACCTTCCGGTCCTTCCAAAACCTTCCTTATATGCCGGAACCATCCTGGACAGTTTGGGGACCATCTGGGACCTCTCAGAACCACTCTGAGATCATCTGAGACACTCTCGAAACCCTTATCTCATTATATAAATGCTCAAAAAATTATTTTCAACAATCTCTGCAAAATTCCGGGAACCTCTGATGACCCACAAGTATATGGGGTGTATCGTAGTACTTTCGATAAATAGGAGTGTCGATCCCAACGAGGAGCAGAAGGTGCTGAACAGTGGTATGGAGCAGGAAATCCCTGCGAATACTTAGCAAACGGATTTTCAGTGGTTTTCTGACAAGGCAACAAAAGAAAGAGCAAGTAACAGAAGTAACGAACAAATGGAGCAAGTGGCCCAATCCTTTCTTAGCAAAGGACAAGCCGATGGAAATACTTATAAGGACCAAACGTTCTCGAGGACACATGGGCATTCTGTCAAGTGCTTTCGCTTCAAATAGCTGAGTACTCTTCTTTGGTGTTTGTAAGTGTTGTGTGGGTGAACCTGTGCTAACATACTGCCCTTCCTAGGACAAACACATACTTGTGATTAAACCCCCTACAAACATCCGTAACTACAGGAAAGTAATTAAGATATAAATCTAACCACGGCCTTAAACTCTGAGATCCTACGCTCCCTTGTGCAAAGGTGTCCTAACGGGGGTTCAGGTTTCTGTCACTCCGGCAACCCCATAATTAGTAGCCAAATACACAATGCATCCCCCTAGGCCCATAAATGGTGAAGTGTCATGTAGTCGACGTTCACATGACACCACTAGAATAATAGCACCACAACTTAAATACTAAACCATTGAATAATAACTCATCACAAATTCACTACTAACAACATGACTTCTCCCATGCCCTTAAGAACTAAACGAACTACTCACAAGACATCATATGGATCAAGATCAAAGATGATATGATAATGGATAACAATCTGAACATAAACAATAATCCAATGGTTCCACTCACAAGCATCAACTACAATAGTAATCAACACCGGGAAAGTTTCCCCTAATGAACTAAAGCAATATCCAACACAATTGTTACAGCGGGACGGAGTGGTGATGATGGTGCTGGTGGAGATGATGGTGTGGATGATGATGATCCTGATGAAGCCTAGCTTCATGATGGTGTTGATGGCAACAGTATCCCCTCTCCGGGAAGGAATTCCCCCGGTAGAAATTTGTCTGCCGGAGAGATCTTTATCTCTCGGTGTTTTCCGCCCCCAGAGGCGGCGGAAATCTATCTGTGGTCGCTCCCCGAGCCTTAGGGTTTCGAAGGGAAGATATAGGCGAAGGGGCGGAGTCGGAGGCCGGGCAGGTGGGGCACACCTGCCCTAGGCGCGGGGTCAGGTGGGCCCGTGCCTAGGGGGTGTGGGCCTCCTGAGGCCCCACTTCGTGTCTCCTTCTGGCATCCTTCGTCTTCTGGTAAAATAATATGTTTCCATATTTTTCTGGTATTTTTCTGATCTTCGCAAAATTGCACCGAAACGCCTTCTTTTCCATCAGAATCCAGCCTCCGGCAGGCCATCCTCCAAGATTCATGCAATATGCATAAACAGATGAAAAGCCATAAGTAATACCTCATAATAAGACAAATATCAATGAATAGAGGTAAATTATGATATAGAAAGGTGATGCAAATTGGGCGTATCAACTCCCGCAAGCTTAGACTTCGCTTGTCCCCAAGCGAAAACTGAGCTCAGTAAACATGTCCACAGGTTTATGGAGTGAAGTGTCGATAAAAGAATACGAACAATAAGAATCACACTTACCATTGCACAACTCATAGAAGAAAGCAACTCACCATTATATAACTTAGCTTGCAACCAAGTACATCAGTCACAATAGAGATGCATAAATATAAATCATAATTGGAATTGGCAAACTTGTTCTTGGTCAGAGAACACCTGGTAAACAGTTTCACAAAAGCTTTTTGTAGAAGTTCCAAAACAGGAGCACTCTTTGCTTAAAAAGGTTTTTCACAAGTGAAGGCTTTCAAAGTAATACTCAATAGATAAGAGTTTTGTGTAAACAAGGAAGATAAAGAACATGAATAAATCACCATATGAATGCTTGAAACACAACAACTCAAAAGCTTGCTGGAGATAGAGAGGAAGTAGGTTTACTGACTCAACTGGTAACTAGGAGAAAGGTCCCTTCTTAGAGGGTAGTAGGGATTACAAGTCATAAAGAGCTTCCAAAAGATTATGGTACTTACTAGCTTTGATCCCTCATTGCCCCTATCATAAGCATCTTGAGATGATTAAGGTTAAAGTGAACAAATATAGAGTATATGCTTGACGAAATATAAGTTGGCAATCTCATGTCCCTTGAATATGAGGTCCACTCCTCATGCATACTCAACTTTAGGCCCAGGTAAGTGTTGGAATTATGCCCTAGAGGCAATAATAAAGATGTTATTATTATAATTCTTGTTCATGATAAAGTTTATATTCCATGCTAGAATTGTATTAAGCGGAAACATTAATACTTGTGTGGTTTGTGAACAACACCGTGTCCCTAGTACGCCTCTATGGACTAGCTCATTGATAAATGATGGTTAAGGTTTCCTAACCATAGACATGAGTTGTCAATTGATAATGAGATCATATCATTGGGAGAATGATATGGTGGACAGACCCAAACTAAGCGAAGCAATTAGATCGTGTCATCGTGTTCGTCTTTGCAAAGCTTTTCTTATGTCAAATATTGTATTCCTTAGACCATGAGATAGTGCAACTCCCTGGTATCGGAAGAAAGCTTTGAGGTCATCAAACGTCATCCTATGAGAGGGTGATCATAAAGGTGTCTCTCAGGTGATCGGAAAGTATCTGTTGGGTTGTATGTATCGAGATGGAATTTGTCCCTCCCAAGTCGGAGAGATATACTTCGGGCCCACTCGGTAATCGATATCAACACCGCTTGCAAGCATGTGGTTAAGGAGTTAATCACAAAGTGATATCGGATTACGGAACGAGTAAAGTACTTGCTGTGAACGAGATTGAACTAGGTATGACGATACCGACGATCGAATCTCGGGCAAGTAAAATATCGCGAGACGAAGGGAATATATATATGGGATTGATTGAATCCTGGCATCGTGGTTCATCCGATATGATCATCGATGAATGTGTGGGAGTCAATATGGGTACCCAGACCCCGCTGTTGATTATTGATAGAAGATCATGTCTGCATATTCTCGAACCCGCAGGGTCACACACTTAACGTGTCTTGACGCTAGGATAGATTGGATAATTGGTTTATTAATTTTTGTTCGGAGTCTTGGATGGGATCCGGGATATCACGAGAGGTTCCGGAATGGTCCGGAGAATAAGATTCATATAAGGCAGTGCAGTTTTTGGAGTTCGGAATTGTTCCGGGTTAATCGGTATTGTACCAGAAGCTTCTAGAACCTTCCGGAAGGGGACCAACGTGGCCCCACCTTCCGGGAGGGGGCATGGGCCTATGAGGGAGTGTCCTGGCCGCATTGGGCCAGGGGCACAAGGCCCCATAGGGCCCAGCCGATCCTAGATAAGTTTAAATCGTTTAAACTAGAGATAAGATAAGATAGGATTTCTAGATAAGGGAGAGTTTAAATTGTTTAAACTAGAGATAGGCTTGGAGGAGAGGCTAGGGCTGGCCGCCCCCCCCCCCTCTATAAATAGAGGGCTGGTGCGCCCCCCTCCCCACACACCTTCCTCCAAGCCCTAGCCTCCCTGCTGGCCCTCCTCTCTCCCTCCCGACTGTTTGTAGGCGAAGCCCTGCAGCAGAAATTCTCCGCCATATACACCACGCCGTCGTGTTGTAGATCCAATCCATCTCTCCACCATACTTGCTGGTCCGAGGAAGGAGGAGACGTCGAGGTGCTGCACGTGTGCATCTCACGGAGGCACCGCCACTTGTGGTGCTAGATCGGATCGGATCGCGAGGAGGAGAAGCGAGTACGACTACATCACCCACGTTCCGACGAACGTTCCGCTGTGCGAATCTTCAAGGGTATGAAGATCTAATCCAATCTCTCTCGTTGTTTGCATCTCCTAGATTAGATCTTGGATTTCCCTCTGTTCGCTTCCGTAGAAAATTTTGATTTACTATGCTGCGAAACCCCTTCAGTAAGTTCTTGTCATTGTAAGTACTTGCATATCATTGAGAACCGCCAACGGGGTACCCTTTGCACATGGTACAGGAGCTTTCCCATAACCAAAATGACAAGGCAAGCAGACAATGAGCATCTCAGTGATCTTTTTATTTACTATATGCATAGCTTTTTATTGAGGATGATTCATAGATGGCTCACTACGGTGATGCTGCAAGTTTCCACCATGATTAGGCATGGCTTAGGCTAGCGGCCTAGGCATTTCTCTAACACAGAATACAGACTCCATGGACTTACAAGTTCCCTCTTTATTTCACACCATCGACATCCATAGACAAAAGAACACGATATCAACTGTGTACAGAGTACAAGTGCAATGTTGAAAACGTTCCTCGTGATAACACGGTTCTGCTAATTCCAACGTATAGATGCAAGCATATACAACTTCGATGTTCACAATGGTTCATGTCTATTAGGGGCAAGAAAATAAGGTGTGACATCAAGTTCGTTTGAGCTTTACTAACTAGTTTTTACATAACAAAACACTTTTTAATTCGAAAGGTAGATGAAGCTTGAGAATTTGCTTGGAATAGCAAAAGCTACTAGGTAGATATGGTGGACACAAGTGGCAAAAGTTTTGGGTTCAAAGGATTTTGGAAACATGAGAAGTATTCCTTCTCAACACAGGTTTTTGGCTAGCAAGCTTGGGTAGCAAGCAAGAGAGTTGAAAGAAGCAAGCAAACATACAAGTAATAAATCCAAACATGCAATCTTCCTTGAAGACACAAAAGAATCTTAAATAAATAATACTAAGCTTATGAGCCAACAAGAAAGAAAACAAATGATACCAAATACCTGTAACCTTTTTCTTTCTTTCTTTTTCTCTTTCAAACTAATGCCACTGACCAGAACTCGGTTTGCCAAAACCAATGTAGATCCACTTGATGATCCCAAAGTGATGCCAATACTGATCAAAAAGATCCATCATATAATAGAGATTGCGAACTAAAATAAGAAGTGCAAAAATTAAAAGATGAGACTTCTCATTAATATTCAATAAAGGCACTCACACCAAGGGATACATAGATAATCAACTAAAGGAGAGATACTTCCACATTCAAACCAAACCATAAGATAACCTCTCTAGCACAGATATGAATCCACTAAAAAGGTAAAAGATAAAAGATAATGGTGGTGATACCGCGGCACTCCCCCAAGCTTGGAACAAGCCAAGGGGATGCCAAACCTGATGACGAATTACTCCTTCGATGGTGGTGGTGTCCTCTCGTCATCATAGGACTTCTAAGGCAATGGTTCCCCATCAAGAAAGAATGTCCTTGTCTCTGCAATCCTGAAACTAGCAGCAGAGCTTATGCGATCGAATCTAGCCTCATACTCACAGTTTTGATTCTGTATGTCATAGAGTTGTGCTTGCAATTGATTGGTAGTCTGACAGAGTGAGAAGATCTCTTCTCGGAGCTCGGCAACTTCTCCCTCGTGCTTGGTGATGAGTTCTGAACTTATCTTGTGAATAACATCCACTTCGCGTTCTGCCATCTTCTTGTACCTGAAAATTTCCTGCTCCAATGCTTCCATCTTGTCTTCCAGGCTGCCTTCTCCCTTAGGGCCTTGAACTTCTTTCATCTATACCTTCCCTTCTTTGAGAATCAGCTCTTTTGGATGGATCTTCAACTCATACATGTATGGGTTGAGGACATCCGCAGAGGAATCCTCCATGGGTGATCCAGAGGAAGACATTATAGCTCCAAAACTAAGAAATTTGCTTGACAGAAACAGATTGAAACAAAAACACGACGAGAACTCGATACAAGAACCTCCGGGAAATCCGGGGGGTTATATATTACGAAGTTTCAATGCATAAGGAAGGTTTTGACACGGAAACGAGACGGAGACGGAGTTCAGGGGCGGCACACCCCCTCCAGGCGTGACTAGGCTGGGCCCGCGCCTGGGGTGGGTCTGTCCATCCCAGACTCTGTTTCCTCTTCAGTTCCGTCTCAAAGTCTTCCTTATGTACTAAGACATCAAAAATATAAAAAGATTGGAGTTTCACTAACCTTCTGTTTTCACCACTTTTACCTACTCAAAAACGAACTCTGCAGACTCTGGCATTTGGCTTTTGATAAATTCTTCTGGAGTCGTCATTCGAATAACATCCACATCTTCATTATAAGAATCTCCAGAAATGTAGTGTTTTAGTCTTTGCCCATTAACCACCTGTGTTGTGTCATCCTTCAGAGAAGAGATTTTTATGGCACCTGAGTGGTATACTTCCTTGATAATAAAAGCTCCTTCCCATTTTGAGAGTAGTTTTCCTGCAAAAAATCTGAGACGATACCTATACAAAAGAACTTTCTCACCAACATGGAACTCCCTTTTGAGAATTCTCCTATCATGCCATCTTTTTACTTTTTCCTTAAAGAGCCTAGCATTTTCGTAAGCTTCACCTCTCCACTCATCTAGATTACTTAAGTCCAGCAGTCTTTTCTCACCAGCAAGTCTAAAGTCTCTATTCAACTCTTTCACTGCCCAATAAGCTTTTTGTTCTAATTCTAAAGGCAAGTGACAAGCTTTCCCATAGACCGTTTTGTAAGGAGACATCCCCATAGGATTTTTATAAGCAGTTCTATAAGCCCACAAAGCGTCATTCAACTTTTTAGCCCAATTTTTCCTAGAGCTACTGACAGTCTTCTGCAAGATAGATTTGATTTCCCTATTGGAAAGTTCTACTTGCCCACTAGTTTGGGGGTGATAAGATGAAGCTATTATGTGGTTTACATCATACTTAGCGAGAGTTTTTTCTAAAACCCCCATGAATAAAATGAGAGCCTCCATAAGTCATGAGATATCTAGGCACACCGAACCTAGGAAAAATAACATCTTTGAGCATTTTCAAAGAGGTCTTACCATTAGCACTGTTTGTAGGCATGGCTTCTACCCACTTTGTAACATATTCAACAGTAACAAGAATATGTGTATACCCTTTTGAAGGAGGAAAAGGCCCCATAAAGTCAAATCCCCAACAATCAAAAGGTTCAATAACAAGAGAATAACTCATAGGCATTTCATTGCGTCTAGAGATGTTACCTACTCGTTGGGATTGATCACATGATAAGACAAACTTCCTTGCATCTTTAAAAAGGGTAGGCCAATAAAATCCAGATTGTAAAACCTTTTGTTCAGTCCTATCCCCAACATGATGTCCTCCATAAGCACTACCATGACATTTTCTCAATATCTCTTGTTGTTCAAATTCTAGAACACATCTTCGCATAATACCATCTACTCCTTCTTTATATAAGTGTGGGTCATCCCAAAAATAATTCCTTAGATCATAAAAGAACTTCCTTCTTTGCTGAGCTATAAAGGTTGGAGGCAAGTACTTGGAAACAATTAGCATAATCAGCATACCACGGACTCTCATGCGGACTTACCCTTATTGCGGCTAAATGCTCATTTCGAAAACTATCATTAACAGGCAAAGGGTCAAAATAAATGTTTTCCAAACGATATAAATTATCAGCAACAGGATTATCAGCACCTTTCCTATCCACAATATGCAGATCAAACTCTTGCAAAAGCAACACCCACCTTATAAGCCTAGGCTTAGCGTCCTTTTTTGTCATAAGGTACTTAATAGCTTCACGATCAGTATGAATAGTAACCTTAGAATCAACAATATAAGGTCTAAACTTATCACAAGCAAAGATTACAACTAAGAACTCTTTTTTAGTAGTAGCATAATTCTTTTGAGCAGCATCCAGAGTCTTGCTAGCATAATGAATAACATTCAACTTCTTGTCAATACGTTGTCCAAGGACAGCACCCACATCAAAGTCACTAGCATCACACATGATTTCAAAAGGTAAACTCCAATCAGGTGGTTGGACAATAGGAGCAGTTGTCAAAGCTTTCTTCAAAGTTTCAAAAGCTTCCTTACAACCATCATCAAAAACAAAAGGTACATCTTTTTGAAGAAGATTAGTAAGGGGCTTTGAAATCTTAGTGAAATCTTTAATAAACCTCCAATAGAAACCATCATGACCAAGGATACTACGAATACCTTTAATATCTCTAGGACAAGGCATATTCTCAATTGCTTCAATTTTGGCTCTGTCAACTTCAATGCCTCTTTCAGAGATCTTGTGTCCAAGAACAATTCCTTCATTAACCATGAAATGACATTTCTCCCAATTAAGAACAAGGTTGGTTTCTTCACATCTTTGCAAAACTTTTTCAAGGTTGTGCAAACAGTTATCAAAAGAAGTTCCATAGACGGAAAAATCGTCCATGAAAACCTCCACAATTTCTTCACAAAAACCATGAAAGATAGCAAACATACATCTCTGAAAGATAGCATGAGCATTACATAAACCAAAAGGCATACGCCTATAAGCATAAGTACCATAAGGACAAGTGAAAGTAGTTTTCTCTTGGTCCTGTGCTTTCACAACAATTTGAGAAACCCCAGAATAACCATCAAGAAAGCAAAAGTGAGTCTTTTTGGACAACCTCTCAAGCATTTGATCAATAAAGGGCAAAGGATAATGATATTTCTTAGTAACTTTAATAATCTTTATAAAATCAATGCACATTCTATACCCAACCACTACTCTTTGGGGTATAAGCTCATTATCCTCACTAGGCACAACTGTTATTCCCCCTTTCTTGGGAACACAATGAACATGGCTAACCCATTTACTATTAGCAATAGGATAAATAATACCAGCATCAAGGAGTTTTAATACCTCATTTCTTACCACATCCTTCATCTTAGGATTTAGACGGCGTTGGTGCTCAACAACTGGTTTTGCATCAGGTTCTGTATTAATAGCATGCTGACATATAGTAGGAGAAATCCCTTTTAAATCATCAAGAGTATAGCCCATAGATCCTTGGTGTTTCTTCAATATCTCCAATAACCTTTCTTCTTCCTTTCCTGACAGTTTAGAACTGATAATAACAGGATATATTTTATTATCATCAAGATAAGCATATTTAAGATCATCAGGTAAAGGTTTCAATTCAAAAACAGGATCCCCTTTAGGTGGTAGTGTGGTACCCAAGTCTTCCACAGATAGATTATGCTTAAGTAACCCAGGCTAACGAAGGAAAACCTCGTCAATCTCATTTCTTTCCTTCATGAAGGCATCACTTTCATGATCTTCCATAAATTGCTGCAAGGCATTGTCAGGAGCAAGAGAAATAGCAGAAAGTTGTTCAACCTTGAAATCCTCATCAGGCAGTTCATTTTCATAAGGAGTTTTGGAAAATTTGGAAAAAATAAACTCATAAGATTCTCCAGCAAACTTGGTCAAAACTTTTTTCCTTCCTACAGTCTATGATAGCCCCACAAGTATTCAGAAAGGGTCTACCAAAGATAATAGGATAGGTTTTACTAGCTTCTTTACCAAGTACTAGAAAATCAGCAGGATATTTAATCTTACCACAAAGGACCTCCACATCTCTTACAATGCCAATGGGGCAAACTTGCTCTCTGTTAGCAAGGTGAATAACCACGTCAATGTCCTCAAGCTCACAAGGACCAATCTCATGCATAATTTTCCTGTAAAGCTCATAAGGAATAGTAGTGGAACTAGCACCAATATCACATAAACCATAATAGCTATGACTACCAATTTTAACAGAAAGCACAGGGACACTAGATTTTCTAACTTTCTTAGGATGAGAAACAATATTAGTAGCGTCTTCACAGAAAACAATATGTTCATCCTCTATATTTCTAGTGACAAGGTCTTTCACAATAGCTACCACAGGCTCAATATCAATAAGCTCATCGGACCCTACAATTTTCTTTGCGCTTTTACTAACCACATTAGACATAATGGAATGCTCCCTTACCTTGGAAGGAAAAGGAGTTTTCTCAACATAAGGTTCAGGCAAAATAGGATCAACAGTGCAAACCTCTACATCGGCAGGAACATGGGTAACAATGTCTTTATAAGGAGCATGATACTTGTCCCACTCTTGGGAATTTCAATATAAGAGGCAAAGGCCTTAAAACATTTTGCAAGAACTTGAGGATCAAGACCAAACTCATTGCTAATATCACGGAAGTCATCAGTTACCATAAAAGATTTAATGCAATCGTAATCATAGTTTATACCTGACTTTCTTCCTTTTTCATTCTCCCAAGCTTCAGTATTATCTTGAATACGGTCTAATAGATCCCATTTAGCTTCTTCCTTCATACGTGTGAATGATCCAACACAAGAAGCATCTAGTAAATCTTTATCATGAAGAGGAAGCCTAGCATAAAAGTTATTGAGAATAATATTGTTAGGGAGTTCATGAATAGGACATTTAAGCATTAGTAACTTCAATCTTCCCCAAGCTTGAGCTGTACTCTCTCCATCAAGAGGCCAAAAGTTATATATAAGATTTCTATCCTTATGAATTTCACTAGGAGGATAAAATTTAGAGTAAAATAGAGATGACATCTCCTCCCATTCCATGGATTGCCCATTCTTCAGCAGCTTATACCATTCTTCAATTCTCCCTTTCAAGGATATGGAGAGTAACTTCTTCTTTACCTGTTCAGTTGTGATACCTGCACACTTAAACAACCCGCATAATTCATTGATAAAGAGCAAGTGATCACCGGGATGGACAGTTCCATCCCCAAAATAATAATTATCCATAACACGATTAACAATTCTTGTAGGTATCTTGAAAGGATCTATCTCAACAGGTGGTGGTTCATCTACTACCCTAGCAGTGGTAGTAGTTTTACCAAATAGAAAACCAAGTGGGTTATCCATATTGAAAACAAAGTAACAAGCAGTAACAAGAGCAATACTCACACTGAAAGTTTCCCTTACCAGTTCCACTCTTCAATAGCGCTTCACTCCCCGGCAACGGTGCCAGAAAATAGCCTTGATGACCCACAAGTATAGGGGGTATATCGTAGTACTTTCGATAAATAGGAGTGTCGATCCCAACGAGGAGCAGAAGGTGCTGAACAGTGGTATGGAGCAGGAAATCCTTGTGAATACTTAGCAAACGGATTTTTAGTGGTTTTCTGACAAGGCAACAAAACAAAGAGAAAGAAACAGAAGTAACGAACAAACGGAGCAAGTGGCCCAATCATTTCTTAGCAAAGGACAAGCCGGTGGAAATACTTATAAGGATCAAACGATCTCGAGGACACATGGGAATTCTGTCAAGTGCTTTCGCTTCAAATAGCTGAGTACTCTTCTTTGGTGTTTGTAAGTGTTGTGTGGGTGAACCTGTGCTAACATACCGCCCTTCCTAGGACAAACACATACTTGTGATTAAACCCCCTACAAACATCCGTAACTACAGGAAAGTAATTAAGATATAAATCTAACCACAGCCTTAAACTCTGAGCTCCTACGCCCCCTTGTGCAAAGGTGTCCTAACGGGGGTTCAGGTTTCTGTCACTCCGGCAACCCCACAATTAGTATCCAAATACACAATGCATACCCCTAGGCCCATAAATGGTGAAGTGTCATGTAGTCGACGTTCACATGACACCACTAGAAGAATAGCACCACAAATTAAATACTAAACCATTGAATAATAACTCATCACAAATTCAGTACTAACAACATGAATTCTCCCATGTCCTTAAGAACTAAACGAACTACTCACAAGACATCATATGGATCAAGATCAAAGATGATATGATAATGGATAACAATCTGAACATAAACAATAATCCAATGGTTCCACTCACAAGCATCAACTAACATAGTAATCAACACCGAGAAAGTTTCCCCTAATGAACTAAAGCAATATCCAACACAATTGTTACAGCGGGACGGAGTGGTGATGATGGTGCTGGTGGAGATGATGGTGTGGATGACGATGATGATCCCTATGAAGCCTAGTTTCATGATGGTGTTGATGGCAACGATCTCCCCTCTCCAGGAAGGAATTCCCCTGGCAGAAATCTGTCTACCGGAGAGATCTTTCTCTCTCGGTGTTTTCCGCCCCCAGAGGCGGCGGAAATCTATCCGTGGTCGCTCCCCGAGCCTTAGTGTTTCGAAGGGAAGATATAGGTGAAGGGGCAGAGTCGGAGGCCGGGCAGGTGGGCCACACCTGCCCTAGGCGCGTGGTCAGGTGGGCCCGTGCCTAGGGGGTGTGGGCCCCCTGAGGCCCCACTTCGTCCCTCCTTCTGGCATCCTTCGTATTCTGGTAAAATAATATGTTTTCATATTTTTCTGGTATTTTTCTGATCTTTGCGAAATTGCACCGAAACGCCTTCTTTTCCATCAGAATCCAGACTCCGGCAGGCCATCCTCCAAGATTCATCCAACATGCATAAACAGATGAAAAGCCATAAGTAATACCTCATAATAAGACAAATATCCATGAATAGAGGGATATTATGATATAGAAAGGTGATGCAAATTGGGCGTATCAACCTCCGTAAGACCTTTCAAACATGTTCGGAATTACTTATCTACTAAATCTGCATTTGCACTAACATTCAAAATGTCACTAAACTCTTAAGTGTGTGACCTTATGGGATCGGATATATGTGGACATGTTCGGAATTCATTCCACAATAATGATCAACATAGGTACCTTGATGTACTTAATGACCTCCACACATAACACGATGATCTTTATCATGTGAACCTTTTGTATTACATCGATACACGTCATATTGCTTCTTGATGCTTTGCATAGCCCTAGGTGAAATACTAGGTTATCCTTGGTACCTGACATGTACTCTTTACTCATCCCATATTATCGATGTTTCTGTGATCAACTACTTGATCACGTGTCCGGCTAAACGATGACGAACATCATAATACATGAGTGAGACCAGATGTATCTCTCCATCATCAGGAGTAGAAATTCCCATACTATCCGGTAAGAGCAAAGATCGAATTTATAATTACTCATTCTTAGAGAAACGTTTGAAAGATCCCGCCACATCCATATTGTATCCAAGTTTATATGTGTCTTATGATCAAAGGATCTTTTAGTAACGATAATACTTGTTATGAGAAACTACCGATAACAATATGGACGATGTGTTTCACGTATATCATGTTAGATCTATCCATCATTATTGTTCTCTCCATAACTCTGATCTCATGTATCATCGGCAACTCTACAACACTTTGTGTTTGCCCATAGTCAAAAACCAGGACTATCATTGATACACAAACTAGTAGGTGAGACTATAGATATCTAATTGGTGTTTATATTCCATACATGTATTAGGGTTTTACTCCAAATACTCATTATTCAAAACCAATACAGTTATAGGAGAGAACAATAAACTTAATTATGAAATAGAACTAGAAAGAATAACTCTTTATTATTGCCTCTAAGGCATATTTCCATCATGTTCCTTTGCACGCAGAGTATAGTCCGTTGTGCACAAAAGAGAAATATTAGGTAATACTAACAATTAGATTATGTTTACTAGGCCTGATCGTGTGGTTTTAGTAAGACCGTATATATTTTGTGAGTTGCGTTTAGAGAAGTTGCTTCTTTGTAAGTACTCCTAGTAGATAATGTTGAATAAAAGAGCAATTTACCAAGCGAAATATCCATAATAAACGCTAGATAAAACATGATTAGAATAATAGGCAATATACTAATCATGTGAAATAGCGAATACATATTAAGGCATATATCCAAACAGACTGCAAGACAAAGATCTTGAGATGCGATCAGAACAAATTTGAGAAAGAAAACATACACGGCAGCAGCAGAAGAGGAACCGCCGGTGTTCGTGTTGGCACCGTCGTTAGCCATGTCATAGAGGAAGAGGGTGCTGATGTCAGGGAAGAAGTCGGCACACTCGCTATCCGAGAGGGAGTCCGTGATGAAGCCAGTAGTCGCGCCTATAGCGCTCCCCAAAAACCTTATCGCCCTTCTCCCGTACAGGACTCGAAGCAGCGGGGTCTCGGAGGCCTACTGTCCCGGCTCGCGGTGTACGCCGCAAGACGGGATGGGGAAGTGTTGGAGATATTCCCTAGAGGCAATAATAAATGTAGTTATTATTATATCTTTGTGTTTATGATAAATGTTTACATTCATGCTATAATAGTATTAACCAGAAACATTAATACTTGTGTGATTTGTAAACTAAATTAGAGTCCCTAGTAAAGCCTCTTCATAATACTAGCTTGTTGATTAATAGATGATCATGGTTTCTTGATCATGAACATCTGAGATGTTGTTAATAACAAGTTCATATCATTAGGAGAATGATATGATGGACATACTCCTATAGATAAGCGTAGCATAAAGATCAAGTCATTTTAATAGTTCAATTGCTATAAGCTTTTTGATACATAGTAACCTAATTCCTTCGACCATGAGATCATGCTAATCACCATCACCGGAAGGATGCTTTGATGACATCAAACACCACACCGTAACTGGGTGGCTATAAAGGTGGCATTGAGTGTTCGGAAAGTATGGGTTGAGGCACATGGATCAAGAGTGGGATTTGTCCATCCATATGACAGATAGATATACTTTGGGTCCTCTCGGTGGAATGTCATCCAATTGGCTTGCAAGCATGTGACTGTCTCACAAGGGATCACGTACCACGGGAACGAGAAAAGAGTACTTATCAGTAATGAGGTTGAACTAGGTATGCAGAGATACCGACGATCAAAACCTCGGATAAGTAAACTATCGTGAGACAAAGGGAAATTGGTATCGTATGTAAGTGGTTCATTCGATCGCAAAGTAATCATAGAAATATGTGGAAGCCATATGAATTTCTAGATTCCTCTATTGGTTATTGATCGGAGAAGTGTCTCGGTCATGTCCGCATAATTCACGAACCATAGGGAGACACACTTAAGGATTCGATGTTGTTGAGTAGTTATGGAATGATGAGTAAGAGACCAAATGTTGTTCGGAGTCTCGGATGGGATCCGGGATATCACGAGGAGATCCGGAATGGTCGGGAGAATAAGATTCATATAAGGAAAGTCCTGTTTCAGAGTTGGGGAATGATTCCGGTGTTTTCACCAGGAATGTTCTAGAAGGGCCCGGAAGGTCCGGCACTCCAGAGGGGAAGGGTACATGAATGTGTCATAACAATATGGAATGGTTGCATCATGTACTAGGTTACTTGGCTAGGCAAAATAAAGGGAGAAATCAAATCCTAGTTTGAAAGTCAAACGCCAATTTGAAAAAGTCAAACAGCAAGTTTGCTTGGTGGAGGGAGAGTAGGAAACCTACTTGGGAAGGAAGTCTCCTCCCTCCACCCGCCGGCCAAGGAGGCCGACTTGGGAGAGGACTCCCTCCTCCCAAGCCGCGCCCTCCCACCTATATAAGGAGGGGCAAGGCTGCCCCTCTCCCTCACACCCAACACACCTCAAAACCCTAGCCCTAGCCGCCGGCCTCCTCCAAGTCGCCGCCGCCCTAGGGTTTCTCCAAGTCGCTGACTTGGGGCTTCTCCAAGCCCTAGCCGCCGGCCACACCCTCCCCTTGGTGCCTCTAAACCCTAGATCACCAAGGCCTCTCTCATAGTCCACCATACTCGCTCCGGCTTAAGGCGAAGCCCTGCGAGATCTCCCCTCTACTTTCGGTACCACGCCGCCGCACTGCCAGAATCGCGAGGAGGGTGCTACAACCTCCGGTGCCTGCTGGAACAAGGGAGAGGAAGGTCTTCATCGAGTACCGAACGTGTGACCGACTATGGAAGCGCTGCCGGAACGCAGCGCCGGAAGGATCGTCTATGCGATCTTGAGATCGGCAAGAGTATGACTACATCACCCACGAGAATCTGCTCTCGTTAACCGCTTTGGAATCTTCGAGGGTGAGTTTCTTTATCGACTCGTTACTATAATCTAGTAGATAGATCTTGGCTTGTTTGTTTGCATGCGGTAGAAATTTTTTGTTTTCCATGCTACGAACCCCAACAGTGGTATCAGAGCCGTGTCTATATGTAGATCTGTTGCACGAGTAGAACACCATGGTCATTGTGGGCGGTGGTGTTTTTATTATCAATTGCTTTTTGTGTACTTTGCATCTTGCGGTATGATGGGATGAAGCGGCCCGGGCTAACCTTACATGACATCGTTCATGAGACTTGCTCCACGCTCAACATGCAACTTGTATTACATAAGTGACTTTGCGGGTGTCTGTCTCTCCCATCATAGTATACATCCAATTTACAACGGGCACTTGATAGTTCAAGCATCAATGTTGTGGTTCTTGTTCGTAAGTTAGAGCGAAACTTATTGAAAGCCCCAAACCACGTAAAATATGCAAAGAAAATTAGAGGCGTCTAACTTTGTTTTGCAGGGGTGTGCTGTGATGTGATATGGCCATGATTGTGATTATATGTGATGTATGCAATGTTCCTTATTGTAAGTTGGCAACCGGCAGGAGCCATATGGTTGTCTTTAAATTCCGTTAAGACCCGCGTGTCTATTCAAAGTAGTTGTAATAGTTGAAGCTGGTGGACGACAACCATGAAACGGCGCCATTGACCTTGATGCTATACCAGTGATGATGGAGATCATGTTCGTGCTTGAAGATGGAGATCGGAAGCACAAGAAGAAAGGCCATATCATATCACATATTATGAATTGCATGTGATGTTAATCCTTTATGCATCTTGTATTGCTTAGTTAACGACGGTAGCATTATAAGATGATCCCTCAAGCACACAAATTTCAAGTTCCAAAGTGTTCATCCTTAGTAAGCACCGTTGCTAAAGCTCGTTGTTTTGAAGCACCACGTGATGATCGGGTGTGTTAGATTCTGCGGGTGTATACAATGTGAGCAAGTCAGATTTGCTCATGCGGAAGCTAAGGTTTGATCTTGACGAGCCTAGCATGTACAGACATGGTCTCGGAACACGGATCACCGAAAGGTAAAGCATGAGTCATATAGTAGATATGATGAACATGTTGATTGTTCGCCATTGAAGCTACATCAACTCTCCTGATGATCGGTTTTGATGTGGTGGATTTGATCCATGTGATCACTAAAACAATGTGAGGGATATTGTTTTGAGTGGGAGTTCACCTAGATTAATTTAACTATTAATTAGAACTCAATTTGTCATAAACTTAGTCTAAACTATTGCAAATATGTTGTAGATCAAGGGCGGCCCCTACCATCAATTTTAATGTGTTCCTACAGAAAGAAAAGTGGAAAAACAATGGAAGCAACTTCGCGGATTGGTTCCGCAATTTGAGGATTGTCCTCAATGCTGGTAATTTGACCTATATGCTGGATGCACCGCTGGGTGAACCACCTGCAGCTACTACTACCGATGAAGTAAAGAATGTTTACCTCACTCGGAAGAATCAGTACTCCACAGTTCAGTGTGCTATCTTGTATGGTTTGGAATCGGAGCTTCATAAAAGGTTTGAGAACCATGACCCACATGATATTGTCCG
This sequence comes from Avena sativa, assembly GCA_916181665.1. NCBI lineage: Eukaryota > Viridiplantae > Streptophyta > Magnoliopsida > Poales > Poaceae > Avena > Avena sativa. The sequence continues at coordinate 527,334,009 of OV702299.1, forward strand.
TGAACTCAAAATGATATTTGAGGCTCACACGGCAGTTGAGAGTTATGAGGCTTCTGAAAAGTTCTTTAACTACAATATGGAAGAGGGCGGCTCCGTCAGTGAGCATGTGCTTAAGATGTCTGGGCACGCAAACAAACTCCAAAGTTTGGGTATAGTGATTCCTAATGCTTTGGGGATTTACCGTGTCCTCCAATCACTACCACCAAGTTACAAGAACTTTGTGATGAACTACAATATGCAAAACATGAACAAGCAGTTGCCAGAACTCTTCTCCATGTTAAAATCTGCAGAAGTGGAGATCAAGAAAGAGCACCAAGTGTTGATGGTCAATAAGACCACCAAATTCAAGAAAGGCAAGTCTAAGCAAAAGGGACACTTCAAGAAGGGTGGTAAGAAAGTTACCGCACCGACGAAGAAGACCAAGGCTGGACCTAAGCCTGATACTGAGTGCTTTTACTGCAAGGGAGAAGGTCACTGGAAGTGGAATTGCCCAAAGTACTTGGCGGATTTTAAGAACGGCAACATCAAGAAGAAAGGTATATCCGATATACATGTTATTGATGTGTATCTCACTAGTACTCGTAGTAGTGCCTGGGTATTTGATACTGGTTCGGTTGCTCATATTTGTAACTCGAAACAGGTGCTACAGAATAAACGGAAGCTAGCGAAGAACGAGGTGACGATGCGCGTTGGAAATGGATCAAAGGTTGATGTGATCGCGGTCGGCATGCTACCTCTTCATCTACCATCGGGATTAGTTTTATACTTAAATAATTGTTATTTGGTGCCTGCGTTGAGCATGAACATTATATCTAGATCATGTTTGTTGCGAGACGGTTACTTGTTTAAGTCCGAGAATAATGGTTGTTCGATTTATATGAGTAATATGTTTTATGCACATGCACCTTTGATAGATGGTCTATTCTTATTGAATCTCGATTGTGGAAATACACATATTAATAACATTGAAGCTACACGTTTGAAATTGAGCGATAACTCGACCTATATGTGGCACTGTCGTCTTGGTCATATTGGAGTGAAGCGTATCAAGAAACTCCATTCCGATGGACTTCTTGAATCACTTGATTTCGAATCACTTGAAAGATGCGAAGCATGTCTGATGGGTAAAATGACTAAGACTCCATTTTCTGGGATGATGGAGCGAACTACGGACTTATTGGAAATCATACATACCGATGTGTGTGGCCCAATGAGTGTAGCATCGAGCGGTGGTTATCGTTATGTTCTTACCTTCACGGATGACTTGAGTAGATATGGGTATATCTATTTCATGAAACATAAGTCCGAAACTTTCGAGAAGTTTAAGGAATTTCAAAGTGAGGTAGAGAATCAACGTAACAAGAAGATTAAATTTCTATGTTCTGATCGTGGAGGTGAATATCTAAGTTACGAGTTTGGCGAGCATTTAAAGAAATGCGGAATACTTTCACAATTGAGACCGCCGGGAACACCACAGCATAATGGTGTGTCCGAACGTCGTAATCAAACTCTCTTAGATATGGTTCGTTCTATGATGTCACTTACAGATTTACCGCTATCATTTTGGGGTTATGCATTAGAAACAACCGCATTCACTTTAAATAGGGCACCATCTAAATCCGTTGAAACGACACCGTATGAATTATGGTTTGGGAAGAAACCTAAATTGTCGTTCCTTAAAGTTTGAGGTTGCGAAGCCTATGTAAAGAAGTTACAGCCGGACAAGCTTGAACCCAAAGCGGAAAAATGCGTCTTCATAGGATACCCGAAGGAAACTATCAGGTATACCTTCTATCATAGATCCGAGGGCAAAATCTTTGTTGCCAAGAATGGATCCTTTCTAGAGAAGGAATTTCTCTCGAAAGAAGTGACTGGAAGGAAAGTAGAACTCGACGAGGTTGTTGAACCTTCTCTCGAACTTGCGAGTACCGCAACACCGGAAGTAGTTCCTATGGCGCCTACACCAATAAGAGAGGAAGCTAATGATGATGCTCATGAAACTTCGGTTGAAGTTGCTACAGAACCTCGCAGGTCAACGAGAACTCGTACCACTCCTGATTGGTATGATCCCGTTATGAGTGTCATGTTGGTGGACAACACCGATGACCCTGCGACATATGAGGTAGCGATGATGGGGCCAGATTCCAATAAATGGCAAGATGCCATGAAATCTGAGATTGGATCCATGTACGAAAACCAAGTATGGACTTTGGTGGACTTACCGGATGGTCGGAAGGCTGTCGAGAACAAATGGATTTTTAAGAAGAAAACAGATGCTGATGGTAATGTTACTGTTTATAAAGCTTGACTTGTCGCAAAAGGGTTTCAACAAGTTCAAGGAGTTGACTACGATGAGACTTTCTCACTAGTAGCGAAGCTGAAGTCTGTGAGGATTATGTTAGCAATCGCTGCATATTACGATTATGAGATATGGCAGATGGATGTCAAAACAGCGTTCCTCAATGGAGACATTGATGAAGAGTTGTATATGATGCAACCCAAAAGTTTTGTCGATCCTAAAGATGCTAACAAGGTATGCAAACTTCAACGGTCCATATATGGATTGAAGCAAGCATCCCGAAGTTGGAATCAATGTTTTGATAAGGTAATCAAAAGTTTTGGTTTTATACAAACTTATGGAGAAGCTTGTATTTACAAGAAAGTGAGTGGGAGCTATGTAGCATTCTTAATACTATATGTAGATGACATATTGTTGATTGTGAATGATGTAGACCTTCTTAATAGTGTCAAGGATTATTTGAATAATAGTTTTCCAATGAAAGATCTTGGCGAAGCAGCTTACATATTAGGCATAAAGATTTATAGAGATAGATCGAGACGCCTAATATCATTGTCACAAAGTACATATTCGGACAAAGTTCTAAAGAGGTTTGGAATGGAAGATAGCAAGAAAGGGTTCTTGCCCATGTTGCCCAATACGACCTTGAGTAAAACTCAAAGTCCAGCAACGGCAGAAGATAGAGAAAGGATGAGTAAGACTCCCTATGCCTCAGCCATAGGATCTCTAATGTATGCCATGCTATGTACTAGACCCGGCATTGCATATGCTGTTAGTTTGACTAGCAGATATCAAAGTGATCCAGGAGTAGATCATTGGACAGCGGTCAAAAACATCCTTAAGTACTTGAGAAGAACTAAGGATATGGTTCTTTCTTATGGAGGTGATGAACAACTCGTTGTTAATGGTTACACCGATGCTAGTTGGTACACCGATCCGGATGATTCTAAATCTCAATCTGGATACCTATTTACTTTGAATGCTGCAGCAGTTAGCTGGAGGAGTGCAAAGCAAAGCGTTGTGGCGAGATCTTCAACTGAATCGGAATACATAGCTGCTTCGGAGGCTTCACAAGAAGCGATATGGATGAAGGAGTTCATTACAGAGCTCGGTGTGGTTCCAAGTGCGCTGGACCCAATGTCTATCTACTGTGATAACATGGGCGCCATAGCCAATGCGCAAGAGCCAAGGTCACACAAGAAGCTGAAGCACATCAAGCTACGTTTTCACGCTATTCGAGAGCATGTCCAAGATGGTGACATAAAGATTTGCAAAGTACACACAGATCTGAATGTGGCGGATCCGTTGACTAAACCTCTCCCGAGGGCAAAACATGACCAGCACCAAACCGCCATGGGTGTTCGGTATATTACCATGTAATCTAGATTAGTTGACTCTAGTGCAAGTGGGAGACTGTTGGAGATATGCCCTAGAGGCAATAATAAATGTAGCTATTATTATATCTTTGTGTTTATGATAAATGTTTACATTCATGCTATAACAGTATTAACCAGAAACATTAATACTTGTGTGATTTGTAAACTAAATTAGAGTCCCTAGTAAAGCCTCTTCATAATACTAGCTTGTTGATTAATAGATGATCATGGTTTCTTGATCATGAACATTTGCGATGTTGTTAATAACAATGTCATATCATTAGGAGAATGATATGATGGACATACTCCTATAGATAAGCGTAGCATAAAGATCAAGTCATTTTAATAGTTCAATTGTTATAAGCTTTCTGAGACATAGTAACCTAATTCCTTCGACCATGAGATCATGCTAATCACCATCACTGGAAGGATGCTTTGATGACATCAAACACCACACCGTAACTGGGTGGCTATAAAGGTGGCATTGAGTGTTCGGAAAGTATGGGTTGAGGCACATGGATCAAGAGTGGGATTTGTCCATCCATATGACAGATAGATATACTCTGGGCCCTCTCGGTGGAATGTCATCCAATTGGCTTGCAAGCATGTGACTGTCTCACAAGGGATCACGTACCACGGGAACGAGAAAAGAGTACTTATCAGTAACGAGGTTGAACTAGGTATGCAGAGATACCGACGATCAAAACCTCGGATAAGTAAACTATCGTGAGACAAAGGGAAATTGGTATCGTATGTAAGTGGTTCATTCGATCGCAAAGTAATCGTAGAAATATGTGGAAGCCATATGAATTTCTAGATTCCTCTATTGGTTATTGATCGGATAAGTGTCTCGGTCATGTCCGCATAATTCACGAACCGTAGGGAGACACACTTAAGGATTCGATGTTGTTGAGTAGTTATGGAATGATGAGTAAGAGACCGAATGTTGTTCGAAGTCTCGGATGGGATCCAGGATATCACGAGGAGATCCGGAATGGTCGGGAGAATAAGATTCATATAGGGAAAGTCCTGTTTCGGAGTTGGGGAATGATTCCAGTGTTTTCACCAGGAATGTTCTAGAAGGGTCCGGAAGGTCCGACATTCCGGAGGGGAAGGGTACATGAATGTGTCATAACAATATGGAATGGTTGCATCATGTACTAGGTTACTTGGCTGGGCAAAATAAAGGGAGAAATCAAATCCTAGTTTGAAAGTCAAACGCCAATTTGAAAAAGTCAAACAGCAAGTTTGCTTGGTGGAGGGAGAGTAGGAAACCTACTTGAGGAGGAAGTCTCCTCCCTCCACCCGCCGGCCAAGGAGGCCGACTTGGGGGAGGACTCCCTCCTCCCAAGCCGCGCCCTCCCACCTATATAAGGAGGGGCAAGGCTGCCCCTCTCCCTCACACCCAACACACCTCAAAACCCTAGCCCTAGCCGCCGGCCTCCTCCAAGTCGCCGCCGCCCTAGGGTTTCTCCAAGTCGCCGACTTGGGGATTCCCCAAGCCCTAGCCGCCGGCCACACCCTCCCCTTGGTGCCTCTAAACCCTAGATCACCAATGCCTCTCTCATAGTCCACCATACTCGCTCCGGCTTAAGGCGAAGCCCTGCGAGATCTCCCCTCTACTTTCGGTACCACGCCGTCGTACTGCCGGAATCGCGAGGAGAGTGCTACAACCTCCGCTGCCTGCTGGAACAAGGGAGAGGAAGGTCTTCATCGAGTACCGAACGTGTGACCGACTACGGAAGCGCTGCCGGAACGCAGCGCCGGAAGGATCGTCTACGCGATCTTGAGATCGGCAAGAGTACGACTACATCACCCACGAGAATCTACTCTCGTTAACCGCTTTGGAATCTTCGAGGGTGAGTTCCTCTATCGACTCGTTGCTACAATCTAGTAGATAGATCTTGGCTTGTTTGTTTGCATGCGGTAGAATTTTTTTTGTTTTCCATGCTACGAACCCCAACAGGAAGATCTAGGTAGCGCAGTGCTCTGGAACAGGAGGCGCAAAGGATGTGTGGCAGTGTATCTGAGAGGAGGCGTGACCTCTCTCTTATTAAGACACAGAGGGGTAGGCAGACAGGCTACGCAGAAGATGAAACGAACGGACAGAAGTTGAAGTTTGTACATCTGTTCATATACCATTCATGCGTGGCAAAATAAAGCTCGGCTCGGCGAGATTCCCGCAACCCGCGGCACGCGCGCGTCGTGGCGGGGCGAGCGAGGAGGAGCGCGCGTGTGGAACTCTCCCCTTCTCCTTCTCATCCTTTTACCAAGTGGTAGGAGAGCTCACCTTATAAGCTGGTCCAACTTTCACTCAATTAGTAATGTGGGACTAAACATTTGTCCCAGCTCTTGCCTCTAGGATTTCAGAAATTTATTGGCATATAATAAATGAGCTGGGCCTATTTAGACAAAGTTTCGACAGATAATACGAGAGGGGACGATACTACGCGATCCCCCGGGGGATCAGAGCTTCTAATCCTCCGCCTCCCACGTTCGGTACGTGTACATATGGGACCACGTGGTTATAAGGAAGAAAAAAAGACAGCGCCATCACGGCGTATGAACATGGGAAAAAAAAGGAAAAAAACACCACCATCGTCCTCGCTAGTGCGCATTGGTCCTCCACCTTGTCTCCATGGGAGTGCACAACTTTGGCCCTGACCTACATGCAACTCCGGCGACGACCAACTCTAGGGATGTCCACAGCCTCACCTCATTGCAGCAGCAATGCCCATGGCCAAAAGTAGCAGCGTCGTCCCGAGCGTGTAGCAGTAGCGACCGGCGCATGTAACAGAAGAGCCCGACGCGTGTAGCACAGGCGGCCAGCGCATGTAGCAGGGGCGGTCAGCGTGTGTAGGAGAGGAGCCCGATGCGTGTAGCAGGGGACGGCTCGGGTGAGTAGCAGTGATGCCCGGAGCGTGTAGCAGAGAAGCCTAGCACACGTAGCAGCATCTTGTAGTAGCGGTTGCCGGCGTGTGTAGCAGAGGAGCCCGACGCGTGTAGCAGGGGAGGCTGCGGTGGCCGGCGCGTGTAGCAAAGGAGCTCGACGCGTGTAGCAGGGGAGGCTCGGGTGTGTAGCAGCGGTGCCCGAAGCGTCTAGCAGGGGCGGACGACGCATGTAGCAGAGAAGCCCGACACATGTAGCAACGACTTATAGCAGCATCAGTGCCTCCTTGTAGCAATTGTGCCCCGCCCTTGTAGTAGCGGAGGTGTCCCCTTATATTGTCGAGGTGGACATGGACCCATGGGGCGACGGCCATGGATTCCATGTCGAGGAGCACCGCCTCTCCTCCAGCTTCCTCGCGGGCCAGCAACTACCACCTATAGCTACGGGAAGCAACAGTAGTGGGACGCCCTGCCCAGTTTTCGCATGGCCATGAGCTGTTGGACCTCGTCGCCGCTAGATCCTACGCATGAGATGCAAGATGGAGACGGCCAGACGACGACGTGGCAACGACGACGCGTCATCGCGAGAGAAATGACGGTGGAGCGCATGCACAAGAGCAACGTGAGGGAGTTCGGGGAAAGAGGAACAACAACGGAGGCCGAAGACCATGACTCTGTGTCTACTGTGATTTCTCGTGAGGATAAGAGGAAGAAGAGAAAAGGAGAAGATAAGAGCCAACGTGGGTGGGACCCATCTATCGCGGTGTTCCGGGAGGTCGTGTGTCTAGCGTAGGAGCCAGGGGACGCGTCGCGTGCGATCCTCCGGATGAATCCTATCATTTCCCCATGTGAGAGAGTATGTCGTATGCGAACAGGAGGAAGGTCGTTAGCATTTCAAATCGGCATTTGGGAATCATACTCTTTTCAAAATCGGAAAAAATGCTCCATCAAATAAATCTTACTCAATCCCAACCGTTAACTCCTTCGACGGGCCAGATGAAGCCACGTCGCTCGTTCTTCATACACTATCTCCGTCCCTGTCTCGGGGAGGGGAGAGCAGTGTAACCAACAGCTCAGAGCTCCCGGCGCCCCCGGATTCGCATCTCCTGCCCGCGCCGCCGCCTCAGACGGGCAGAGGGCACACGCCGCACGCCGCCGGGGAGGGGTCGCTCAGGCCAGCGGACGCCGAGCAGACGGACGCGCCAGCCAGGCCCCCGCCAGGTAGAGCTCTTTCGTCCTCGCCCGTTCTACTTTACCGGATTGGAGTGGCGATCTGGTTCATCTCGTCGGCCACTAACCCTAACCTGCTCGGGCGAGTTCTGCTCTGCCGTTTCTGTTGCTCCGATCGATCTAGTCGAAATTAATCGTTTCCAACCAGTCCGCTGCCAGATCAGTTGTGCTGCGTGGTGGAACTGGTAGTGAATCGCAAGTTTATTTATCAGAATTTCCTAGAGAGGGGGCAAGGGCCCAACCTGGACCAGGGGTTATACAAGAGGAACTAAGCTGCTCTTGAGTTAATTCGCCACTATCTTTTTTTTCGAAATGGGGAAATTCGCCACTATCTTGAAACATATCGAGCTTCAGGTTGGATGTGGCCTTCCGCTCTAGCGACAGCGTGTATGATAACATAAGAATAAATTTTTTGAAACTAGTGGCGCCCCCCTCGATAGCGTGCCGGCTCGATGTCGCTCGATTTTAGCTTGTCCGTGCAATCGTTGGTGCTAGCGTGACGTGATCGCCCATGTTGACAGGTGCCAGGATGGACGAGGCTATCTCCGCTCCGGCTGGCGATGCTGCGGCGGACCAGCCCGTGAACGTGTACGTGTGGGACATGGACGAGACGCTTATCCTGCTCAAGTCGCTGCTGGATGGATCGTTCGCTGGCCATTTCGAGGGCCTCAAGGACCACGAGAAAGGTACTGAGATAGGGAAGCGTTGGGAGAACATCATTCTTGAGCTCTGCGATGAGCACTTCTTCTATGAGGAGGTCAGTCGACACCTCAAATCTTTATATGATGGATATGCCATCTGGCTGCACATCATCTGTGCGACGCAGGTCAATGTTCATATGCTGTTTCTATTACCGTACTGATCTTTTTTCCTTCTCCCGTGTATGCAGATTGAGAACTACAATGAACCCTATCTCGATGCGTTACGTGAGTACGATGATGGGAAAGACTTGACAAAGTATGATTTTGAGGCTGACTGCTTTAGTTCGCCGTTTGATGATGTGAATAAAAGGAAGCTTGCCTATAGGCATCGTGCTATTGGGGACAAGTATGCAAAGGTGTTGCTCTATTTCCTCCAACTTTTGTTACACGAGATTAAGCAGTTCTGTTGCATTTAAGAGTGAACCTTCTAAATATGGCGATTCCTGTAACCACTAAACTATGCTGTGTCAGGATTACCAGATGGTGCAAATTTATGTTTGGTCAGAATTTAATATTTCCAGGCAAGCTTTACATCAAGCGCTGACCATATGGTGAAGATGTGTTTTCCTTTTTTTTCGCTGTGTTTGGGAGTGGGTTAGCTCTTGTATCAAGGTGATGGGGAAATGTCAAGAAAGTATTCATGTTCTGTACATTAGGATTAGGCAGCTGAACTGCTGTACGTAGACACCCCTTCCACAGTGATTCACCAGTAGTTGGTGTGTCACTGGAAGCTCTTTCATACAGAGGATCTTAGTAAACACTTGGTTAATAAATGTAAAGTATACATCGTGGTCCTAGAAGTTCTGTGCTGTGAATTTCTAGAGCATCCGAGTTAGATAAGCACTTCCCAGCCATCATTTTTTATTGGAAAGCTCTTCAGCACCATTCTATTCCTCTTATTTGGGCTTATGATTCCTGCAGTCATTAATTTGTACATTCCAATCTTTCTGCTAGTCTCATGTTTGAGCCGCTAAGATAAGCTGCGTTGGTGTTTTTTCAGGGTTTGGAAAAAATTCTGGACCACCACATGGTCAAAGTCTGGAGTGATTTGTATAGTTCGACAGACAAATATACTGATGGTTGGCTTTCTTCAGGTGTGATTCATATTAGTTTACCCGTCTACACGATTGGAATTTTTTTAAGTACTTAGAAATACCAGTACTGAATTTTTTAAGATGCTTCTGAACTTCAGTTTGTGATTGGTGGAAGAAGGTTGTGACCATCCATTGGATATAAAGTGGTTACATCCAAAATCTGCCAGATCCTAATAACATCGTTTAATGCAAATTATGCAATACATAATATTAACATTAAAACAAGATGCTGCTGAAATTTCCACATTAGGTCAGTGGATAAGAAGTGCTTTCAGTTTCTTGGTGAATCAGGTCTATTATCTAAGCTATACGTCGTGTTCACAACCAAGAGGATACATTATACAATAGATAATGTCATTGATGAAAGCTAGAATTTTGTTTTTGGTTTGCTTTAAGATGCGGGAGAAATAAGTTGGAGCAATCTTATCCTCTAACGACATTCTTGCTATGCTCAACCATTTTTTTGGTGCACTTAAAAATGGTTGGTCTAATCTAAACACTGAATCACATACTCAATCTCATGTTACTATTGACCCGGTTTAAGATGCGGGAGAAATAAGTTACAATAGATAATGTCATTGATGAAAGCTAGAATTTTGTTTTTGGTTTGCTTTAAGATGCGGGAGAAATAAGTTGGAGCAATCTTATCCTCTAACGACATTCTTGCTATGCTCAACCATTTTTTTGTGCACTTAAAAATGGTTGGTCTAATCTAAACACTGAATCACATACTCAATCTCATGTTACTATTGACCCGGTTTCATAAGGTTGCTGAAACCTGTGGACAACTATGTATACTTGAATCTATGTGTGAAAACAAACAGAAGGTGCCACAGAGGGATAGAAGGAATTGGTCCATTGCCTTCTTTGAGTCAACGTCTACCATTGGATTTGTATGCTTGAATACTCAAATACTGTTCTCCTGTGATGCAGCTCATAAGTTGCTGGAAGAAGCGCTGGGTAAATCGACAGCTGAGGCTGCTGGCAAACCTTTAAGCATCAATCTCATAGTTACTTCAGGGTCCCTAGTTCCAAGCATTGCCAAATGTTTGCTGTATCGCCTGGACGACGTGATCTCATCTGATAATGGTATGCCTGTATTATCATAATAGTGGTTTGCTCACTTCATCCCTGTTGCATGTTACAGGTTCTGAAGTGCTTATCAGAAATATACTAACAGCAACAATTGCCATCAGTCAATTTTCTACTGATCAATGGCTTATGTTTTGCAGTTTACAGTTCGTGGGAAGTGGGGAAGCTGCAGTGCTTCAAATGGATCAAGGAACGCTATGGCGGACCAAACGTCCGCTTCTGTGCTATCGGAGACGGGCACGAGGAGTGCAGCGCGGCTTCCATAATGAAGTGGCCATTTGTCAAGATCGAGATCCGCCCTGATGCTCCTCACAGGTTCCCTGGCCTGAGCCTGTCAACCATCCATGGTATCATGGACGCCGTGTACGAGTAATCAAGCAAAGATGGCTAAACCTGGGATGTCTGCGGTGGTGTCTTGATGCATCGGTCACCCTGGAAACGGCCAGTCGGAGTAGTAATAATCTGTGGGAACAGTAGAGTGGTTGATGGCATATATACTAGACATGATGCTCTTCCAGACCTGCAGAATCAGGAGGCTGGCGCCTGTGCGATAAATAAGAGCGTCAAACTATAATATATAAATTGAGTTCTGCCTGGGTTGTCCATTTTACTGTCAAATCTATGATCCAGGGAATCATCTCCTGTTGTAAGTTGTAGTCGGTGGTTTGTTCGTCAAGTATTGGTATTTCAGATTTGTTGATTGATGTACATATGCGGTTCGTTGGAAAATCCGGTTCGTTAAGTCCAATATATTCCCTGAAATACTAAATCCTGCACTACCTCTCTGATTTGTGAGTTTCTGTGCAACTCATGTGACCCTGCTGACGCCTGTGGCTCTCAAGGGAGATTAGTTAGGGTGATGATTTACAAATATGGTATTCCCCAGTGCCCAGATCGATCAATTCCATCTGGACGATCCATCAATGTTTATGATAATCCTATATGAGATCTACTATACATGTCTGTCTGTGCCTCCTATGTATGCATAGATTTGTTTGTTCGTTGTACAATTTTTTTTTGAGCGCCTATATATCAATACGTGTACTTTATTCTGCGATTCTCCAACCGTGTAGACAGAAATAGAATTGGCACAGCGATCACCGGGACCTGACCTGAAGAAGAAGAAGAGTTCTAGGAGGAGGGCAGAAGGGAGAGAAGCAGATTCAGTTTCTTCAGTCTTGTTCAGCCATGCCACCAGCCCACGGCCATATGTTCGTTCAATCGAACCCGCCTCCATATGCGGACACCACAAGAAAAGAAGGAGAACATTTTAAGAGTACCTCGTTGACAAAGAAGGCGTGGAATCCGTACGGGACACGGTTCGGCAGCTTGACAACTGCCACTGGATCAGCAGACATCAATCACATTAACTTCAGACTTATGCTGCATCCACAACTCAAAAAATATCAATCACATTTTTATCAAGCAATTAAGCATCATATGCAGCTGCCCAGGGTAATGATGAGAAGGAGTACCCTGTGTTCTCGTCATGCACAAACAATATCAGGTACCCATCATCTTCTTCTCCAGAAACACCTGGCTCCTTGGGGCACGAACACCGCCTCCGAACCGAATCTACCAGGCCCCAGGTCGTATATGCCGCTCACATTGCCCCCAGCTTCAAGCTCCTCCTTGTCGCTCTTGGGTTCGGCGTTTAGGTCAAATTTTATGATGCCAGTCACCTTCCCTGTGTTGTCGAGTACCGTGCAGTACACATAGCGCTGCTTCCTGCGCTCCATCAACACATAATATATAGTAACATGCGAGAGAAAAACACACGCATATGGAAACTTCAAGAAGAATCTTTGTGGAGATACAAGTTTTCTCGTCACAGAAGATCGAAAAGAAAAATCATGTTCAAGTTGAGAGGTACAAGTACCGGCCGGTATAGCTCTCGTTGATTCGAGGAAAGTCCACGGCAGAAACGCACAGTTGCTTCTGCGAAGCAGCGCCAGTTTTCATGTTGAATCTCATCTCGTACCTAAAGGACTTACATAGAGTTAGGAAAAAGCATTGGATCACGATGGATTTGAAACAGAGTTTGAGATTGATGGCATATATACAGCTCGTTTCCATTGTCCTCATGCTCTAGGTTCTGGTGACTGTTCACCTTGTCTAAATCTGGGTTCTCGAGGCGGCAGGTGACCAGAATGACTTCGTCGCCCTCCTCCCAAGCATTAGCTGTGACAAGAGATGCTTTTGTTGTCAGTTCGCTAAGATGAACATGAACTGCAGAGCGCATCATGCTCAAACAAAAATGACTCTCTTATCCACATTGTCATCTGATTTGTTTCCAGGTGGATTTTTAATCATTAGATCTACCCAAAAATTAACTTATTTGTCCTCATTATTTATTTTCTGGTTTTCGGGTACACGGTGCGAATAAATCACTCCTCAAGGAGCTCTAGCTGTGCCTAATTTTCCTCTTGAACGGTTCGATTGCAATCTTGGTTTTTACTTCTGCTACAGTGCCAGATAGCATCGCTGAGATGGTAAAGAGTTGCCCGAAAAACAATTTCTCTTCTATTCCTTACATGTTTACATCCATGTGTTCCCTAGCAATGTTGAATTCATGATATCTGGTATAAAAAAAGGTGCATTCAGATTTGTAGCAGAGTTTTACAGATGGCATACCATTGTGGAATATGAAGCAATTGGGGAGTTGTAGAGTATATCACGGTTTGGACTATATTTGGTAGTTTAAGTTTGTAATCCAATTATATCTCTAGTAGTCTTCTTGCCTCCCAAGTCTTGTAATTTATATAAACAGCCCAAGGGCTCACGTTGTAATTACCACAAGCAATATCAATATAGATAATATTCCGCAATTCTACATGGTATCAGAGCGGTTCGCTCCGCCTAGGGTTTAGCACCACCGCTTCCGCCGCGCCGCCCCCGGGGAGATCGTTCTCCGCCGGGGGCCGCGCAAATAGTAGATTAGATCTTTCTTCGCCAAATTTTTCTCGCCGGCCGCTTGACCGACGTTTCTTCTTCTTTCGCCGATCATAGATCGGATTGCGTCGTCCACAACCACATGTCGTCATCACGCGCCTCTACTTCAACCTCGGCGTCGACTCATCTCCGGCAAATCATTGCCAACGATCGTGCCAAGGAGGCTCCGCGCGGCGCCCCAAGGGACGCCTTCACGCGTTACGTCGGCTTCTCCGTCCTCACGTCGTCACCACGCCGGCCCGTCTTCACCTACGTCAATCGGGACACACGTCCCCGAGTACGCGCCTCGCCATCAACAAAGGGCTGCACCTTCATCACCCGTGGTCATCATCGCCGACAATCATCTACACCAACAACATCTTCACATCGTCGCCGCCATCACCAATCGTGGTCAACGTCAACGCCAACAAGTTCTTCTCCACGAGCGACGCCGCGCTCATACAAGCGGAAAATACGGGTCTAATCCCCGAAATCAACTACCGCAACAATTCAATCGCCATCAACAACTACCTCGTCGTCTTCGTCCACCACGACCTCGCCGCCAGAGTCGCAGTCTAATTTTTATTTTGCACTAAATTTATTTTCTTCTTGCAACTACTTCATCTACTCCGACAAATCGGTGGACAACTTCTATGCACCGACCGTTCACGGAGAATTTCTCTGCTACTCCCTCCGGCTCTGGCGTGCATGGCTCGTGATGGTCCCTGTCTTCACACGTCCGATATTGGCAACATCGACGCGTGCCTTCGTCCCTGGCATGCTCCCGAGTTTGGCAAGCTCGGCAAGGCGTGTCGCCTACCTCGACTACTCCAACTCAAACTACATAGACCTCAACTACTACGGCGAATTCTCCCGGCTCAACGACGACATCGACCACAACACAACGACATCATCAACTTCATCGACTTCATCAACGGCGACTACATCACCAATGGCATCATCGACCACGACTACAATGCCCTACTTTCGGCTACATCGACATCGACATCCTCTCCCATCTCCGTCTTCGGATTATGCTCCAGTCAGACCGTTCGCGTCACTACCGATCCGACTGCGGGGGAGTGTTAGAGTATATCACGGTTTGGACTATATTTGGTAGTTTAAGTTTGTAATCCAATTATATCTCTAGTAGTCTTCTTGCCCCCCAAGTCTTGTAATCTATATAAACTGCCCAAGGGCTCACGTTGTAATTACCACAAGCAATATCAATACAGATAATATTCCGCAATTCTACAGGGAGTTCAAACCATCTGATACTTTTTTCATCCTTTTCATAGCGTTGGAGTATACCGAAACGAGCTTTCTTTGTAGGATCAAACTTGTAGATAAATTCACCATTCTTCACCATTTCCTTCATACAAGAATGCAGAACAATAAGACCAGATCATGAAGAGTTTTAACCATTTTATCAACTGCTGATGAAAAAACATGCCTATGCAATGCAACTGTTGTAAAAGGTTGACTATGGCATCCTTCAGAAGGATGAAAAGATACGGTACATGAAAACAATGTATAGAAGGCATTTATCATTTGTGACATTGCTTGTTTAATTGCTAGTGTACATAAAACATTCAGTACCTTCGGCCGGAAAAACATAGGCAGGTCCATGAATATGGAATAATTCTCTGTGATGGCAAAGTCATGCATCATTATAGATTCTGGTATTGTTATTGGCACAGGGTCAAGCATAACCCCTTCCTTGGTGATGACCCGGTATGTACAATAAGGAGCTTCATGTGAGTAACCAAAGGTGAACATTTCATCTAAAAGAAGGATAATTACATCATTCAACTCGATTGTCCTCAAAGAAAGTATTAAATGGTATGATTTCCCTGTAATGTACCTGTAAATGGATCAACCTTAGGATGAGCAGTGAAAGGATGTTTTAACCTTTTGTCATAATCCCACAGCCCAAGAGTTTGCAGGTCTCCATCTTCGAGGACCTTGACAACGTCTGAAAACGAAAAACAGAAACACATGTTCCATAGTTAGTGCGATGGATGTGGGATATGTGGATGATAAAAAGTTACAATAAGATGTAATGATTCACAAACGGTACATCTAGTTTACATATATGCAAGGTAAAATAAATCCAGCATACAAAATTTGCCAGGAGAAAACATAATCATTCTCTGGTACAATATATGACAACAATTTTCCATAACATGATGTGATAGGTACCTTACAATACATATGACATGATAATTGTCAACAACATGATACAATATGTAATAATTACTTCAAACATACTTTGTATTATTGTTGTAGAAGTCTCAGCAACCTAATTAAGTTAGAAACGTTTTGATGTTGGACAGGAGACAGGCAATGTTCCTGTTCAATTTTGGGAAATTCCATGGGCCTCCTATCAGCACGACAACATACTGAAAACTTACATGGTTTATCTGCTTCTGACAAGGCCATAAGTTTGCCATGATGATATATAAGTGCAGTGTTAGCTGGAAAAGAAGTGAACAGATCAAATAAATTGCCACTAAATTAAATGACATGAAAAACATGTAGACATACATCATTCAGTGACTGCATGAAGGAAAAGCGATACCTGTCCCAGTTCCATAAATAGCATCCAAGACTCCAAGTTTTTTGCTAAGTTCTTGAATTAGAACCATAAACAATCCAAAAAATCCCTTGAGATCTCCAATCTGTAAATATTGAGGGAAAACAACTCAGGTGCACAATCGAATTTTGTACGGGCATCACTAAACCCACTGAGGCTGAGAGAGTTAGGATTTTAATTAATTCATAGTAGAAACGCCAGCCTTCAGTTGTCATATGGTATGGCCTAAATATGATTCATGAGATTATTATGTATTCATGCCATCGACCAGATCCAAATCCTTAACAGAAGATTCAGTTATTTTAACCAAACAAGTAACTTGCCTTCATAAACTCTGCTGCGCCAAAATACTCTTCTTGCTTGAGGCGAGAAGTCTTGACGTATCTTGACACATATGTAGCCTTCCCAGTCTTTAATACGAATTGCATGGATCATTCTGTAAAGAGAAGTGGAAGAAGTTACTGTAACGGTGGAGCAGAAGTTTGAAACACATATTAAGCTTGAGTTTTCAAAAATAAAAAGATCATGAGTTGTAGTATTGCAAACTAGATGTCAAAACATTAGAATATATATAAAATTCCGAAGTTTATGGAAAACCTTCATCTGTGACACGGCGAATGTGGCCATGAAATATATTGTAACACAGGTATTATGCATGGTATAAAAAAACTGAACTGAAAACAGGAGAAAATTAATGTGCAACAGGTCTGCAGTAGTCGAAACAGAGAGATCGTATCACGTACCCATCTCCATCAAACCTGCAAAAAGGAAAGCACAAAATAGAAAATAGATGAGCAGTCGGTGTTAGGAGAAAAAAAAGCAGCAGCACTAGTTTACTATAAAAGTCATGTTTAAGCTACTGCAGGTAAGTGGTGCATGAACAGAGTAAGCTAGAGTGGATACCAATGGTGCCCTGCAACAGGGGGAAACTTTGGGTTAGGCCCCACCCTGACAAACTCTCCATTCAAGCACTCCTGCAGACAACAACAACAACAACACCATTAGGGAAATGGAAGGATGATCTTGTAAGCTGCATGACTTGATAATTAATTTTCAGCACAAGAATTTTTCTTACAAGATGCTAATGTAATTCTCTTCATTAGGATTTTTTTTTATCTGAAATAAGTGATTTTGATGGGGCGGGAAGAAGGGAGATGCTGACCGGGAGGTGTCCCCGGACGGGGAGACCGGCGGCGGGCGGGGGCGAAGTTGCCGGAGAGCCAGTGGAGGGGCTTGGTGTGGTGGTGGTGGTGGTGGGCGAGGCGGACGGCGAGGCGCTCGAGCAGGTCGAGTGCCCAGGAGGCCACCCCCTTGGTCGGCCGCGGCGCCGGCACTTTACGCCCGCTCCACCGCTACCGCCGCTTCTTCTCCCATGGAGATTGCTTGGGATTTTGGTCCCGCCTCGGCTACTCAGCAATCAGCATATAGTGTGCATGATTGGCAGTTTCTTCTTGCACATTGTGCTGTGCCATTGCCAGCCCTCTATGTCAGAACAAACTGCCGTTTGGAGCTTTCCATACACACCACACGAAAGTACAGAGTGCAGTTGTATTTATCATACTACTCCATCTGTTTTAAAAATATACTCCCTCGGTGTTACTTAAAATAGATATCTTAAATTTATTAAAATTTAAATAAATCTAGACATTATTTAGTATATAGATTCATCTAAACTTTAATAAATCTAAAGCATCTGAAATGAGCGTGTCTAGACTTTTTTAATGCTTAGGTTCGACACACTATGAGGGGTCTAGATACACACTTTTTACAAAGTTAAAACATCTTATATTTCAAAACAAAGGGTATTAGGAATCTTTTAGCACATGATACAGAGAGTTGATGTCTTGCTTCTTTGACATGTAGGATAATTGATTTGTTAGGAGCCAAATAAACTGAAATCACTCAATGAGAACACATGGTTACATTTGTTTGGCGATTGGTAGCTGATTCGAGCGGAGGTGGAAGAGTAGGGGCCGCCTGTTAGTTTGATCTCCTCATAAAACAAATGCATCTTCAAAGCTTTCAACATAAAACGGGGAAACTTAACATTATTGAGATACATAAAACCATGTTTCCCTTTCTCATAATAACTTTCAGTAGCACTTTTAATAAAGTTGACAATATAATTGTCACTGACAATAACTTTACATCAGAATGAGCATACTTACAGTCATCAAAAAGAGGTCCAAGATTAT
This sequence comes from Avena sativa, assembly GCA_916181665.1. NCBI lineage: Eukaryota > Viridiplantae > Streptophyta > Magnoliopsida > Poales > Poaceae > Avena > Avena sativa. Next base: position 527,352,412 of record OV702299.1, read on the forward strand.
AAAGTGGATCAATAGAAGCAAGTTATTCCACCCTGAAATCTTTATTAGGCAAGCTATTTTCACAGGAAGCTTTAGCAAATTTGAAAAAGTTAAACTAATAAGAATCTCCATCAAACTTAGTTAAAACTTTCTTCTTCTTACAATCTATAATAGCTCCACAAGTGTTTAAGGAAGGTCTACCAAAAATGATAGGACAAGTTTTGCTAGCTGCTGAATTGAGCACTAGAAAATCAGCAGGATACTTAATCTTACGCAGAGGACTTCTACATCTCTTACAATGCCAATGAGGCAAATGGTCTCCTTATTAGCAAGGTGAATAACCACATCAATGTCCCCAATCTCACAAGGACCAATCTCATGCATAATTTCTCTGTAAAACTCATAAGGAATAGCATTAGAACTAGCATCAATATCACATAAATCATAGTAGCAATGATCACCAATTTTAACAGAAAGCACATGAACACTAGCTTTTCTAGATTTACTAGGATGAGAGATAATATTAGAAGCGTCTTCACAGAAGACAATGTGCTCATCCTTTATATTTCTAGTGACAGGGTCTTTCATAATAGCTATCACAGGCTCAATATTAATTTGCTCACCAGGCTCCACAGTTTTTATTGTACCTTTGTTATTTGCACTAATAATCGTATAATACTCCTTTACCTTAGCTAGGAAAGGAACTTTCTCAACATGAGGTTCAGACACAATATGATTAGTAGTACAAACTTCAATACTTCTAACGGGAACATGACTAACAACATCTTTGTAAGGTGCATGGTACTTATTCCACTTCTTCTTGGGAATTTCTATGTAAGAGGCAAAGGTCTTCAAACAGTTGGCAATACTTTGGGAATCAAGACCAAACTCATTGCTAATATCACGGAAGTCATCAATTCACATCAAAGATTTTATGCATTCATAATCATAGTTTATACCTGACTTTCTTCCTTTGTCATTCTCTCAAGCTTCAGTGTTCTCTTGAATACGGTCTAGTAGATATTATTTATCTTCTTCCTTCATACGTGTAAATGATCCAGCACAAGAAGCATCTAGGAAATCTTTATCATGAAGAGAAAGCTTAGCATAAAAGTTATTGATAATAATATTGTTAGGGAGTTCATGAATAGGACATTTAAGCATTAATAACTTTAATATCCCCCAAGCTTGAGATGTACTCTCTTCATCACGAGGCCAAAAGTTATATATCAGATTTCTATCCTTATGAATCTCACTAGGAGGATAAAATTTAGAGTAAAAGAGAGATGTCATGTCCTCCCATTCCATGGATTGTCCATTCTTCAGCAGCTTATACCATTCTTCAACTCTCCCTTTCAAGGATATAGAGAGTAACTTCTTCTTCACTTGTTCAGTTGTGATACATGCACACTTAAACAACCCGTATAATTCATGGATAAAAAGCAAGTGATCACCAGGATGGACAGTTCCATCCCGTAAATAATAATTATCCATAACACGATCAACAATACTCGTAGGTATCTTAAAAGGATCTATCTCAACAGGCGGTGGTTCATCTACTACCCTAACAGTGGTAGTAGTTTTCCCAAACAGAAAACCAAGTGGGTTATCCATATTCGAAACAAAGTAACAAATAGAAACAAAAAGCAATACTCAAAGTAGAAGTTTCCCTTACCAGTTCCACTCTTCAATAGCGCTTCACTTCTCGGCAACGGCGCCGGAAAATAGTCTTGATGACCCACAAGTATAGGGGGTGTATCGCAGTACTTTTGATAATAGGAGTGTCAATCCCAACGAGAAGCGGAAGGTATTGACTAGTGGTATGGAGCAGAAACTCTCTGTAAATACTTAGTAAACGGATTTTTAGTGGTTTTCTGATAAAGCAACAAAAACAAGGCGCAAGTAATAAAGACAACGAGCAAGTGGCCAAATCCTTTTTAGCAAAGGACAAGCCGGTGGAAATACTTATAAGGACCAAACGTTCTCGAGGACATATGAGAATTCTTTTAAGTGATTTCGCTTCAAATAGCTGAGTACTCTTTGTTTGGTGTTGTAAGTGTTGTATGGGTGAACCTGTGCTAATGTACCGACCTTACTTGGACTAACACATACTTGTGATTAAACCCCCTGCAAGCATCCGCAACTACATGAAAGTAATTAAGATATAAATCTAACCACAGCCTTAAACTCTGAGATCCTACGCTCAATTGTGCAAAGGTGTCCTAACGGGGGTTTAGGTTTCTGTCACTCCGGCAACCCCACAATTAGTAGCCAAACACACGATGCATTTCCCTAGGCCCATAAATGGTGAAGTATCATGTAGTCGACGTTCACATGACACCACTAGAAGAATAGTACCACAACTTAAATACTAAACCATTGAATAATAACTCAACACAAATTCACTACTAACAACATGACTTCTCCCATGTCCTCAAGAACTAAACGAACTACTCACGAGACATCATATGGATCAAGATCAAAGATGATATAATAATGGATAACAATCTAAACATAAACAATAATCCAGTGGTTCCACTCACAAGCATCAACTACAATAGTAATCAACACCGAGAAAGTTTTCCCTAATGAACTAAGCAAGTATCCAACACGATTGTTACAGCGGGATGGAGTAATGATGATGGTGATGGTGGAGATGATGGCGTGGATGATGATGATCCCGATGAAGCCTAGCTTGACGATGGTGTTGATGGCAACGATCTCCGCTCTCCGGGAAGGAATTTCTCTGGCAGAAATCTGTCTGTCAAAGAGCTCTTTCTCTCTCGGTGTTTTCCGCCCCGCAGAGGCGGCGGAAATCTATCTGTGGTCGCTCCCCTGGTATTAGGGCTCCGTGAGGAAGATATAGGCGAGAGGACATAGTCGGAGACCGGACAGGTGGGCCACACCTGCCCTAGGCGCGGCACAGGCACTGGTGGAAAAAGGGCCTCCAGTCCCGGGCCGCAACGGGCTCTAGTCCCGGTTTTGGGCCCGGGACTGCGAAAACGGGACTAGATGCCCCCCTCTAGTCCCGGTTCGCAACGGCCAGCGACTGATAACAACCACGTGGTTGTTTCAGCGCCGCGGGGGGCGGAAACCCTCTAGTCCCAGGCTGTAACACCACCCGAGACTAAAAGGTTTCCTGCCGCGGCGGAGAAACACCACATTTCTCTGTCGCGACAGAGATTGTGTATTTCCTTTTTTTTGCCATTTTGTTCCTTTTTCGTTTTGTGTTTCACTATAACAAACATATATTTCAGTAGACATATTATACGCTACTACATACACACTACACGTCGATGCATTTATATAATATCGATCCCTTGCAAGCATACATATAATCAATCATATCAAAAGGAAGAAATGTTTTGAAATTACATGGTCATTGATGAATATATATATCATATGAGCTACATGGAGATGACTAAGGCAAATAGAGTTCCACGTCATCCGCATAATGCTCTCCATGTACATCAAGGACTTCCTTCATCATAAATTCCGCCAGCTCCTTAATTGCTCTTATGCGCTGGTCTGGCTCTAGTGTCTCCCGCAAATCATAAATATAATGTGAGTCAACTTTCCGCTCACTGGTCAACTCTCGGATGTACTCGCAGACGTAGTATCCGCATAAATGAGTTCCCGGTGGCTGCTGTAAACTCTTCGCCATTTTATAAGTTAGCTCCTCTTTGAATAGACCTGGTATTTTCTGTCTGAACCATGTCCAACACCTGCTCGGCAAAGAAAATGAACAAAGGAGTTATTAGTTACTTGATATCAGGAAATGAATGAAAGAGGACGATATAATGCGATAATGATTGAAATTACTTATGGAGCATTGCTTTCATGTCGCTCCACTTCTCTTGGTCCCAACTTAATGAGTCATGGACTTCAACTATGGAGTTGTCAACTTGAATGTTTAGCAAGATCCAGTGGAATCTGCGGACATTTACATAAGCATACATGCATAGCTCATCCAGTAAGCAAAAATAAAATGTGTACAAGATAGAAACACTCACTTGAAGTTGTAAGGAAATAGTATTTCCTTAACAAAATTATGCTCGGTTAAGAACCTGGACAGGTCTTCCTCCACGTCTTTGGGGTGATTCTCTAACGTATATTCATTAATGATATATGGGTCAATGAACCCAACGTCGTATCTTCTAGCTCTTTTGCATTCAAGCATCTTCATTCTGCGGAATATAATATCATCATACAAAAGGATATATAGTTAGGATAATATATTAAATGCAATGAACGAGCTAAAGCTACAAACTTAATTATAGAAATAAATAACTTAAAGACAGTAGCAACCAATGATAGATTTGTCGAGGGCGCGCGGGTTGTATAACTGAAACAGTTAGGTCATTTGAACCTGTATCGAGTATGGTTTAAAGTGATGCTCCTTTCTAACGTCCACCGGAACCCAATCTTTATGATGCTTTTTTCTGCTTGCGACATGTACCATTCATGCAGATTTCGCATATGTGCGGATAGACGCGCGAGCTCCTCATTACTGACTAGAGGCTGCCCTTGGACATACTGCCATACTATCTGACCCACTGGCGTATCTTTATAGCCTAAATATTGACCAAGAGACATATTTGCTTCGTTAGCAAGTGCTTTGGCCTCCGATACAGTGATTCCCATAAGTGCAGCATTATTACGGGCTCTAGGGTCCATTATTTGCATGTCCATATCCATTTCAGCTCTGAAGACCTTGTCGAGGTCTGAAATGACTTTGAGCGGGGCGACCGATTGATTCTTCTGTGCTCCGAGCTGGGCAACTTTCTTCCCGCTTTTTGCACTTGTGATTTTTTTCTTCTGTGCTTGCTTAATAATCTCCCGGTCATAGTCTGATTCCAGATTCATCGATATCTGGGATGGTTGCTCAAGAAAGGACTTAGCCCACTTTTTTGTTTTTTCGTTATATACTGGCTTTGGCTCAGGCTTTTTGGGTGCAAAATGCGCCTTAACTTGGGCAGCCACATCCGTGTTAGTTTCCTCGTCGGTCTTGTCATAAGGTCTCTTTGGAAGAGCCGGCGGGATATCGACTATCTTCGGCGTTTGACCTTTCTTCGATGTGGGGCGCGGGGGACCGTCGAACTTCCGTTTCTTCGACGAGGTAGTAGTATTGCACGAAGGCGGAGGCGGAGATCGAGTTGATGTACTCCTGTTGCGGCGATCGTCAGCGGGGCGGGGTGGACTTGGAGGTTGGCGATAATCGGGTTGGGGTGGACTTGGAGGTTGGCGATAATCGGGTTGGGGTGGACTTGGAGGTTGACGATATTCGATGCGGGGTGGATTTGGATTCCTTGGAGTCGGTGGCCTTGGCGCCGAGCCTGGAAACTTGATGTACTTCTTATTCCATAGAATGATGTTGCACTTGACATCTCCTAGTTTCGTAAGGCCTTCAGGCGTAGCGATTTCAATCTCTAGGTACGCAAAATCCTCCACTATGTCATCCACAGTGACACGAGCATAGCCTGGTGGAATCGGAAGTGAATGATGGAGTGCTCCAGGTAGACAAGGTAAAGCAGTGCCGATCGCCACCTTGAAGGACATGTTGTTCATTGGCTGATGTAGCTTACATTGTGCCATCTCTCTGACATCATCCATGGGGTAGTGAGGAGCCGGTGCATCATCCAGCAGTGCTTGATCATCAGCACGGACCTCCGTGGAAGCCACGCTGCTTCTCCGTTGGCTAAGATCCAACGCTGGATCATCAGACCGCGGGTGAGTTGACGACGGCGGCCTTTGGCTAATTTCATGCATGAGGTTCTTCAGATCAGCTAGGTCATGCTCTACCCTGGAGATCCGGTCTGCCTCCCGGTCCTTCTTTCTCTGACGGCTTCTGTAACTGGCATCGTATAGAGGAAACCCTTTCTTCCACGAGACACCGGCGCCTTTGCCTCGTGTTCGTCCTCCCTTTTCAGGATTCCCTAGGGCGCATGTCAGCTCATCGTTCTCTCTCTCAAGACAGAACAATCCCAATTGAGCATCGTTCATTGCTTGAATAAGGTCTTTGGAGGGTTTTAGAATTTCATCATGAAATAATGTCTTCCTTGTTTCTGGGTCCAAGGATCCCCCGTGCCCGTACCACCAGTGCTTTGACCTCTCGGGCCATCCATCTGTACCAGGAGTGACGCCTCTAGCCCTCATATCCTTCTCCATAGTTTCCCACTTAGGGATGGCACTCTTGTAGCCACCTGTCCCTATTTTATGATGGTATTTCTTGTTGGCAGCATTTAACGCGTTCTTTGCCGACTTTGCCTTTGCTTTATCAGATTGCTTGTACTGTACAAAATCGGGCCACTGTTCTCTCAACTTCTCGTTTACTCCTTTGAAGTCTGGAGTTTTCTTTTTCGCGACATATTTCGCGTATAAATTTTTCTTGTGGTTCCGGTACAGTTCAGCCATCTTGCTTAGTGCCTACTCCTTGACTTTCGCTCTATTTTCAAGCCCACCCGGCCTTGGGGTAATACCATCTCCTTGACTTTCGCGTATTTATAAACATCCTCCAGTGCTTCTCTGGAGCAATCGGTTCACCATCATCATCTATTTCTTCGATGGTGAACCTCTGATTACCATCCAACTTTTTGTTCGGCCCTCGTTTCGTTCGAGCTGTCGATTGCTTCGATCCGGTGGGCTAAAAGAAGAAGAGAGAGTGATTAATATATATCTAGATCAGTTAATGAATAGAGGTAACACGAGACTTTATATATATATATATATACCTCGCCGGATCCTGTCGAGGGGCCATCATTGTTGTTGTTATTTGTTTGCCCTTCGTCCATCTGGTCTTCCCCTTGGTTTTCCTCTAGTCCATCACCGGATGGATCCAGATATGAGGATATCTCTTCCTCGAGCAAAATATCTTCGGCCATGCCAGTAATAAGAGGAATTTCACCTCTTATCATGCCCTGAAGAAAACCTTCACCGATGCGACCAGGATCTTCGGATGGATCCATGACTTAATTATCTTTAACAAAAAGAGAGTTAAACAGGTTAGAAAAAACAATAATCCTAATAACTAAAACAATATAATCCTAATTATAATAACTTAAACAAAAAAATAACCCTAATCCTAATCCTAATAGTAATCTTAATAAATAGAACAAAAAATCACTAAAACAATAATCCTAATCCTAAAAAATTATATAAACAATTATATATTCCTAAAAACAACTAAAAACAATTATATAAACAATTATATATTCCTAAAAACAACTAAAAACAATTATATAAACAATTATATATTCCTAAAAACAATTATATAAACAATTATATATTCCTAAAAACAACTAAAAACAATTATATATTCCTAAAAAAGAAACTAAAAACAATTATATAAACAATTATATATTCCTAAAAACAACTAAAAACAATTATATATTCCTAAAAAAGAAACTAAAAACAATTATATATTCCTAAAAAAAGAAACTAAAAACAATTATATATTCCTAAAAACAACTAAAAACAATTATATAAACAAATATATATTCTAAAAAAAGAAACTAAAAGCAATTATATATTCCTAAAAAAAGAAACTAAAAATGCTACTTAAAAATTATACTAAGATATAAAAAAAGAAACTAAAAATCCTAGCTAAATAACGCACGTCGAGGCGGCGGCGGTTGGCGGGACGGCGCGTGGCGGCACGGCGGCGCGGCGGGACGTGCGGCGGTAGGACGACGCGTGGTGGCATGGCGGCGCGGCGGCGCGCGTTGCGGGGCGGCGGGACAGCGTGCGGCGACGCGACGGCGCACGTTGTGGGGCGGCGGCGGACAGCGCGCGGCGGCGGCAGCACCTCCCCTGCGTCTTCGATCGATGCTTCGTCTTCGTCTTCTTCGTTCGTCGAGAAATGCTAAGTGTTGTTGGGCAGCCCCCTGGCGCGCGAAATATATATACAGACGGACCTTTAGTCCCGGGCTAAGCCACCGTCCGCGACTAAAGGGTCTTTAGTCCCGGGCCGTGGCTTAACCCGCGACTAAAGACCCCACCTTTAGTCGCGGGCTAAGCCACGACCCGGGACTAAAGGGTTTTTTCGGCCGCTTCGTTTTCGCGCGCGCATTCATCCTGTAGTCCCGGGTCCAGCCACGACCCGCGACTATTTGTTTTTTTTAATTTTCTTTTTTAATTCAAAACTAATATAAAAACTTTGAAAAATCATATCTTTTATTGTAATAAAACAAATAATATGTCTATTATTATCAGAAAAATATAAAGAATTTTAATATAATATCCATTTATCTGTTTGCATCATTTATAAATTATTTCATTTGTAAATTTTCTTTTTTTAATTCAAATCAAATATAAAAACTTTGGAAAATCATATCTTTTATTGTAATAATCCAAATAACACAAATAATATGTCTATTATTATCAAAAAAATATAATGAATCTTAATATAATATCCATTTATCTGTTTGCATCATTTATAAATTATTTCATTTGTAAATTTTCTTTTTTAATTCAAAACTAATATAAAAACTTTGAAAAATCATATCTTTTATTGTAATAATCCAAATAAAACAAATAATATGTCTATTATTATCAGAAAAATATAAAGAATTTTAATATAATATCCATTTATCTGTTTGCATCATTAATAAATTATTTCATTTGTAAATTTTCTTTTTTTTTTAATTCAAATCAAATATAAAAACTTTGAAAAATCATATCTTTTATTGTAATAATCCAAATAACACAAATAAATATGTCTATTATTATTAGAAAAATATAATGAATCTTAATATAATATCTATTTATCTATTTGCATCATTAATAAATTATTTCATTTGTAAATTTACTTTTCTAATTCAAAACTAATATAAAAACTTTGAAAAATCCCACCTCTTCCCGCCAAGTTTTCCCGCCCTTTCCTTTCTACGAGGGCTTTTAGTCCCGGATGTAGTAGCTAACCGGGACTAAAGATATTTCCCGCCATTTCCCAAACCTTCACGCCAAGTTTTCCCGCCCTTTCCCTCTATATTTAGGGCGATCGTGCCATGGCTATCCACACATCCACACCTCTCTTAGAACAATGGACAACGCCTACTGGGCCATTATGACCCTCGAGGAGACCGAGGCGCTGTGCGCCTCCAACTACCCTTGTCCGCCGGGCTACCGGCCGCCCGCCGGCTAGATGCTGAGCGCTGGAGGGGTTCCTGTACCTCCTATCCCTCAAGTTTCCGCACGCCAGGCGGCCATCACAAAACACTTCTACCACGAGCTCACGTCGGAGCAGCGGATGGATCCCCAGTGGGATCCCGACAACTACGACACCTGGAATGCCTTCTTCGCTAATAGGCGGGAAAGGGAACTCGCCAGGTACGAGGGTGATGGCCCGCCACCGGTGAACCACAACGAAGCCGGCCGTCGTCTGTGGTGGGCGAATCGTACTATCATCGGAGTGATGCGCTACATCACCGGGGGAGACCATCCTCGCCTACGGTGCCCACGAGTCCACCCGCCACAGGCCCCACACCGTCCCGGCGGTAGCGGCATCGTCTTCCAGGAGACCCCTCTCCCGCCCGCCGTGAATCCGAGGCTGGAATGGCCCCTGGTATATGCCATGGATGGGCTGAGGATCCCCGGAGTGGCAGGTGACAATGACGATGACGATGATGATGACGATGACGATGAAGACCCTGAAGCTGCGTACTATAGGACTAAGCATGATTATGACTAAAGGGGGCGGCTTTAGTCCTGAGTGTTAGCTAGTCCCGGTTTGTTCCGGTTTTTAATATTAATAAATGGCTTGAGTGTTACCTAATAAATAGAGGGTTCATCTTTAGTCCCGGTTGGAGAAACCAACCGCGACTGAAGAGATTGCGGCAGACTGGGCCAGGCAACACTAATAATAGGGGTGAGTGTCGACATTATATCGTGCAGCTTGTACCTTGTCCCGGATGGTGTCACCAACCGGGACTAAAGATGAACCTTTAGTCCCGGTTGGAGACACCAACCGGGACTAAAGATGAGTCAGCACTAATAATAGGGGTGAGTGTCGACATTATGCCGAGCTGCTTGTACTATAAATAGGCATCCTTGTGAGTCCAGTCCTCCAGACAGTTTGAGGCAGCTCCAAGATGGTTTTAGAGAGTAGGGACACCACTACGGCCAGTTTTAGGGAGATGCCGACGGAGCCCAGTCCTCCGGCATCTCCGAGAAACTGGTCATAGAGGCACTCCCTAATATGTAAAATTAGTTAGCTCCCAGGCGTATTGATCTAGTTAAAGAAGTTACAAGCTGCAAGATGGTTTTCGAGAGCAGGGACACCACTACGGCCAGTTTCAGGGAGATTCCGACGGAGCCCAGTCCTCCGGCATCTCCGAGAAACTGGTCATAGAGGCACTCCCTAATATGTGAAATTAGTTAGCTCCCAGGCGTATTGATCTAGTTAGAGAAGTTACAAGCTGCAAGATGGTTTTCGAGAGCAGGGACACCACTACGGCCAGTTTCAGGGAGATGCCGACGGAGCCCAGTCCTCCGGCATCTCCGAGAAACTGGTCATAGAGGCACTCCCTAATATGTGACATCACGCGTTTGGAGATCAGATCTTAATGGTAAGTATGAATCGGTACTAAAGGCCCTCCTTTAGTCCCGGTCCAGCCACAAAACGGGACTAACACACTCAAGATTGTTTGCAGACAACACTATAAAAATGGACACATGCATGGAACATCTTCACTCAAAAAATGTTACAATTATTACATATCATTTCTTCGCGTGTGTTCCTTTCTGATCCCGTCGTATCCATGGAGCATCTTCATTCATTAACATGATGCTTGGGTCATCCTTCACCGCGAAGGGTGGAATTTCATGAAACTTATCACAATCTTCTGACATGTCTGTCTTGTCCTCCACTCCCACGATGTTTCTTTTTCCTGAAAGAACTATGTGGCGCTTTGGCTCATCGTCTGATGTATTCTTTTTCTTATTTTTTCGTTTTCTAGGTTTGGTAGACATGTCCTTCACATAGAAAACCTCGGCCACATCATTGGCTAGGACGAATGGTTCGTCTAAGTACCCAAGATTGTTGAGATCCAACGATGTCATTCCGTATTTCTTGTCTACCTCAACCCCTCCTCCCGTCAGCTTGACCCATTTGCACCGAAATAAGGGGACCTTAAAAGTAGGTCCATAGTCAAGTTCCCATATCTCCTCTATGTAACCATAATATGTGGTCTTTGACCCATTGTTGTCTGTTGCATCAAAGCGGACACCACTGTTTTGGTTGGTGCTCTTTTTATCTTGGGCTATCGTGTAAAATGTATACCCATTTATCTCGTACCCTTGGAAAGTCGATATAGTCGAAGATGGTGACCTAGACAACAAGTATAGCTGATCTCCAAGAGTGTTGTTTTTGATGAGATGTTGCAACCAACCGCCAAAACTCTTCATGTGTTCATCTCTAATCCAAGAGTCATGCTTTCCAGGGTTGTTGGAGCGTAATATTTTCTTGTGTTCCTCAATATATGGGGCTGCCAAGATAGAATTCTGTAGAACGATGTAATGTGCTTCGGTGTAAGAATGTTCGTCTCTACATATTATTGATTTCCTTCCTAGAGTCCCTTTCCACTAACTGTCCCCTCATACCGCGATTGAGGAAGACCAATCGGCTTAAGGTCAAGAATGAAGTCAACACAAAATTCAATGACCTCCTCTATTCCATAGCCCTTGGAGATGCTTCCTTCTGGCCTAGCACGGTTACGAACATATTTCTTTAAGATTCCCATGAACCTCTCAAAGGGAAACATATTGTGTAGAAATACAGGACCGAGAATGGAAATCTCTTCGACTAGGTGAACCAGCAGGTGCGTCATAATATTGAAGAAGGATGGTGGGAACACCAACTCAAAACTGACAAGACACTGGACCATGACATTCTGTAACCGTGGTAGATCTTCAGGATTGATTATCTTCTGAGAGATTGCATTGAGAAATGCACATAGCTTCACAATGGGTACTCGAACATTATCTGGTAGAAGCCCCCTCAATGCAATCGGAAGCATTTGCGTCATAATCACGTGGCAGTCATGAGACTTTAGGTTTTGGAACTTTTTTTCTACCATATTTATTATCCCCTTTATATTCGACGAGAAGCCAGACGGGACCTTAATACTGCTTAGGCATTCAAAAAATATTTCCTTCTCTTGTTTGGTAAGAGCGTAGCTGGCATGACCTTGAAACCATTCTGGATGCAGGCCATCTGGGTCTTTCATACGTTGATGGTCCTTTCGTGCTTCCGGTGTATCTTTTGTCTTCCCATACACGCCCAAGAAGCCTAGCAGGTTCACGCAAAGATTCTTCATCACATGCATCACATCGATTGCAGAGCGGACCTCTAAGAATTTCCAATATGGTAGCTCCCAAAATATAGATTTCTTCTTCACATGGGTGCGTGTCCTTCAGCGTCTTTCGGAACAGATTTTCCTCCAGGACCCTTTCCAAAGGTTACCAGTTGATCCAAATCTTTGACCATATCAAATATATCAGCACCAGTACGCTCCTTAGGCTTCGTCTAGTGACATGCCAGACCGTTGAAATGCTTGCCTTTCTTTCTTAAGGGATGCTTGGCCAAAAGAAATCGTTGATGCTCATTGTATACATTCTTCTTACAATGTTCCAAATATATACTTGCAGTCTCATCTAAACAGTGTGTGCATGCATTGTATCCCTTGTTTGACTGTCCTGAAAGGTTACTAAGAGCAGGCCAATCATTGATTGTTACGAAAAGCAATGCTCGGAGGTTAAATTCTTCCTGCTTGTGCTCATCCCACACGTGTATCCCGGGTTCGTGGCACAACTGTAAAAGTTCTTCCACTAATGGCCTTAGGTACACATCAATGTCGTTGCCGGGTTGCTTCGGACATTGGATCAACACTGGCATCATAATAAACTTCCGCTTCATGCACAACCAAGGATGAAGGTTATAGATGCATAGAGTCACGTGCCAGGTGCTGTGACTGGAGCTCTGCTCCCCAAAGGGATTCATGCCATCTGTACTTAGACCAAACCTTAAACTCCTTGCGTCATCTGCAAAGTCCGGGTACTTTCTATCGATTTTTCTCCATTGCGACCCATCAGCGGGGTGTCTCAACATCCCGTCTGACTTACGTTCCTCTTTATGCCATCGCAACAACTTGGCGTGCTCTTTGTTTCTGAATAAGCGTTTCAACCATGGTATTATAGGAGCATACCACATCACCTTCGCAGGAACCCTCTTCCCGGGGGGCTCGCCCTCAACATCACCAGGGTCATCTCGTCTAATCTTATACCGAAGTGAAGTGCATACCGGGCATGCATCTAAATTCTCATACTCCTCACCGCGGTAGAGGATGCAGTCATTAGGGCATGCATGTATCTTCTGAACCTCTAAACCTAGAGGGCAGACAACCTTCTTTGCTTCGTATGTACTGGCGGGCAATACATTATCTTTTGGAAGCATATTCTTCATCATTTTCAGCAACTTTTCAAATGAGGAGTCAGGTATAGCACACTCAGCCTTCCATCGCAGCAATTCCAGTGTGCTGCCTAGCTTTTTCAGACCATTTTTGCAATTTGGGTATAACAACTTTTTGTGATCCTCTAGCATGTGATGGAACTTCTCTCTATCCTTTTCAGTTTCACAATCTCTTCGTGCATCGGCAATGGTCCGACCAAGATCATCAGCGGGTTCATCATGTGTCTCTTCTTCATCCTCCCCTTCAGCATCCCCCATGGAAGTATCTTCGTACTCAGGGAAACCATGATAGTTGTCATCCTCCTCCTCTTCTTCATTGTCTTCCATTATAACCCCTCTCTCTCCGTGCTTGGTCCAACAATTATAACTGGGCATGAAGCCGGACTTCAACAGGTGGCTGTGAAGGGTTTTTGAGTCAGAGTAATCCTTCTGATTCCTACATCCATTACATGGACAGAATACAAAACCATTGTGCTTGTTTGCATCAGCAACACGGATGAATTCATGCACGCCATTAATGAACTCGCCAGAGCGTCGGTCAGTACCGTACATCCATTCCCGGACCATCTGCATTATAGTAAAAGTATATCAAAAACCATTACACAACATGATAAAATTATTACAAGTTATATTGAGAGCTTCTAGAACATTAATTTTGAATTTTGAAAAATTTACATGCACCAATTTGTGAATTGGAGAAAACAATCAACATGATAAATGTGGAGTTTTTTATTATTGTTCTATCAGTGAAAACCTCATTCCATTCTAAGCTCTGAAACTCTAAAATTACACATTTCAATTTTTAGTAACTATGTGCCTAATCAAAATTTGTTACACATATATATCAAAATCCTTCTAGCTACTTCTAGAGCATGCATGCATTTGATCCATATCTCTATACTTCTAGAGCATTATATAGAGCTAAAGTAGCAATAAGAGATGAAAGAATGAAGTTCTAACCTTTTAAAGCTTTGGATTTAGGTGTTGCAAACTAAATCTTGAGAAAAAAATGGCATGAACTCTCTTGCTTTCTTTGAGAAAAATGGCCACCATATGCTTTAGGGCAGCTGGCCAGGGAGCTGTATATATAGAGATGGACAATTAGTCCCGGGCCGTGATACGACCCGGGACTAATAGTCCCTGAAAAGAGTTGTTGTCCCGCTCCAGCTTATTAGTCCTGGGCCGTATTACGGACCGGGACTAATGCTCTGATCCGGCCCGGGACTAATGCTTATGGCCATTTCTAGCTGTTGGAGGCCTCACGGACCGGGAGTAGTGCTAGCACTAGTCGCGGTTCGTGACGGGCCGGGACTGTTGGGCTTGTTCTGATCGAACCGAAGATGGTTTTTCCAGTAGTGAGGGGGACCCATGCCTAGGGGGTGTGGGGCCCCTGTGGCCCAGCTACGCCTCCCCTTCTGGCTTCCTTCGTCTTATGGGAAAAATATAGTTTTTCTATATTTTTCTGGTATTTTTCTGATCTTCGCGAAATTGCATCAAAACACCTCTTTTTTCATCAGATCCAGACTCCGGCTGTTCATCCTCCAAGAATCATCCAATATGCATAAACAGATGAAAAGACATAAGTAATACCTTATAATAATACATATATCAATGAATAACGACAAATTATGATATAGAACGGTGATACAAATTGGACATATCAGGCATGAGCTATTAGGAATTGTTCAATCTATTAGGTTCTCGGATGAAGATGACTAATTAATTTGGCAGTATGAAACTAAAGGTAGTTACTCCTCTAGTTCTATGTATTCTCTGGTCAACTTTAGAGGCACCACTCAGGTTTATCTCGCTAATTTATCACTTTTGGTACCTAACCACCTTAACTGGGAATCCAGTACTGTGTGGAAATTACTTATTTCCCTAGAGTCCAGATTTTCTTTTGGTTTCTTTCTCAAAATAAAATTCTGACTAGGGACAATCTTAGAGCCAGAGGGATTCCAAAACCCCTGGAATGTAATCTCTGTAAGCAAATAGAATCAGTTCATCATTTATTTTTTGAATGTGTAGTTTATAGTTTTTTATGGGAAAGATGTTCAGGATAGCTTTGGTGTTCAAATAGTAGATTTTGAGTCTCTTGCTTCAAAATGGCTTGCTAATAAGAAACATCTACATTTAAATGTTGTTTCTTCTGCTGTTTTTTGGAGCATTTGGAACAATAGGAATAGCATTGTCTTTAATAAGACATCTTGAATTAATATGAAATAGGTTTGGCGCCTGGTCCTCTCCTTCCTCAAGCTGTGGCAGAGGCCGTTCATGGACCTGGAGGGAGGGAAAATCGCCCTCTTCATGGAAAAGATGACCAACAGACTGAAAAATCCTCTAGCGCTCCCGGCAAGGTGATTTGCACTGGCTTCGAGTGGATCTCGACTTGGAAAACTACTGCATTGTCGAGCTATGGAGGGAGGGCATTGTTGGAATACCTCCAGACTCATCCTGATGAGGAGAACAACATCCATGTGGTGTACTAGCCTAATCTGTCTTGTCTTTCCCAAATTTGTTAAGTCTTTTGATCCCTGGAGTTGTAGATGTCATCTGTGGTTTAAGCTGAAGTGAGACTTTCTAGTTAGTTTCTGAGCGCTAGGCTTCTTTCATGTTGTTTTTGCTTTTGTTGACACTTGGCACTGGTTGGTTTCATTCTTGTTAATGAAACAAGGGACAGAGTCCCTTCCGATCTAAAACAAATGTTGGGCATTGCTATCTCTAGCCATAAGGTTGGCCTCGCCGTGCTGGGTAGCTGTGGCAGGCGGAGTAGTACATATACATGACATACGTGTACACTTTGTTGATTCCCTTGTCTGGAAGCATCTCTCTGTCTGTCTGCTGTCACCTGGCCGCCTTCATCTCCGGCTGTGTGCATGCGTCACACGTATCCACAACGCGTGGTCGCTCACCGATTCGTCGACGTGGAGCCGTCTGCCGCTTATAAAAGTGCACTCGGTCGGTCGATCGAGCAGCCCAGCCCAGCACATCCCATACAAAACAAGCCAAGCAGTGTAGCTCGAGCAATCATACGACAAAGTGACAGAGCGAGTGAAGAATCAAGAGACAGCTGAGGCCCTGCCGGAGCCGGAGGTGGTGAAGATCGATGCAGCACGTGAAGGAGAAGGTGAAGGACGGCGTGAGCGCGGCCAAGGCCAAGACCAAGATCACGCACGCCAAGGCCGAGGAGAAGGCCGAGGCGGCCACGGCGAGGTCGCACGCGGAGCGGGAGCTGGCGCACGAGCGGGGCAAGGCCAAGGTCGCCGCCGCCAAGATGGAGCTCCACCAGGACAAGGCGCTCCACCGCGAGGAGGCCATCGAGCACCGCATCCACAAGCACGGCTGCCTCGGCGGACACGGCCACCACCCCAAGATGAACAACAACCATGGTGTTGGCGTCGCTGCCGCAGCCGCGCCCGTGCCGCCGCCGGGTGCTGGTGCTGGGGCGTACTACCCTCCTGCCGCCGGCGCTGGCAACTACTACTGAGCAGCTAGCCGGCCGGCCGCCTGCTAATAATAAGCTTTGCTGTACTGTAATCTCCTAGTATTATGTACTTCTGTTTATTTTGGACTTGGATTTAGAGATGGGCGAATCTTCGTGGCCTCAATGTTACTACGTGACATGGAGTGCATTGTTTTGAGGACCTTTTTTTCTTTTGTATCTTTTTTTTAACAGGGAAAGGGCCACAAAGGGCCCAGATGTTGCATTAAATATGAGTTATAGCTTTATATTTTACTTATATTTTACATAAAGGACCTTAATAAAAAAAGGAAATACAAACAAGTCCCCACCTTTTGCAAACAGGACCCTACAACAAAGAACTGAAACATAACCAAAGGGTTAGTGCGTTTGTTCGCAACTAGTGACGTTAGTGACGTGCATCCTTTTCGCAGGTCACGGTTTAAAGAGCGTTTTAGAGAGATTGTTGGAACCTAGGTGGACTCTGATTAAGGCTAGATCATTAATTATTTGGTGACTTATTAAACGTAATGAGTTACATGAGTAGGATGAGTTACATGAGTAGGATGTGGCATGGAGTGGATGTGGGAAGGAAAAAGAGGACCACGTCTTAGAAGTTTTGGCCCTCCAAACCGTGACAGAGGATGTGGGGATGAAAATATATGCTCTATGCATATAACTCAACATGGAATGTGCCTGGCTAGTCAAATCGGCCGGCAGCTCATATATAGTAGAGTTCAATTTAGTGGCTAATTATTAATTTATTTTAGCTCAGTGACAACTTGAAATAGTTTTCGCCCAGCTTTATAAATAAAACACACATGTGAGATCGCTGCTGATCCAGACAGTACAACGCCCAAACACAACACGATACACGATGCTGGCATAGCTAGCAGCACACACTCCCGAACTAAGACAAGGAAAAATAAAAAGTAATGGAGACGGAAACAGATCGACTAGATGAGGAAGACCGCCACCACTGCGCCCGCCGAAGAATGCCCACCACGCTCCTAGCTCCGACTCGTTAAGCGCCAGGCAGCATCCTCAAGAGGTGAAGTGTAAGATGGTTAACCTAGAGGAGGGGTGAATAGGTTTCTACAAAATTCTTTATAATCTTTTGCAAGTTTTAGCCTTTGCGGAATATAAGTGAGCCTAAATGCAAACTAGGTGAGACAACCTAGATGATGTACAAGATACTTCAAGCTCAAAAGCTATCACAAGATAAGCAAACACAAGTAAGAGATCGGTTAAGGAATAACCAAAGCACGCAGAAACGAAGATGTATTCCCGTGTTCACCACCTTTCGGAAAGGGGCTACATCACGTTTGAGAGGTGTGAGGTTCCATGAAGGATTCCTCATGCGCCACGAAGGCTCACCTTCTTCTCCGAGCCTATTCCACGAAGGAATAGCTCACCTACTCGTGGTAGACTTTAAGGTAGTCTCCAAACCCTCACAAACTTTCCACGGAGCAAATCACAAGCCGAATGCCTCCGGGCGACCCTAACCGCCTAGGGTTTCCCACAAACCCAAGAGTAACAAGCTAACTCGATGAACTCAAGGGGGAATGAACTTTGGCTTGGTGGAAACGTATATCGGGACCTCCTCTTCCTTTCTACCAAAGGGATTTGGATTTGGTTGGGTAGAATGGGAGATCCTCAAGCTTTTGTGTTTCAACAATGGGGGAGAGAGAGAGAGATTCAAGAAATGAAATGTTAGCTCAAATGCCTAACCTCACAGTGGATAAGAAATGGGTATATATAGTGTGAGGGGGAAAAAGAGCCGTTTGGAGGTTACTGCGACAGAGCCGACAATAAGTCCGGTCGACCGGACCCCACGCCGGAATTTTCGGCGGCGACCGGAATTCCCGGCGAACAACCGAAAACATGTTCTGTAAGCCATATCGGTGTGCACCGGGAATTTCCGGTGGCGACCGGAAATACCGGCGACAGCACCGGCACCGCCGGCGCTTTTGCTGATTTCGCAGTAACTTCTTTAGACTCATTTTTGAAGGCAGATTTCTCTCTTTCTTCGAACGGGTGTGTGTGGGTGGATGATGAGAGGCTTATATGGTGTAGAACATACCCAAAGAGCACATCGAGATCACCCCTCTTAATAGTGTGGTGTTTCCTATTTGACTCAAGAGTAAATAAGAGAGAATAATAAACAATGACACCGGCTCTCCATAGAGAAACGAATGGGGGGGTCACCCATCACCTATCACCAACAACCTGTGGATTCTCACCTGTAGAGAGCTAATAGAAACATTAGTCCATCCTCTAGCTCCGATGTCATAGTTAATCAAAATACAAGATAAGGGCTATTTGCCCTTTCAATCTCCCCCTTTTTGGTTAACGATGACAAACCGAGCTAGAGTCAAAGAAAGGATATTATGATACGATTAGATCTAGCACATAATAGTAAG
Organism: Avena sativa; assembly: GCA_916181665.1. Classification (NCBI taxonomy): domain Eukaryota; kingdom Viridiplantae; phylum Streptophyta; class Magnoliopsida; order Poales; family Poaceae; genus Avena; species Avena sativa. The sequence goes on from OV702299.1 coordinate 527,371,739, forward strand.
CACATAGTGATAGGAAATTCAAGTACAATAAGAGAACTTCAAGGTTGTCCAAACACACACACAAATGGTTCGAAAGAGAAGATAAAAGCACAAGCCCATGAGAGACAAACGAGCAAAGAGGGGCTTGTGCGAGAGGCAAATCATGAAAGAAGCGACTCTACTCTTTCCCCCCCTTTGGCATAGAGACCAAAAAGGAAGAAAAGAGCCGAGAGACCGATCTAGCCACCGAAGTTGTCCTCATCGTCATCATCATAGGCTTCTTCCTCCTCTTCTTCTTCATCGTCACCCTCCTCTTCGTCCTCGCCCTCATCATCATCCCCTGTAGTTGTAGCACGGCGCTGAGAGGAGATGGAAGTAGCAAACCCGGGGAACATAGATGGATCAAAGCCTCTAAACATGTCCTCATCCAGCGGGGGCTTCTCAAAGTTGACATCAGGAACAGGAGCAAGAGCATTTCCCAAATCTGGCACTGGTCGACCACGCTCTGCCAAGAAGGCATTGTGCTGCCTCATGTTCTCCTGAATGAGCTCCAAACTGCGATGGGCAACATCATAGGAGGAGCGACACATATCCCATAAGTTGTTGAAGAAGCGGGCAAGACCCTTCTTGCGAGGGAGAGCACGGGGAAGATCCCTACGAGAGCGCGAGCCACTAGCAGACAGGGGATCATGAGCATGCTTGGTCCGGTGCTCAGAAGGCAACATCCAGGGAAGCTCCACATGAGTTCCTCGACGAGGTAAGGAGAAATCCTCCATGTCTTCACGCGGACCTCTGGGGGGAGCAGATGCAGGAACGGTGGCCTCAATCAGGCGCTAAACATACTGACAGAAATTGGGAGTCATGCGCTTCTCAATGGACCGCTGAATCTCGTTGTAGATGAATCACACACATTGATCTTCCGGAGACGGCGAGGCTCACAGTAGTAAAGCAGATTCTTGTGGTAACCGCGGACATTGACAGCATCACCAGCCTTGCTCACAAGATTGTAGCGGAAGAACCGAGCAAGCACCATGTAGTAGTAGTACATCCCGGACAACCTAGGAGGCTGATGGATGGGATCACTGGGATAGCAGAAAAGGAGCTGGTTGTCACTGAATGCCTTCTCAGAATGAATGCAAAAGCCAGAGACACTGTCAGGAGGGTAACCCAGGGCATGGCAGAAGGCGTCAAAAGAAGCCGAGTATGGCTTGGTGCCGGTCACCCAAGTGATAGTGCGAGCATCATCAGTGTGAAAGTAAGCTGTGCAGAAGAACTGGCGAATGATATCAGGCATTAGCTTGACCTTGATTGTAGCAATAGCAAAGACATCCATCTGTTTCAGGGCCACATCCACATGCTCGAAATCGGAGGAGAGGTAATGAGTATAGTGGTCCTCATTGAGATACCTGGGAGGAACAAAGAAACCCCGCCGCATATGAGATGGCTCATTGTAAAAGTCATCCCAAAAGCACTTCTGGGTGTTAGTCCAGAACATCTTATCAGCCCCTTGATAAGTGCGGTTGGTAAAGCGGTATGGATTCTGCCTCCTCAAGTCCCGCCATTGATTCACAGTGATATCCGAGACAGTATTGTAGTTGGGAGGATTTTCTTCTTCAGTAGGACCAAGATTGGACTTGGCTTTCATAGCGGACCTTCCAGCAGAGGCTTTCTTCTTCTGGCCACTAGCAGATCCAGAACCCCCTGTGAGATCAGCTTTCTCTAGCTGACGCTGAATGAGGAGAGGAGGAGGAGGTCGTTGAATAGTGAGATTCCTCTTTTTGCTGATGTCGGGCTCAAAGTCGTTGTGTTCAGATTCTGCACAAGAAGCACACAAGAACGGAAGGCAAATAAGAACAAATGAGTGTATATGCCATAGAGGAGCTCACAAGAACACATGAGGACGGTTGAGCAAGCACATGGACAGAGAAACGGGCGAAAGAAAAATTTCGGCGACAGGTCCGGCCCTATCGCCGGAATTATAGGCGACGGGTCCGGCGGACTGAACGCTCGACCGGAAATTCCGGCGAGCAGGTCGGTCGACCTGAACGGTGACCGGAAATTCCGGTGGCGGGGTCGGCGCGACCGGGCCTGGGACCGAAAATTTTGGGCAAGCGACCGTGAAACTAGCCATGACTTAGTACTTGCACAAGCAACATTACGAGGGGGATAGTGGGTGAAACAAGGGTGATGCGAGCCGAGTTACTCTACTGGGGAGGTAGAGAGAACTAAGGGAGCATAAGACATGAAGGCTAGGGTTTCACCATAAATAACAAACAAAAACATGGGAAAGGAGAGAGGAAAGAGCAAAGATACCATGGGATGGCGAAGACGAAGCCATGCCCCTTCCCTTGCCAAGGAGAGGCACGAAGAAAGCTCCACACAAGAAGGTGGGGAAGCACTCCCCGATCTCCCAATGTGTGCAAGGAGAGAGCAAAAACTTTAGCGAAAAGTCTTGTAGAGGCCCGATCTACAACTTGGTGGAGTAGGGAGGGTTTTGGGTGGAGGGAAGGGCCTATGGGGGGTGGGGAAGCTTGAGGCGGCGTCCATGGAGGAGGGAGGGGCGTGGGGAAGAAATAAAGGAAGAGGAAGGAACTGCCCCACGCGCGGGCTTTAAATACCTACTCCAAAAAAAAATTCGGCAACAAGTCCGGTCCGACCGGTTCCTACGCCGGAAATTCCGGCGAGCGAATCGGCAAAACCGACCGGGCAACCGGAAATACCGGTGACGACTGAAATTTTTGGCAGCGGACCGAAAACATGTTCTGTAAGGGTTTTCGGTTGGCTGCCGGAAATTTCGGTCCCCAGGCTGGCGAACCGGAAATTTTGCCGAATTTTTTTTGAAAGCTGCGAAAGAGTGTGTTTGATGATTTGGAGAGGAAAAATTGGGAGGGATCATATGAGCATATACACAAGATACAAATGAAGACCAGAGAGAGCACTGCCCACAAGGCAAGGTCATAAACACAAATCAAAAACGAAGAGCGACCATGGACAAAGGATTTAGCTTGAAGCAACAATGTATCCAATACATAAAAGTCGACCATTTGGCGGAGGATTTCTCCCCCTATGTTTAAGCACACATGTCATGGCGCCTCAAAGATAGATGCTTGGACCCATATCATGACACGAGATCAATTTATGTTGCACACATAGGTAAGCATCAAACCAAGATATGGTAGAATGACCATCCCTACATGTGCTGCACAACTAAGCTACATAGCATGTTAAGAGCAAGAATATAGTGCAAGAAGCAAATCAATCCAAGTTTTGGGGATCTAGGATACCGAGTTCTCGCCTCAACATGACAAACCGGGCTTCATCCAAAGGCTTCGTGAAGATATCGGCCAATTGGAACATCGTACCCACATGAGTGAGGTTGATATCACCATTTGCGACATGGTCACGTAGGAAGTGGTGGCGAATGTCAATATGTTTGGTGCGTCAATGTTGGACAGGGTTGTTGGCGATCTTTATTGCGCTTTCATTGTCACATAGAAGAGGCACCGTACCAAGAGACACACCATAGTCTTTCAAGGTTTGCCTCATCCATAACAATTGAGCACAACAAGATGCCGCGGATATGTATTCGGCTTCAGCGGTGGATAGGGCTGTGGAGTTTTATTTCTTGGAAGACCAACTTACCAACGACCTGCCAATGAATTGGCAAGCCCCGGAGGTTGATTTTCGGTCAACCTTATCACCTGCCCAATCGGCATCCGAATATCCAACAAGCTCAAAGGTTGACCCCTTTGGATACCAAAGCCCGAGAGTAGGAGTGAGAACAAGGTACCTAAAAATCCGTTTGACCGCCATCAAGTGGCACTCCTTGGGAGCGGATTGAAAACGAGCACACATTCCAACACTTAACATGATATCTGGCCTAGAAGCACAAAGGTAGAGCAAGGAACCAATCATAGAACGATATACCTTTTGATCCACGTCCTTCTCACCTACTCCAAGGCCAAGTTGTCCATTTAGTGGCATGGGTGTCTTCATGGGATTAGCCTTTGCCATCTCGAACTTATTGATCATATCCTTAATGTACTTCTCTTGAGAGATGAAAGTGCCATGAGGAAGTTGCTTTATGATAAAGCCTAGAAAGAACTTCAACTCCCCCATCATGGACATCCTAAATTTCATAGTCATCAACTCGGCAAAAGCTTTGTTATGAGATTCGTTAGTTCCACCAAAGATAATATCATCAACATATATTTGAACATTAAATAAGCCACCCCCTTTAACCCGTTTGGTGAAAAGGGTGGAATCGACCTTACCCACGCTAAACCCATCCATGAGTAGAAAATCCCTAAGGTGCTCATACCAAGCACGAGGAGCTTGCTTTAGTCTGTAGAGAGCCTTATGGAGTAGATACACATGGTTGGGATAGTGTGTGTTTTCGAAACCCGGGGGTTGAGCTACATATGCAACCTCTTTCAAGGGACCATTAAGAAATGCACTTTTCACATCCATTTTATAAAGCTTGAAGTTATGGAAAGATGCATAAGCAAGCAAGAGACGAATAGCTTCAAGACGAGCAACGGGCGCAAAGGTGTCCTCATAGTCAATACCTTCTATTTGGGCATACCCTTGCGCCACTAACCTTGCTTTGTTTCTTGTGACGACTCCGTTCTCATCTTTCTTGTTCTTGAACACCCACTTGGTCCCAATGACATTGATGCGATGATCTTTAGGCCTCTCCACTAGAGACCATACTTCATTGCCGGTGAAACACTCGAGTTATTCTTGCATGGCAATGACTCAATCCGGATCCTCCAAAGCCTCATGAACCTTAAGGGGCTCAAAGTTGGACACAAAGGCATGATGCCCACAAAAGGTTGTGAGGTTCTTCTTCTTGGCACGTGTCTCGATCCCTCTTGATATGCTTCCAAAGATATTGTTGACTTGTAGTACACTTGCAATGGAGGCATCCTTAATCTTCCGAATTGTGCCTTCATGATCAACAAATTCATCTTTTGAGGGGCCTTTATCATTGACACCATCTTGAGCTTGGCCTTGAGATGGAGGTTGATCTTCTACTTGGTCTTGCTCGAAGGTTTGAGGGCTTGGTTCTTGTTCTTCGGTTTGCAAGGCATAATGAGAGAGATGTTGATCTTGTGATGCATTTGATGGCTCAACTTGGGTAGAGCTCGGCTCTTCTTGAGTTGAGCTTGATTCTCCCCCATCATCTTGTTGAACATGAATGTGAGACTCGGTAGGCAAGATGTGCCCAATACCCATCAACTTGATGACTTGAGAAGAATCACCATCTCCTACATCACGAGAAGAAACTTGCCCCTCATGGGGACCATTATTCTCCAAAAACTCCACGTCACAAGATACTTCAACACAACCATTAGTCTTGTTGTAGTATCTATAGGCATGAGAGTTTTCTGCATAACCAACAAAAATACCCTCTATAGTTCTAGATTCGAATTTACCGAGCTTTTCCTTTTTGTTCTTGACGAGACACTTGCATCCAAAGACACGGAAGTAGTTGACATTGGACTTCTTACTTGTGAGAATCTCATATGGAGTCATGTCAAAGGGAGCACGGAGGAAGAGCCGGTTCGTGTAGTGGACCGCGGTAGCAATAGCTTCTCCCCAAAAATTGTGAGGGACTTGAATTCACTCAACATTGTTCTTGCCATCTCAATGATTGTCCGGTTCTTCCTTTCAACAACACCATTTTGTTGAGGGGTATAAGGAGCTGAGAATTCATGCTTGATCCCCTCATCTTCAACAAATTCTTGCATGGTGTAATTCTTGAACTTGGTGCCGTTGTCGGTTCTAATAGTCTTGATCTCCACTCCATGAGTGCGTTGAGCTTTCTTGGCGAAGATCATGAATTCCTTGAAAATCTCATCCTTCGTCTTGAGAAGAAAGACCCAAGTATACCTTGAATAATCATCAACAATGACAAGACCATATCTTCTTCCACCAAGAGAGTCATATGTCGAAGGCCCGAAGAGATCTAGATGGAGCAGTTCCAAGGGTCTTGACGTGGCCACCTTGGTAACGGAAGGATGATGCTTTCCAATTTGCTTCCCTGAAATGAAAGCACTACACACACGATCTTTCTCAAAGGATATACCGGTTAGTCCAAGAATATGTTCACCCTTTAGGAGGAGATTGAGATTTCTCATGTTGACATGGCCTTGGCGACGATGCCAAAGCCATCCCTTGTCAGCCTTGGCCATTAGACATATAGGAAGAGATTGGCTCTCTTTCGAGAGGTCGACCACATAAAGGTCGTCTTCCACGTGTCCAATGAGAACCAAGCTGAGACCATCACCCCTAAAGACCTTCACAAAAGTTCTAGAGAAATAGAAGTCATAGCCGGCATCCATGAGATGTTTAATAGAAAGCAAGTTGTAACCAAGGTTTTCAACATGTAGGACGGTCTCAAGAGTCAAAACCTTGGAAATTATCAACTTACCATAACCAAGAACCTTTCCTTTTGAGTTTTCTCCAAAAGTGATGCTTGACGTTGAGTTGACATCGTGAATGAATTGGTCAAGCCCACTCCTACCTCCGGTCATGTGATTGGTGCATCCACTATCAAACACCCATTTTTATCCACCAGAGGCATAACCCTACAAGCCCACTCCTACCTCCGGTCATGTGATTGGTGCGCGGCGCCGAGTGGTGGTCTGCCTCTCCTTTTCCGTCTCTCTACTCTCCTCCGGCTGGCCGTGGTGGCGAGGGGTTGGAGGGAGCGACGGCGTGGAGAGCAGCCAGCCCCCTCTACCACTTTCAGCGCATCTGCCGGCGTCTTCCTATCCTCCTGATGTTCTTCAGCCTCCTGGCCGGCCATGGCGGTGAGGGGGAGGTTGGAGTTGGCGAAAAGAAGAGAATACGGCGTCGGCGGAGCTGTCTGCTTCATCAAGCGCATCACGCGGTCGACATCCGTGTCACCGCGATCTTCGGCCGGAATGGCGGCCCAGGTTATTTAACCTCCATGATGGAGGCCCTCTTGATCCAGCGCCGGAGCTCGGCGTCTCTCTATCTCCAAGTGGTTTCGTCCCCGGAGATTGCGAGGTGGCCGGTGGCTATGATCTCTCGCCGGAGGCATTCGTTCGAGCGTTTTCCTTTCGACCTCGGCGCTAGCGGCGCCCTGTGGTCGCCGGCGAGCTGTGGCAGAGAAGACCAAGCACCTGATTGCTTTTTAAATTTTGTGCTAGGGTCTTTTTCGCAAAAAACTAAGGCCTCACTTTGTCAAGGGCCTTTTTGTAAAATGTACCTGCCACGTGTATGAATGGATGAAGCAACTGGAGTCTTCTAGACCCTTCCCCCCCAAAAAAAGAGGGCCGCACGATGGCCAAGACGGCGAGAGGGGAAAACCCATCCCTACCCCTAGGCAAGAAGATATTATCCCTAAGGTCGCAGCCTTCCTGACCGACTCCTCTCCCGTCCAAGATCGCTGACAATCGGGGCAAGAATTGAAAGGAGCCCAACACCAGCGAAAGGGCAATAGTCGAGACGGATAAAAATGGGCCAGTCTACGAGGTGGGCTACACTGTAGCAAATGAGGCACGACTCAAGCAGTCTCTGCGAGCGTACAGAGCCGTGCCTAGTGCCCTGGCGATCCGTACGTACCCGGTCTATACATAGAGAAATAAAATCAAATGAGACCGGCATGTGAATCCAAAACTTCCGATGTGGCAAGAAAACACAACTAGGCTGAGAGGGCCGATCATGCAAGAGCAGCGACGCCGTCTTAGCGCGAATCAATGGCTCGGATTTTGTTTTAGTGATTGATCCGATGGTCGACAGTTACTAATCCCCGTGATGGCCTCATACGGGTGTACCAATTACATCTTTGGACCCTTTGATGGCCTCATGAGGGTGCACCAATTACATCTTTGGATTTAAGAGCATCCTCACCTGTTGGGCGTTCTCAGACAGAAATCTGGATTTTTTTTGGCGGGCGAAACTCGTTTTCGGCCTGGAAACGCCGCGTTTTCCACTCGCGTCCCCAGGCCGAGTTCCCAGACGAAGAGAAAACGATGACATATTTGAATTTTTATCGTTCCGCCGGCGAGAGCTCGGCCAAAAGGTGTTCGACATAATTACGCCCACAAGTCCGGCGATAAATTATTACAGAACAGGGTAAAAAGGCTCGGTCATCTCTTAGTCGTCGATGGAGATGGGCTCCTGCGGCGTGGTCGATGCGGCGGGGTCGGGCGTCTCGCCGGCGGACACCGACTGGTTGGAGGAGGTGGAAGCGGAGCTCGGCGTAGCAGTGGCGTTCGACGCAACGACAGTCGTGATCTCAACCTAGAGAATGGCCTGGCGGCAGGGGCGGAGCCAGAATTTATCATTGAGGGGGGGGGGGCAATTAGAGTGTATTAGTGTTATAAGTTTGATTAGGAGGGGCTGAAATAGATAAAACATTATACAAATAGTACTTTAATGGATAGTTTTAGTTACAAAATCTAAATCATAGGGGGGGCGCTGCCCCTGCTCGCCCCTCCCTGTCTCCGCCCCTGCCTGGCGGTGCGCCATGTACGAGACCTTGATCAGCGAACTCATCGTCGACATGTCCTCGCCGTCCATCAGGAACTTGAGATCCGTGTTCCTCTTCTTGTCGGCGTAGTTGGCCTTGAGAAGGGTCACCTTTTGCCCTTGGGTCTCGATCAGCTGTGCCCACTCCTCGTCGCTCTTCTCGGCCCTCTTCTCGGCGTGCACCATCGTGTCGGCGATGCATTTCTCGATTGAAACCTAAAGACGCTCGGCGGGAGGTCCGGTGGCTTTGGGCATCTTCGCCTTCTTCTAGCCGATCTCCGACCTTCCTTCACCGGCATCAGCGGGAGGGGCCTCCGGGTTGTACACGTCATCCTTGGTCTTGGTGGGGCCTGCGTACATCGGAGAGGTGGAGTAGTGGATGTTGATGTCGATGTTGAAGGCCAAAGGAGGGCGCGACGTCGGGCAGGGGAAGACCACGTTCGAGTTGAACCCGTTGTCGAACTCGGAGGACGAGGAGTACCTCTGCCGAGCGTTTGCCTGACTCTCCTGGAAGCCGGCCCGCGAGATATGCGAGAATCCGGCCGGCGAGCCGACGCTTGCATGGCTTCCCCAGTGGGGGGATACGGCGCCACCATCATTGCCGCCCGCGACGCCGTCGCCTGTTTCGCCTGGTTTTACGCCCGTTTTTGCTCCGTCCAACGTTCACAGGGCGTTCCCGGGATCCTGGGTATGTCCTGAAAAGTCCGAACCAAAGTTCGCCCGAATTCGAATAAAAAAAGTTTCTGAGAATATGACTAGACCGATTTCGACGTCCAAATCTATTTTCAACGTTCGGATCGACGTCCTAAGTGAGTGGAGATGCTCTAAAGCATCTAGCCAGGTGGCACGTCACACGGGGGTGGGGGCGGCCTTTTCTTCCCTCCTAAGCCAAGGCAGACCGCGCCGCGCCGCACCGCACCGCACCGGTCGGGTCGCCCCGCGTCGCACGTTACACGACCAGTCGACGCACGTTACCGCGTCACTGCTCCCCCCCTCCCTCCCTGATCTACCTCCTCCTCCTCCTCCACCCCCGCCCCCCCTTGCTGCTGCTTTTTTGAACCCCAAAACCACCACTACCACCACCACGCTGTCCCCCCCACGGCCAGCTCAGATCCTAGGGCGACGGCGATGGCGTCGTCGATGAGGCGGCGCCCCAGCCGCGGGGGCGGCGGACCGGAGAGGGTGTCGGAGAATTGGGAGCGCCTGGTGCGCGCGGCGCTCAAGCGGGACCGGGCGGGCGGCGCGGGGCCCGGGTCTTCCGCCGCCGCCGGGCACGCCGCGGGAGGCGGAGGGGTCGGCCTCGCCTCCGCCGTCCCGCCCTCGCTCGGCAGGACCACCAACATCGAGCAGATCCTCCAGGCCGCGGACGACATCGAGGACGACGACCCCAACGTCGCACGGATCCGTACGCGCTCCCCACACCTTTCCCCTCTCACTCCCTCCCCGGCCTCTCCGCTTTGCTACCTTGTTACTGCTTCCTGGCCGCTCGCCGTGCCCCCGCGGCCCAAGGGCGCGGGGGAAATGCCTGGGGCAGTTCGGTGGGTGCCCACGCAGCGGCTCTCAGGGTTTTCTTTCCAGCGTGCTCCAATGCCTGCGAACTCTCGGATTAGCTTCAGAACCTGTAGCTTAGCTCACTACGAATGCGGTCCCATGCACTGGGTTTAAGGGTTCTCCGTGCTCTCCGTCTCATATGCCTGGAATTTGAAGTTGTAGACACAGAGTTGTGTGCGGAGCTCACCTGGGATCAGCTCCACAACTCCCTCATAACACGGCTAATTTTGTTGCTGACCAGACGAAACTTAAGACTACTTCTGCCCTGCAAATGCTTTCCAGATTCATATCTTTCCATACCACCATAACTATGATCGACAATCCTAATACTCGCTCGATAGACAAAATGCCTCTGGATCGTATCCTGTCTTTCGAGATGTGTGCTGTAGCTAGTCCCCATTTTTACATCCTGGCTGACTCAAATGACTTCATGGATGAGGACGTCTTGCATGGCCGCATGCTTGTATACCCTTTCATAGTAGTTTATATGTGAACGTGTTTACTGACCGCTGGTTGTTGTCGCCGTCCTACAGTCTGTGAACAAGCGTACACCATGGCTCAAAATCTGGATCCAAGCAGCGGTGGGAGAGGAGTTCTGCAGTTCAAAACCGGATTAGCATCTGTTATCAAGGTCTGCCCAGTTCTCACTGTGTTGCTGTATAATCAGTCTCTTCCAATTGTTGGTTCCACTTTGGTATCTAAGTGTCTATGTACATCTTGCTACTCTGCAGCAAAAGCTTGCTAAGAAGGACGGCGCCTCAATTGACCGTCAGAATGACATCGAGGTGCTCTGGAACTTCTACTTGGAGTACAAGCGCCGACGCCGTGTTGATGATATGCAACGGGAGCAGGACATGATGCGGGAATCAGGAACATTTAGCACAGAGTATGTCTTTCTTGTTATGGTATACTGTGATCTTACTGGTTACGAAGAAACTAGTGCCATACCATTTTTGTGGCTCAAATTTTGGCCCATAAACTTCTCTGTCAGCACCCTTTTGGCTATCTATTATGTTATATGCCAAGTGCTAAGTTGGCCTTCTTTCTTAAGTTCTCTTAGCACAATTATTTGCTCAAGTACTGCATTATCATATCCCTCTTGCGCTAGCTTTGTACTGTGTTGTTTATGGCAAATCATCTTGTGTACATTATAACATTGCTACATGAACATTCTATTTTTTACCCTATGAACAGGATGGGAGTGAGGGCTGTGGAGATGAAAAAGATCTATGCTACTTTGAGGGCTTTGCTTGATGTTTTGGAAATTCTTGTTGGACAAGCACCGACCGATAGGCTCGGTAGACAAATTCTAGAGGAGGTAATTGCTTGATCATGATATAACTCATCCTACCACACATTTTATTTTGGTCCTTCACAATTATCTGATCTATATTTGGTTGATGCCATATGCACTGATATATCTTTGAGAGCCTGGATTACTCTGCGGTTGCTTGACATTTATGTTTAATTGTTCTTTCTCATTGGTCGTTTTTAGATAAAGAAAATAAAAAGATCTGATGCAGCCTTGAGAGGGGAACTGATGCCTTACAACATTATACCGCTTGATTCGGCATCAGTCGGAAACGTTGTTGGTTTTTTCCCTGAGGTACCCATGGTGTTTATTCTTGTTACGGTTTTATCTTCTCATGCCTTGCCAAATATTCTTTCCTCCTAATCATCTTCACTGCCTCTTACAACTCTATTAGGTCAGGGCTGCAATTGCTGCAATTCAAAACTGTGAGGATCTGCCACGGTTTCCTTACGACACACCACAGCTGAGACAGAAAGATATTTTTGATCTTCTCCAATACGTATTTGGTTTCCAGGTTATATTCTCGACCTTCCATATTCTTCTTTGTTTCAATCATATTAAACCGGATGTTATGTGTTTTGAATGGTTTAATATGGTATCACTGCGTGTTTAATCGCCTTGAGACACTAGGTGAATCAGTGTTGTCTACAGTTTGATGTTACACATATCACATATTCACATATGTTCTTACATTTTGGTTGATCAATTCATTTGAGCACCATTTTGAGAAGCAACCAGCAGTCAAGCTTGTACTTAATATCTCATGCTGAGTTTTACATTTGCTCAATACTTTGCTGCTCCTGCTAGTGCTGCATGTTTTTAGCTGTCAATCAGCTGATATTGAGACACCACAGTTGGATTTCTCATATTATATGCCATACTGTTGTTTGTGCATGCATCTTTGATCTCCTATTGGCTAATTTAGAAAACTGTCCAATATGCTGAACAATTAGAGGTCACATACTTTGAGAAGCCAATAGGAGAGTTAGGTTGTAACGTGTTGCTGCTTCTTTTCACTTTTGCATCTGCCATCCAATTCCTTGTGCTGTCAACGCTTACTTCATTATGTTATTTTCCCCTGTATGTCATCCTCCCCCCATAAGCAAAAGCTTCTGCTGTCCGTTGACGTACCCATTTTTTCACCAGTTAATACTCTTAACCGTAATGCCCTCCAGCTATCCCTTCCATGATCGATTGACACTTGCAAACTAAGTTGGTATTTTATGCCCTCCAGCTTCTGCTGTACGCTGAGTTATAATTGAACTGTTGAACAGGTTATCACTTTTCAGGGCTGATCCTAGTCAGGGTTTCGTGTAGCAACATACCTTGGAAATCTTGAATCGAAGGATTGTTAGTTATTTTATGAAGTCCACTAAATTTAATGCTTCTTTAGAATAATGAAAGGATTCTTGGAAGAAGAACGTAGTATCATTCTGAAGGAAAATTTCTTATAAGATATGTTTGGATTGCTTCGATAGTGTTTCACAGGATATGAAACTTGTCCTACACATTACGAAGGTTCGAACATGATGTATGACCTCCGCTGCATTCTCTCTCTCTCTCTCTCTCTCTCTCTCTCTCTCTCATCAAGTAGCATCTAATCTCAAACTTCCTTCATATCTCTTGCAAGGCACTTGCACATCTGTTTGGAGCAACTCCTGTGATTTTCTTTCCTATAGGACATTCTAGTCCAGTTTTTTTCCTCTTCCAAAGAGGTCATTGCATCCTATGGGGATCATAATCCGAATATTCAAGAGAATTCTTTTTCTCGGATCCAGATCATTATAATCTTGGTTGTGAATACCTCCAGATTGTGCAAAATTGATATGTGTATAGTTTTTATGGGTCTGCTTAGCTTGAGAATCCTATGTTATTTGACTTAATTACCTATCAAGCAACAATGTGGCAAGTTGTTCCTTCTTCCGTTTTCTGTTGCTCCAGTTTTTTAAGCCTTTGCTGCCCCTCCAATTGTTCTCATCTAGTTCGTGATTTCTTTATGTTATTCTATCTGCACCGTAGAACTGGGCATTAGCGTGAGTGCAATCTCCGTGCTGACCTGGTTCGACCTCTGTGGGGCCGATTATATCTTGCTGGTTTATTCAACAGGGTGGACAAACCAGTGTATCTCGCTGTATTTTATATAATGTATGGGGAGGTGCTAGTACCCTTAGTTTCATTATTATTATTATTATTATTTATTTTACCTGCATTGAGTATCTAATGCGGCTGAACTTCTGTTCGTGTTTCAGGACGATAATGTTCGGAATCAGCGTGAAAATGTTACACTTACCTTAGCCAATGCCCAGTCCCGTCTCAGCCTGCCTAATGAGACAGAACCGGTTAGTTCTCCCTTTCTTCTCATCTGGATAAATCTCTATAAAAACATTTCGGCATCTGGCTTGTGGAGTTTAAAAAGATCCTTATTCCTGCTGATAATATTTCATGTATTATTTGCTATTTTGGGTATTGACATGGTCTCAGATGCAGGATATATAATACTGTAGTATAAGTTTTTACACCACACATTACACCAACCGGTCGTAGCTTATTTGGTCGGTATTGCAAAAGTGCAAGCCACTCACCTTGGTTCAAAACTTGCAAGGGGGCTGACAAGGGGTTCAAACTTCAAAGTACCTTGGGGGAGGAAAATCCCACCTCCCCACTTTTAGAAGTAAATGTGTTCAACGCAAGCTCTGTCTTAAAACTTTCATCACCTTAGCTTGATGGTCCAAGTAGCATATGGCCTATGGTGGTCTATTTTTGATCAATCACCTTGTTGTCTGCTTATACTTTATGGAAAAGTAAATTTTGTTTATACAATGGATATCTGAATAATAATAATTTTTTTGCACCATGGATGCTAATTTGTATGCACAAGTAGAAACCTATTTACCTTGGTTGTCTGTGATTGTCTGAGGGGAGAAAGAAGGTTTTGCCAAAGTAAAACTGAACTTCAGAAGTAAAAGACAAGGTATAAGTAACTACTAATCAGAAATACATAGGCTTATTGCTGTTGGTCCATCTACTTACAACAAATTTCAGGCTCTTGACCAAAGATGAAATAAGTGACCTTAGCTATTATCTTTTGTGGCCATTTATCAGAAATTTTAGCTGTGTAATTTAATAACTTCAACGCAATATACAATAAACATGTGCTGAATCTTGTAGAAAATCGACGAGAGGGCTGTTACCGAAGTTTTCTGCAAAGTTCTGGACAACTACATAAAATGGTGTAGGTTCTTGGGCAAGCGTGTTGCATGGACCAGGTATTGTAACTACCCGTGAGCAGTTTTTCTTGCATGCTATCAATTCCCTGGATGCTTACCTGTTATCACCTATTTTTTTGGTAGCCTCGAAGCAGTAAACAAGAACAGAAAAATTATATTGGTTGCTCTCTACTTCCTTATTTGGGGAGAAGCTGCAAACGTTCGCTTCCTTCCAGAATGCCTATGCTACATTTTCCACAATGTGAGTCCCTTCTTGTCCCATGTTGATGTTGTTTCTGAGGGATGCCAATCATGCCATGTAGAGCATTATAAATCTCCAATCGGTAGGCTCTTTTCTGTAGTAGATGGTCTGGTCAGTTTGTGACGGTGCAGCATCCATTTGACATTTAATTATCTTAGCTTCTTGGCAATGTACTCTGTTACGGTTAAATTTTGTAAGTGCCAGAGTGGCTGTTGCATTTATATGCCTATGCAGGTAGTTAAATCATAGGTCACATAGTACTTGTGTAGACTGTCACTGATGGTGTGTATCCTGAAAGGGATTATCATGCTATGACAGTCACAGAAGTTTGCTTAATGCCGAAAAAATATTGTGAAGTAGTTTTTGTTGTAAATACTCACTTCACAGTAGAAAAGTGGACCATGTTTTTGATTCGATGGAATAAATGTTGTGTCCCCGAGAAACCAACTTCTTATTTATGGCAAACTTAAGCTTGGCTCCTTTTGTGTTTTGTTTGAATATGATATGTTCTTACTAGGGGAATAGTTCCACCGTATTTCTTTAGCAATATTCTCTTTTACAATTTGTTAAGCTTACAGATCCTTCTGGCATATTTTCAGATGGCAAAGGAACTTGATGGGATTCTTGATTCGTCTGAAGCTGAACCTGCGAAGAGCTGTATTACCAGTGATGGTTCCACTTCCTATCTAGAGAAAATAATTACTCCGATATATCAAACAATGTCAGCGGTAGGTTCATCTATGGAACAGCTCAATTTTCAATCTTGTTTAACTTGTTATGTCTATTATATCTTAATCAGTATTGCTGTTGCACTTGTGTGTATCTTGCTGTCTTTGGATCGGCACTGATCTCCTATATTCTGCTGGTACAGTTTAGTGCCTTACTGCTTTAAGGTCTAAGCATTTCTTGAAAACTTGAATTGTTCACTCAGCCTCTTAGTTGGCTGTATGTGAAATTAGATGATTATTGTGAGCTATGTGGATTCGTTATTCTGTCTTGTTACTTAACATCTGCAAAACATGTGTTCTCCGTAGTGTTTAAGCTGTTTACATCGGACCTGACTTACTGTCTTTTTATTCCTTTCGTCTGCATTAAGCTTTTATGCATCTTATGTCTTCAACAGGAGGCTAGCAGTAACAATGATGGGAAGGCGGCGCATTCTGCATGGCGAAATTATGACGACTTCAATGAATATTTCTGGTATATTCTCTAGACCATTGTCTTCGTGCTGTTTTCTCTTATATCCATTGCATTACTGTCTCTTACTCTGTTCTGTTTCATATGTGTAGGTCACGCTCATGCTTTGAACTCAACTGGCCGCCTGCCGAGGGTTCCAAATTTTTGCGCAAGCCTGCTAAGAGGAAGCGTGTAAGTTGATCATGCATATTTGTTAAAGAAAGTAGAACTTTTGATGATTCGTGTGATACAAACAGGCAAACACTGAGAAACCTAGTCTTTATAGTACAATTGTTTGAGTTCCTCCTTTTGTACCACCTAGTTCTTATTTGTTGTTTTGTCATTGGCATGGCAGGGGCTTCACTGGCAGTAATAACATTACTGACGTTAGCTCGTTGCTATAGCACAAAGTGGTAGCAAATTACCTGCTATCTTTTAGTTTGTTTCAGTTTTGATCTTTTTGTTTGATAAGTTCCTAAGAGTTTGAGTTCGAGTTAGAAAATTAGTATTAGGTGATTGGGCATTAGACATAAGAGTTTAGGCTTTTAGGGGAGAAGACAGGATGAATAGCTCTCATCAAAAGTCTTCTTTCTCTTGGGCAAATTTTGAACATTCATCATCGCTTATTTTACTATATAATTTTTTTGTAGTAGTACTAATGACAAAGAGTTGTGCTTTGACTTAGCTGAAGGAAATGTACTTCTTATTGAATATTCATCTATACCTTGTTACAATTATTGTTTTTTCTATACCTATCTGCCTTCTGATTTTTATTTTTTCTACAGACAGGAAAGACCAACTTTGTTGAACATCGAACTTTTCTGCATTTGTACCGCAGTTTTCATCGTCTGTGGATTTTTCTCATATTAATGTTTCAGGTCAGTTGTTTGATAGTATTTTAACTTATAGGAATAAACATATCATGAATTTCTAATGCTAAAGATACTTTCTCTCTCTCTCTCTGAATGGTGCTGCAGTGCTTAGCTATTATAGCCTTTCACGATGGGAAGATAAATCTTAGTACTATTAAAGTAGTACTTAGCGCTGGACCAGCCTTTTTCATACTGAACTTCATCGAGTGTAGGCTCCCTAATTTTTTCCTCGCGTTTTTCCTTTTTCTATGATGGCTTTGCATGTGTTGTCATGTACTGTGTACATTTAAAAAAGGTGTTACTTGGAATAAGGCCTTATAACATTTATATGTTGCTTATGCTCCTCTTTTTGTGGTGGCTATTTTCTTCTGTAGGCTGCTTAGACGTGCTACTCATGTTCGGTGCATATAAGACAGCGAGAGGTTTTGCCATCTCAAGAATAGTTATCCGGTTCATTTGGTTAGCTGCAGTTTCAGCATTTGTAACCTATCTTTATGTGTGAGTACTTGTTTGCATTTTGTTCTTAATTCTTACCCTTTCTCATCATTCGCTAAGTTACCTATTCATTTGAATGTTAATATTGAACAGGAAAGTCTTAGATGAGGAAAATGCAAGAAATTCTGATTCAACTTATTTCCGGATCTATGTTCTTGTTCTGGGTAGTTATGCTGCGGTTAGGCTCGTATTTGCGTTGTTGGCCAAGATCCCAGCTTGCCACAGGCTATCCGATTTTTCTGACCGGTTACAGTTTTTCCAATTTTTCAAGTGGATATACCAAGTATGCATGTCTTCACTCTACATTGGGGTTTGGTATCACATCTTCTTTGTGACGTTACTTGTTCACCTTGTTTCTCCTTTTTGTACCTAGGAACGATATTACATTGGACGGGGACTTTACGAGAGTATAAGCGATTATGCCAGGTTCTTTCCTTCTCATTTTCAGGAGTTTTGAACAGTTTAATGCGAGGCACCCTTAGATTTTGTACTCCTTCAAATCAAGATACCAATATCCACCTGTGTAGGATTTGTAAAATTATGTGGGATGTTATTTGCAAACTATGCTTTGTGACATGTAATCTGTTCAGATCATGTTTCATGTTCAATCTTTTGTTATTACGTGGTTATGCTACTTGCGGTCTCGTATTCTGTTATTTAACTATGATTTTTTTCTTATGCAGATACGTGATCTTTTGGTTGGTCATATTTGCCTGCAAGTTCACTTTTACTTATTTTCTCCAGGTGGTTATAGCTATCTTTCAGAACTCTGATGTTTACTTACTGTTTCTGTATCCAAAGTTACTTTGTTTATCGTGATATTCCCTTTTGCAGATTCGTCCTTTAGTTGTACCAACCAATATAATTGTGCAACTCCATGATTTGGAATATTCCTGGCATGATTTTGTATCGAAGGGTTAGTATATTTGTGCATATTATACCAGCAGTGTTGTTTTATATACTCAACATCTTTCTTTGAGGGAATAATTTGTTCCATGTCTTTGTCAAGGAGAAAATCATTATCATCTTATTTACACAAGTACACTAGCAATGCCACTGCCATACTGATGATGTTTTTGCAGGTAATAAAAATGCTTTGACCATTCTCAGTCTATGGGCACCGGTTGTTGCTGTAAGTTTCCTGCATTGACCTTAATCTTATTGGAGAGAACAGTCAACTTTCCAAACGATGCATTACTTAACCATATTTGTATAATCAGATATACCTGATGGACATTCATATTTGGTACACTCTTTTATCGGCTCTTATTGGTGGCGTTATGGGTGCTAGAGATCGCCTTGGGGAGGTACCATCACCTGCTTATGCTTTTTTTGTGATTTGTAAACTGGCTGTCACTCTTACTTGTGCAAATTTAATGCAGATTCGCTCAATTGAAATGCTTCATAAACGTTTTGAGAGCTTTCCGGAAGCTTTTGCAAAAACTCTTTCCCCACAAAGGTCCTTAATACTGCTCTTTAAAATTGTGTCATCTTGAGGGGCTATATAACTAAGAACAGATTAAGAGTGTACACATCTAGATTAGTTTGATTTACTTTTGAATTTTCATTTGCGATTGCAGGATATCTAACAGGCCAGTTGCTCAGGTATAAACCAACTCCAGTTCAACATCAACACGTACTTGTTTGTTAATTCCTTTAGAAGATTGTTGCACAGTACAGTTCAAGATGTCTAACCTCCCTCCCTCCCCCCCCCCCCCCCCCCCACACACACACACATCTAACTTCTTATTACAGCAATTGTTTACAATTAGTTGTATGACCTGATCAAGGTAGCTGATTCTAGTTTTGTTTCTGAATCCTGAAAAGTGTAATACTCCCTCCATCCCAAGGCTTAAGGCATATAACTTTTTTGAAAAGTCAAGCCATGTAAAGTTTGACCAAACTTTTAGAAAAAACTATCAAGAACTATTATATTATATAGATGCCATGTGAAAATATGTTTCATGATGTATGAAAGAGTATGGATTATGTATTGTAAATATTAATATTTTTCTTTAAAAACTTGGTCTAACTTTAGATAGTTTGACTTTTGAAAAAAGTTATATGCCTTAAGCCTTGAGACGGAGGTAGTATCTGTCTTTACTGAGCTTTTGATCACCATGAACACTAGGATTCTGAAGCTACTAAGACGTACGCCTCAATATTCTCCCCATTTTGGAACGAAATTATCAAGAGTTTGCGGGAGGAGGACTATGTCAGTAACAGGTACAGGAAACACAGCTTATTTTATCACTTCTAGCTAGTTCTTTTGCTTTGATGTGATGAAAGAATTTTCTTTCAGGGAGATGGATCTGCTTATGATGCCAAGTAATTGTGGAAACTTAAGACTTGTCCAGTGGCCATTGTTTCTTCTTACTAGCAAGGTATCCTAATTGAAATTAATTACATTTATTTTCTTTTGCAAGAACAGATCTCTGTACGTATCAGGAACCAGTGCTTTGACTGCCATGAATCTGTTGGTTCCTTTATTTGTAGATCATGTTGGCCAATGACTATGCATCAGACTGTAAAGACTCCCAATATGAGCTGTGGCACAGAATATCGAAAGATGAATATATGGCCTATGCTGTCAAGGAATGCTACTACAGCGCAGAAAGAATTCTTAATTCCTTAGTTGATGCTGAAGGGCAACGTTGGTGTGTTTTTCTTACTGAATGATGAAGCATCTGATGCTAACATAACCGTTATTCAATGGTAGCCCTAAATTATATCTTTACTTATTTGTGATGCATACTCCTGATCTATGTACAGGGTTGAACGTCTTTTCCGAGATCTCAATGAAAGCATAGCACAGGGTTCACTTTTGGTGACCATAAATCTGAAGAAGTTACAGTTAGTCCAATCACGACTTACGGGCCTGACAGGGCTTCTGGTAAGATTGCTACACATGTGCTATACCTGATGCCTCCACATAATTTCTTTTGACCTGTGTTCAGTTGAGATGTTATTATCGAGCTTTTTCCTATCATTTAAATTTATCGCGGGGCATTTGAATCAGTCTTATGTTATAGATACGCGACGAGACTGCTGATCGTGCAGCTGGTGTTACGAAAGCTCTCCGTGAGCTCTATGAGGTTGTTACCCATGAGTTTCTTGCCCCAAACTTAAGGTATGCAATGGAAAGCTATCTTTCGATTGCTGAAAGATATCTGTTCCACAGTTGTACTTCATTTTCTGGTACAAATGTGTCTTCTCTTGCTGCAGGGAACAATTTGATACATGGCAATTGCTGTTAAGAGCTAGAAATGATGGGCGTCTATTCTCCAATATTTTCTGGCCAAAGGATCTGGAAATGGTACCCCATCTCCCCTGCACAACTACGTGAAAATTTCTTACTGGAAAAAGTTCTTGTGCCACCTCCTCTTGTGCTGCTACCTAACTACCAATTTACGGTATCACCACTAAAATTGTTCTAGGAGTAGATTTTTTTGGGGATATTCTGTCAGGCTTCTGTGTGTCCATAGCATAGCAGCATCCCTAAAGGGATAAAAAATGATATCATACAAAATTGTCTCATCGCTTTTTTATGTTCTTATTACTAGAGCTGTGTATTTGTGCTTTCAGAAAGAACAAGTTAAGCGACTGCACTTACTTCTGACTGTCAAAGACTCTGCCGCGAACATTCCAAAAAATTTGGAAGCTCAGAGAAGACTGCAATTTTTCACCAATTCTTTGTTCATGGACATGCCAGAAGCAAAGCCTGTATCTGAGATGATCCCTTTCTGGTAATATAAATTCTTATGAACTTAAATGCTCTTGAGGAGTAGGATCCTATTAACACTTGGCTTATATTGTGCAACAGTGTCTTTACCCCATACTACAGTGAGACGGTACTTTATAGCATGTCTGAGCTGTGTGTTGACAATGAAGATGGCATTTCTATACTTTTCTACCTTCAAAAAATCTTTCCTGGTAATATCATGACCTTAATTTCAACTACTATTGCAACTTGTTATCCACATTACTTATTTTTTGGTTTTGAACAAAGCTTTTCTTATGCACCTTGTTTTACCTTTGTTCTTCAAGTGCTCGCTTGTATGAGTAATTGGGTACCTTCTCAACTTGTGAATGGTTTCATTCCTTCTGAATCTTGTTAATATAAATATCCATTAGTTGTGACACATCAAGATGTTCAGAATATTATTAATTTTAACATCTGCTTACCCCAACTTGCTTGGTACAAAAGGCTTCAATGTTGTTGCATTTATTTTGATATCTGGATAAAGGAATGAGTTGTAAATACAACTCCAATCAAGTATCACCAAATTCCCCACATGTCAATATGTGTGGTTCCTTGGCGAAATATTTCTGTCAGATCACCTCAAAGAAGAAAGGTTTCCCCTTCTTTATTTACCAAAATCTGATTAAGTCGTTAGGTTTATACCAGGCATGTAATTGGTAACTCATTTTTGTTGCAATCAGATTGTCATATAACATGCCCTTAATTTCTATGGGTATATGCCCTGGATTTTTATTTGGTTTGCAGATGAGTGGGCAAACTTCTTAGAACGAATTGGCCGCGGAGAATCATCGGAAGAGGATTTTAAGGAGAGTTCAAGTGATACCTTAGAACTGCGGTTTTGGGTATCATATCGTGGCCAAACTTTGGCAAGGACAGGTCAATTTGTTGATATATTTCTGTTTCTTGCAACTGAATGCTCATATTTTAGCAGAATATATGTGTAATAAATGCAAAAATGATCCATAAGCTTCATTTTGGTGCCAAACTGCATGTTTTCTGTCTTCTTTGTAATAATTGATTTATGTTGACTTTGTATTTCTTGCAGTCCGTGGAATGATGTACTACAGGAGAGCTTTGATGTTGCAGAGTTACCTGGAGAAGAGATATCTTGGAGGTGTGTATAGAGTTTCGTTGTACTAAACCAAGTAAACACGTTTCCTGGTTAATTTCATCCTTTTGTTTGTTCTATCAGGCATTGAAGATGGGTATTCAGCAGCTGAATATATTGACACTCAAGGCTATCAATTATCTCCTGACGCACGGGCGCAGGCAGATCTTAAATTTACTTACGTTGTTTCATGTCAAATATATGGACAGCAGAAGCAAAGGAAGGCTCCAGAGGCTGCGGATATTGCTCTTTTAATGCAAAGGTCAGTTTCTTGACTTGTATTTCTTGTGTAGCCTGTAATAGAGATTGCATGGACAATCAATCTTTAATTCTTTTTGTTTATCAGTTGTTCATTTTTATTATGATGAGCATGGTTCCTTCTTTTGTTTTGAGTTCCCTAACATGTTTTTGGTTGTGAGTGCTGCTATACAACTTTTTAACTGTTCTACTAGATAATACTGACTTCGTCTGTTTATAACTTGTAGAAATGAGGCCCTTCGGGTGGCTTTCATACATGAAGAAGATAGTGTATCTAGCGATGGACATGCTATAAAAGAGTATCATTCCAAGCTAGTAAAGGCTGATATTCACGGAAAAGATCAAGTTAGTGAACTTCTATATCTGTTTGATTATTTATGTACCAATTCTTTGGTGCATTTTCTACCTATTTGATATCAATGATGGATCCACTACTCACTCCCATACCATGTTTATCGCCTGAGCTTTATGACATTACCCCTTAGTTATTCTGGCAATATGCCCTTCTCAAATAGCTGGTAATAGTGTTCTCCGTTGTTCATATATTGAATACGACAATAAGAAATAATAGCTGTTCATATGTTTATTGCCTGAGCTTTATGACATTATGCCCCTTAGTTATTCTGGAAATATGCCCTTCTCAAATAACTGGTAATAGTGTTCTCCTGTTCATATGTTGAATGCGATAATAGGAAATAATAGCTGTTCCATTTGCCGATCTACAAACCAACTCCACTTTTGCATTAAGCACTAATGTTGTTGTAGCCTTAACTCTGCTAGCCACTCATAGAAGAAATTTTAGGTTGTATTTTACCGGCGTTACTTTTCACTAACCTCTTATGCTTTATTTTGCTATAACTGGTGTCTATATAGGAAATATACTCCATTAAACTGCCTGGGAACCCCAAGCTTGGTGAGGGTAAACCTGAAAATCAAAATCATGCTATAATCTTTACTCGTGGAGATGCAGTACAGACAATCGATATGAATCAGGTATATTATTGTTCTTCAATATTAACATACCCCTTAAACCAATGACCTCGTCAATTCTCAGTTCCTCACTGAACGTATCTTCTGTCTAGATTTTTGTACTTTTGTGGTATTGGATCTGAGTTCTAGTAAGAACATCCTCATATGACATAATGGCTTTAGGTTATTCATTTCATTTCTAAGAATATTTCTCAATATATGGATGCTGAGCTATGCATGATTCTGTTAGTGTTACAACTTACATTCTGTGCCGTTCTTGGTAAAATTTACCATACAGATGGATATTCTTCTTCCTCTGTCCGGAAATGAGTGATTCGGATTTGTCTGGATTCACACTAAAATGTGTCTAGATACATGCGAATCTCGACAAATTTGAGTCACTTAAAACGTGTCTAGATACATGCGAATCTAGACAAATTCGAGTCACTTATTCTGGATGGAGGGAGTATGCTTTTAATTTGCTTGAATTTTTCATGAGTGGAAAGGAGTTTGTTATGTAGAAAAGGTGAGAATAGTCAACCAAATGCGTTGCACTAGATACCCCCCTTTTATCATATGCATGGTACAGAGTATAGATGTTTAAGATGCTTTTTTGTAACCCCAAACAGCCCTGATTGATAGAAATTCTCATGTAGGATAATTATTTGGAAGAGGCTATGAAGATGAGGAATTTACTTGAAGAATTCCGTGGTAGCCATGGAATACGTTATCCCACTATTCTTGGTGTGCGGGAACATGTGTTTACGGGAAGGTATTATTTGACTATTCTCAGTTATTTTACTAACTATTGACATGTTTCTATCTTTCTGTATCAACCTGTTTGATTTTATTTTGCTAGTGTGTCTTCGCTGGCGTCATTTATGTCGAAACAAGAAACTAGTTTTGTTACTCTGGGGCAACGTGTTCTTGCTTACCTCAAGTGAGTAAATGTTGTAAACTATACTTTGGCTAGCTGTAGCAAATATCCATGCTCATTGTTACTACATGTGCTCTTTCTACCGATGAACATGGCAATAGTTCCATTTTGACGCAATTTTAATTGCATTCTGTTATCCTTGTTCAGGGTCCGAATGCACTATGGACATCCTGATGTTTTTGATCGGATATTTCATATAACCAGAGGTGGCATTAGCAAGGCTTCCCGGGTGATTAATATAAGTGAAGATATATATGCTGGTTCGTATTTTGTGCTCTATACAGAAATTACTTCATGAATTGACATGTCAGGCTGCAGTGCTGCAAAAATTTACAAGACATGTTCTGTTTTAAGCACCTAAAAAACTGAGGCCGTCATCTCTGTTAGTTATTTCAGGGGATAGGATGATAGGCGATGTTGATAACTAACCATTAGTTGGATCCATTAGTGTTATCCATACATAGATTGTGAAATACAATTACTTTATTCTTTAAAGCTTGACTTGTAAGTGTTAAACCAATTTGCAGGATTCAATTCAACTCTCCGCCAGGGAAATATCACACACCATGAATATATCCAGGTTACCTGTCCCGTTCACTTGCATTACAAAGTCTACAACATCGATAATAGGCATTTAGGTGCATACGGCATGTATATATACATTATGGTTTGCACATGAAAGTGGCCCAGAAGATTAAGATACTCATGGCTGTTATAACATGGTACGGGATGTGCATGTGGAAAGTTTGTTTTACAGATCAATATCTGTGCATGCCACAGAACGCATGTGGAACTAACATATACAGCATATGCATGAGTTTCAGTTATTTTATTTCTGGATAGTGCACATGAACTAACATGCTTTACCATCAACAGAACCTGTAGTAATTGGTCTCTTCTTTCCAGGTTGGGAAAGGACGGGATGTTGGTTTGAACCAGATTGCACTGTTCGAGGGCAAAGTTGCTGGTGGTAATGGCGAGCAAGTTCTCAGTCGAGATGTGTATCGTCTAGGGCAGCTGTTTGACTTCTTTAGGATGCTAACCTTCTTTTACACCACTGTTGGGTTTTACGTCTGCACAATGGTATTCCTCCCTCCACCCTGCATCCACGAGTTTACTTTACTTTCTTTCTGCTTGGTTGTGCCTGAATCATGCGTGATGGGTTTATGCATTATCAACCAATTGACTTTGAATAGATGCATCCAAACGAGTTACTCTATTGTGAATTGCTCTTATGCGGGCTTAAATATGTGTAGCACCATTAGTTGATATTATAGTTATATTATAAATTGGTTTTAGTTGCATTACATAAAGTGGAGTATTACATAGTCTTCCTTCCTACTAGGTTCTCAATTTCGTTCACTTGATAGCTAAGACTGCATATATTAAAAAGTTACTGCATTAATGATATGCTCCTGATATAAGCATTGTCTTGAAAATCGGATTGTTCTTATGTATAATTCGGCTGGCTGCATATATGATTTCAGTCACATGCATATATTTAGTAATGTCTTCCTGTACATGTTCATGTTTTTAATCACTACAAGTTGTTAGACTTATTTCTTTGTTTATGTGTGTATGCAGATGACTGTTTGGACTGTGTATATCTTCTTGTATGGGAGGGTGTATCTGGTAAGTTTCAAATTCCTATTTTGTTATGCTTCTAGCTGATGGAATTTCTTTTATGAATGTTGCTTCTGTGTTGTTTTACAATTGTAAATTGAATTTAAAACATCTAGGCACTCTCTGGACTCGACTATTCAATATCTCGCAAAGCTAGGTTTCTGGGAAACACTGCCCTTGATGCTGCTCTGAATGCTCAGTTTCTGGTCCAGATTGGTATTTTTACAGCTGTACCAATGATAATGGGTTTCATTTTGGAGTTGGGGCTAATGAAGGTATGCTATTTGTTTCTTCCTACTTATATGGTGATCATGATTCTGTATTCACATTATAGTTTTGAACCTGTGCAGGCTATTTTCAGTTTTATTACAATGCAACTACAGTTCTGCTCAGTATTTTTTACCTTCTCACTTGGAACTAGAACACATTATTTTGGGAGAACAATCCTTCATGGTGGTGCAAAGGTACAGAGGACATGTTAATGTTTACAGATATTACTTGTTTGAACTCTGCTGACACATAATCCTCTACGCAGTATCGTGCTACTGGACGAGGTTTTGTTGTTCGTCACATAAAGTTTGCTGACAATTATAGGCTCTATTCGCGAAGCCACTTTGTCAAAGCGTAAGTTCCTATTTTTAATCAATCAAGTGTTTTTTACGGGAAGTTCATCTGCATGAGTAGTAGTCACACAAATCCATCTTCACCACATGGGATAGTGCACAGCTTTAGGGTTGCCATATTACTTGGTAGTATTGTCGTGTTACTGTGTATAGCCTGATTGTATTCCGTCTATTGACACTGGTGAGGAAAAGGCTGGGTGGGTGTATATGCGGTATATCCTAATTGTATTCAGCGAGTACTAAATCTGTGTTTGAAGGAAAAATGGGTTAGCATTTGCAGAAACACTCTGTAAAATCCGTAATCTGTTGATGACACAGAAAACGTTTGCTGGAAAGTACGGGAGTGGTTAAAATATTATTATATGTAAATGTTGGAGATTTAAAGGGGATGCAAATCCTATTTCCCTTTGGAAATTAACTGAGCCCAGCTGTCGGTTGCTGAATTCTCTTTAGTACAAATAAGGCTTCTCACAGTCCCTGATTTCTATGTTTTGAAATATTAAAATATTAACTGTTCCAGTGTATTGCACCAAATGGAAGCAACTTTGCAGTGTTCATTGGCTAATTATCAATTTTCATTGGCAGCAAATCCGAACCAATTGTTATGTCTGGGAAATCAGTTTTGTGCCCTTTTTTCTTGATAATGCAGGGATCTGACTCAATTCCAGTTATAGTATTCTTGCTAGCATTACTTGGTGATCAATCTGATGGGTATATTATTGCAGGCTTGAGGTTGCTCTCCTGCTCATTGTCTACATTGCATATGGATACACGAAGGGCGGGTCATCATCCTTTATTCTGTTAACCATCAGTAGTTGGTTCATGGTTATGTCCTGGCTTTTTGCACCGTACATTTTCAACCCTTCTGGTTTCGAGTGGCAAAAGTATGTTGAGACCAATCCTATCTTTTCTCTTCAGATTTGTTGGCATTCAAGCTAGATGACCATTGATTGGGAAACTGAGAGATTTTTTATTGTTTAATAAAATTATAGGTTAAAATTATATCCACACTCGTCATGCTAGTCTTAGAATATGATTATAAGATGCATTTTGTTGATTCAGATTGCATGGATGTAATTTCTACTGCTGTGTTTCTGGTTGCTTTACTTTTACTGACTCCCTTTTTTTGTAACGTCAGAACTGTTGAGGACTTCGATGACTGGACGAATTGGTTATTTTATAAAGGTGGAGTTGGTGTAAGGGGAGAAAATAGCTGGGAATCTTGGTGGGATGAGGAGCAGGTCAGTAAACATGTCGTTGTTTGCAAAAACTGTTTGTTTAAGCCTTGTGCTTATTCTTTTGTCTCATATAATTTTTTGTTACTTCTATAATGTGTTTATTTATACAGGCTCACATCCAGACATTTCGAGGGCGTATCCTGGAGACTATCCTGAGCCTCAGATTTCTTCTGTTCCAGTATGGCATTGTGTACAAGCTTAAACTGACTGGAGATAATACATCACTGGCAGTAAGTGAAGAGCTATCTCATTTTGTAGTTCTGTACTGTAAAAAATTCATTTGCTCTCTTAGCTAACTGTCTGTGTGTACTCAAATATTTTCCTAATTTTTCTTCTTCTGTCAATGTTGGTTGTATAGCTGTGAGTAGTGTGATAGGAGCTTAAAAACATGTGTGGTTGAGTACACGTTGATCTTATAATATGCCAATTAACTCCTCATTTCCGCTCTACAGTTTTATCTTCTGATGATTTAATTTTTTGATGTGCAAGTTGAATAAATAAACTTGAAGTTTTATTTTCTGTATATTTGCTTCCATGTTCAAATTAAGCAGCATATAATAGTTTAACCTCTAATGTATCTAATGCCTTCTGTTACTTGTCAGATTTATGGCTTCTCTTGGATTGTACTTCTTGTTCTGGTCCTCCTATTTAAGGTTGGTTATATTAATTCCTTTTATTTTCATCTATGGCATGACTATACATTGTGTGAACCAGTTTGCCTAAGCTTGTTCTATTGTGCTTCAGCTTTTCACTGCCACTCCAAAGAAGTCGACTGCCCTACCGACTTTTGTTCGGTTCCTACAGGGCCTCCTTGCACTTGGCATCATTGCAGCAATTGCTTGCCTGATTGGATTTACAGACTTCACAATTGCTGATCTATTTGCAAGTGCACTTGCTTTTCTAGCAACTGGATGGTGTATTCTATGCGTAAGTACAACAGCCTTTGTTTTTCCTTTCTCTACATTGCCTGCACATTCTGCCTTTGTGCGTTTTGCCCGCATGCCACTTAACTTGTTGCCTCTCATCTCAGCTGTCCATCACATGGAAGCGTCTTGTGAAGACCCTTGGGCTCTGGGACTCCGTCCGAGAGATTGCTAGGATGTACGACGCCGGGATGGGAGCCATTATCTTCTCACCCATCGTGTTCTTCTCGTGGTTCCCCTTTGTGTCGACCTTCCAGTCGCGGATTCTCTTCAACCAGGCTTTCAGCCGTGGTTTGGAGATCTCTCTGATCCTGGCAGGGAACAAGGCGAACCAGGAGTCGTGAAAAAGCCCTGTGTGCTCTGCGCCTGTGTGTTTGGTGCTGTATATTGCTGTAGTCGACTAGGGAACAGTAGGTTCGGACGACATATGTACATAATGTCTTTAGTATGGGGATGCTAATCAATTGTGGAGAATGGTCTGATGCCAGATTAGACGTGTGCATATTTGCCTCTTGTAGTTTGGACTACCTGGATGTAATTTGGATCGTCTGGTGATTTGTGTAGCATGGTGGTAGCAGTAGTAATCACAGTTTTG
Source organism: Avena sativa (assembly GCA_916181665.1). Classification (NCBI taxonomy): domain Eukaryota; kingdom Viridiplantae; phylum Streptophyta; class Magnoliopsida; order Poales; family Poaceae; genus Avena; species Avena sativa. The sequence continues at coordinate 527,401,134 of OV702299.1, forward strand.
ACTTGAGTAACTGGTGGCTAACAATGAAAATATTTTTCCTCCGAGCTTCTACTGTATGATTCTCATGTATGTATCTGTTTCCTTCCACAGAGTTAAGCATGCTGCCAAGAGAAGTTAAGCTGCTAAAGAGCATTTATCTACCTGCAGTTCCTGCTAATTTGGAGAGGCATGGTGTCATAGATTGTTTTATTATGTCCAGTTGTTCACTGGGTTCACCCCCACATCCCCCAAAAGTATAGGCAGTTGCTGAAAAGTTTTGCATACTGATGCTTCTCTGCAAGCAACACTTGCCGGCAAGGTAAGCAACAAACAAGTCAAACATGTACAATAGGCACCTCATTCAACTGTTTCGACCGCCTTTGTTTTTTCCCATATAGGAATGATCCTAGTCTTAGTTTGGTAAAATTTCTGTTGAATCATGCCACCTTTTTATGAGAGATGCAAGAAGAAAAAGGTTTGGTAAATGTGCATGCATGCATGATCAAGCTAACTAACCAGGGGATGTAAGAGCTGACTGGCTGTTTTACCACGTGAAGGATTGGAACTCCTTTTTGATCGATCACGATGATGATTCGTGCTGAGCCGTTCTCGATGGTGACTGTTTAATTGTTATCCGTTGTTACTGTTTGATTCCCTTATCCATTTTACCCCGTGTGGAACTACCTTTCTCTTTTCTTCGGTGAGTGCTAATATTATAGCTAAATAAAGGTGAACGCCTGTGGATGATGTTTGTTACTGATAATTGCAATGCCTGATGATTCTCTTAATCTGCAAGAACAGCTGCTTCTGCGGGTCGAAGTTGATTTGCCAAATTATGTTTGATTCTCAAAGTTTTCTGTGTATTTATTTCAGACCCTATCACACATTTCTGTTTTACAGATTATTACTGCTCTCCATACAGACTGTTTATACCATTCAGTCTTGTAAGAAAATGAATATGTAAACAGGCAGACTGATAGATAGATAGAGGGCATTCCCAAAAGCGACAGTCGCGCCCCTTTTCAATATTTCTCCATGGATGATGCAACGAGATTGAGAGCGAGATCTAGGCAGAGAGAGAGAGAGAGAGGGGGGTATATGCTTTAGGTTGGAAACACCACAGCATTATTCCTGCATTGCATCCATCAGAGTTCGCAAGGTAGGTGCGTGGTTGTTCCTTTCTAGGTCCATGGTTTACCTACTAGTAGTGTCTTGCCATCCCTTGTGGGGCAAGGACTTGTGCTCCCTGTTGCTTCATAAATAAATTGGGTTATTATTACTACTAATCCTCAAAACTTTTTATGAGGTGGCAAATATTTGTGGATTGGATTAACTAACGCTCTTTTTTTCAGGGAAACCGGTGAAAATGATGTGATGGTTGAGAGGAATTTTTTTTTTTGGTGTGAATTTATGATGACAGTGTAGCCTTATGCGTTTCTTCTTGGTGATGAAATGATTAGTCTGTGTGACTTTTGGTAAGCATACCTTCTCGGTGTGCTCAGTTAACAGCCCTGCTGATTGACACGTTTTTCTTACTGATCTGGCAGCATCAACAGAAGGCTGTAGGAAGGGCACTGACCAGATCAAAGTAGCAGGTCAAAGCTCTCCACATGGGTAATCATCTTTTTGGGTTAATTAACGCTGATGCAGGATAGGAAGAAGCTGCCACTATTGCCACCTCACTGACCAGACCAAGTGCTACTTAATTACTGTTACCAGGCCTATCTATCTACCCGGGAAACAATATAATTTCATAATATGTACTAGTTAATTACTATTACTGAATGAAAATTGAAAACAGTGCAAATTGCTAGCCAAAGCGTCACCGTCTACGATCGATCGACCGGCTAAGTAGAACGGAGCACAGGTAAAGTTTGCCTCCTCTCCATTGGGCCATGTGCTTGCCAGTTTGTCTAAAACAAGGTAGTAATTACAAAGCCAATCTCACTTGGACTTGGTAACCAGTCAAAACCATGCATGGTCTTGTGGTGTGGTTGGTCAGCCTATGTCACAAACAGTGTTCTTCCTCATGGGTAGGAATTAGCTCCCCTTTCGCACATCCCACCCAAAAGCTGCACGTACACAGGATTTAAGGAGTTTTCTTAAATTAAACTATACTAGCTTTGTGCAGCCAAAGTCTGGGTTTGACACACATTATGTAGTCAGAAGGCCAACAAGTTGACCATGCATCTGCAGCCATATCATACATATGCGTTTTCTTGTCCTCCTTTGTTTTTCATGGGGTAGGTCAAATCCAGATACTTGTAGACAATACTGCATATATAGGTGGCCATGCATGCTGCTGCTAAGAATTCCTGGGATTCAGGTCTGCTATGAAGGCCACCGTAGGCTTCCCTGACTGAACCAATTATCCCTAGCTTCGACTGCTAGACGGTCTGTCATTCGCCGCCACGGTCATGTCGAAATCTAGTCTCACCTGACCAGAAAGCGAGATCCAGCAGGAGTTCCTGGACACGTATCTCATCTCACGGGTAGAGCTAATGCATATGCACATAGGAGAAAACTTAGACCTGGAAGTTTCTGCGAAGAAGGGTCATCATCCTGATCAGGATGGTAAAATTCACTACACTTGGCTAGAAAACTGACAGTGACGAGACGGTATAAATATGATCATCTTGGAGAACATTGTTTCTGACCAAAAAAAAAAAAAGTATTCAAATTGATCATGGAAAAGGGGTTCCGGGAAAACCGGTTTAACCCTAACCACTATTGTCAAGTCCAAAAAGCTTGCGAGCTTTCTGACGATAAAGTGGATTTGATGGCTGCTAAAAGGATGCTAACTAAGCTAGGGGTTCTGAGCATAGAGGCCAAATTTGATGAGAGAGAGAGAGAGAGCATGTCGTCTATGCAGGTCATGCGTGGGCAGTCAATAGCTTGTGGTGCCCGGAAATGAGGCCCCTACCTAATGCCTAACTAATTTGGGCGACTTATGGTCCAGCCCCAGAGAAATAAAAACTGTGTCAAGTTATGTGAAGCAAAAGACATCATGGCCGGTCACACAAGTTGCTGCCGCCTTAACTAAAAGTGCACTCAAGCAGCTAATGATATTAATTTTCGCACAAGGAATCTGGGCTAGCATAGGCAAGAACACAGGGGCTAACGGACAAGACTACTTGTCCAAACTGCCCAAGGACACACGGACACATGTGTATATCTATTTCTTCTTTTGGTTTTCTCTCTTTGCTCTGTGTCACTGTGTGTGTGTGGAAATATATGTAAATCCTAATTAATTAGCATTGGTACTAACCTCTTCGTTTCGGGGTGGGCTGGTAAAAATAGAATCCACTCTAGCCGTGTTTAGTTGAGTCTGATTACTTGTCAAATTGATGGGACGAGTACATTGCGCATCAGGTTTCGTTACGAGAAACCTATGGCAAACAATTACTATACAAATATGCAGCTTATGTGGAGCAAAATTGAAGTCACTAGATTCGTATATCCGAAGTAGTTATTTGTCATTATAGTTTTGTATCACAAAAATTACATACTACTAATAGTGAATTGTTGGCCGAAACCTTGCCGAATATTTTTGGGATGAAGACAGAAGTATTTCCCTGCTTGTCACAACGGAATCCAATACTTAGCATATTCTGGGACAGAGAAATTAGTATGCCGTTCTTGCTCTTTTCTAGTGGCCGCGGCTTGATTTTCGAGTTGAGTTTGATAAATTGACAAACTAAAGTGGAGTTTAATTAATGGGGGCATTTTTGTTTTGTTCTTTGCGCTGGTCAGTTATATAATTGAGGGCATGTGATGTGGAGATTTAGGAGAAACACTAGAAGATTATTAAGGTAACTTTCTCCACTTTGACAAGTTAGCCGGCCGGAGCGCTACCCATCCTTCTCCAACTCCAACTAACTAATATTTAAGCATTATACCGTTTGCATTTTATCACATATATAATGCATGCATGTATGTCCCTGGTTAGTAGGAGCTAGCTAGTGATGTGTCAGTTAGTCAATTCTCCTCCAGCAAGTAACCTCGTTTTCACAAGACCCCACACAGAAGCTGAAGCCAGTATGTACATGCATGCAACGTATACATACATAGAAAGTAGGATATTTCTTTTCCTTAATATAAGAACATATCCATGCTGAAAAAAAAGAAATACGTATCCCATTATTATATACCCTAATGCGAAATGTAATGTTCATAGTGTGGACTGTATCTTCTATCTATAATAACAATTCTCTAATCGGCTAAATTAAGATACAGTAGTTTATATGTCCAAATAAATTAGATATCCAGCATTCGAGCTAGCCATATGTTTATCATCGCAAAGCAAATATGAGGAGATTGATCGCAACATGCAAGCAGTGTAGGATAAAAAACTTAAAGAGTGAAGGAAGATTAACTTTGGACTACTCACAAGACCGACAGGCAGGAAACAAGAAAATTATTGTTTCGACGTCATGACGACCTGAGTTTATCTTCATCACGCAACGGAATTATAGTCGATGCTAACCAGTTAAATAACCATGTGTCATGGAAGTAAGTAAGCATGATATATGGATAGTCACACTCGCATACACTTTGTTGTCTGGAGTCTGGAAATAAAGAAGGTGCATGCTTTCAGTTCATGTCACGAGCTAATCATTATTACATACATATGTAGTATTCCCCTCCTTATACAAGTCCAAAAAAGGAAACAACAAAACAACTAAATGAACATTAATTAATGTGCACTAGTGAGTGTGTTTGTGTACATATATATGTATGTGTCCTCCTCTTGTTCTTTTTTGTACATGTCTAAAAGTGTGGACCAAATTAACTAACCACCTTTTTTTTTCTTTTCCTATCAACAACTAAAAAAACTTCACACATCTTCGATGTCAGATCGAGCCGCGCATCCAATAATCCAAGAACTAATCGTCCCCTCTCCGCGTTATTTTTGGCTTCTTCATTTTCCTTGTAGCTGTGCTAGCACGTCGACATCAAAGCTCATTTGAGTTCAACCATGACATTTGCCTACACGAGAAAAAGAGAGGGTTAATCACATGATAATTTTCTAAAAGGAGTCCCGCCTCTCCTTTTAAATTGAAATTAAGGAAAATTAGATATGGAAAAAAATCAGAATAAGATTCAAGTTAATTATTGAGCGGATGGAGGAGTCCGCCTCCGTTTAACTTAAATTGAAATTAAGGAAAATTAGTTATAGAAAAAAATCAGAATAAGATTCAAGTTAACTATTGAGCGGATGGAGAAGAGACATGCATATGCATGCATGTTTTATTCCTGGTGATTAGGAATAATAATAGGTTGATGGAATGGAAGCAGAGAGTGGAGCAGGTATAGAGAGTAGAGTACTCACTCTAGCAAATCCTTCCAACTGCCGTCCGTGTTGATGTCATCCACCATGAGGTTGAGACTGTCCAGCCCGTCGAAGGGGCTCGACGCCGGAGTCTCCTCGCAGGACATGCCTCCGGAAGCGCGGCCATTGTTGTTGTTGTTGCACTCCTGGTCCGTCGCCACCATCGGGCGCGGCGGCGGCGCCACCGCGTCCGTGACGTTGCTCCCGCTCGCCCCTCCTTGGTCCACGAGCTCCGTCGAGCTCAGGCCGTCGCCCGCGCCGAAGCCGTCGAAGAGGCCGCTGATCTGCAAGCTGCTGGTCGGCGCGGAGCTGGTGAGCGGCGGCAGGTTGAGCATGCCGTCCCACTGGCACTGCTGGAGCAGCATGCTCTGGTCAAGGCCGCCGCCGCCACCTAGATGCCCGGCGTTGTTGCCGTTGCTGGCGGCTAGGAGCGCCATGAAGTTGTCCATGCCGGCAGAGGCCGAGGGCGCGGGGGCTGGCGCTGCGGCTGTGGCGAGCGCGCGCACGAGGCCTTGCAGCAGCTGGAACTTGGCGGCGTCGGCCTGGAGCCTGAGCGCGTTCATGTCCCAGGCAGCACCTCCCGCGGACGCGAAGTTGTTGCCGGCGGTGGCGGCGAGGAGTGCCGGGAGGCCGGCGAGGAGTGAGAGGTCGGTGCGCGGGCGGTGCGTGACGGGGTCGATGCCCATGCCGAGCAGCTTCTTGCGGAGGTGCGTGTTCCAGTAGTTCTTGATCTCGTTGTCGGTCCGGCCGGGCAGCTTGGTGGCGATGGAGGACCACCTGGATGATGGAGGGAGCGAGGGAGCCGTCAGTCAGTCAGTCTCGCTCCGGCGCCGGAGAGAAAGAAGGAGCTAGAAGGAGGAGTGGTAGAAGGAGAGCTAGCGTACGTACTTGTTTCCTAGTATGGAGTGGAGGTGTATGATGAGCTTCTCCTCGTCTTCGGTTAACCGCCCTCGCTTGATGTCGGGGCGGAGGTAGTTGGTCCAGCGGAGGCGGCAGCTCTTGCCGCAGCGGTTGAGGCCGGCGAGTTTGGGCAGGCGGCGCCAGCTGCCGTGGCCCTTTTCCTGGATGTAGTCGACGAGCAGCTTGTCCTCCTCGGGCGTCCAGGGGCCCTTCTTCACGCCGGCCTCCCCGTCGCAGCACGGCGACCGACCCATTTTAGCTGGTCTCGCAAGCTAGCTTGCTAGCTAGTAGAGCTTGGTCTGCGCCTGGCGGCTAGAGCTAGGTGGTCACGTAGGCCGGTGATGAGAAGAAGCTTGGAGCGAGCGAGCTCGAGGTGTAGCAATGGAGGTGGGAGGTGGTTTTTGTAGGTATGGTCGTCGTCGTCGTTGGGATTCGTTGGATCGATGGGGGGTTTTATAGAGAGCCAGCCAGCCAGCAGCAGGGGGGTTTAGCTAGCGAAAAGGAAGTCTTTGTGTGTGGGAGACGCAGCAGCCTCCTGGATCGATCGATCTCTCGCTCATGCATATATGCATGTCTACTGTCCTCTTGCGCCTTGTTCTTTTTTCCATACCCACGTAAGTACTACTTCCGTGTTATATATTGTGCAACTAGTATATATGTACCACCACCACACATATGCATGTAAAATGTACTTGTTACTACACGTCTATGCATATATATACGTGCAATACATGTTTTTTTTTCTTTAAAGATCGAATTAATACATGCACCCTGCGAAGAAATGCTTATTAAGACAACCTGTACACACATCGCCAAGAAGGCCGGCTACAACTCCACGCACCCAGCACGTCACGTACGGTACACTATTGCCAAGTGATCGACAAACAACACGTACACCGTCTACACACTCGACGATATAAACGACTCTCAGCCCAACACCCTAGCTACCAGGAATGGTGCGAGATGAAAATCGATAGAGAGTACATGGTTTCATGACCGCCACCGCCGCACGTAGCTCCACCTCGACCCCACAAGATTGAGGTGTACCTTAGGTTTAAGGATAACTTTATTTTCTCCATAATATTTAAGGTAAACCTTAAAAAAATACCACATGGGCCTTAAGGTGTGCTTTTTAACACATTGCAGATGTCCTTAGTTTTACGCACGATTTTTTTAACACGTAAGACCCAGAAGGGCCTAGAGTCTGCATTAAATGGCGGCGGCTGAAACCATTACAACAAGGACCTCAGAGAATAAACAAAAAACAACTAGGCCCCTAACAATCACAAAGAACACCCTAACGAGGATCGCACAAACGCGATCGAATCCAAACTCGCCGCTGACGACCGGAGATGTCCATGGGCAGCAAGCTGGGCACAGCAGGGTCACCCATGTGACCGCAAGAAGAAACGGCGCACCCTCGCCGTTGCTAAGGAACTACTGCAGAGGGCACAGATTCCACAGACCCTCGGGGCCACCTCCATGAACTAGCAGTCTCGCTACCATCGACCTCTTCTTCCTCGCCGCCACGGCCGACCGAGAAGAAGGACGAAGGAGCAGAGCCGCCGACACCAGGAATGACGTCTTGAAGGAGCGGTTGAGCAGGACGCGCAACCCCCTTCCCCTCGTCTCCACGGCATGCCAAAAGGAGAGCAACAACACCGCTCGCCCAACTCCATGGAAGGGAACGCCGGTCAAGATGCTGCTTCACCTCGCCACCACGGCCGGCCAGAAGCAAACACACAACACCGTCCCACTCCGCCTCAAGAACACCAGGATACTAGCTCCGGCCATCGGAGCAGAGGGACAGCGGGGCGAGACCCTAATCCCCAGATCTGGCTGCCAAGGTCTGGAAGAAAGTAGCGGCCGTGCAAGAATCCCACAACTAGCAAACAAGCTAAAAACCTAGCCCTATCTACTCAGGCGCCTACTTCCGGCCACCACTCACCGGCTAGTCCGACAAGGACGCCATAGGAGGGGCCCAGCTGCTAGTTGCCTATAGATTCGTGTGAAGTGTGTTGGAATTTGGTGTATATTGGGCTATTGGCCCATTAGACAAATTCTGAAATTCTCTTTGGCCCACTTGTGTATGGCAGCATATGGCTGTGCTAGTGGTGCTAAAGTTTAGCCCCACATTGCTAGTTGAAGGGGAGTTGGACCACCTTATATAGTAGAGTGTTGCACCACTCACTAAGGTGTGACAAGAAGAGTAGCCCTCGCGCACTCCTCCTCCGACGCCGCCCGCCTCGCCTCGTCACGACGCGCGCGCGCGGGGGTTGCGGGAATCTCGCCGAGCCGAGTTTTATTTTGCTTGTTGGGAAAACTGATTATGAGTCATTAACGGACGCGTTAATTATAGCAGTTTCCAGTTTTTATGGACGTGGCTGTTACCGACTCGGACGTGGGCTGAGCCCACGATCCTCCTAACCTGCACTATATAAGTGTCCGGGCTAAACCTAATCTGTACGGAATCAATCCACACATGCGCCTACCTCCAGAACCTTGCGCCGCCGCTTTCGACTTCCCCATCCCAGCTTACGGCGTGCACCGCAGATCGGGACAGTAGGCCTCCGGAACCCCGTCTCTCGTGAACCTGTACGGGTGAGGGGCGATCAGGTTTTTGGGGAGCGCTCAAGCGCGACTACTGGCAACCACGACGTCGTCCGACGACGAGTTCCCTGACGACGACTTCTCCCCGGACGTCAGCGACCTCTTCGACAACCTCAACATGGGCGACGCTGCTGCAACCGCTGCGGCTGCTATTCAGCGTACACTGTACGTGATCCTCAATTGTCTTTTTCAGATTATGCTAGAGTTCTTTGTTCTAGTGTTTGGTGTAGATGTGATAGGTTTATCTCCTATAGATGTAATCTGTTCATCTACTTGTTGATCTGCATGATTGGTTTTAGTACCGTTTGTATGATCATGTTTTATCAATTTATTATTCGGATTAAATCATATGGATTATTGCTTATATTTCCAACAAAGTGGTGTGTGTGTGTTGTATGTGTGCGTGTGGGGGGTGGGGGCGCAGGGGGGGCACGTTTCGATGGAAGATAATGAATGTTCGATTCACACGCGATGATGGGGGTGACATCCATGCTAAGAAATTAGCCACTGATTCTCACTGTACATCATATATATTCAGCTAGGCACATTGAAAATGAATAGTATTTGAAACTATAGATGCATTGTTGACCACCACTGTGAGAGCGCGGCACGTGTGCAGGAGGCAGAGGAGAGTTAGGTTCGCCATCACCTGACACGAACGTGCGGACTTAATTTCCTCCAAGCAAGCAAGGTGAGGAAGAAGGAACTACCTGTTCCCCTTCGATCGTACGTGTCACGTAATTTGGTGCTCCACCGTAGGCCACACCCTAGGGTGGGCTAGTGGGCCCTACCGCGTAGCTACTACTACTTGCAGCTGGCTGCTTAGATGTGTACTGTGTGACTCTCGCTGGACCAACTGGCCTTGCCATTGTCTCAAAAGAAACTGGCTTTGCCAAGTGATCCGACCAACTAATTAATTATATTTCATGACAAACTTTGAGAGAAATAAGTAAGCAAGAATATATCACGATTACATGCTACATAATTGATATTGTTAGATCCTTATTGTAAAATACTTTCTGATGATACACATTTTGTATCAAATAATTCTCGTATACAAGGATTTTATTCTTGGTCAAAACAAAATCTTGAGAATCCGTGAGTGCATGCCTTATTCATCGGAATAAAGAGAGTAGTGCTTATGTAGCACATGCATGTGCATGGTAGTCTAGGACACTACAGGACGCGCGCGTTACGCCGAGGGCAAAAAACCGTCGGCGTAGGCTAAAATACACTCGGCGTATGGTACGCCGATGGCTGCCCTCGGCGTAGCCTCCTCGGCAAAAGGCTCCCTCGGCGGAGTACATAGAGGCCGTCGGCGTATCAAAATACCGTCGGCGTATGCTACGTAGCGGCCGTCGGCATAGCTTGTGGACAGGTTGCAAAAACATTTTTTTTATTTTTTTCTCAATTTTTGAATTGTTTGACTCGTTAATCTCTCACTTTGAACATTTTTAACACTTAATATTTAATTAAATTGCAGTCTTGGTCGAACTTTCCGGCCGGTCAGCTATCCTAATACTACTCCAGCTCCAGCACGCTTAACTTCCTCGTTCTTTAAGAATCTGTTTCCGCAAAGTAATTCATACATTGTTGTCAATACTATGATATCAATCCTATTAACCCTTATATCAACATGTCACATGTTTGTATTTTTTGAAATTACAAACAATTATTTAAGTAAACATTAATGAATAAGTAAAAATATTATTGAATTCAAATAAAAAATATAATAATTTTACTTTTTTGTATTTTTGTATTTAATATGGAATAATTAATATCTTTAAATCTATAAATCAGAATTTAACAAATAATATGTCTAATTGATCAGAAAAATGAGAGGAATCCAAATATGATATCCATATAAACTAATCACAAACCCTTCGTTTTTGAATTATCTATTTGGTGATTGCTTTAGAAAATTCCCTTTTTGCGCTCGAATAATGAAAAATGGCTTTTTGGTGCGATGAAAAGGAAAACTTGCATTGAATCTTTGATAAAATAGCATATTGTGAACCTAAAAATGATTTTTGTAAAAAAACATGAGCATCGGATCATGTACATGTAGTTCATATCTGATCCACTTCCTACCGATTCGGCAGGAATTTGTCTTTTTCACCAAAGGTGGACGGAAAGGTTTCGGATCCCCCTGTTGGGACATTGTCCATATAAGGTGGTATAGTATTTTTGTAAAATGTGGTGGTAGCATTTTGAATTAGCCATTTGGTGGCTGCTTCACAAAATCGTCCGTTTTTTGTGCTCAGAAAATGGGAAATGGCTTTTTGGTACGATGAAAATGAAAACTTCCTCCTGCAACATTGTTCGCCATCCCATGATGCATGTGTATGTACAATATGGGCACATTATCACAAACTATGTCTTGATTCTAGCCATAACATTGGTCATTTGACCCGAAAGCCAAGAAACCTCGAATGAGATAGGTCATTTTCTGAAGGTTTTTTTAAGACATAATCAATATATCAAGTTTAATATTTTTACTTATAACTATGTCACATAATATGACACCACGCGAACGTTTCGCATTGTTTCGATCGTTTTTGAATTTTTTATGCCCGTTTTAAACTATCGTTAAACTTTGTCGAACGACGGGCATGAAGATTCTTAGCTCGGGGCCGAGCCTCGCTAAACTTGCATTGGATCTTTGATAAAATAGCATATTGTGAACGTAAATATGATTTTTGTAAAAAAATATGAGCATCGGATCATATACCTGTAGTTCATATCTGACCCACTTCCTGCCGATTCGGTAGGAATTTATCTTTTTCACCAAATGTGGACAGAAAGGTTTCGGATCCCCCTGTTGGGACATTGTCCATATAAGGTACTCTATTATTTTTGTAAAATGTGGTGGTAGTATTTTGAATTAGCCATTTGGTGGTTGCTTCATAAAACCATCAGTTTTTATGCTCCGAAAATGAAAAATGCCTTTTTGGTGCGACAAAAAGGAAGCTTCCTCCTGCAACATTGTTCGCCATCCTATGATGCACATGTATGCATAATATGGTCACATTATCACAAACTATGCCTTGATTCTAGCCATAACATTGGTCATTTGACTCGAAAGCCAAGAAACCTCGAATGAGATAGGTCATTTTGTGAAGGTTTCTTTGAGACATAATCAATATACCAAGTTTGATATTTTTCCTTCTAACTATGTCACATAATATAACACCACGCGAAGGTTTCGCATTGTTTCGATCATTTTGATTTTTTTATGCCCGTTTTAAACTATATATAATGTTTTATGTTTTACTTAATTTTTATTTACAAATGTGTAATATTTGAGTGTAGATAGATAGGTCTTATTTTTCTGCAAATTTTGATATGTTATTTGTATTTTTCCGAATTAGAATGATTTAGTTATGATTTTTCAAAGTTTAATGAGATAAAATAAAAAATAGCTACGCCGAGGGCAGCCGTCGGCATAGCATAGGATATGCCGAGGGCAATTCTACGCCGACGGCTGCTTGGCGGAGCTCGCCTAGATGATGGCTACGCCGACGGCCCCGACGTTTGGCCGTCAGCGTAGCGACCGCTTCCCATTCCTGTAGTGGGAAAATGATTTTTTGCTGTCCTAGAGCACTACTTTCCGCCTTGTGTCTGTAAGACAGAGTCTGGCTATGAACCACATGAACATGTCATTGTGATTGTTACAATTATAGAACCATGTGCTTATACTTGGTTCTTGCCGGTTTGTTCTTAGTAGTTTGAGGTTGGACTGGACACCCGTTGCCGAGGTTAATTTGTATGTCAGAAGATGACAAGGTTTCACGTGTCATGTACATGGAGATGCTATCCACCTTACATTGGCTAGTCGGAAGAGATATAATAGTCGGACAGGTCTAAAGTTTAATCAACTTGAGCCACCGTCACACGCTCCGACTAACACAATGAAATGCTTAGACATGAGGAGATCGCATGATCCAAGTTGTGGAATAGCCATCTTTGATTCCTCCATTAGCTATCTGTAACTGGGAGTCATAAGGGCGGTCTTGGGATGACTAGGAAGGAAGCTACATGACGTGGATCAACCAAGACGGATTTTGCCCCTCCACCAAGGAGAGATATTCTCTAGGCCCACTCTCGTGATATGATTCGGAAGCATGAACATGTGCTAGTTGATCAAGTGTTGATCGAGATAGTCCTAAGTAATAAGGATGGAGATCCGGCTTATGTTAGACGAAAGGAATCAGTTATCGCTGCAACAAGAGAAGAGAGTTAAGCTGCGCTGGGATGGCGGAAAACTCCCCTGCAGCTTACCACCAATATTGTGAGACAAAGTGACTCAGACAGATCATCATATTGATGGTACTTGCATGTTATCGAGAGTTCGCGCATCTTGCTAGAGGCCGCTGCCAACTATCAGCTCAGGGCGTAAACTCACTGAGCTACGACTTTGGGTGAAAGCCTACTGAGCTGTGTTCGGCTTACCACAAGCCCGCGGGATCAGACACTTAGAGATTGGAACTAGGTGGATGGGGATATGACTATCATGAGCCGGCAAGTTGGACTTGCATGGACAAGAACATGTGCCAATGGGTTGGACCCACTTTAACTATGTTTAGGGTTTAGGACCAAGGGACACAAGTGTTGTGTGCTCCCATTTACTTGCCTATATAAAGGAAGGTGGGGAGGCAGGAGACTAAAATGTGATTCCATCCGAACATTCCGCTAGGGAAAGACTTGGGCCTCAGTCCCACCTTACTGCCTCACATAGGAAGGAGGCTAGCACCTCACCTACTGTTGTTCCACCTTGTATGTGTGTGTGAAAACATATGCACTGCATCTGTGGTGCTTGACGACGGTGTTAGGAGGAGGAGCACAATGGAGTATTTTCTGGTATGCAAGCTTTATCAGAAAACATGGGGCATATGTTGTCACCCATTTTGGACTAGCTTACGACCAAGACGGTGAAGGCATGATACATGTGATGGACTCAGCGGATGTGTTTACTTCTAAGCTAGAATCAACAAAGAGTCAAGGAGAAACACAAGCAGAAACAAAGGAAGGAGCCGTAAGGGTCCAGAAGCTGTGCTAGGAGGTCCTGATGAGAACCAGCATTTACCGAAAGACATGGGTCAGATCAGTTTGTTTATCGGTTCAAGTATGGAAACTCTAAACTTATAAAGGCTCAGTTAATGTTGGTTATGCCTAAAGCCCATGGATATATGCCTATTGAAGCACGAAGACGAACATAAGCCATGTCTCAACACAGAAGGATCAACGATCTCTCTACACGGGAGACGATAATGTACATTTGGCTCCGGATTTAGTAGAAAACTAGTGGCAGAAGTTACCTAGTTTAGGGATTGAATCATAAGTTAGAATCCTACTTGTAAATATGTATGAGATACCCTAACTTCACCTCATATATATATGTGAGAGGTGATGACTTTTTTAGATCAACAGGGACTCCTCGTCCCCGGTTCCATTGATAACATCAACGAAACCTGAAGAGAATTCTCAGGTCCAAACAATCAAAGAGAGCTACAAATTTTAGAGGTCCAAACCGCTAAAGCAGAGCAACTAGAACAACAGAAGTTCCATACAAAGGAAAGCACCAGCTAGATGTAAACTACAGGGGGGAGGGAAGACATCACCTGCCAGAGTGGAAGTCGGCGTTGTCCAGGTCCCCTGCATCACAACCCTTTTGCTCACTGGAGACGAAAGGTCTTGAGGGGCATTCCTTTCAGCATTTGCATCCCTACTTAGTCACTCGTCAGTGCAAAGGGCGAGACCAGATTTTGGGAGAGGTAGGTGCAGAACCTCTCCACCTCCTCCAACATCTCTTCCTTGAAAATCAGTCTCCAGTGCTTTACTGAAGCCAAGACCTTCCTCAGAATCTGATGCAAGTTAATCCAAGGGAGACCATTAAAGATCATATCATTCCTAAATTTCCAGAGACACATAGGACAGTAGAACAAACTGAATTCAGAACTATATGTTTCTTATTTGCAATCCAGTTTTTAGCTACAGACAAGTAATCATTTCCAACAGAAATATTAAAAAAACTGGAAATGATACTCCAAACCTGTTTGGCAACTAATCACTGAAAAAGAGGTGGTTAATAGACTCATCCTCAGTACAAAAAATGCAGTCCTCAGGTTTATTCAGGTGTCTCTTTTTAGGTTATCTCTAGTCATTAGTTTGTTATGAGCTAGAAGCCAAAGAAAAATATGGACTCTGGGAGGAATATGCAACTGCCACACATCAGAGATATAAATGGGAGTGACACCCCCAAAATTTATGATAACATAGAGGGAAGTAGTAGAATAAACCCCTTTGCTTTCATACTGCCAAATCAAAGCATCAGTATTAGTGTTAAAAGAGATCCCAAAAGCAATTTCCTCAAGCTCATACCATTGAGCTAACAGGGCACTATTAAATTTTCTCCTAAAAGTAAGTCTAAGGGAAGTACCATCCCAAATTTGTTGAACAATTTTATTACGCTCATTGCAGATAACATAAATTTCAAAAAATTGGATAGACAAGGGAGATGTCCCAAACCAGGTGTCCTCCCAAAACCTGACTTGAGCACCATCCCCAATTTGCCATCTATATCCAAATTTGATACTATTAACAGCCCAAAGGACCCCTTTCCAGAACTGGGAGACCCCTGTCTGTCTACTACAGAAGATGTTAGGGTTTTTAGTATCATATTTAGACTCAACTATAGTCCTCCAGATTTTCCCTTCATCACTGGAATATCTCTTAATCCAAGAGCCTACGAGGGACAAATTAACATTAGCTAAATCAAGGATCCCCATCCCCCCAAACTCCATCTTTCTACATACTAGTTTCAAACTAGCCAAATGAAGTTTCCTATGTCCCTCAAAATCATTCCACAGACAATTAGCCATCTGGGAGTTAATTAAGTCTAAGGCCCACTTATGGAACTTAAAAAAGGAGAGCAGGTAGATAGGAATACTAGCTAAACAAGTTTTAATAAGAGTCAACCTGGCTGCATAAGAGAGTAGTTTCCCCCTCCAACCTGCAATTCTTTTGAGGATTTTGTCTATTAGAGGTTGGATATCCTCTCTCCTAAGCTTTTCAAAATGCAAAGGTATACCCAAGTATTTAATAGGGAAAGCACCAACAACACACCCCAAAATATTTGAGTAAAGAACAATATCAGATTCCTCAAGGCCTATGGGAATAAATTCACTTTTGGAATAATTGATCTTCATCCCAGAAACTTGCTCAAAACAGGTTAACACCCATTTGAGGTTAGTGGCATAAGAGGGATTGTTATTAGAAAACAAAATGGTGTCATCTGCATATTGTAGACAGATAACACCCCCAGGATAAAGATCAGAACTAAGACCTTTGATCAAATTAGCATTATATGCTTTAATGAGCATCCTAGTTAGTACATCTACTCCTAGGTTAAAAAGAAAAGGGGAAATAGGATCCCCCTGCCTAAGCCCTTTGCCACTAATAAAGAAATTGCCAACGGTGTTATTAAGTTTGACCCCAACAGACCCTCCATGAGTGATAGCCTTAGTCCAGAAAATGACAGTAGGACTAAAACCTCTCTTGGCTAGAAGGTCAAGAAGGAAATCCAAATCTACCTTATCAAAATCTTTTTCATAATCTAGTTTAATAACTAGACCTTGATTTTTACCATGGGAAACATAATGAATAACTTTATGTGTAGTAACAACACTTTCTAAAATGAATCTCCCTTTGATAAAGGCAGACTGGTTACAAGAAGTAATGGTGTTCATCAGCAAGGCTAATCTATTTGTCAAGACCTTAGTGAAAATCTTAAAGATACAGTTGAGTAAGATAATAGGACGAAATTTTTTCATGCTACTAGCTTCAGGTTCTTTTGGGATAAGAGTCAAAATAGCAAAATTTAGTCTATAAGTATCTAATTTTGATGAAAATCTGTACACATGGCCATAAGATCAACTTTGACTACCTCCCAGAGATGCTGATAAAAATGAAAGACAAGCCATCAGGGCCTGGAGCCCCATCATAATAGGAACCAAACATAGCCTGTTTGATTTCCTC
The DNA here is from genome assembly GCA_916181665.1 of Avena sativa. Taxonomy (NCBI): domain Eukaryota; kingdom Viridiplantae; phylum Streptophyta; class Magnoliopsida; order Poales; family Poaceae; genus Avena; species Avena sativa. Next base: position 527,417,992 of record OV702299.1, read on the forward strand.
TTCAGTGAAAGGGGCTTCAAGAGCCTGATTTTGATTATAGATACTTTTTCACTAGAAGAAAATAAATCATTAGAAAGAGTACAACCAAAAGGTTCTTCCTTTTTGAAGAGGTCCTTGTAGAAGGAGGTAGCAATGTGCATCATTTCTTCCTCATCATGAACAGACCCATCTAGAGAATGCACTAGCATTTTCTCCTCCTCTGGTTAGATACAGCATGAAAGTAAGCAATATTTCTATCTCCTTCTTTAATATCTCTATCTCTAGACCTCTGTTTTGCCTTAATTTCTTCCTTCAACCAAAGCATATTCATTTCAGAATAGATTTGCTTAAGCATTGTCTGTTCATCAGCAGAAAGTTCCAATGACTCAGACTTAATGTCAAGTAAATCATATTCCTCCATAAGATCCTTCTTAAGGTTTCTAAGCTCAGATTCAATATTTTTACTCCACCCTTTTGACCAACATCTAAATCTCCTAGTCTTCATTTGCCAGACATCAACTACATCTTTACCTCTAATTGGTTTAGACCAGTTAGCAGTGGCAAGAGTTTTAAAATCACTTCTCATCAGCCACCACTTCTCAAATTTGTAAGTGGCAGCCCTAGGTCTAGCTTCACAACCAGATTCCCACAGAATTGGTGTATGATCACTTCCCAACCTAGAAAGGTCTCTAATGGAGGCAAGAGGGAAAATTTGGTCAAGTTCAACATTGCAGAACACTCTGTCAATATTGGACATAATCAAATTCTCCCTATTGTTCCCCCAAGTAAACTTTCTATTACTAAGCTTAACTTCAAGTAAACTCCAAATGTCAATCCAACCATTAAACTTGTCACACCATTTGTGATCAATGTTACCATTACTTTTATCACTCTGGAATCTAACAAGATTAAAGTCTCCACCAATAATAGTGTAACCATTGTAATCTACAAAAGTACTATGTAATTCAGAAATAAAGGCTTCTTTCTTCTCTTCATAAGAAGAGCCATACACTGTAATAATTCTAACAACAGTATCTTTGGCCTTCAGCCTAACAACAACAGAAACAGAGAAATCCATAACTTGCTAGCTAATAACATAAAAAATAATCTAAATCTACCCCTGCCACAAAGCCTCCAGCAGAGTGATGACCCACAAGTATAAGGGATCGCAACAGTCTTCGAGGGTAGTATTACCCAATTTATTGATTCAACACAAGGGGAGCCAAAGAATACTTGTAAGTCTTAACAACTGAGTTGTCAATTCAGCTGCACCTGGAAATAGTTCTTGCTCACAGAAGTTTACCAGTAGCAACAGTTTGTAGTAGCAACAACAAAGCAACAACAACAGTAAAACAAGAGCAACAATAACAGTAGTAGCAAATAGTAGGATATGAGTGCGGTAGGCATAGGGATGGATGGACGGGCGTTGCATGGACGAGTCTAAACATGTAACTTCAAAATCTATGGCAATTGCAGATAAATGAGATAAAGCATCCAAGTACTAAACAATCATAGGCATGTGCTCCATATATAGTCATGCGTGCTCGCAATGAGAACTTGCACAACATCTTTTGTCCTGCCAGCCCGTTGCAGCGGGGCCTCAAGGGAACTAGTGACAATTAAGGTGCTCCTTTTAATAGAGCACCAGAACAAAGCATTAACACTCCGTGAACACATGTGATCCTCACATCACAGCCATCATTCCGGTTGTCCCAATTTCTGTCACTTTGGGGCCTTTGGATCCGGACAATGATATGTGTACACAACCTGCAGATAAGATCACAAACAATACTATCATAATGATTCAATAATAAGTTCAGATCTAAGATCATGGCACTCAGGCCCTAGTGACAAGCATTAAGCACAACAAGTTGCAACAAAGTCAAATAGCACTAATAGAGATACTAGGCACAATGCCCTAACAATCTTATTCGATTACATGATAGAACTCATCCAATCCCTACCATCCCCATAGCCTACAACAGGGCATTACTCACTCATGGATGAGGGAAACAGTGATGGTTGATGGAGAGGTGTTGGCGATGATCCTCCCAAAATTCCCCGTCCCGACAGGGTGCCAGAACGGAGTTTTTGGATCCGAATCGAGGTTTCTGGTGGTGGCGCAGCGGAACTCTTTCTGGAAAACGACGAACCCCCTTGGTTTTTAGGTCAAGAGGCTTCTTATAGGCGAAGAGGGAGGCCGAGGGGGTGCCTGAGGTGGCTGCACCTCCCCAGGCACGGTCAAGCCTGGCCTGCGCCTGGCAGGGGTGTGGGCCACTCAGGCCTCCACTCCGTCTCGTACTCTGGCTTCGTGGATCTTTTGGTGAAATAGGATTTTTGGCATATTTTCTGGGATTTTTCCTGATAGTTGATTTTCTGCGCAAAAACTAGACACCAAGGTAATTCTACTGAAAACAACGTTAGTCCATGTTAGTTGTATCCAAATCACACAAGTTTAGAGGATAAACAATAGCAAAAGTGTTCGGGAAAGTAGATACGTTTTGGACGTATCACAGAGCCAACAACAGGTAAATCTTTCCATTTGAACATCCTATTACCTACTCCTTAGTTTCCTGGAAGCCAACATAATGAGCATGAGTTTTATTGAAAAGGTCAATAAGAGCATTCTTCCTACCAGGGGCTTGGATTCCCCTAGGATTCCAAAAAAACACAATTCATTTAAAACCTACTTTCTTGGGGTGCTTGCCCCGCCTATGTTTACTAACCAAAGACCATCCTAATGCATCAGGAAACTCATCTTCATATACCCTTTCCTCTAAAGGTCTGCTAGGAGAAAAAGGTGAAACAGTGGAAGAGGGTATATCAAGGTTACTAGTGACAGAAATAACAGAGGAACATTACTCAAGGCTTGGAATGGAAACACCAACATTATTAGCAATTTGAATAAGATTAATTGTAGCAATAACATTAAAAGGGTTTTGTTGCGCAATACCTTTTCATCTTAAAAGAAGCAGTAATTGTTTTCTCCAAGTTCCTCTTCATGGTAATCTCCTATGCTTTTTGAAGCATTGTTTTCCCTTCCTTGTCAGAAAACCTGGAACTTTTTCTTGCACCAAAGATAGGACCCCATTTGCTTTTCTTCTATTGCTCCTTAATCACCTTTTCCTCAAGCCCATGACTCAGTAACTCCTCTTGACTAAGTTCCCTATCTGGGTCCTCATAGAAAAGAGTGTTTTCAGTAGCCAGCTCCATCTCCTGGATAATGTTGACACAATCATATTCTGATTAAATGCCTTGCATCCAGTCCAGCACCTTATTCTTTGCCATAGATTCCTCATCCACAATATGAAGAAGCTTGCTGGAGCAGGAAGAGATTGGACAGTCATTTTTGAAGCAGTTTGCAACCTCTAGAACTTTATCAGACAATGCAGCTAGTGATTTACGCTTGGAACTCCCTTTCTCATTGCTTTTTTGTTGGTTAGGAGTAGAGGCAGTAGTACCTTTTCCCCCAGTGCTGGTATCAGTATCCATTTTATCAGAGCTTTTCTTAGCTTCAGGTGGCTGGTCCTCTTGCTGGTCACTATGCTCATCAGGGTTAAGAGGATGAATATTATCAGGATCTTCATCCTCCACATTGACCACACTACCAGGGCCCTCAACAGCAAAATGGATTTGAAATAGCATTCCACCAACCTCAAAGATTCTGGTGGCAGGAATCCTAGTGTGATCCCTACACTTTATCTTGACTCTAACTGTTTCATAGAAAGACCTAAACATCCCATACCAGTCCACATCCTGCATGATGCCAAAGGCTGTAACAAACTGCACGAGAGTTGGCCATTTGCACCAGGTCTGGTTCAAGCCCTTGATTTGCAGCCAAACATCCTGCAGTTCAGCATAGTAGTCCAGGGCTCCATTCCAAACATGAACTTTGACAAAGACACCCTCCTTAGGTAGACCAAAACTAGGATACCCAGCAATCTCTTCAACCTTGAGGTGAGGTGGGAATTTGACCAAAAAAGACCACTCATCCAGGTATCTGATTTGCCAGGGCCAGTTGGTTCTATAAACAGAGGCCAGATTCTGGTATAAATCTTCCTTTGTAATACTCCCTTGATCAACATAAACAAGGCCAATATTCTTGGGAGGAGAAATCTCAGAGGTCTAAAAAGGCAACTCTATGTGATAGAAACCCAAGCCAGATGCAGCACTGCCTACAAACTTTGCAATATGTTGAGGCTGTTTCTTAACTGGGCAAGCTTCCACTTCATGTTCCAAAGAGCTACAGATAAAGCAAGTCCTAGGAGAAGCACAAGCAGCTTTTGTGGTGCCTAGGCTCCCCACAATTGTAGCAGATCACCTCAGCATATGCATCAAGCTTTTCAATAGCAGCAGAACCTAAATCAGCTGAAGCATTTGAGTGTTGGGCACCATCTAAGGACTTAGAGTCATCTCCTTTACCCGAGTCCCTATTTTTATGCTTCTGACTCTTTCCAGCCTAAGAGGAGCGATTACTTCCCTGAGTTTTTTCCAGAGGGGGCTGGACCACCTGCTGGGGGGCATCCACTGCCCAGCAAAACCAGGAGGTGGTTGTTGCCAAGGCACTGGGAATTGTCCCTGGAAAGCAGGATTGGGAGGCTGCCCATACTGCCAAGGAGGAAAGCTAAAAGGAGGATATGATCCAAACTGTGGTGGCAACATCTGAGCTTGCTGATTAGGAGGGGGTTGCTGGAAACCAAAACCAAAGGGGGTTGCTGGGTTGGTTGTACCTGCATCTGCTGCCATTGCTCCCCTCTATTGTTTTCACCTCTCCCTATCCCTCTGCCTCGCCCTTTCTCTGCCATGACAAAAGCTTCAAAGATCTGCTCAAACGAAGGTTTGGGCCTTAGCTGCCAACTTTCAGCACTAAGAGATAGCTTAGAGCTCAGATCTGGCTCATCATCAGGTGAAAGAGGAAAACAGTCCGCCGCCACGAAGGAGCGGGTTTGGACAAGCTCTTTTTGGATCCAGACAAGGAGGGAGGGGGGGGGGGGGTAGTTGTAGCAGTCCAAACCCTAGGAGGGGTATCTTCGTCTTCCCAAAGTTGTCCGAAGAAAAATCCCAAGACTTGTCAGCATCATCCTCAACGCCAACACACGTGAGCTCGGTGAGGCCATGTGGCTCCGAACCTAACAGCAAGGATTTCTTCACAGGTCTTGTCTTCCCTCCAGGTGGCCGCACATTACGGCACCCACGTTGACCGAGTCCTGTCTGAGGGCCAACAGAGTTGCCGCTGCCAACGCATCTTGGAAGGAGAACTTCCCTACTCTGGCTGCAGAGGAAGGGAGAACATGGCCTGGTCTCCTGCCTCCAACAACGATGGAACCAACTGTGAAGCCGACTTCCTGGTCGTAGATCCGCGAGGGCGACCACACTTCCCCTTCTCCATCACTACAGGGACAGAGACATCTGCAGCACCTCAAAGAGCTTGAAAAGGGCTTCCGATGCAGTCGACGAGCTTGCGAGGACGTTGCACAATTCGCTTGCCGGTACTCAGATTCCTCCCTAATCCCTTTGTCAACGCCGGCGATGTCGAAGGAGTCGATGAACCAGAATCCAGCATCAGAGTCTCCAAATTTCCTCTTGCCAAACGAGCCTGCCGAATCCCCTTCCTCCCCCAATCGATTGCTTGGTGAAGTATTGCTCCCGTTGTCGACGAAGGGTCCCCTCGCTCCGTCAACCGCTTCCAGCGTGGCCCGAGCCTCCTCCCCGCAAGTAGTTGAGCCGCAACACGGCTCATCCTCCTCTCCATAGGCAGGAATCACCGGCGTCAAGCGCCGCGCCGCAAATTTCCTCACCGGAAGGAGGCAGGCAAGCGGAGGCGAGGGCGGTGTTGAAGTCGGAAAGGGCGAGGCAGCCGACGGAGTAGTGCAGGTGGACGAAGTAGGAACGACGACAGTGAAGGATCCCGCACATGGCGGAAACATAAACCATACGCTGCCCCGCTCAGGTGGGGCCTGTCCGCTGCGCGCGCCACGCGCCCGATGGACCTGGAGGAGGATCGGAACAGTGGGGGGTGTGAGTGGGTTCAGGAGAGGTGTTGGGACAGGGCCCGCGAGGTGGCCCGAGGAGGGGCACATCAGGGAATCGCCATGATCGTCCCTCGAGCTCCGCTCCGCACGTGTCATCATGAGCCCTTCCTTCTTATTAGTTTCTTCGAGAGGTGATGACTTAGACGCATACCTTTATTTTTGTCCCTCAACTCTTGCTCCTCTTCGTCTTTTTGGTGACTTCGCATATAACTTGTCTGTTGGATCGAAAACCGAGCTAAGAGTGGCCAAGCCTGGCTTAGTAGAACAGATAGTCGCCAGAGACCTCCTATAGGGTCCGTAGTGAGAGACGGGGCTTCGGGTCTCAAAAACGTCAGCTAGACTGTCTTGGATATCACATTTTTTGCAGGCCTCCTCTGCTGTGAGTTGCGATGCATCACCCTCGATGCTATAGGTACACTTCTACGTGTGTGAGTGTACGCCTAAACCCATTTCGACTCAACATAAACTTTTCTCATCCGGTGTACTTTTGTACCTCACTGTAAAATTCCTCGGTGGTTTTCTGTGGGTAGGGTTGAGAGGCCGTTTCAACTCTGAGATGAGCAAGCTTGCACGAATTACCTGAACCTTTTCGAAAAAAATGCATGGATTTTGGTTTTTATTTCTCAAAACAAAAAAATCTCGCTTGAGAGGTTTCGCCTACCCTACCGTATACATTGAGAAAGAAGTAGAGCTGGTTATTTCGAAAAAAAAGGAAGTAGAGCTGATTAGACGAACTTTGAATTGGTAGAATATGCATGCAGTATGTTCAGATCAGAGGTGCCATGAGATCTGATGCATACGTGCGTATCTTTTTGGCCCACATTTGCACCCACCCGTGCATGCATGACACGCTTGAACTTTTGCTGATTGCACAACGCCATGGCCTTTTTTGCTGGCATAATTGCTTAGCTATGCCCACTCACTTAATTATAAAATAGTTTAGAACGAAGCCTGTCAAAGGTTGATTAGACAGTGCCTGCCCAACACACATTTTACAATGGTCAGGTGCCCCTTAACTATCTGAACCATGCATGCATAGATCTTGGACATGCATAGGGGTGTGGGGTCCTTTTATAACTTGATACTCTTAATTAGTGTCCTATGTTGAGCCAAGGGTGTGTACTTGTACACCAATTAAAGTCTGATTAGGAAAACAGTTGTGCTATTAATTGTAATAATGATCTTGTGGTCCTATGTTCTGGGCAGTGGCGGAAAATCAGAAGCAAAAACTAATCTATGTTTTTGAGACACCTATACATGAACTCATGTACACATCACACTACTGTAGTGTAGAGTGTAGATCACTGTGTAATGTTGGCCTGTACAAGCAATGAAGAGAATATGAAGGTCAGGGCATTGATTGTAGTAAATTGTGGTTTTCCTGTAATCCAGTGGAGTCGCATCTGGATATTTCAGTTCAGGCTATGCTTAATCATATGGGTCAATGCATATGGTCAATTAATCTACTATATGCCCTTTAGATGGCTATAATTGTCCATCTAAAACAGAATTACATTGACTCTAATCTAGTGGTTTAGTTGCAGTTGCATGAGGAATACTTTATCTATCCCAGTCGTCTACTGAAGAAAATGATGGGAAGCATATACTAATAGATGGTGCAATTCAAACAGTTGGTTAATCTTTTACCAAACGTACAACCACCTCGTCTCACATCACACGGAGCAGAGATGTTCCCTGTAAAATTGCACACTTTGGTGTTTGAATAGCACGCCTCGTTGGAAGCTTCCTGTCAACGTTGATCGCGCGACCATCATCATTGACAAATGCTGGCACACAAAACCAATATGTATATGTGTGCCCACCCACAGAAAGATGAGTAGTTCCAGGAGCTGTCCTTTCAGACATGTTGTTGAACACTCTTGTCAGTTCTGTCAAGTCATTCCTTCCTTTTTCTTTTCTTAATAATTGAATAATGTAATATATAATTTGCATGTTCTGTAAATAATAGAAGAGAAGGAAACATTCGGACAATAGGAATTAATGCATACCATGTAGTAGGCGCAGGCAGTCTGCATGTCATTCTGAAATAGAAGAAAAAATCCGAGAAAAGGCGCAGAACAATAGCTACAGCTTCACTTGTATAAACTTAGCACCTTACAGAGAGAGACTAGATCCCTCCTATATTTGTGTGACTTCACCATCACCAGCCACCCAATATGGTTACAACCAAATTGGTTATGGTGGGTGGATCAACACGCACACGCGTGTTCTTAGGTAGAAGCTTCAGGTTCATCTTCTTCAGGTTTCAGTCAGTATGAACTAGCCATGCATACTAAAATCACAATGTGCTCTGAATTGGATATATACGTATCAGCAGTCTTGTCTGGTCCCTTTGTCGTCCTTGTAACGACACAACCACTGTAAGCGCGCTTATTAAACTAATTTCCACTAGCATTGCTGCATGAGGAAGACTAGCTAATTGGTCAATTAGAATTCCCTCCAACAGACCTGGTTTCTAACATTGCTTTCCTGGTCTAATCAAACTCTGCAGTATATGACACTGTGAATCCCTACACTGAAGTTGTGAAATTGTCAAAAATCCTCTCTGGTTTCCGATGAAAGGGAATACTGGCTTCTAAAATTGCTTTCCTGGTTTTGACAAACACTGTAATATGATCAGTGCAATCCTTAGACTAAAATTTTGAATTGGCAAGAATCCACTCCGGTTTCGGGCAAAGCGGGAAACTGGTACGTCCCTCTTGGTCACTGACATTTTGTGCTCACTTGAGTAGACGTTACAGAGAGAAACTTTGCTTTCATTCTGATATATTGGATGAATGGGCAAGCATCTCACAGTAGAATCCGCGGATATATAAGTACCTACCTAGGCATCTAGCTACTAGGACAAAACACAATGGTTGTTTTGTGCCTGTTAGTAGCATCCAGACGCCAATATATCGTTTTGTGCAACTTGATATAGAGTGTAGGAGAGTGACACGATGAATATGAATGGTACTGTATTTGACAAATCAAATCATCTACTATGCATGATTGCAGCTTGCAGTATAATTTAGTGCATGACATGTCCTCCAATACAGTGGCGATCAGTTGATAAAAAATATAAATGTTTGCGCTAAAGGGAGGGAGGACCTAAGACTTTGGAGATGTTACCTGCAGGACAAACATCTCGTCAGACATCTCTTGCATGATTTTCTTCTCCGGCGTGTGCACATGACAGCCTCGGCTGAAGAGTTAACTCATTCCTATAAGAAATCTGAAATGGACATCTTGTATAAACATGTGTTTATTAACGATGCAATCATTTTCAGGCCCATCAATATTGTGTACCACTGGAAGCAACAACATTGCATACATGACAGAACCAAATATGATGGCACGGCTTGCCCGTTATGTATATCATGCACGGAGCTAATTAATACTAGTTCCCATCATTTTCTGAAGGATGAATTCTTTTCTCTGGTTGTCTTCTTGTGCTCTATGATTAGGCAACTAATTCAGTTAATGGTTTATTCCAAAACCATACCGTAAGTATGCAGACAATAGCATAGAAAGATCGGCCCCTGCTTAATTTTGTTATCATCCCAAGGGCAATTACTAATTGGCATAGTCATTGAGGGCTGCATCACCTATATATGATGCCTGGACATGGCAGGAAAAGGCATTTTGTATATTTTCTGCACTTAATGTATATACTCAGACTTGACATGCCGTCCAGTTGACGAATAAAACAAGGGTTAGGAAAACTAATTCAAGGTTTAGTTTCTCCACAGCCTTTGTGGGGTCTTTAGGCTAATCAAGGCCTTAACTTAGTCTAATGCAACCATAACACTGTTCTCATGCATGCCTTTCATATGATACTGCACTGCTAGGAAAATTGTCTGAAACAGCAGGGACTAAGTGCACATTTTGCTGCGACATGCCCCAGGACCACATCCCTTAAGTATTATTATAGTATCATCATAGAAGTATATGGTTAGTAAACATAATCTAATAAAGAAACCGGGACCAAATCTTTGCGTGCGTGATCCAATTGTTCACCACATGTCACCGTTTGGCCTGTGGTTGTTAACAGTTTGGTGTGGATTGTGTCCAAGTTTCTACCTCAGTTGTATCCCGGCACGCATGCTAGGACGCTAAATTAACAACCTAGACTAGGATTGATCGCAGTTTATGCGTCGATCAAGGTGCGTAAGATCGGTTAAATCTGTTACGTAGTAGTTTACTTGTTAGACAGAGCTGTGATAAACAATGCCTAGGCCTAGGCATCCTCAGGGTCAAAAGGTAAACCGTTGTAAACTGCAGACGTGTAGAAAGGCATTATTAGTATGATATCGTGCTAATCCGAGTGAGTTGACAAGACCGCTTCAACATTTTGATGCTCCGGTCCTTGATCGATCTGCTCTGCTTCTCGCTAACATCATGAGTTGCAGAACTGAAAATTTGTCCACTGAAAATATATATCTTTGATTATATGTTCTTTGAAATTGTATAGCGGCAAGTATATATCATGGGTTTCAGGTAAAACGTCAGATAAACTTGCATCATTTAAACTGGATCCAAAACATGATCCAAATAAGGACATGATCTTGCTTCAGCTCGCAATGCATACGTGGCCTTGTGTGGTCTCAGTTGTTGCATAATATAATCCAGTTAGTTAGGAGAATGCTGGCTACTATGCTGCAATCCATGCATATTGTCTTGTGACAGTTTGACTTCGCTGCTTAGATTTGACACTTGTACTTTTAGTAGTAGCCAATTTTGTTTCAGACCATGTCTGTGCTATTGGCAACAGGAGTTGTTCATAATTAAATAGCCCGGACGGAATATAATCCAACCTGTTGTAAAGAAAGTGTCTATACCCTGGACCTGCGTGTCTGTGTCTGCACCTGAAAACAGGCACAAGCTATCATCATCTGTCCAAAACCAAACAAATAGCTGAACATGAGACTGAATCTAGTCTTGCAAATATTCTGAAACCTTTGGTTGTTTCATGAATCTGCCCCGTGATTGTCTTAAGTAGTCTCTTGATCTTGAGCACATCGTTTTAGAGAGTTCAACTGGCAGTAGTTTATGCTTTGACTTCCAGAGTATGGGGGAGACAGAATGTTTATCAAATGATCTTGCTACACCAGTACTAGAACCATGCACGGCTCTCGCAAGCCACAAAAAATGTTTTTTAAAACTCATCGGCTGCGGAGCCAATGAACAATGTGGCTTCAAAATCTGGTCCTATGTATGGAGGGAGTAGGCATGTAGCCAGTTTAGCAAGCAGCAGCCAGGCACATTTTGTGTGGTAGGAGGGTCAAAGGCATAGTTGAGAAAGCCACATGAAGGGATGACTAGCAACAGTACTTGGTTCTTACTGGGGCACATACATAGAGAAGGTTTTTCCTAGCTAGCTTGTGTTGTCACTCTGAGACAGAGAGGGAGGCTTGTGTTGTGATCCAATCCAACATATGGATGATGCTGATTTATTTGTTTATTTCAGAGGCATGACAAGGTGGCTAGGCTAGGGAGGTAGGGCTGTGGCTTGCAAGATGGTTATGTTAGGTTGGGTGCTGATGGCATTTGTGTAGGCTTGCAACTGAACCTGAATTTGACAGGTTACTGCTCTTGTGGCCAGCATAAGGAGCCTTCTGTGTTGCATAACAGATTTCTGAGGATTAGTTTGTTCTATATATGGCCTAGAATATACGAACATGTCAAGAAAAACATCAGGAGGACATTGCTGAGGATGCTAAAATGCCAAGAATTATATTCACAGGCGTTTTCAAAAAGAAAAGAATAAAATCGCCTATTGTCAAGAATGATTTTTTTTTTGCGGGGGAAGAATGATTAGTTTGTTGATGCCAAGAATTTCTAAGGATACAACTAAGTGGATTTCTGAGGATGCTAAAATGCCAAGAATTTCTGAGGATACAACTTTTTGATGATTAGTTTGTTCTGTATTTGGCCAAGAGTCTGCAAAGACCAAAAAAAATGCTAGCAAAAAGAAAAATCGCCGTTGCCGGGGATCGAACCCGGGTCACCCGCGTGACAGGCGGGAATACTTACCACTATACTACAACGACTTCGATGTTATTTTTGTTAAGACACCTTAGGAAGGCAAACCAGTCACAGTGCCTTTGCCAGCATAAGTAATCAGGCTTTCACCTGAGCTTCCAAGGATAAAAATAAGTAAACCAGAAGTGTCGCAAAAGATTAGGATGGGAAACAAAACGGAATATGAGTAGATTTTCATTCACAATGAGATTTTCGATCCACTTTTGACAGCTCCCTTTGAAGAGAGAAGACTGCTAATTTAAACTGGATCCGAAACAAGTACCCATTTTGTCCTAAATAAGGACATGATCTTGCTGATCCAGTTTAGAACGTGGTCTCCATGGTGTCACGGACTAGAAAACCTTGTGTGATCTAAGTGGTTGCATAATGTAATCCACTTAGTTAGGAGAAAGCATGTTGTATCAGTTTGACTTTTTCTGCTTAGATTTGACCCTCCTATTTTAGTAGCCAATTTTTTTTCAGAACATGTCTGTTCCATTGGCAACAGGAGTTGTTCATAACCAAATAGTAGCAACCTGTTGTAAAGAAAGTGTTTGGACCCTGAACCTGTGTGTCTGTGTCTGCACCTGAAAACTGGCACAAGCTATCATCTGCTGTCCATAGCCAAACAAGTAACTGAACATGAGACTGAATCTAGTCTTGCAAAGATTCCGAAACCTTCGGCTATTTAATCTACCCCGTAATTTTCTTGAGTAGTCTCTTCATCTTGAGCACAGTGCTTATTCTCTAAGTAATAAAACGCCCTTTATCGGAAAAAAAATCTTGAGCACAGTGTTTTAGAGAGCTAGCTCAAGCTTCAACTGACAGTAGTTTATGCTTTCATTTGCAGACTCAGCTCAAACCACCGGAATCTAGTGAAGTGCTTCTGCCGGTGACAGAACCATGCGCGCACTGCACGACACAGATGAGTAACATGGCGCTCGGAAGTCACAAAAAATGGTTTTTAAAACTCATGAGTTGTGCCGAGCCAATGAACAATGTGGCTTCAGAGTCTGGTCCTATGTATGTACGGAGACCAAATCCTAATTCTTTGCTAGACCATACACAAAGACAGTAGTAGGCATGTAGCCAGTTTAGCAAGCAGCAACTTGGCACATTTTCTGTGGGAGGAAGGTCAAAGGCATAGTTGAGAAAGCCACATGAAGGGCTGACTAAGAACAGTACTTGGTTCCTACTGGGGCACATAGATAGAAAAGTTCCTGTCTAGAACTTTGAAATAGAAAGCAGCAGGAGGTTCTTGTCCGAACAATTATCCACAGCTTGAGTAGTAAGTAAGCTGGTTTGCCTAGCTAGCTCGTGTTGTCACTCTGCCCAGTCACAGTTAAGAAGGACACATAGCTTGTGTTGTGATCCAATCCAACATATGGATGATGCTGATTTATATTTGTTTAAGAGCCTAAGAGAGAGGTAGGGCTGTGGCTTGCAAAGAAGCTTAACTGAGATAGCTTTGTAATGATTGTTGGACAATGATTAGTTTCTTCTGTATATGGCCAAGAATCTGCAAGGACAAGAGAATTCTGAGAGGCCATTGCTAAAGTGCCAATTTTTTTTGCCAAAAGTAAAAAAATAAATTCGCCTGAATGCACTGCAAATGGTGAATGAAAAGTTCATGTATGTTTCCTCCACTCTGGGTTACCAAGATATTTGTTAAATAAAAAAAATTCAGGTGAAAACAAAAAAATTCGGCTTAATTCGTTTCATTGTAGGACTAACATCTTCTTCAACGTAGCAGTTAACTGAAAAATGTTTTGAACATATCGTCCCCAATGTAGTTTCTTAGCTGACCACGACTTCACAAAGCCCCTTCTCAATGCCACTATGAACATAGCGAAAAAATATTTCCACTATGAGCATAAACATACCGCCTAAGCAATCATAATGTTTGCAGTACACAATGACATGTCAATGCAAAATCATCAAATTATCATTGGGTAAAATGTTGCGGATCATGGCATTGTAACAAGCAAGTGGTGTGTCATTTGACCTCCACCTCACCACGACCTCATCAATAATTGTGTCCGATAACACAACGTGGCTAGAGGTTTGCAGAAACTTGAGGGACTGAAGGAAAACAGAAGGTTTGGTCAAGGTACTACAGGCACTCTGTCTGTCTCCCTCGTGTGCTTAATCAAGCTTAGCATGCCACATGTAGCATGTAATTTTTTCCAAGGTGTAAACTGGTATGTCAATGCAACTGAAATTGTGAAACTGGTATGTCCTTATTGGTCACTGATACTATTGCTCGGCTTGAGGATTTGTGTGTTAGGATTTGAGAGAACATTTGGGGAAACTTCTGGATGGGTCTTGAGCCCTCCTCTGTCTATCGCTTATTTTTATCTTATGTACATCTTACACTTATAGTCCCTATAAAACTACATATTCCTAATTATTATACACACCAACAAACATTTTATGGAATATTGTCATTTTGATATCTTCATCACAATAGAATTCAGATATATAAGTGTATACCTAGGAGAAAACACAATGATTTAGAGTACATGGGAGTGAACGATGAATATGAACGATATTTGACAATTCAAATAATGTATGTACGATTGTAGCATGAAATATATTCTAGTGTAGAATTTATGGCCCAATACACTAACATACTGAAATTGTTTCTTCACGATGATGCATGACACGTCCTCCCACACTATGGCCATCGGTTCATAAAAATTATATATGTTTGCGCTAACGGAGGGAGGACTTAAGACTTTAGACTTGAGATTTGATCTGCAGGAAAAACATCTCATCAGACATATCTTCTACTAGTACGATTTTCTTCTTTGGTGGGTGCGCTTGACAGCCTCAACTGAAGAGTAACTCATTCCGATAGGAAACCTGAAATGGACATCTTATGTAACCATGTGTTTCTTAAAGATGCAATCAGTTTCATCACATCAATATTGTGTACCACCGGAAGCAACAGCTTTGCATACATGATGAAACCAAATATGACGGAACGGCTTGCCAGTTTTTTAGTTATGTATTTCATGCATAGAGTAAACTAACAGTTCCTATCAAAGAATTTGATTTGTTATCTTGTTGTTTTCGTCTGATCTATGATTAGGCAACTAATTTAGTTTATGGTTTATTCCAAATCATACCCTAAGTAGCCAGACAAAACACAGAAAGATTTGTATGTGCTTAATTTTGTTATCATCCCAGGGATAGAGGATTGGATCACCCGTGAAGCTTGAACATGGAAGAAAAAGGCATTCTTGTCGCATCCGTTTTTTGCAAGTTACTGTATATACTCAGGCTTCACATGCGGTCCAATGGACAGAATAAAACAACGGTCCAGACGACTAAGTCAAGCTTAGCCTTGTGGGGCCTCTTAACTTAGTCTAATGTAATCTTATCACTATTCACACATATTTCATATAATACTTCACTGATAATTGTTTTGTCTGAATCAACATGACCAAGTGCACAAGTTGCTGCAGACATGCACGAGGATCGCATACACATCCAGAAGAGTATTTAGAATGAGTGGCGGAGCTAGCACAAGAATTAGGGGGGGGGGGGGGGGGGGGGGGGGGGGGGGGGGGGGCAAAATGTGAACTATGAATATTTGGGGGGGCAAATTAGAGTATTTTCTTTGATCTAAGTTCTAAAAAAATATTTTTTTCAATGAATATACAAAGTTTGGGGGGCGGTGGCCCCCTAAGCTATACATAGCTCCGCCACTGTTTAGAATAATATTCTTCTATAAACCATTCATGCACGGGGTCTTACTAACATAACAGGACTATGGGACGGGTCTTTCTCGAAAAGCTAACTCTACCCGAAATTATTATACCTTTTTTGAGTGTATTATATTTCCTCCATCTCGAAAAGGATATTGCAGATTTGTCTAATTTCGTATGTATCTATACATTTATTTGATAAAGACACTTATTACTTGAAGAGTTTTAATCATTACATATGCGCTGTGCATAACATAATACACATAGACAACACAAGTTTAGAGCATCTCCACTCGGCTACCCAGGACGCCGATCCGAACGCCGAAAATAGGTCCGAACGCCTAAAATTTCGCCTAGTCGCGTACCCAGGAACCTGTTTTCGTTCGGATTTGAGCCAACTTTGGTCCGGACTATCCAGGTCATATCCAGGATCCTGGGTACGCCCTGGGAATGTCGGACGAAGCGAATTCGGCGAGTGGACCCGCCCAGTCAGCATATATTCACCCATATTCATCCAAAATTCGCCCAAAGTTCGCCCATATTCGCCCAAAGTTCATCCATATAGACCATATTCGCCCAAAGTTCGTCCATATAGACCATATTCGCCCAAAGTTCGCCCAAAATTCGGGCATATTCGCCCAAAGTTCGTCCGTATCGCCCATGTTTGTCCAAATTTCGCCCAAAGTTCGTCCATATAGACCATATTCGCCCAAAATTCGGGCATATTCGCCCCAAGTTCGTCCGTATCGCCCATATTCGCCCAAAGTTCGCTCATAATTCGTCCATATAGCCCATATTCGTCCAAAGTTCGTCCATATCGACCATATTCGCCCAAAGTTCGTCCATATTCGCCCAAAACCGCTTATATTCGCCTAAAGTTTGCCCAAAATTTGCCGAAATTTGTTAAATTTTAGCCAAACGCGGGAACTCGCCTGGGTACGCGAGTGGGAAACTCGACGTACTCAGGCCGAAAACTTGTTTCGTCCGGCCAAAAAAAGATCCGGATTTTGGCCTGGGTTCGCAATGAGTGGAGATGTTCTTAGAGTCTCAAAAATAGTAAAGAACATGAATTACATATCATAATATGAAAATGCAAAACAGCAAGGGTCTTTCTCGAAAATCTAACTCCACCCAACATTTTTATACCATTTTTGGGTGTATTATATTTTCTCCATCTTAAAAAGGATATTGCAGATTTTTCTAAATTCGTATGTATCTATACATTTTTTTGATAAAGACACTTATTACTTAAAGAGTTTTAATCATTACACACGCGCTCTGCATAACATGATACACATAGACAACACAAGTTTAGAGTCTCAAAAATAGTAAAGAACATGAATTACATATCATAATATAAAAATGCAAAACACCTAGGGTGGCAGAGGGCCAACCTTGAGATTATGTTGTCATACATGTCGGGTAAAATAGTCCATTACCGTATACACTACTTGTGTATACATCTTCATAAATAAGTTATAAAACTTTAAATTTATCTAAATACATACGAATCTAATCCGTGACATGCTTTTTGAGACGGAGAAAGTAGTATCATTGTAGTATAGCTATTAAACAGAATCTAATACGCATGTTGTACCAGTCTGACTTTTCTTCTCAGATTTGACTTCGTATTTTTTTAAGTAGGGAATTTTGTTTCAGACCATGTATGTGCTATTGGCAAGAGGGGTTGTTCATGATTACATATCCCTGACGGAACCCAACCTGTTCTAAAGAAAGTGCTTGGACCATGGAAACAGGCACAAGCTATCCTCTGTTGTCCAAAGCCAGACAAGTCACCATAGGACGCGCGCTACGCCAAGGGCAAAAAGCCGTCGACGTAGACTAAAATATCCTCGGCGTATGGTATGCCGACGGCTGTCCTCGTTGTAGCCTCCACGGCAAAGGTCTCCCTCGACGGAGCACATATAGACCGTCAGCGTATCGAAATGCCATCGCCGTGCGCTACGCCGACGGCTTTGCTCTCGGTGTAGCTGCCGTCGGCATAGCCTGTCGGCCGGTTGCAAAAACATTTTTTTAAAACAAATATTTTTTAATTATTTTTTTCTCAATTTTTTTAATCTTTGAATTGTTAGAATCGTTAATCTCTCATTTTGAACATTTTTAACACTAATTACACTTGATATTTGATTAAATTGCAGTCTTGGTCAAACTTTCCGGCCGATCACCCATCCTAATACTACTTCAGCTTTAGCACGCTTAACTTTTTTATTCCTTCAGAATCTGTTTCCGCAAAATACATTATTGTCAATACTATGATATCTATTAACTCTTATATCATCATGTTACATGTTTGTATTTTTAAAATTACAAATAATTATTTAAGTAAACATTAATGAATAAGTAAAAATATTATTGAATTCAAATAAAAACATAATAATTTTTCCTTCAAAAAAATATATAATAATTTTACTTTTTTGTATTTTTCTATTTAATATGGAATAATTAATATCTTTAAATCCGTAAATCGGAATTCGATAAATAATATGTCTAAATTGATCAGAAAAATGATAGGAATCCAAATATGATATCCATATCAACTAAACACTAACCCTCCGTTTTTGAATTAGCTATTTGGTGATTGCTTCAGAAAATCCCCCTTTTTGTGCTCGGAAAATGAAAAATGCCTTTTGATGAAAAGGAAAACTTGCATTCTATCTTTGATAAAATAGCATATTGTGAACCAAAAAATGATTTTTGTAAAAAAATATGAGCATTGTAAAAAAACATGTAGTTCATATCTGACCCACTTCCTACCGATTCGGCAGGAATTTGTCTTTTTCACCAGAGGTGGACGGAAAGGTTTCGGATCCCTCTGTTGGAACATTATCCATATAAGGTGGTCTAGTATTTTTGTAAAATGTGGTGGTAGCATTTTGAATTAGCCATTTGGTGGTTGCTTCACAAAACCGTCTGTTTTTTGTGCTCGGAAAATAGAAAATGCTTTTTGGTGCGACCAAAAGGAAAACTTCCTCCTACAACATTGTTTGCCATCCTATGATGCACATGTATACACAATATGGGCACATTATCACAAACTATACCTCGATTCTAGCCATAACATTGGTCATTTGAATTTTCAGATAGGTCATTTTGTGAAGGTTTTTTTCAGACATAATCAATATACCGAGGTTGATATTTTTCCTTGTAACTATGTCACATAATATGACACCACGTGAAGGTTTCACATTGTTTTGATCGTTGTTGAATTTTTTATGCCCGTTTTAAACTATCGTCAAACTTTGTCGAACGATGGGCATGAAGATTCTTAGCTCGGGGCCGAGCCTCGCTAAACTTGCATTGGATATTTGATAAAATAGCATATTGTAAACCTAAAAATGATTTTTGTAAAAAAACATGAGCATCGGATCATGTACCTGTAGTTCATATCTGACTCACTTCCTACCGATTCGTCTGGAATTTGTCTTTTTCACCAGGGATGGATGGAAAGGTTTCAGATCCCCCTGTTGGGACATTGTCCATATAAGATAGTCTAGTATTTTTGTAAAATATGGTGGTAGCATTTTGAATTAACTATTTGGTGGTTGCTTCACAAAACCGTCCGTTTTTTGTGCTCGAAAAATGGAAAATGGCGTTTTGGTGCGACGAAAAGGAAAACTTCCTCCTGCAACATTGTTCGCCATCCCATGATGCACATGTATGTACAATATGGGCACATTATCACAAACTATGACCTGATTCTAGCCATAACATTGGTTATTTGACCCGAAAGCCAAGAAATCTCGAATGAGATAGGTCATTTTGTGAAGGTTTTTTTCAGACATAATCAATATATCAAGTTTTATATTTTTCCTTGTAACTATGTTACATAATATGACACCACGCGAAGGTTTCGCATTGTTTCGATCATTTTTAAATTTTTTATGCCCGTTTTAAACTATCGTCAAACTTTGTCGAACGACGGGCATGAAGATTCTTAGCTCGGGGCCGAGCCTCGCTAAACTTGCATTGTATCTGTGTTAAAATATCATATTATAAACCTAAAATTATTTTTGTAAAAAAGACATGAGCATCAGATCATGTACCTGTAGTTCATATCTGACCCACTTCCTACCGATTCGGTAGGAATTTGTCTTTTTCACCAGGGGTGGACGGAAAGGTTTCAGATCCCCCTGTTGGGACATTGTATATATAAGGTGGTCTAGTATTTTTGTAAAATGTGGTGGTAGTATTTTGAATTAGCCATTTGGTGGTCGCTTCACAAAACCGTCCGTTTTTTGTGCTCGGAAAATAGAAAATGGCTTTTTTATGCGACGAAAAGAAAAACTTCCTCCTGCAACATTGTTCGCCATCCCATGATGCACATGTATGCACAATATGGGCACATTATCACAAACTATGACTTGATTCTAGCCATAACATTATCGAGATCCCTCTCCGATCAATAATCAGTAGCGGGACCTGGAGATCCGCACTAACTCCCACACATTCAACAATGACTTCTGTGATCGTGTGAACCTTATACACATGTAACTCAATCCCTTTGTCTCGTGATATATTACATGTCCGAGATTCGATCATCGGTATCTCCATACCTAGTTTGATCTCGTTACCGACATGTACTCTTTTCTCGTTCTCGTGATACAACATTTTAGTGATCAAATCACTTGCTTGCAAGCTAATTAATGTGATATCACCAAGAGGGCCCAGAGTATATCTCTCCGTCATCGGGATGGACAAATTCCACTCTTGATCCATGAGCCTCAACATAACACTTTCGTAGCACTGAACCCATCTTTATAGTCACGCTGTTACGGTGTGACATTTGATGTTATCAAGATACTCTTCCGGTGTTAGTGATTGACATGATCTCATGCTCTAAGGACTAGGATTACTTCGTATGATGTTATAGCAATATAAACACAATGACCTTGATTGTAATGCTATACTTCGGATAAATGTTCATCACACCATTCCAATAATGTTGTGACCTCGTTATTAACAACATCCAATGTTCATGATCAGGAAACCTTTGATCATCTTGTTAATCAACGAGCTAGTTTATAAGAGGGGCATAACTAGGAACTTCCTTTTTGTTTATTAAACACACATATATTAACGTTTCTATATTAATACAATTATAGCATGCAAATTAAACTTTTATCATAAATAAGGAATACGATAATACCACTTTATTATTGCCTTTCGGGCATATTCCCTTCATGCCAGGACAGTAGAAACGATAACCTTTTGATCTGTCTGGATAGCCAATGAAGTGGCAAGACACTATTTTGGGGTCTAACTTTGCAATGTTTGGATTTAAAACTTTTGCCTCAGCTGGGCTCTCCTAGACCCTCAAGTGGCGCAGAGAGGGGACTCTGCCTGTCCACAACTCGTATGGTGTTTTGGGCACCGACTTGCTTGGTACTCTATTGAGAATGTGAATGGCGGTTTTAAGCACCTCCATCCACAATCCCAATGGGAGGGTGGAATAGCTCATCATATTCGCACCATATCCATGAGGGTACGATTACGCCTTTCAGCTATTCCATTTTGCTGAGGTTCGCCTGGCATAGAATACTTGACGACTATTCCATTTTCCTGTAGGAACCTTGCAAAAGGTCCAGGTACTTGACCATATGGAGTGTGCCGACCGTAGTACTCCCCCCACAGTCAGACCGGACTATTTTAATTCTTTTATCATGCTGATTTTCTATTTTATCTTTGAATATTTTAAATTTATCCAATGCTTCAGATCTTTCTTTAATTGGATAAATATAACCATATCGGGAGTAATCATCTGTGAATGTTATGAATGTATCATAACCATCCACACTTTTCACAGGAAACGGTCCACAAATATCAGTGTGAATGATTTCTAGTGTTGTTGTACTTCGGTTTGCACCCTTTTTGATTTGCTTTATATATTTTCCTTTTATGCAATCTATGCATTGTTCGATATATTAGAACTCTAACGGAGGAAGAATGTCATTTTTAATGAGGCTTTCTATTCTTCCCCTCGAAATATGGCTTAATCTATAGTGTCATAACTTCAATGAGTCATGAGTTCGCTTTCTTTTGTTCTTTGTTCGACAAGGAAACTTGCTCACTCACATTACACACAGAAAGCACTTTATCATGCAAGGATAACAAATAAAGCTTATCGTGAAGTAAAGCAATACCCACACAAGCATCATTAAACCATATGGCACACTTTCCATATCCAAAATAACATTCAAAACTATCTTTATCCAAGCATGACACACTTATTAAGTTTCTATGAAGTGAGGGAACAAATAAAACCTATTTTAGCAGAATAATGAAACCATCAGCTAGCTCTAAAGGGATGTCTCCAATAGCTTCAACTTCTGCTTGCACTCCATTCACGACCTCAATGCATCTTTCGCTTCTTTGCAAAGTCCTTGTCGAATGGAATCCCTGTAAAGAATTGGCAACATGAACAGTTGCACCAGAGTCAATCCACCAAGTAGATTTAGAAAACTGTTCATACAAGGATTCATTTACAAAAGAAACTGTGTCGTTACCGTTCTTTTCCATTATGGACTTGATCCATATTGGGTAATCTTTCTTGAAGTGACCAGGCTTCTTGCAATGGTGACACTGGTCCTTGTCCCCAGGGAGACTCTGCTGATGCTGGTACTGCTGGGGGCCTTTGCCATGTGGCTTGGAGGGGGAACCACCATGGTTGCTATTGTTGAAGGTTCTCTTCATGTTATCCTTCACGTAGTTCAGAGAACCACCATGAATGGACTTGGGCCTTTCTTCCTCTTGAGAACACATTCCAATGGTCTTTTCAATGTCCCATTTTTTAGGAAACATGTTGTAGTTGGTCACAAAATTCTCGAACTATTAGGGAAGGGAAGCCATGACAAGGTGCGCCAGTAGAGCAGGCTTGAGCTCGAGGTCAGCATCCATGGGCTTTAATTTAGCCGCCATGTTGCTCATCCTCAAGATGTGCTCCCTGATGCCATGTGGCCCTCCATCATACTTTTCTGTGACCAGCTGTTTGAGCAGCTGGGTGGCATACAACTTTGAAGATCCAGTAAACTGACTCTTTACCTTTGCTAGATACTCCCCAATAGAGGCACACTCTTCGATTGAGCCCACAATTACGTTCTTAATTGTATTCTTTACAAAGGCCAAGCACTTTTTATTGGCATTGATCCACTTTTGGTTATCAATAGAGTATGCCAGCTCCACTGGAGCATGGTCCCTTTTCCTCTTTTCCCAAGCAGCATTATCCTCAGCATCATCTCTTACTGGGTCTTTAGGCTTGACTGGCTGTTTGGTTTCCACAACCCAGTCAACCTCGGCACACACAAATGCCAGGTCTACTTTCTTCCTCCACTCGGTGTAGTTGTCCCCCCTGAGCATTGGAATGTCCTTGAGGCAAGTCATGAGGTTAAGACCTCCTGAAAACCACAAAAGATGTGAGATGACAAAAAATAATTATATGCATTAATTCAACGTTGGTATAGATTAAACATGCAACTGTTTGTGCAATTAAAATTATATCACCGTTGGGCAAAAATTAAAGATTAATGCACCTTTCATTTCATTAGCAAACAAATCATAATCATGCTATTAATAACATTGGTCACTTAATAACAGGAGCATAAATAACTTTAATATCACTTTATCACATCTTTAAACAATTTTAATTATCACTTTATTGCATTTAAGCAATTTCCTACCAACTATTTGCAGCGGAAAAAATAATGCAATTAAGCAACTTTTAAAACTTTTTAGAAAAAACTGTCACCTTTTGAATTCTCTAAACAAAATTCATTGGAATATTTTGAATAGAAAAAAACTGTACAAAAAACTGCTCAAAAAACTGAGCAAAAACAATTTAAAAACAACCTCTAGGAAAAAATAACAGAGAAAATGTGCTGTTTTGCGCGCTCGCGGCCCACGTCCGCGGCCCACAGCCCGCTGTACGCTGCCGCCGCTGCGCGCTCCCTCTCTGTGCACCACCCGCTAGAGCACGGCCCGTACACGGCCCAGAACGGCCCGGCGCTGCACGCCCTAGCTGTCGCCCACACACGTCCTCGCCGCCCGCGCCACGCAATCCTGGCCGTTCATCCGCGCCGCCCTAGATCCTACGGCCCCGCGCGCGCTTCGCAGGAACAAAACCCCCCAGCGCCGCGTCCCCGCCTAACCTGTCAACAACCGGATTTTTAATCCCAGATGCATGTTATGCCATACATCGCAATCCCAGGATTACCATTTGCGAGACATAACAGAATTGGATACCACATTACATCATCCATTACAAACCATACATAAGGTCTTACACAAATAAGGATCTCATGATCCGGTCTTAATACAACACAAGCAACGGAATATGTAATAATAACGGTAGCATAGGCGAAGCTCCATCTTCGGGGTCACAGACAATGCTGACGATGGGAGATGATCCTAGTTATCGTAACCTTCCTAGGGTCCATCCTCCAGGTACTCTTCTCCATAGTCTGGCCACGGGAATAGCCAGGGACAAAGCCATGAGTACTCTTTAAGTACTCGTAAACTAATACTAACAAGTGAAAGGGGTTTTGGTAATAGGAAACTAGGCTCTAGGGTTGTTTTGCAAGAAGCCAGATTTATCTCTACTAAGTTAAGAAGCAGGAGAAGCTAGTCAAAATTTTATAACTCCTAAGTGGAAACTTGTATTTCATATCACAACTCTGTTGTGGTCAAGTCAAAGTCTCAATTTATTTCACAAGTCATTTTAAAAACATCTGACGGGGGAACAGTATGGCCACTCCAACTGTCCATAACCACGGACGCGGCTATTCGAATAGTTTGACACTCTACAGAGATTGTACACTTTCACCACAACATTCGATACATCCGTCAGGAACAAATCCTGAATTCACCATACTCAGTATGCGGATAACCAATCCTAACGTTTCAATTACACGCCCTAGTATAAGCATCTCTCCTGTGAGTTTGGCCTTCCAACCATGACCAACTGTCATCTTGGGTACTGCACAGGTGGACAATCTTCACAAGGTAGCCTCAGCTCAGACCTTGGCCGTGAGGGAACTAATACTAAGGTATATAAGTTTCCAGTCAAGCCCTACCCAATTCTCGGGTATTGTGGTTGTACGGTTAAATTGGAATGGTATCGCATCCAGACAACCATCAGTTTTATAAAGGTCTCAGGCTCATGCCTCAACATTTTCATCATCATAAATCATCTGGTGTTCGGAAACACATGTCCAAAACATTTCAATAGAATGATCTATCATCCAAGGTTTTCATAACCATTTTTCCACCAAGTATTCCCACCTAAAGTTGATCAAGTTTTATGCTTAGCACTAGCATCTACAAGTGGGGGTAAGTACTAAGGAGGGGTGGTAAACTTAGTGGAGTTTAGCTAAGTTCAATCTCATGCCTTAGGATGACATCAAGATTTTCTAGCTTAGGCCAAATTTTATGCTCTTTATGCAACCTTCAAATATCTTTCTAGAATCTACAAATCACTTAAGTAAACTCTAAGTAATAGCTTCGATAAAGAAATAAAATAGAAAGCTTGTAAATAAGACTAGGATTGGGTATCATCAAATATGTCTAACCAAGCATGCTTAGTGCATTGCACAGGTTATCTAAATTTCATAGTTGCAAGTGTTAGCTTGCAAGGTTAATAGCTTGCATATTCAACTAGTAGCATTAGGCTTGCCTTGTGCAGAGCAGTGGTTGAAGTTCTCCTCGGCTTCTTCTTTGTAGTATCCTCCTTCTTCCTCGTATCCTTGGTCGGTACTAGCGTCTATAAATAAATACGAGGTACACAATCACCAAACAATACTTAACTGTTGGAATTATGCCCTAGAGGCAATAATAAAGATGTTATTATTATAATTCTTGTTCATGATAAAGTTTATATTCCATGCTAGAATTGTATTGAGCGGAAACATTAATACTTGTGTGGTTTGTGAACAACACCGTGTCCCTAGTACGCCTCTATGGACTAGCTCATTGATCAATGATGGTTAAGGTTTCCTAACCATAGACATGAGTTGTCAATTGATAATGAGATCATATCATTGGAGAATGATATGGTGGACAGACCCAAACTAAGCGAAGCAATTAGATCGTGTCATCGTGTTCGTCTTTGCGAAGCTTTTCTTATGTCAAATATTGTATTCCTTAGACCATGAGATAATGCAACTCCCTGGTATCGGAAGAAAGCTTTGAGGTCATCAAACGTCATCCTATGAGAGGGTGATCATAAAGGTGTCTCTCAGGTGATCGGAAAGTATCTGTTGGGTTGTATGTATCGAGATGGAATTTGTCCCTCCCAAGTCGGAGAGATATACTTCGGGCCCACTCGGTAATCGATATCAACACCGCTTGCAAGCATGTGGTTAAGGAGTTAATCACAAAGTGATATTGGATTACGGAACGAGTAAAGTACTTGCTGTGAACGAGATTGAACTAGGTATGACGATACCGACGATCGAATCTCGGGCAAGTAAAATATCGTGAGACGAAGGGAATATATATATGGGATTGATTGAATCCTGGCATCGTGGTTCATCCGATATGATCATCGATGAATGTGTGGGAGTCAATATGGGTGCCCAGACCCCGCTGTTGATTATTGATAGAAGATCATGTCTGCATATTCTCGAACCCGCAGGGTCACACACTTAACGTGTCTCGACGCTAGGATAGATTGGATACTTGGTTTATGAATTTTTGTTTGGAGTCTCGGATGGGATCCGGGACATCACGAGAGGTTCCGGAGTGGTCCGGAGAATAAGATTCATATAAGGCAGTGCAGTTTTTGGAGTTCGGAATTGTTCCAGATTAATCGGTATTGTACCGGAAGCTTCTAGAACCTTCCGGAAGGGGGCCAACGTGGTTCCACCTTCTGGGAGGGGGCATGGGCCTATGAGGGAGTGTCCTGGCCGCATTGGGCCAGGGGCACAAGGCCCCATAGGGCCCAGCTGATCCTAGAGAGTTTAAATCGTTTAAACTAGAGATAGGATTTCTAGATAAGGGGATAAGTTTAAATCGTTTAAACTAGACATAGGATTTCTAGATAAGGGGATAAGTTTAAATCGTTTAAACTTGAGATAGGCTTGGAGGAGGGGCTAGGGCTGGCCGCCGCCACCCCCTCTATATAGAGGGCTGGTGCGCCCCCTCCCCCCTACACACCTTCCTCAAAACCCTAGTTGCCCTGCTGCCCTTCCTCTCTCCCTCCCGACTATTTGTAGGCGAAGCCCTGCTGCAGAAATTCTCCACCATATACACCACGCCGTCGCGTTGTAGATCCAATCTATCTCTCCACCCTACTTGCTGGTCCGAGGAAGGAGGAGACGTCGAGGTGCCGCACGTGTGCATCTCACGGAGGCACCGCCACTTGTGGTGCTAGATCGGATCGGATCGCGAGGAGGAGAAGCGAGTACGACTACATCACCCACGTTCCGACGAACGTTCCGTTGTGCGAATCTTCAAGGGTATGAAGATCTAATCCAATCTCTCTCGTTGTTTGCATCTCCTAGATTAGATCTTGGCTTTCCCTCTGTTCGCTTCCGTAGAAAATTTTGATTTACTATGCTGCAAAACCCTTCAGTGGTATCAGAGCTAGATCTATGCGTAGATGTGATTCACGAGTAGAACGCAACATGGTTGTTGCGGGCGTTGATGTTTTCTGTTGCAAGCCTCTTGTTTGTGTTCTTCTTATGACGCGGGATAGTGAGATTGAAGCGGTCCAGGCCAACCTTACGCGACGTCGTTCGCGAGACCGGCTCCGCACTTGACGTGTGGCTTGTACCACACATGCGGCTGGTGGATGTCAGTTTCTCTCACTATAGTTGTCATGGGATTAACACCGGAGTTTGGCAACCATAATATCACCGTTGTGGCTTTTCGTAGGTAAGAATCGTTCTTAGCATCTACTCCCATAAGCCACGTAAAACATGCAACAACAAAGTAGAGGCGTCTAACTTGTTTTTGCAGGGAGTGTTTTCTGTGATATGGTATGGCCCAAGATGTGATGTGTATATTGTATGCGATGATCATGTTTTGTAATGTTTCACAACTTGCATGTCGATGAGTACACAACCGGCAGGAGCCATATGGTTGTCTTTATAATTGTGTATGACCTGCAAGTCAACTTCTTATACGCCATGTAATAGCTTTACTTTATCGCTAAGTAGTTAGCAATAGTTGTAGTTGCTATTCGTGGTGGAGGCAATCATGGTGAAGTGATGGAGATCATGCCGGAACGCACAAGATGGGGATCATTGCGCGAAGATTGGCTATACCATGTCACATAAAGTTATATGCATGTGATGTTTATCCTTTTATGTATCTTATTATGCTTAGATCGCGACGGTAGCATTATAAGATGATTCCTCACTTAAAGATCAAGATAAAACTGTGTTCTCCCCAAGTATGCACCGTTGCGAAATTTCGTCGTGTCCAAGCATCACGTGATGATCGGGTGCTATAGACTCTACGCTCACATACAACGGGTGCAAGCCAGTTTTGCACACGCGGAAATACTTGGCACGAGCCTAGCATGTACAGACATGGCCTCGGAACACAAGAACCGAAAGGTTAAGCATGAGTCATATGAATGATATGATCGACACTTCGTTGTCCACCATTGAAACCACATCTCTTCTCGTGATGATCAGATTAGGTGTGGTGAATTTGGATCGTGTTCACTAAACAACTTGAGGGATGTTGAATTTAGTGGGAGTTCATCTAGTAATTTGATTAAGTTGAACTATTTATCATGAACATAGTCTAAATTGTACTTGCAAATACTGTAGATCACATGGCCAAGTCCAACTTCAACTTCAACGTTTTTGCTGAGAAAGAAAAGCTTAGAAACAATGGGTCTAACTTCACCAACTGGTTCCGCAATCTAAGAATCATTCTGTCTGGCGGACAAAAGGACTATGTCCTTGAGAAAGCGTTAGGTAACCCCCCTGCTGCAACTGCACCGGCTGATGAGAAAGCTGTCTATCAGTCGCGCAAAGATGATTATGGTGTGATTAAGAGCACCATGTTGTTTGCTATGGAACCGGAACTTCAAAATCGTTTTGAAAACTATCCCGGGCCCTTTGAGATTCTCGAGGAGCTGAAAACCATGTTTCAGACTCAGGCCCGTTCTGAGAGATATGAGATCTCTGAGAAGTTCTTTAACTGCAAGATGGAGGAAGGGAGTTCCGTTAGTGAGCACGCCATTAAGATGTCGGGCTACACTCAACGCCTTGAGCAACTGTACTGCAAGATTCCAGAGGAGCTCAAGATTGACAGGGTTCTGCAATCACTCCCTCCCAGCTACAAAATTTTTGTAGTGACTCATAATCAGATTGGTTCCACTGATACGATCACTGAGCTCTTCGCAAAGCTGAAGGCTGCGGAGGTGGACATCAAGAAGGATAATCATGTGTTGATGGTCAACAAGCCCTCCTTTAAGAAAGGTAAAGGTGCAAAGAAGCCCTTCAAGAAAGGCGGCGGCAAGCGCGTTGCCCCTACTGAGAAGAAGCTCAAGTCTGGTCCCAAGCCGGACACTGAGTGCTTCTATTGCAAGGACAAGGGTCACTGGAAGCGCAACTGTCCGAAGTACTTAGCGGACAAGAAGGCTGGCACCATCAAAGGTATATTTGATATACATGTTATTGATGTTTTCCTCACTAGCCCTCGTTGTAGTGCCTGGGTATTTGATACTGGTTCAGTTGCTAATATTTGTAACTCGAAACAGGAGCTACGGAATAGACGGCGGCTTGCGAGGGATGAGGTGATGATGCGCGTTGGCAACGGATCAAGAGTTGATGTGATGGCCGTCGGCACGCTCTCCTTAGTTTTACCTTCGGGATTAGTTTTAAACCTTAATAAATGTTATTATGTGCCTGCGTTGAGCATGAACATTATTTCTGGATCGTGTTTATTGCAAGACGGTTATTCATTTAAATCGGAGAATAATGGTTGTTCTATTTATATGAGTAACATCTTTTATGGTCATGCACCTCTTGTGAGTGGTTTATTTCTTCTAAATCTCGAAAGGGATGAAACACACATCCATAACATTGAGGCTAAGAGATGCAAAGTAGATAGTGATAATACTACTTATTTGTGGCACTGTCGTCTAGGTCATATTGGTGTAAAGCGTATGAAGAAACTCCATTCTGATGGACTTTTGGAGTCTCTTGATTTTGAATCATTTGACACATGCGAACCATGCCTCATGGGCAAGATGATCAAAACCCCGTTCTCCGGTATGATGGAGCGAGCAACGAACTTGTTGGAAATCATACATACCGATGTATGCGGACCGATGAGTGTTTCGACGCACGGTGGATATCGCTATTTTCTCACTTTTACCGATGACTTAAGTAGATATGGGTATATCTATTTAATGAAACATAAATCTGAAACGTTTGAAAAGTTCAAAGAATTTTAGAATGAAGTGGAGAACCATCGTAACAGAAAGATTAAGTTTCTACGATCCGATCGTGGGGGCGAATATTTGAGTTATGATTTTCTCACGCATCTCAAAGCAAGTGGAATCGTTTCACAACTCACGCCACCTGGAACACCACAGCGCAATGGTGTGTCTAAACGCCGGAATCGAACCCTATTAGATATGGTCCGATCGATGATGTATCTTACTGATTTGCCGTTATCATTTTGGGGTTATGCATTAGAAACCGCTGCATTCACTTTAAATATGGCTCCATCTAAATCCGTTGAGACGACACCGTATGAACTATGGTTTGGTGCTAAACCTAAGTTGTCGTTTCTTAAAGTTTGGGGATGCGAAGCTTACGTCAAGAAGTTGATGCCGGACAAGCTCGAACCCAAAGTGGAGAAATGCGTCTTCATAGGATACCCTAAGGAAACTATTGGGTATACCTTCTATCACAGAACCGAAGGCAAAGTGTTTGTCGCAAAGAACGGTTCCTTTCTTGAGAAGGAGTTTCTCTCGAAAGAAGTGAGTGGGAGGAAAGTAGAGCTAGACAAGGTTATTGAACCTTCTCTTGAATTGGAGAGTAGCGCAGCACCTGAAATTGTTCCAGTGCCGCCTGCACCAACAATAGAGGAAGCTAATGACAAGGATCATGAAGCTTCGGACGATGCTGCTACTGAACGTCGCAGGTCGACAAGGTCGCGTGCCCCTCCTGAGTGGTACGGCAACCCTGTCTTGACTGTCTTGTTAGTAGAAGACAGCGAACCTACGAACTATGAGGAAGCG
The DNA here is from genome assembly GCA_916181665.1 of Avena sativa. Classification (NCBI taxonomy): domain Eukaryota; kingdom Viridiplantae; phylum Streptophyta; class Magnoliopsida; order Poales; family Poaceae; genus Avena; species Avena sativa. The sequence continues at coordinate 527,448,960 of OV702299.1, forward strand.
ATGATGAGCCCAGACTCTGAGAAATGGCTAGAAGCCATGAAATCCGAATTGGGATCCATGAGCGAAAACCAAGTATGGACTTTGGTGGACCCTCCTAGCGACCGAAAGGCCGTTGAGTGCAAATGGATCTTCAAGAAGAAAACGGACGCGGATGGTAATGTTACCGTCTATAAAGCACGGCTTGTTGCGAAAGGTTTTCGACAAGTTCAAGGTGTTGACTACGATGAGACTTTCTCTCCCGTAGCGATGTTTAAGTCCATTCGGATTTTATTAGCAATTGCTGCGTTTCATCATTATGAAATATGGGAAATGGATGTCAAGACTGCTTTCCTCAATGGCAACATTGATGAAGAGTTGTATATGATGCAACCCGAAGGTTTTGTCGATCCTAAGGATGCTGATAAAGTATGCAAACTTCAGCGTTCCATTTATGGACTGAAGCAAGCGTCTCGGAGTTGGAACCTTCGTTTTGATCAAGTGATCAAGAGCTTTGGATTTGTTCCAAATTGCTACGAAGCTTGCATCTACAAGAAAGTGAGTGGGAGCTCGGTGACGTTTCTGGTACTATATGTGGATGACATATTGACTATTGGAAATGACATCAACATGCTTAACGATGTGAAGAGTTATTTGAACAAGTGTTTTTCAATGAAAGACCTAGGTGAAGCTGCTTATATATTGGGCATCAAAATCTATAGAGATAGACAAAAACGCCTGATAGCTTTAAGCCAGAGTACATACCTAGACAAAGTTCTGAAAAGGTTCAGAATGGATAAGGCATTGAAAGGTTCAGTGCCTATGTTGTCAGGTAAGATATTGAACAAGGCTCAGTGTCCAGCTACGGTAAATGATAGGGAAGCTATGAGCAAAGTGCCTTATGCCTCGGCCATAGGCTCCATCATGTATGCCATGTTGTGTACTAGACCGGATGTGTCCAATGCTCTTAGTTTGACAAGCAGATATCAAAGTGATCCAGGAGTGGAACACTGGACAGCCGTGAAGAACATCCTAAGGTACCTAAATAGGACTAAAGAAATGTTCTTAGTCTATGGGGGTGATGAACAGCTCGTCGTAAAAGGTTACGTCGATGCTAGTTTCGACACCGACAAGGATGATTCTAAATCTCAGAGAGGATACGTGTATATTTTGAATGGAGGAGCTGTGAGCTGGAGAAGCTGCAAGCAAAGCGTGATCGCGGGATCTACAGTAGAAGCGGAATACATGGCTGCTGCAGAAGCGTCAAGTGAAGGAGTTTGGATCAGAAACTTCATCGCTGAGCTTGGCGTGGTTCCAAGTGCATTGGACCCACTGGAGATATTGTGTGACAACACTGGCGCCATAGCACTCGCTAAGGAACCAAGATATCATCCAAAGACCAAGCATATCAACCGCAAGTTTCATATAATCCGAGATTATATAGCAGATGGAGATCTGAAGATCAGCAAAGTACATACAGATCTGAATGTCGCAGATCCATTGACTAAACCTCTTCCATGTGTAAAACATGATCAGCACCTCAGTGCCATGGGTGTGAGATTGTTGCCAAATGTAAACTAGATTATTGACTCTAGTGCAAGTGGGAGACTGTTGGAATTATGCCCTAGAGGCAATAATAAAGATATTATTATTATAATTCTTGTTCATGATAAAGTTTATATTCCATGCTAGAATTGTATTAAGCGGAAACATTAATACTTGTGTGGTTTGTGAACAACACCGTGTCCCTAGTACGCCTCTATGGACTAGCTCATTGATCAATGATGGTTAAGGTTTCCTAACCATAGACATGAGTTGTCAATTGATAATGAGATCATATCATTGGAGAATGATATGGTGGACAGACCCAAACTAAGCGAAGCAATTAGATCGTGTCATCGTGTTCGTCTTTGCGAAGCTTTTCTTATGTCAAATATTGTATTCCTTAGACCATGAGATAATGCAACTCCCTGGTATCGGAAGAAAGCTTTGAGGTCATCAAACGTCATCCTATGAGAGGGTGATCATAAAGGTGTCTCTCAGGTGATCGGAAAGTATCTGTTGGGTTGTATGTATCGAGATGGAATTTGTCCCTCCCAAGTCGGAGAGATATACTTCGGGCCCACTCGGTAATCGATATCAACACCGCTTGCAAGCATGTGGTTAAGGAGTTAATCACAAAGTGATATTCGATTACGGAACGAGTAAAGTACTTGCTGTGAACGAGATTGAACTAGGTATGACGATACCGACGATCGAATCTCGGGCAAGTAAAATATCGCGAGATGAAGGGAATATATATATGGGATTGATTGAATCCTGGCATCGTGGTTCATCCGATATGATCATCGATGAATGTGTGGGAGTCAATATGGGTGCCCAGACCCCGCTGTTGATTATTGATAGAAGATCATGTCTGCATATTCTCGAACCCGCAGGGTCACACACTTAACGTGTCTCGACGCTAGGATAGATTGGATACTTGGTTTATGAATTTTTGTTCAGAGTCTCGGATGGGATCCGGGACATCACGAGAGGTTCCGGAGTGGTCCAGAGAATAAGATTCATATAAGGCAGTGCAGTTTTTGGAGTTCGGAATTGTTCCGGATTAATCGGTATTGTACCGGAAGCTTCTAGAACCTTCTGGAAGGGGGCCAACGTGGTTCCACCTTCTGGGAGGGGGCATGGGCCTATGAGGGAGTGTCCTGGCCGCATTGGGCCAGGGGCACAAGGCCCCATAGGGCCCAGCTGATCCTAGAGAGTTTAAATCGTTTAAACTAGAGATAGGATTTCTAGATAAGGGGATAAGTTTAAATCGTTTAAACTAGAGATAGGATTTCTAGATAAGGGGATAAGTTTAAATCGTTTAAACTTGAGATAGGCTTGGAGGAGGGGCTAGGGCTGGCCGCCGCCACCCCCTCTATATAGAGGGCTGGTGCGCCCCCTCCCCCCTACACACCTTCCTCAAAACCCTAGTTGCCCTGCTGCCCTTCCTCTCTCCCTCCCGACTGTTTGTAGGCGAAGCCCTGCTGCAGAAATTCTCTACCATATACACCACGCCGTCACGTTGTAGATCCAATCTATCTCTCCACCCTACTTGCTGGTCCGAGGAAGGAGGAGACGTCGAGGTGCCGCACGTGTGCATCTCACGGAGGCACCGCCACTTGTGGTGCTAGATCGGATCGGATCGCGAGGAGGAGAAGCGAGTACGACTACATCACCCACGTTCCGACGAACGTTCCGCTGTGCGAATCTTCAAGGGTATGAAGATCTAATCCAATCTCTCTCGTTGTTTGCATCTCCTAGATTAGATCTTGGCTTTCCCTCTGTTCGCTTCCGTAGAAAATTTTGATTTACTATGCTGCAAAACCCTTCAGTGGTATCAGAGCTAGATCTATGCGTAGATGTGATTCACGAGTAGAACGCAACATGGTTGTTGCGGGCGTTGATGTTTTCTGTTGCAAGCCTCTTGTTTGTGTTCTTCTTATGACGCGGGATAGTGAGATTGAAGCGGTCCAGGCCAACCTTACGCGACGTCGTTCGCGAGACCGGCTCCGCACTTGACGTGTGGCTTGTACCACACATGCGGCTGGTGGATGTCAGTTTCTCTCACTATAGTTGTCATGGGATTAACACCGGAGTTTGGCAACCATAATATCACCGTTGTGGCTTTTCGTAGGTAAGAATCGTTCTTAGCATCTACTCCCATAAGCCACGTAAAACATGCAACAACAAAGTAGAGGCGTCTAACTTGTTTTTGCAGGGAGTGTTTTCTGTGATATGGTATGGCCCAAGATGTGATGTGTATATTGTATGCGATGATCATGTTTTGTAATGTTTCACAACTTGCATGTCGATGAGTACACAACCGGCAGGAGCCATATGGTTGTCTTTATAATTGTGTATGACCTGCAAGTCAACTTCTTATACGCCATGTAATAGCTTTACTTTATCGCTAAGTAGTTAGCAATAGTTGTAGTTGCTATTCGTGGTGGAGGCAATCATGGTGAAGTGATGGAGATCATGCCGGAACGCACAAGATGGGGATCATTGCGCGAAGATTGGCTATACCATGTCACATAAAGTTATATGCATGTGATGTTTATCCTTTTATGTATCTTATTATGCTTAGATCGCGACGGTAGCATTATAAGATGATTCCTCACTTAAAGATCAAGATAAAACTGTGTTCTCCCCAAGTATGCACCGTTGCGAAAGTTCGTCGTGTCCAAGCATCACGTGATGATCGGGTGCTATAGACTCTACGCTCACATACAACGGGTGCAAGCCAGTTTTGCACACGCGGAAATACTTGGGTTTTACTTGACGAGACTAGCATGTACAGACATGGCCTCGGAACACAAGAACCGAAAGGTTAAGCATGAGTCATATGAATGATATGATCGACACTTCGTTGTCCACCATTGAAACCACATCTCTTCTCGTGATGATCGGATTAGGTGTGGTGAATTTGGATCGTGTTCACTAAACAACTTGAGGGATGTTGAATTTAGTGGGAGTTCATCTAGTAATTTGATTAAGTTGAACTATTTATCATGAACATAGTCTAAATTGTACTTGCAAATACTGTAGATCACATGGCCAAGTCCAACTTCAACTTCAACGTTTTTGCTGAGAAAGAAAAGCTTAGAAACAATGGGTCTAACTTCACCAACTGGTTCCGCAATCTAAGAATCATTCTGTCTGGCGGACAAAAGGACTATGTCCTTGAGAAAGCGTTAGGTAACCCCCCTGCTGCAACTACACCGGCTGATGAGAAAGCTGTCTATCAGTCGCGCAAAGATGATTATGGTGTGATTAAGAGCACCATGTTGTTTGCTATGGAACCGGAACTTCAAAATCGTTTTGAAAACTATCCCGGGCCCTTTGAGATTCTCGAGGAGCTGAAAACCATGTTTCAGACTCAGGCCCGTTCTGAGAGATATGAGATCTCTGAGAAGTTCTTTAACTGCAAGATGGAGGAAGGGAGTTCCGTTAGTGAGCACGCCATTAAGATGTCGGGCTACACTCAACGCCTTGAGCAACTGGACTGCAAGATTCCAGAGGAGCTCAAGATTGACAGGGTTCTGCAATCACTCCCTCCCAGCTACAAAAGTTTTGTAGTGACTCATAATCAGATTGGTTCCACTGATACGATCACTGAGCTCTTCGCAAAGCTGAAGGCTGCGGAGGTGGACATCAAGAAGGATAATCATGTGTTTATGGTCAACAAGCCCTCCTTTAAGAAAGGTAAAGGTGCAAAGAAGCCCTTCAAGAAAGGCGGCGGCAAGTGCTAGATCGGATCGGATCGCGAGGAGGAGAAGCGAGTACGACTACATCACCCACGTTCCGACGAACGTTCCGCTGTGCGAATCTTCAAGGGTATGAAGATCTAATCCAATCTCTCTCGTTGTTTGCATCTCCTAGATTAGATCTTGGCTTTCTCTCTGTTCGCTTCCGTAGAAAATTTTGATTTACTATGCTGCGAAACCCTTCATTAACCACTTGCAATCATCACACAAAAGGGTCCTATAGATGATCTAGCATCATCACTAACATTACAAGATTAAATCTTGGTTTAATCCCTTTTATTTTTAGAAAAGTAATTTCTACTCATTGAAAAACTACTTAAGATTTAATATTCTCCAAACCAAACATGGGATCATGTTGACACATGTTATCACCACATATTTTAGTCCATGGGAATATGATTTAAAGTGGTGTCACAATTTAATAAGGTTTTACCCTTTTATTTTAATTAAATAAAGTGACTAGAAATGCCTATGTAGCATTCTTTTATTACTTGAACATTATTTCTGTAAGTAAACCTATATATTTTTATATATTCTGAAAGGTATGATCAATTGTGATTTCTGAGAGTTGAAATCAACTCAAAAGCTATTATGGTTTAGATTTAAAAAATGTTTGAATGTAGAAAAGGTTCTGCCTTGTTATTTTTACCAAAGATGTTTCACAGATCCAAATGATTTGAATCCAACAGGCTTGTATTCATAACTTCCAAACCTTTCTAACAAAATTGGTTTCATTCAATTTGGTTCACTGGATCGAGCTGGGTTGATTTTTGAAAATAGGTACAGAACTATGTTTGAAATAAAATGGAAAAGGTTAAATTCAAATGACTGGGCTGCGCGGGAAGCGATACTGGGTCGGCCTGCTAAGAACAGTGCTTACGCGGGATGGTTAAGTCGATGTCCCCACGCGTCAGTGAGACGAGGGGTGTGAAGTGGTATGGGGCGATGTGGTGCGTTCAATCTAGTTCTAATCCAACGGCTGAGGGTCATCGTCGACGTTGGGCAATGCCGGCGAGACAGAAACCTAACGCGGCAGGTGGGGGTCGTCGGGGGCTCACCGGGGCTCAGGCGAGGGTCGGCGAGGCGGGCGAACGACGAAGTCGACGACGGCGAACCTCCTGGTACCGGCAGCTTCTCCTGGGGTGGCTTCAACCGCTGGCTCCTTTCTTCTCCAGAGGCGGCGGGCTCCGGTGAAATTCCGGCAAAGTGCTGCTCGCCTTGCTCCGGGAACGGGGTGAGGTGGTTCTGGGTGAGAGGGGAGTGAGGTGGTGTGCTCAATTCGGCTGGGGGTGGCCTCTATTTATAGTGGCGACGACGAGACCGAACGGGATGGGCAGGCGACGGTGGCGACATGTCTACGGGTTGCTAGAGTCATGGCCGACGATGGCGATCGCTTGGTGGTCTCCTGGCAATGCTCTACGGCTTTAATGCGCGCGTAGGGGAGGTGGCAAATGGTCTGGTACACGCGATGCTCTACGCGGCAGAGGCGGCGTCTTCGACGGCGAGCGGTGGCTGTGAGGCATGGGGCGGCGAACGGGGATGTCTGGGGGTCTCCTGGGTCGGTGGCGATCATGTATGCACGCGGCGAGGGCGGCGCGCGGTCTGTGGGCGTCGGTCGAGCGTGGCGCTCTGGCGCATGCTCGGCATGGTTGACAGAGGCACGGGCGCGGCGTTCCTGGGTGCTCTGGTCGATGTCTTCAAGGCAGGGCTGGTCGAGAGGGGGCGGTGAGGTATGGGTGATCTCCCAGACAAGGTTGGCACAACTAGTTTCTTTCCTAGCTTGCTGTCTTCACTGGGGTGGCATGGTGAGCTTCGGCTGTTCACCATTGATGGCATTGCCCAGCTTACAGTGAGGCTAGTGCTTGGTTTAGTTTTCTAGAGGATCTACTGAGGTTGTTGTGAGCTAGAGAGGGAACAAGTTAGGCTCCAATCACTGCTCACAATAGTGTTTTGATTTTGTTTGATTTGTATCTGCAAGGTGTTTGATGAAATGGCCGCAAGAATTCAAGTTTTGAATTTTGAAAAGATTTTTGGTGGGTGTGCTAGATTGGTGCTGGTGAGTCTGCAGATGCTTGGGTTTTGAAAGTTGAGCTTGTTTGAGTGGTTTTTGAAAAAGTGGGATCTTCCCATATGATAAAGATTCAATTTTGAATTGTCATTTAAACTTTGCATATGAAAGTTTTTGGATGATCACAAAGTGGGCCTTGATACTTTGTTATGAGTACAATAAAGGGGTGTAAAGATCGAAACAAGTTTTTGTTAAGTTCTGCAAGTTTGGGACAGCCAAAGTAGGCATGGGAGTTAAATTGGTCAAAATGACCATTCACTCAATTTGGCTTATTTTGATTTATTTGTCTTTGGGAAAAGTTTGGGAATTATTTAGATGAAGTTTATTTCACCTAAGAATCCTTTTGCAAGCAAAGAAACACATACACAAGGCAATTCAAAAGAATCCAAAATGGGATGCATACACACATGCATGCTTTCTCATTTTTATTTAGAACAGTTTTTGTTAACCCTAATTTTGATGATTAGAGTTTGATGATTCTAGTTTAATATTTTTGGGATGTTACAAACCTTCCCCCCTTAAACAAAATCTCGTCCCGAGATTTGAAAAAGGACAAAAAAAGATTACCTAGGATTTGAAGAGATCGGGAAACTCCGTCCTGATGTGATCCTCGCGCTCCCAGGTAGCTTCCTCTTCGGTGTAGTTGCTCCACTGAATCTTGAGAAACTTGATGCTTCGGGTTCGGGTAGTTCTGAAAGCTTCTTCCAAAATACGGATGGGTACTTCGGGATAGGTTAGGTCATCGTTGATCTCTATGGTTCGGTGATCGATATTCTTGAACACTTCAGTCTTCTCTGGGACTTTGAGACACATGCGAAGTAATGAGATATGGAACACATTGTGCACGGCTGACATCTCTTCGGGTAGTTCCAATTGATACGACACTTCTCCTCGACGGTTCAGAATCTTAAAAGGTCCGATATATCTGGGGGCTAACTTTCCTTTGAGTTGGAAACGCTGCATTCCCTTCAATAGCGACACCTTCAGATATACAAAATCTCCTATGTTGAAGGCGAGGTCTCGACGTATCTTTTTGGCGTAACACTTCTGTCTGGACTGGGCGGTCTTGAGGTGCTCACGAATCTTGTGAACCTTCTCTTCTGCTTCTCGTAGGATGTCGGGTCCGAAAATCTGACTCTCTCCTACTTCCGACCAGATCAAAGGGGTGCGACACTTCCTTACATACATGAATTCAAATGGGGCCATTTGCAAACTATCTTGATAACTGTTGTTGTATGAAAATTCTGCAAATGGCAGACAGTCTTCCCACTTGGATCCATATTCTAACACACAGGCTCTTAGCATATCTTCGAGTATTTGATTTACTCGCTCCGTTTGTCCATCGGTCTGAGGGTGATACGCGGTGCTGAAATCTAGGCGGGTTCCTAAACCTTCTTGAACTTTCTTCTAGAATCTCAAGGTAAATTGAGTTCCTCGATCCGATACGATGTTCTTGGGGACTCCATGCAAACTAACGATTCTAGCTATGTATAACTCCGCTATCTTCGAACTCTGATATGTGGTCTTGACGGGTAAGAAATGGGCGACTTTGGACAATCGGTCCACTATGACCCAGATAGAGTCATTTCCCCTACTAGAAGTAGGCAATCCGGTGATAAAGTCCATTCCAACGGAATCCCATTTCCATTCCGGAATCTGCAAGGGTTGCAACAATCCAGCGGGTCTTTGATGTCCTGCCTTGACTCGCTGACATATATCACACTTGGCGATATAGCTTCCGATTTCTCTCTTCATCTTATGCCACCAAAATTGCTCTTTCAAATCTTGATACATCTTAGTTCCTCCGGGATGGATAGAATAAAGAGTATCATGAGCTTCCTTCAAAATAACTTCTTTCAACTCAGAATCTGCTGGTACACAAAGGCGTCCTTTGTACCACAGAACTCCTTCTTCGTCTTCGGTAAATCTGGGTACTTTGCATGTACCGATACGACGCTTGATTCCATCGATACTAGCATTTCCTTTCTGTGCCTCTTTGATCTGACTGATCAAAGTGGGCTAGAGTTCTATGCTAGCCAAAAATCCTTCACTCACTAATTCCACTCGAAAATTTTCCATCTCTTTGTGCAGGCTTGGTTGCTCCTTCAAGATCATGGAGTTCAAGCGGCACGGCAATCTGCTAAGGGCATCGGCTACCACATTGGCTTTACCAGGGTGATAGTGAATGTCCAGGTCGTAATCCTTGATTAGCTCAATCCATCTTCTCTGTCTCATATGTAGCTCCTTCTGAGTGAATATATACTTCAGGCTCTTGTGATCCGAATAAATCTCATAACGATTTCCCATCAGGTAATGCCTCCATGTCTTCAGGGCTAGAACTACGGCTGCGAGTTCGAGGTCATGAGTTGGGTAATTTTGCTCATGTTGTTTCAGTTGTCGACATAGATAAGATATAACTTTGCCTTCTTGCATTAGCACACATCCGAGACCGATCTTGGATGCATCACAATACACATCGAAGGGCTTAGTGATATCCGGCATGATCAAGATTGGGGCTCAAATCAATCTCCTCTTGAGTTCTTGAAAACTTGCTTCACATTTGTCGGTCCATTCAAACTTCTTGTCCTTCTTCAGCAATTGGGTCATGGGTCTGGCGATACTCGAGAATCCTTCTACGAATTTGCGGTAATATCCCGCCAATCCGAGAAATGCACGAACTTGGGTTTGAGTGGTTGGGACTTGCCAATCTTCTACATCTTTCACTTTGGCAGGGTCAACGGCAATTCCTTCGGCTGATACAATGTGACCGAGGAATCCTACTTCCTGTAACCAGAATTCACATTTGCTAAACTTGGCATACAACTGATGCTCTCTAAGGGTTCCAAGAATGGTCCTTAGGTGTAGCTCATGTTCTTCTTACGATTTGGACTATATTAGGATGTCATCGATGAAAACAACGACAAACTTATCCAGGAAGTCCATAAAAATATTATTCATGAGATTCATGAAATAAGCGGGGGCACTGGTTAATCCAAAGGACATAACGGTATACTCGTATAATCCATAACGGGTGGTAAAGGCAGTCTTGGGAATATCTTTTGCACGAATCTTGAGTTGATGATAGCCAGTCCTAAGATCAATCTTAGAAAACACTTTGGCACCGGTCAACTAATCAAACAAATCTTCTATCTTGGGCAATGGGTATTTGTTCTTGATAGTGACATCATTCAACTTCCGATAATCCGTACACAGACAGTTACCTCCATCCTTCTTGTCCACAAACAAGACGGGTGATCTCCATGGTGACGCACTTGGTTGAATCAATCCAATTTCCAGCATGGAATCCAGTTGCTTCTTTAGTTCTTCTAGTTCAGACAGGTTCATACTATATGGTCTCTGGGCTATGGGACCTGTTCCGGGGATTAGTTCAATGATAAACTCGATATCCCGATCTGGGGGCATACCGGGCAAAACATCTGGAAATACATTGGGGTATTCACAGACTATCCGGACTTGATCAAGTTTAGGTTGGGATATACTCTTGTTGCACTTGAATTGGCGAGGTAAGGTTTCAGATATATGCTCGACTGATATTCCAGCGGTACTGGTCACGGTGATGGCTTTCTTGGCACAGTCAATCAATCCTTTATGTTTGGACATCCAATCCATTCCTAGTACTACTTCCAAACCTTTAGTTCCAAGTACTATCAGATTAGCATAAAAATCTATGCCATGGATTCGGATAGGGACGGCTTTGCAAATTTTCCTAGCCTTGGTGGTCGAACCGGGAATTTGAACAATCATAACATGCTTCAGTTTTGTTGGTTGAATTTTACTAGTGCATGCAAATTCTTCGGTGACAAATGAGTGCGATGCACCAGAATCAAACAATACTCAAGCAAGTACTGAATTAACAGAAAACATACCCAGCACGACGTCTGGCGCTTCCTGGGCTTCTTCAGTATGCATGAGAAAAAGACGGCCATTGCGGTTGAGTGAATTCCCTGGGGCAAATCTCCTTCCTGGCTGAACACGACGCTACTGCTGAGCTGGGGCATTGGTATTGGGGGCTGTGGCATTCTTCTTGTTGGGGCACTCGTTGGAATAGTGGCCTTTATTTCCACAGTCATAACATGTCACCTGCGACTTGTCCTTTGCTGCTACAGGCACAACATTGCTTCCAGTCCTCGGGGCAGTGTTGGGGTTGGCGGTAGCATTGTTGGTGTTGAACTTGGGTGGGGCATGGTTGAAATTGCTAGAGTTGCCGGGGTTGTTGTTATTTCCTTCGGGCCTAGGGTTTCCACGGTTGGGATAGGTCGGACAGTTCATCGGGGGTCTGTTGGTTCTCGGGGTATATCCTGGAGATGGGTTGGGGCGGTACTTTGGGGTCTGATGGGTTCCTGGCTGATGCATCATGCGACGCTTGCGGTTCTCATTGGCTTGGTTGATCTTTCCTTCCATCTGGATGGCAGAGTCGATAAGGGCTTCAATATCCGTAAAGGGAATATTGACCAACACAGTCTGCATCTCATCGTGCAGACCATTCAGGAATCTCTCTTTCTTCTTGGCTTCGGTGTCGATCTCATCCGGGCATACCTAGATAATGACAAGAATTTGTCACGGTATTCCACTACGGTCATCCTTCCTTGCTTCAGTTCTCTGAACTCGTCTCTCATCCTCTTGATCAAACCCGGTGGCACATGGGTTCGGCTAAACTTGACCTTGAATTCCTCCCAGGTCATCATCTGGCCTCCGGTCATTGCACGAACACTGTTCCACCATGATCTGGAATCTCCGGCTAGGTAGTGGGTGGCGAACAGAACTTTCTCGTTAGCTTCCACTCCGGTGACTTCTAGGTTATTTTCCATGGTCTGCAGCCAATCGTCGGCATCTAGGGGTTCTTCAGACTTAGTGAAAACAGGTGGGTTGGTGTTCTGGAAATTCTTGATCTTAGATCCATCGTTGTCCTGATTTCCGTGGCCTTGGTTGTTGTGGTCAAGCTGAGCTATCTGTTGCAGGGTGGCTAGGTTGGCTTGACATTCGGCCCTTTCAGCTTCGCGGTCAGAAACCAACATTTGCAGGATCTGCAACATCGGGTCCGGGGATGAACCACTTCCTCCGTGTGGCATCTGAAGATTGAGATAGATCATGAGAAAAGAGGGAAACTTCTAAGGTTTGGGGATTTTGAAAAGTTTTTAAAGTTTGACTCAGATTTTTCTAGCAACTTGTTTTTCATTCATTCATTCATAGCACACGATACAAACACACACCACAAAACAAGAAAAACAGATGGTTTTAAGAACCATTCTGGAAACTATGATACAGTGGGACCGAATACTACTCACTACTCTAGTGCTCAAGTGCTACTACTCCTCGGAGTCGGTGTAGTCGTCATCCTCATCATCCTCGTCGTCATCGATGAAGGCGTAATCGTCCTCATCGGTGAAGAAATCCATATCCTGATCCTCCAGAAAATCATCATCATCGCTGAGATAGGAGTAGGGGTCTCCACGAAGATCCTCTCCGGCATTCTCCCTTTCCTCCAACTATATGTCTCTCTCGTGGATGGTCTCCTCCAAAGATGAGATACGGTGGCAAAGATGGGCAATGATGCGCTCCTTCTTGTCGAGCTAACGGCGGCGAGACTTGCGATCCTTCGCTAGCATGGCGATGGTTTGGTCCTTCGTCTTGATGATGGCAGACTTGTGGTTGGAGTAGTCACGGCAGTTATCCAACTCCTGCTGATGATCGTACATCATGAAGCTAAGGTGGTCCAATTGGGTCTTCAGCTCGTGATGGTATGGGGCTTCCAGTGGTTGTCCATTAGCATCATGCCTTGGGCAAAACTCAAAGCGGGTTCCCTTGATCTGGTTGATACTCTTCCCACACAGACGGGCACGAGCTTCCTGCATGGCCCTGGCAAGTCCATCGAGCCAGTTGTTCTCTCTTAAGGTAAACTGAATTCCCTCATCAGTGAGGGATTCAATTTTTCCTCAGAGACTTGCAACAATTAGCCACTGCAGATCTTCTCCTCCTTTATCATTGAGCTGAGCTTCGAAGAACTCGGGGTGCGGACGCTCTAGAAGTTCCAAAAGCTGGATCAAATCCCTCTCAAAGATAAGGTCTCCTCCATTTCCCAATTGGTAAAACTTGCTGTACTTCACGTCCATCTAGAAGAATATAAGATGAGTAAGTTAGTAGAGTGGTCAAGTGTGTCAAATTTTTATGAATTTTGCAAGAGTTTTTGAGGGACATGAATTTTCATGAAAGAAGTAAGTGATAAGAATGGGAATAAGTTTTTGTAAGTATTTGTTTCTTTTGGTTTTCAAACTAAGTTTTTGATTCAAACGTCCAGTCTAACTAGGGTCTCCTATGGTCAGGATGGCTATGATACCAACTTGTCAACACCCGGATTTTTAATCCCAGATGCCTGTTATGCCATACATCGCAATCCCAAGATTACCATTTTTACGAGACATAACATAATTGGATACCACAGTACATCATCCATTACAAACCATACATAAGGTCTTACACAAATAAGGATCTCATGATCCAGTCTTAATACAACACAAGCAGCGGAATACGTAATAATAACGGTAGCGTAGGCGAAGCTCCATCTTCGGGGTCACAGGCAATGCTGACTATGGGAGATGATCCTGTAGGGGTTCGTAGCATGGAAAACAAAAATTTTCTACCGCATGCAAACAAACAAGCCAAGATCTATCTACTAGATTGTAGCAACGAGTCGATAGAGGAACTCACCCTCGAAGATTCCAAAGCGGTTAACGAGAGCAGATTCTCGTGCCTGATGTAGTCGTACTCTTGCCGATCTCAAGATCGCGTAGACGATCCTTTCGGCGCTACGTTCCGGCAGCGCTTCCGCAGTCGGTCACATGTTCGGTACTCGATGAAGACCTTCCTCTCCCTTTTTCCAGCAAGAAGCAGAGGTTGTAGCACTCTCCTCGCGATTCCGGCAGCACGACGGCGTGGTACCGGAAGTAGAGGGAAGATCTCGCAGGGCTTCGCCTTAAGCCGGAGCGAGTATGGTGGACTATGAGAGAGGCCTTGGTGATCTAGGGTTTAGAGGCACCAAGGGGAAAAGCTTGGCCGGCGGCTAGGGCTTGGGGAAGCCCCAACTCAGCGAGTTGGAGAGGGGAAACCCTAGGCGGCGGCTGCACTTGGAGGTGGAGGCGCCAAAGCTAGGGATTTAGGTGTGTGGGAGAGGGGCAGCCCTGCCCCTCCTTATATAGGTGGGAGGGCGCGGCTTGGTAGGAGGGATTCCTCCTCCAAGTCGGCCTCCTTGGCCGGCGGGTGGAGGGAGGAGACTTCCTCCCCAAGTAGGTTTCCTACTCTCCCTCCACCAAGCAAACTTGCCGTTTGACTTTTTCAAATTGGCGTTTGACTTTCAAACTAGGAGTTGATTTCTCCCTTTATTTTGCCCAGCCAAGTGACCTAGTACATGATGCAACCATTCCACATTGTCATGACACATTCATGTACCCTTCCCCTCCGGAGTGCCGGACCTTCCGGACCCTTCTAGAACATTCCCGGTGAAAACACCGGAATCATTCCCCAACTCCGAAACAAGACTTTCCTTATATGAATCTTATTCTCCGGACCATTCCGGATCTCCTCGTGATACCCTGGATCCCATCCAAGACTACGAACAACATTCGGTCTCTTACTCATCATTCCATAACTACTCAACAACATCGAATCCTTAAGTGTGTCTCCCTACGGTTCGTGAATTATGCGGACATGATCGAGACACTTCTCCGATCAATAACCAATAGAGGAATCTGGAAATTCATATGGCTCCCACATGTTTCTACGATTACTTTGTGATCGAATGAACCACTTACATACGATACCAATTTCCCTTTGTCTCACGATAGTTTACTTATCCGAGGTTTTGATCGTCGGTATCTCTGCATACCTAGTTCAACCTCATTACCGATAAGTACTCTTTTCTTGTTCCCATGATATGTGATCCCTTGTGAGCCAGTCACGTGCTTGCTAGCTAATTGGATGACATTCCACCGAGAGGGCCCAGAGTATATCTATCCGTCATATGGATGGACAAATCCCACTCTTGATCCATGTGTCTCAACCCCATACTTTCCGAACACTCAATGCCACCTTTATAGCCACCCAGTTACGGTGTGGTGTTTTATGTCATCAAAGCATCCTTCCGGTGATGGTGATAAGCATGATCTCATGGTCGAAGGAATTAAGTCACTATGTATCAGAAAGCTTATAGCAATTGAACTATGAAAATGACTTGATCTTTATGCTACGCTTATCTATAGGAGTATGTCCATCATACCATTATCCTAATGATATGACCCTGTTGTTACTAACATCTCTATGTTCATGATCAGGAAACCATGATCATATATTAACCAACAAGCTAGTTTAACAAGAGGCTTTACTAGGGACTCTTTTATGTTTACAAATCACACAAGTATTAATGTTTCCTGTTAATACAATTATAGCATGGTATGTAAACATTTATCATAAGTATGAAGATATAATAATAACCACTTTATTATTGCCTCTTGGGCATACCTCCAATAGTCTCCCACTTGAAATAGAGTAAATAATCTAGTTTCAAACCTTTGTGTATTCAACACCTATGGCTTTCTGGTGTTGTATTTACATGATTGCTAGTGGTCAACTGATCTCTGGATCCGACACTTACAGGTCCGTGTGTAATTGCATGTCTTTGCGTCTCTACGCATCACTCATTCTTTAATGAGATGGCTTTGTATAAATTTGGTCCTTTGGTGAGACCTTTAGTTCCTTGGGGTTAAAACATGTTGATAATATTGTCGTACAATATATCTTCATAGTACTATCCCGCTGTGAACTGCACCTAGTTTGGTAACAAACTACTTGACACAAATGCCCTCTTTTGCTGCTATAACAACAGTCATATACTTAGCCTTTTGTTGTAGTATCTGTCACAATGTCTTAACTTTGGAACTCATCCAAATTCATTATGGAACTTACTTTCCATCATATTGTGCCACCATTAGTTTAGATTGAGATAAACTTAATTTGTACTTTGTGACAAAACTAGTATCAATGTAATACTTTTACAATAAACTAACCATCTATTTGTCACTTCTACAAAATAATATATTCTTAGTTCTTTTTTAAAAAATCATAAGAATATCTTTACTATCGTCCAATGATCATCTTATGAATCATACTGTTATACGCTCATAACATTTAGAGCATAGGAAATATCTGGATTTGTACACATCACAACATGATTGATAAAATACTCTTTGTGATTTTATCTATCAAGTATCAAAATACTTAAATATTTATTCAATCCTTCCTGTGCAACAAGAACCTTTCTTGTAGGTTCTATATTAAACTCATTCAATATCTCATCTATGTACTTCTGGCACAACCATATTGGCGTCACAATTTATCCATATAGACATTGATGCCAAATATTTGGGTTCTGCCTAAGCCTTTCATCGAGATGAAATTCTTATCCTGTGTTAATAAAAAGATACATCATTTCCAATCAACAATATGTCTTCCACATAATGTATTAGAAACATGTCTTAGTGCTCCCACTTAATTTCTTACAAATGCAAGCATCTTCATCATCTCCGATTAAATTAAACTATTTTAACAGTTTCATCATAGTGAAGATTCCAACTCCGCGATGCTTACTTCAACCATTAAAGTTTGCATATGCTTTAGCATCCTTTGAATTAACAAAACCCTTTGGACTGTGTCATGCACACGTCCTAGGTAACCATTCTATTAGAAGAACTTGTTTTGTTTAATCAACACATAACAAAATTATATGTCGTGGTTGCTATATTAATCCGTCTAGACTAAATATCGCTTAATGAAAGATCAGATCTTGTCATAGTTAATTCTTTGAACATTGTCGTGAACTCTTTCCCGATATGTCGATAATTTCATAGATGTGAAACATCCATGTCTATTTCTTTATAGATCCAAATATGACTATAAGGTCTTGTACCTTTCCAGAGGGTCTTTCAAGTTCAAAGCTTGATCTCTCGTATATGGAACTATCACGGGTTTTATGGCTTCAAGCCATTTGACGGAGTCAGGGCCCATCATCGCTTCTTTGCATGTAGTCGGATCATTATTGTCAAATAATGATTTAACTCTCAAATCTTGGTATTTGATTGTTTACCCGACCTACTTGTTTCAATAGGAACTTAAACCTCCGTGACCACAACCTTTGAGGCACGTGAGCCATGAGCATTGTAGCTGCCTCCGGAACACTTTTCGGCGCTGCGCAACTTTGCACATATAGCTAAGGTTCTTTTAACCTTATCAAAGTTCTATTGTCCTCCCACTTAACTTTTCATGGAAAATTTCTTTCTCGAAGAAACTTGACGTTATAAGCGGCAAACACTTTTGTCTTCGGAGTTATGGAGGAGTACTCAACTATTATTCAAAATAACATACAAAGATATGTTCATCCGATTTTGGTTGGAAACATTTTTCTTATGCATAGCATACCAATTTTTAAGAAAGGACAACTTGGGTTTAATCCCAAACCATAACTTTATATGGTGTCAATTCAACGGATTATGATGGAGCTCTTTTCAGTGGAAAAACGGTAGTCTCTAAAGCTTTTTATCTTTAAAATATAATGGCAGTTTTATGAATTACACCTTTGATCTTACCATGTCAAACAAGGTTTAATTACATATCTCGAATGCTCCATACTCTTATGGTGTTTCGGGAAATGCAAATCCACGGAACGATTCCTTAAATCTTAGGTATTATGCTAAACTTGTAACTCAAATATCTTCCTTTACGATCTTATCATAAATTATTTATATTCTTGTTACAATGATTTTGCACTTCATCTTGAAAGTATTTGAACTTTTCAAATGTTTCATACTTTATCCTTATTAAGTAAATATTCATATATTCACTCAAATTTTCGGAGAAAGCATATGAAGTTGAATTCCATCGCTCTTGACTACACATAATGGACTTCATACAACAATATGTACAAGTTCCAATAAGCTAGTCATTCGTTCCCTTTTGGCCTATGAACAAAGTTTTAATTATCTCTAGAAAAGTCTCACAAGCATCATTTGATCAAAAATCAAAAGACTCCAAAATTCCATCCATATGGAGTTTCTTCATGTTTTCTTTGCAATATAATTTAAACGGCGATGTCACTTCCTAAGTGATCTTTTAATCAATTTGTCTTTCGACATTTTTAGCACTAGTTTTATGGATGTGATTTCTCCAACGAGATTTGTAAATCATCCATCTTTTATGGATTACGACAATTAATTGAACAACCCTTTTGTTCTCATAATACCTGATAAAACAATTCTTGAAGGCAAGCTTTGATGTTTAACAAGAAACACATCAACACTTTATTTGTTCTCGATGAACATCATTACATATTCTCTTGCTAGTTACTTAGGCCATTGTAGTTCATGAATTGTGTTGTTTCGTCTGACGATTCATACCAACAAATTCAGTATCAAATACTTAAGAACCACATTCTTTAATAAGCAAAGAATATAGCCATAACATGTATATCATCTATATACCTAAGCTGAACAATTCTAGTCTTTTCTTTTCGCTATATATTTATGAGATTCTCTTTCAGTATTTCCTTTTTTGTTTGAAAGAATCTATCAACATCAATAGTGGAGTCATACATATGAAACATAGTCCAAAGCATGTATAATTAAATAAGAATGTCTTTGGACTTGCACTTTGAAGTAGATAACCATCATCAAATGTTTGGTGTTCTTTCAAATTCCTTTCTTTAGTAATCTCTTGGTGTAGTAAGCATTTTACCTACATCAGATATTCACCCTTATCATGGAATTATCCATGATCAAGCTACTTTTAGCTTATAACGGTGAATCACGAGTATAATGTTGCTCTCCAAAACCTTTTGGAGGATTAGGACAACTAGTGTCTCCAACCTTTTGCAAATTCTCATCAAATATGAGAACATGACTTTTGCCATATTATACTCTATCATGTTGCAACCAAAACTTCGTTTCAGATATCACAATATCTTCCACACATCATGGTTTCTGAAACAACTCTTTCAGATCCTAGATAACCTTGATATTAAGACAATCCTTTGAATATCAAGAATCATGGAGACAAGCATGATACTCATACACTAACACTTGGAATTGTCACTCTTGATTTAATACCAATTATTAAACTTCATCGAGTAACCGTAACTTACTGAAAGTTTGCAATAGGACTTTTAAACTTTAGATTAACACTTCAAAACAATACGATACCAGTTCGTAAAGTAACTAACCAAAATTCTATAGTTCTATCATCTCAATTATAACTAAGCACAAGGTGGTAAACGGATGCCAATGACTACAACAATTATGCAAATTCACTTTGATTTAATTTATGATAAATAGTGTTCAACTTTTAATCATATTGCCGTTGAACTCCCACTCAAAACAATATCCCTCACATTGTTTTAGTGATCACACGAACCAAATCCACCACATCAAAACCGATCATCACGTAAGTTGATGTAGCTTCAATGGCGAACAATCAACATGTTCATCATATCTACTATATGACTCATGCTTTACCTTTCGGTGATCCGTGTTCCGAGACCATGTCTGTACATGCTAGGCTCGTCAAGATCAAACCTTAGCTTCCGCATGAGAAAATCTGGCTTGCTCACGTTGTATACACTCGCAGAATCTAACACACCCGATCATCACGTGGTGCTTCGAAACAACGAGCTTTAACAATGGTGCTTACTAAGGATGAACACTTTAAAACTTGAAATTGTGTGCTTGAGGGATCATCTTATAATGCTACCATCGTGAACTAAGCAATACAAGATGCATAAAAGTATTAACATCACATGCAATTCATAATATGTGATATGACATGGCCTTTCTTCTTGTGCTTCCGATCTCCATCTTCAAGCACGAACATGATCTGCATCATCACCGGTGTGGCGTCAAGGTCAATGGCGTCGCTTCATGGTTGTCGTCCACTAGCATCAACTATTACAACTTCTTTGAATAGACATGCAGGTCTTAACGGAATTTAAAAGACAACCATATGGCTCCTGCCGGTTGCCAACTTACAATAAGGGACATTGCATACATCATATATAATCACAATCATGGCCATATCACATCACAGCACACCCCTGCAAAACAAAGTTAGACGCCTCTAATTTTCTTTGCATGTTTTACGTGGTTTGGGGCTTTCAATAAGTGTCATTCTAACTTACGAACAAGAACCACAACATTGATACTAGTATTGTCAATCACTCGTTGTAAATTGAATCTTAACTATGTTGGGAGAAACAGGCACCCGCAAAGCCACTTATGCAATACAAGTTGCATGTCAAGCGTGGAGCAAGTCTCATGAACGATGTCATGTAAGGTTAGCCCGGGCCGCTTCATCCCACCATCCCGCAAGATGCAAAGTATACAAGAAGCAATCGACAACAAAAGCATCAACGCCCACAATGACCATTGTGTTCTACTCGTGCAACAGATCTACATATAGACACGACTTTGATACCACTGTAGGGGTTCGTAGCATGGAAAACAAAAAATTTCTACCGCATGCAAACAAACAAGCCAAGATCTATCTACTATATTGTAGCAACGAGTCGATAGAGGAACTCACCCTCGAAGATTCCAAAGCGGTTAACGAGAGCAGATTCTCGTGCCTGATGTAGTCGTACTCTTGCCGATCTCAAGATCGCGTAGACGATCCTTCCGGCGCTACGTTCCGGCAGCGCTTCCACAGTCGGTCACACGTTCGGTACTCGATGAATACCTTCCTCTCCCTTGTTCTAGCAGGCAGCGGAGGTTGTAGCACTCTCCTCGCGATTCCGGCAGCACGACGGCGTGGTACCGGAAGTAGAGGGGAGATCTCGCAGGGCTTCGCCTTAAGCCGGAGCGAGTATGGTGGACTATGAGAGAGGCCTTGGTGATCTAGGGTTTAGAGGCACCAAGGGGAAAATCTTGGCCGGCGGCTAGGGCTTGGGGAAGCCCCAACTCGGCGAGTTGGAGAGGGAAACCCTAGGCGGCGACGGCTGCACTTGGAGGTGGAGGCGCCAAAGCTAGGGTTTTAGGTGTGTGGGAGAGGGGCAGCCCTGCCCCTCCTTATATAGGTGGGAGGGCACGGCTTGGGAGGAGGGAGTCCTCCCCCAAGTCGGCCTCCTAGGCCGGTGGGTGGAGGGAGGGGACTTCCTCCCCAAGTAGGTTTCCTACTCTCCCTCCACCAAGCAAACTTGCTGTTTGACTTTTTCAAATTGGCGTTTGACTTTCAAACTAGGATTTGATTTCTCCCTTTATTTTGCCCAGCCAAGTGACCTAGTACATGATGCAACCATTCCACATTGTCATGACACATTCATGTACCCTTCCCCTCCGGAGTGCCGGACCTTCCGGACCCTTCTAGAACATTCCTGGTGAAAACACCGGAATCATTCCCCAACTCCGAAACAGGACTTTCCTTATATGAATCTTATTCTCCGGACCATTCCGGATCTCCTCGTGATATCCCGGATCCCATTCGAGACTCCGAACAACATTCGGTCTCTTACTCATCATTCCATAACTACTCAACAACATCGAATCCTTAAGTGTGTCTCCCTACGGTTCGTGAATTATGCGGACATGATCGAGACACTTCTCCGATCAATAACCAATAGGGGAATATGGAAATTCATATGGCTCCCACATATTTCTACGATTACTTTGCGATCGAATGAACCACTTACATACGATACCAATTTCCCTTTGTCTCACGATAGTTTACTTATCCGAGGTTTTGATCGTCGGTATCTCTGCATACCTAGTTCAACCTCGTTACCGATAAGTACTCTTTTCTCGTTCCCGTGATATGTGATCCCTTGTGATCCAGTCACGTGCTTGCAAGCTAATTGGATGACATTCCACCGAGAGGGCCCAGAGTATATCTATCCGTCATATGGATGGACAAATCCCACTCTTGATCCATGTGTCTCAACCCATACTTTCCGAACACTCAATGCCACCTTTATAACCACCCAGTTATGGTGTGGTGTTTGATGTCATCAAAGCATCCTTCCGGTGATGGTGATATGCATGATCTCATGGTCGAAGGAATCTGGTTACTATGTATCAGAAAGCATATAACAATTGAACTATTAAAATGACTTGATCTTTATGCTACGCTTATCTATAGGAATATGTCCAGCATACCATTCTCCTAATGATATGACCCTGTTGTTAATAACATCTCTATGTTCATGATCAGGAAACCATGATCATATATTAACCAACAAGCTAGTTTAACAAGAGGCTTTACTAGGGACTCTTTTATGTTTACAAATCACACAAGTATTAATGTTTCCTGTTAATACAATTATAGCATGGTATGTAAACATTTATCATAAGTATGAAGATATAATAATAACCACTTTATTATTGCCTCTTGGGCATATCTCCAACAGATCCTAGTTATCGTAACCTTCCTGGGGTCCATCCTCCAGGTACTCTTCTTCATAGTCTGGCCACGGGAATAGCCAGTGACAAAGCCATGAGTACTCTTTAAGTACTCGCAAACTAATACTAACAAGTGAAAGGGGTTTTTGGTAATAGGACACTAGGCTCTAGGGTTGTTTTGCAAGAAGCCAGATTTATCTCTACTAAGTTCAGAAGCAAGAGAAGCTAGTCAAAATTTTATAACTCCTAAGTGGGAACTTGTATTTCATATCACAACTCTGTTGTGGTCAAGTCAAAGTCTCAATTTATTTCACAAGTCATTTTGAAAACATCTGACGAGGGAACAGTATGGCCACTCCAACTGTCCGTAACCGCGGACGCGGCTATTCGAATAGTTTGACACTCTGCAAAGATTGTACACTTTCACCACAACATTCGATACATCCGTCAGGAACAAATCCTGAATTCACCATACTCGGTATGCGGATAATTAATCCTAACCTTTCAATTACATGCCCTAGTATAATCACCTCTCCTGTGAGTTTGGCCTCTCAACCATGACCAACTGTCATCTTGGGTACTGCACAGGTGGACAATCTTCACAAGGTAGCCTCAGCTCAGACCTTGGCCGTGAGGGAACTAATACTAAGGTATATAAGTTTCCAGTCAAGCCTTACCCAATTCTCGGGTATTGTGGTTGTACGGTAAAATTGGAATGGTATCGCATCCAGACAACCATCAGTTTTATAAAGGGCCAAGGCTCATGCCTCAACATTTTCATCACCATAAATCATCTGGTGTTCGGAAACACATGTCCAAAACATTTCAATAGAATGATCCATCATTCCAAGGTTTTCATCACCATTTTTCCACCAAGTATTCCCATCTAAAGTTGATCAAGTTTTATGCTTAGCACTAGCATCTACAAGTGGGGGTAAGTACTAAGGAGGGGTGGTAAACTTAGTGGAGTTTAGCTAAGTTCAATCTCATGCCTTAGGATGACATCAAGATTTTCTAGCTTAGGCCAAATTTTATGCTCTTTATGCAACCTTAAAATATCTTTCTAGAATCTACAAATCACTTAAGTAAACTCTAAGTAATAGCTTCGATAAAGAAATAAAATAGAAAGCTTGTAAATAAGACTAGGATTGGGTATCATCAAATATGTCTAACCAAGCATGCTTAGTGCATTGCATAGGTTATCTAAAGTTCATAGTTGCAAGTGTTAGCTTGCAAGGTTAATAGATTGCATATTCAACTAGTAGCATTAGGCTTGCCTTGTGCAGACCAGTGGTTGAAGTTCTCCTCAGCTTCTTCTTCGTAGTATCCTCCTTCTTCCTCGTATCCTTGGTCGGTATTAGCGTCTATAAATAAATACGAGGTACACAATCACCAAACAATACTTAACTACTTGCAATCATCACACAAAAGGGTCCTATAGATGATCTAGCATCATCACTAACATTACAAGATTAAAGCTTGGTTTAATCCCTTTTATTTTTAGAAAAGTAATTTCTACTCATTGAAAAACTACTTAAGATTTAATATTCTCCAAACCAAACATGGGATCATGTTGACACGTGTTATCACAACATATTTTAGTCCATGGGAATATGATTTAAAGTGGTGTCACAATTTAATAAGGTTTTACCCTTTTATTTTAATTAAATAAAGTGACTAGAAATGCCTATGTAGCATTCTTTTATTACTTGAACATTATTTCTGTAAGTAAACCTATATATTTTTATATATTCTGAAAGGTATGATCAATTGTGATTTTTGAGAGTTAGAATCAACTCAAAAGCTATTATGGTTTAAATTTAAAAAATGTTTGAATGTAGAAAAGGTTCTGCCTTGTTATTTTTACCAAAGATGTTTTACAGATCCAAATGATTTGAATCCAACGGGCTTGGATTTATCACTTCCAAACCTTTCTAACAAAATTGGTTTCATTCAATTTGGTTCACTGGATCGAGCTGGGTTGATTTTTGAAACTAGGTACAGAACTATGTTTGAAATAAAATGGAAAAGGTTAAATTCAAATGACTGGGCTGCGCGGGAAGCGATACTGGTTCGGCCTGCTAAGAACAGCGCTTACGCGGGATGGTTAAGTCGATGTCCCCACGCGTCAGTGAGACGAGGGGGTGTGAAGTGGTATGGGGCGATGTGGTGCGTTCAATCTAGTTCTAATCCAACGGCTGAGGGTCATCGTCGACGTTGGGCAACGCCGGCGAGACAGAAACCTAACGCGGCAGGTGGGGGTCGTCGGGGGCTCACCGGGGCTCAGGCGAGGGTCGGCGAGGCGGGCGAATGACGAAGTCGACGACGGCGAACCTCCTGGTACCGGCAGCTTCTCCTGGGGCGGCTTCAACCGCTGGCTCCTTTCTTCTCCAGAGGCGGCGGGCTCCGGTGAAATTCCGGCAAAGTGCTGCTCGCCTTGCTCCGGGAACAGGGTGAGGTGGTTCTGGGTGAGAGGGGAGTGAGGTGGTGTGCTCAATTCGGCTGGGGGTGGCCTCTATTTACAGTGGCGACGATGAGACCGAACGGGATGGGCAGGCGACGGTGGAGACATGGCTACGGGCTGCTAGAGTCATGGCCGGTGATGGCGATTGCTTGGTGGTCTCCTGGCGATGCTGTACGGCTTTAATGCGCGCGTAGGGGCGGTGGCAAATGGTCTGGAACACGCGATGCTCTACGCGGCAGAGGCGGCGTCTTCGACGGCGAGCGGTGGTTGTGAGGCATGGGGCGGCGAACAGGGATGTCTGGCGGTCTCCTGGGTCGGTGGCGATCTTGTATGCACGCGGCGAGAGCGGCGCGCGGTCTGTGGGCGTCGGTCGAGCGTGGCGCTCTGGCGCATGCTCGGCATGGTTGACAGAGACACGGGCGCGGCGTTCCTGGGTGCTCTGGTCGATGTCTTCGAGGCGGGGCTGGTCGAGAGGGGGTGGTGAGGTATGGGTGATCTCCCAGACAAGTTTGGCACGGCTAGTTTCTTTCCTAGCTTGCTGTCTTCACTGGGGTGGCATGGTGAGTTTCGGCTGTTCACCATTGATGGCATTGCCCAGCTTACAGTGAGGATAGTGCTTGGTTTAGTTTGCTAGAGGATCTACTGAGGTTGTTGTGAGCTAGAGAGGGAACAAGTTAGGCTCCAATCACTGCTCACAATAGTGTTTTGATTTTGTTTGATTTGTATCTGCAAGGTGTTTGATAAAATGGCCGCAAGAATTCAAGTTTTGAATTTTGAAAAGATTTTTGGTGGGTGTGCTAGATTGGTGCTGGTGAGTCTGCAGATGCTTGGGTTTTGAAAGTTGAGCTTGTTTGAGTGGTTTTTGAAAAAGTGGGATCTTCCCATATGATAAAGATTAAATTTTGAATTGTCATTTAAACTTTGCATTTGAAAGTTTCTGGATGATCACAAAGTGGGCCTTGATACTTTGTTATGAGTACAATCAAGGGGTGTAAAGATCCAAACAAGTTTCTGTTAAGTTCTGCAAGTTTGGGACAGCCAAAGTAGGCATGGGAGTTAAATTGGTCAAAATGACCATTCACTCAATTTGGCTTATTTTGATTTATTTGTCTTTGGGAAAAGTTTGGGAATTATTTATATGATGTTTATTTCACCTAAGAATCCTTTTGCAAGCAAATAAACACATACACAAGGCAATTCAAAAGAATCCAAAATGGGATGCATACACACATGCATGCTTTCTCATTTTTATTTAGAACAGTTTTTGTTAACCCTAATTTTGATGATTAGAGTTTGATGATTCTAGTTTAATATTTTTGGGATGTTACATAACCCTAGCCCCATTTCCCCCTTACCACCCCGCGAGCTCCCCCCGCTCCTCTCTGTCTCTGCGGCTGCTCCGCTTGGTGCGAGGCGAGGCGGCGCCGCCCGGCACCGCCGGCAGTCCCCTCCCTCTCCCAGCGCGCTAGCTCCTCCCTTCCCCCTCTTTCCTTTCTCCGTCCCATCCACCTCCCCACCTCGCAAAACGATGGTGCAGAGACGAAAATGGCGACGAGCGGCGGTGTCCCCCTGCCCCCTTGCCGGCTGTGCGTCCACCCGAGGGTGGGCGCACCGCCGTCAAGCGGCGCAGCGGCGACGATCTTTGACGGCTCACCGGCGGAGGCCGGTGGTTCTTTTGATTTCTAATCGGGGTTTTGAGGATCTAGGGTTAGGGATTTGGGGAGTTGGGGTTTTCTTTTCACTGTTCTTGATCGGGATCTGGGGATTTGGGGTTGGTTTTCTTTTGGGGATCGATCTATTCGACACGGGATCCTTTTTGCTTTGCCCCCGAAGGGGTGGTTCTTCTTCTAGATGTCTCCCAAGAGGATGCCCATCTAGATCGAGAGGAACGATGCGGCCATAGGGCAGACACACTTTTAGATCTAGGGATCTAGGGTTTCTTTGTTGTCTGTTGTTTCTTTCTACCGAAAAAGCTAGCAACTAAAGAGCTCTGATACCATTGTTAGTGCTAGACCAAGCTTGGTAGATGCTATAGGGTTGGATCTAATATATCAGAGAGAGAGAGAGAGAGAAGGTGCTACCTGCGCCTTGGCTCGACGAGCACGAGCTGGAGGGGATACCGGTGCTAGTGCCAGTGTCAGTAGCCATGGGAAAGATGGCGATGCGAGTGTGCGGTGAGGGTGACGGCGGTGGAGCTTCCTGTCGGCGCAACACCTAGCCTAGATCGGATGGGCTTGTAGGTGGGGCGGCTAGGGCACGGCTAACCTCGTGAGGTGTGCTGCCGGCCCCCACCTCCTTTATGTAGCGCTGACGACAGGGGCCCACCAACCAAATGAGGTTGGGTGCCCCCGATCAGGGCGCGGATAAGGGACTCCGTTCGGGCCGTTGGGCTCGAACGGGGAGAGATCAATCTAACAATTCCACCTTAAGTAGTTTCTTGATCTTGAGCACAGTACTGTCTTAGAGTTAGAGAGTTGAAGCTTCAACCGACAGTAGTTTATGCTTTGATCGCCAGACTCAAACCACTGGAATCTAGTGAAGTGCTTCTACCATGCGCGCACGACATGGATGAGTAACTCGCAAACGCGCTACCAAGGCACGAAAAATGGTTTCAAAACCCCATCGGCGGCTGCGCCGAGCCAATGAAGAGAATGTGGCTTCAGAATCTGGTCCTTTGTATACGTAGACCAAATCCTAATTCTTTGCCAGACCATACACAAGGCCAGTTTAGCAAGCAGCAACAGTACTTTGTTCCTATCGGGGCACATACATAGAAAAGTTTTGAAAAGGGAAATTATCCGCAGCTTGAGTAGTACTATAAACTTATGGTATGAAAATTATCCGCAGCTTGAGTAGTACTATAATTTGAAAAATCATACCGTAAGTAGCCAGACAAAACACAAAAAGATTTGTCCTTGTAGGTAATTCCAAATCATACTGTAAGTAGCCATACTCCCTGGCCAGCTTGAGTAGTAAGTAACAGGTTGACTGGTCGAGAGCTGGACAAGGAGAGGACGAAAGACCCCAACGCGAGAAGCGCCCCACTCGCCCCCCAGACGGGCGACGGGGGCTCTCCCTCCGTTCTCTCTCCTCCAGCCCTCCCCAACTCCCTCCCTCGGCGCCGCCGCCGGCAGAGGCCACCGGGCTCCTCCCGGGAGGCGTCGGCGGCGGCGGCCCTCCTCTCCCCGCAGCTTGGCGTTGAGGTCGGGGCCCAATCCCATGGCGGCGGTGCTTCCTAGGGTGGCGGTGGCCTAGCTCTTGCTGGGAGGCGACGGCATGGTGGTGCGGCTGGCTTGCTACGGGGCAGCGCGGGGTGGCCGCGGCGGGCAGCGGTGGGGCGGCGCCAGCCAGGCCCCTGCGGCCCAGATCTGGGCCCGCAGGGCCCCATCTGGGTCTGGACGGTCGGGCCTTCCCTGAGTTCTGCTCGTCCTGCAGGCAGCGGCGAGGTAGATCGGTCGGATGCTAGTGGTGATGGCGACCAGCTTGTTGCAACGTGGCGGCGGGCTTTACATGCCTGATTCGGGCTTGGCTAGACCCTAGTGGGACTGGTGTGCCCCCGCGGAGGCTTTACGGGCCTGCTGGGCCCGGCCGGACCCAACGGGGACTAGTGTGCCTGTCGCCGCGTCCGATCGACTACTGTCTTTGGCGGTGGAGGTTGTTTTCTCCCGCTGGGCCGCAGTCCTACTGGCCCTGATTCAAACTACTTCTCGCCTCTGCCTTGTAGGCCTCATGACGGTAACCTTGGTGAAACGACTATGGGGGCTTCGTGACTGTAGTGGTGCATGCTCGTGGGTGGCGGGTTGGGTGGTGTCGAGGCCTCGATCTCGTGGGGTTCCTTTGCATCGGATTGTCCGAGGGTTGTGGATGGGGTTTTCGGGAGAAATCCTTGTCGGCTCGTCCGACACCGACGCGGTGCCGTCCGAGGGCGGCACCATTCCTTCCTGGAGGGCGTCGTGGCTACCCTTCATCCCTTCTCTCTGCGTGCCGGGGGAAACCCTAGGATCAGTCTCTGGTCCGGGCAGCAGCGTCGGCGCTTCCCTTCTTGAAGGTGTTGCTTGGTACTTGACGGTTTGGTGCTAGGAGCGTGGTGGTACACCTCTGGAGGGCGCAGCGGTTACGGGTCTCCCTCGTTTAGTTGATCCGCCTGTGTCTCCATTTTGTTTCTTCTTTGTTTCTTTGGGCGTGTATTTGCTGCTGCCCCAGCATCTTGTATCGTGTTGAGTCTCTTTCTTTGGGCGTTGTGCTGTCTGGCCCAGCAGCGGTCTCACCTGTGTGCTTTATTTATAAAGCGGGGCGAAAGCCTGATTCGAAGTAGTAAGTAACAGGGTGGCTTGTGTTTCTCAGCTGAGCAGGACACATAGACAGAGAGTGAGGCTTGTGTTGTGATCCAATCCAACATATGGATTATACTGATGTATTTGTTAAACTAAGAGGGATAACAAGGTGGCTTGGCTGGGTTAGGCTAGGGAGGTAGGGCTGTGGCTAGGTTAGGTTGGGCACTGATGGCATTTGTGTAAGCTTGCAAGGGAAGCTTAACTAAGCTGAATGACTTCCCATAGGAGTGACAAGTTAATGTTACTACTCCTATTGTCACTAATTGATGCAGCTTTGTGATGGTTGCTGGACAGTAATGCCAACAATGATTAGCTTCTTCTGTATATGCCAAAAAAAGAATCTGCAAAGACGACAAGAAAAAGTTCAAGATTTATGCCAAAAAATTACACCGTTGCCGGGGATCAAACCCGGGTCACCCGCGTGACAGGCGGGAATACTTACCACTATACTACAACGACTTTGATGTTTAATTTATTTTAGAGTAATAGTGGTAATAATGTTTATCCTTCTGCGAACGAATTGTTGTGTACCCCTGCGCAATTTTTGGGTTTATTTTGATCATAAACACCATTACAACGCTTTTTCTGGTCATATTGATGCTGCCTTTGTACTGACCAGTTAACAGGTGGGTACAAAAATATAACAAGGCCTAGGCTAACACTTGCACTACAGACCCTGCAATTCGAAGATAAGTGCACGATTTACATGCTTGTCTCACCATGTGTATATTTTCTGCAGTTAATGTGTATACTCAGGCTTTACATGCCGTGCAGTTGACGAATAAAACAACAACACTCCAGACGACTAAGTCAAGCTTTAATGTTGAAATTTCTGCAACATGTATCAGGACCTCATCCGTGAAGTATTATAGTATGGTAGTAGTATAGTTAGTAAACAGAATCTCATTAAAAAAACTGGGCCAAATCTTTGTGCGATCCCGTTGTTCACCACATGTCACCATTAGGGCTGTGGTTGTTAACAGTTTGGTGTGTATTGTGTCAAAGTTTCTACCTCAGTTGTATCTCTGCAAGCATATACTAGGACGCTAAATTGACAGCATATAGCAGGATTGATCGCAGTTTATGCATCTGCGGTTAAATCTGTCACTGGTTTACTTCCAAGACAGAGCTGTGCTAAACAGTGCCTAGAAAACCTTGTGTGATCTCAGTTGTTGCATAACGTAACCAAGTTAGTCAGGAGAAAACCTTGTGTGATCTCTCAGATGTTTGAATTTGGTGCTGAGATTGACCCTCTTTTCATTGACCAGTTTGTTTCAAACCATGTCTGTGCTATTGGCAGCAGGAGTTGTTGATGAATAGCATGGGAGGAACCCAACCTTGTCTGAATCTGGTCTTTGGACGGCTTCTTATTAGATGTCCAGTGTTTGGAACTGAACCTGTAGCTGAAGAGTTGGACCTGTTCCGTCAGACTCAAACCACTGGAATCTAGTGAAGCCACAGAGATGAGTTAAGCTCATCGGATGCGCCGAGCCAATGAACATGTGGCTTCAGAATCTGGTCCAGGAGCAATCGGAAGCCAAAGAGATCTGTCCCTATGTATGTATAGAGACCCAATCCTAATTCTTTGCATTATGACCCATATATACAGAGACAATAGGCATGCAGGCAACAACTTGACACCTTTTCTGGGGATGGAGGTCAAAATTATAGTTTGAGAAGCATGGTAAAGCCACACATAGCAGTGGCATGACATTGATGTGCATACCCATGGCCGACTAGCAACAATGCTCTCGTCTGAACTATTATCCACAGCTAGTAAAAACGGCAAACAAAAAGTTCAGTTTCTGAAACTAAATATTGAAAAAAAATCGCCATTGCCGGGGATCGAACCCGGGTCACCTGCGTGACAGGCGGGAATACTTACCACTATACTACAACGACTTTGACGTTATTTTTTTATCGTTTTTATTTCCTAGTAGACTTGACATTTTAATTAGAGTGAAGAAATCATTTGTTTTTGTGAATATTCAGAAAGTTAAATTTTTTACTTCAGTTATAATCATAGCTGTGGCACTTGGTATATATATCTGTAACTTGGTATACATGCGACAACTCTAAAATGGTTGAGTAGGTATATATATCTGTAACTTGGTATTAGTGTTCAGCTTTGAATACACTCGAGAAAACTTGGCTCATCTTGGATTACTCTGGCCATAAGCAATCTCTTCTTTTGTTCAGGCTTCCATGTTCCATTCTCGATCGTGCCATTCCGCTGCACCATGCAGTAAGTACCAGATTATCCTTGTTGTAGCATTTATGATGAACATTCTTTTGAGCTAATAACTCACTGTGCAAACCCTTGATATTTGAATTGTCAAGTCACGGCCCGATCTTTACTTATCTACTATATGTCACACAATAAATTCAGCGGCAAATATAGGCATTACACAACTCATATGCCCAAACCACGTATACCTAAAAGAAGGGGACCCATAGTTTTTAGCAGCTTCTCCCACAACAACTTATCCCCACCGAGATCTATAAGCTTGCTTTCTGAATAAGCATAGGTCCAACAGAAGGGGCCTTAATTGCCGCATTAGCGTGCTGCTTCGGCTGAGCATACGGATGGCAATAGATACCCGATACACGTAAACCCGACAGCCCCGCTTTAAATGGGTCGGGTATGGTAAAAAATACCCACGGGGCTAATTAGTGGTTAGTAATCGTACCCACCGGGTCTAGTAGAGGCTGAAGGGAATATGCCCGAGAGGCAATAA
Source organism: Avena sativa (assembly GCA_916181665.1). Classification (NCBI taxonomy): domain Eukaryota; kingdom Viridiplantae; phylum Streptophyta; class Magnoliopsida; order Poales; family Poaceae; genus Avena; species Avena sativa. Next base: position 527,481,295 of record OV702299.1, read on the forward strand.
TAAAGTGGTTATTATCGTATTCCTTATTTATGATAAATATTTATTTTACATGCTATAATTGTATTAATACGGAAACGTTAATACATGTGTGTTTAATAAACAAAAAGGAAGTTCCTAGTTATGCCTCTCTTATAAACTAGCTCGTTGATTAACAAGATGATCAAAGGTTTCCTGATCATGGACATTGGATGTTGTTAATAACGAGGTCACAACATTAGTGTAATGATGTGATGAACATTCATCCGAAGTATAGCATTACGATCAAAGTCATTGAGTTTATATTGCTATAACAACTTACGAAGTGATCCTAATCCTTAGACCATGAGATCATGTCAATCACTAACACCGGAAGAGTTTCTCGATGACATCAAACGTCACACCGTAACTGGGTGATTATAAAGATGGCTCCAAAGCTACTAAAGTGTTATGTTGAGAATCATGGATCAAGAGTGGAATTTGTTTATCCCGATGACGGATAGATATGCTCTGGGCCCTCTCGGTGATATCACATTGGTTAGCTTGCAAGCAAGTGATTTGATCACTAGAATGTTATATCACGGGAACGAGAAAAGAGTGCATGTCGGCAACGAGATCAAACTAGGTATGGAGATACCGATGATCGAATCTCGGACATGTATTATATCGTGAAACAAAGGGATTAAGATACTAGCGTAAAAGGTTCACACGATCACAGAAGTCATCGTTGAATGTGTGGGAGTCAGTACGGATCTCCAGGTCCCGCTGCTGATTATTGATCGGAGAGGGGTCTCGATCATGTCTGCATTATTCGCGAACCGTAGGGTGACACACTTAAGGGATACCGACACCATTCGGAGCAAATGATATGCCAGAGAAAGAAAAAGGAAAGCGCAGGAATTTATTTTACTAGACACCGAAACTGTTTCGGTTGAAATTGTTGAAAGTGGTTCTGCATGTGAAATTGAAATGTTGTAAGGAGTTTTATGTGAATGTTTGTTAATTAAAATAATTAACAAAATTCTGAATAAATAAATAAAAGAGTTTTATTTAAATGAGAGCTTGCATTAAATTTGGTGGAAATTTAATGCATGTGAGTGGATTTTTGAGTGGAGGATTTTTAATGGGAGTGGAGGCTTTTCATTTTGAGTGGGAGCTCCACCCACATGAATGTGGAAGAGGTGGGGGCAGCCCCCATGGCTGGGCGCCATGCCCCTTGGGTGCCCCCCTCTCTCCTATAAAAGGCCCCCTCTCCTCCTCTCAAAGCACACCTCCTCGCGAAGGATCTCTCTCCCCCTTTTAGAATTTCTCCATGGTCTCGGATCAGCGAGATACATGTTCCCGGTGCCTTTTTCTGGAAGGATTTGTTGCTTCCGCTGCTTCGCTGGAGCGAGGGCGCGGAGGTTGTCGGGGTACCCGTACGTGTGTGCGATCACGGATGCACCACTGCTTTGAGGTGCTGGACTTGATCGTGCTGGACCGACTGGACCAGATGGACTTCATCACGATCTTGAGATCGGCAAGCGTTCGTCTACATCATCCACGAGTACAACCTCGTTAACGCTATTCGGTCTTCGAGGGTATGTATTCTATGGATGTATATCCACCCGTTGCTTGTATCTAGTAGATAGATCTTGGTACTTAGTTGTTCCCATCGTAGGAAATTTTTTGTTTTCTATGCTGCGAACCCTACAGTGGTATCAGAGCCGGATCTATGCGTAGATGCTTTGCACGGGTAGTACACATATGAGTATGTGGGCGATGATGATCATTTTATTGCTTCTTAGTTGTACTTTGGATATTGGTTGCATAGTGGGATGAAGCGGCCCAGACAAACTTTACATGTCCTCGCACATGAGACCTGTTCCACGCTTGACATGCAACTAGTTTGCATAAGTGGCTAGCGGGTGTCTGTCTCTCCTACTATAGTCAATATCTAATTTGCAACGAGTTGTCAACAATTTTGTTATCCTCGTTGTGGTTCATGTTCGTAGGTAAGAACGGTTCTATCTCGAAAGCCCTAAGCCACGTAAAATTTGCAATGGATAAATTAGAGGCGTCTAGTTTAGATTGTTGCTGGGCTAGTGTTATGATATGGTGATGTTGTAAGTAGAATCATGAGATGATACTCTTACATCATACATAACGTGTAAACTCCATAGACCTTGGATTTACACATAAAGGTATGATAGTGATCATACCACGATGCACATGATAGAGATCATATGCGGGAACCATATCATTTCACTAATAAACATGTGATGTTTGATAGCATCTTATATTGCTTGTTTGGCGTTTTATTAGCATAATAAGATGATCCCTCATTTAGATATCAAGATAAAAATGTGTTCTTCCTTAAGTATGCACCGACAATGTTTCGTCGCTTCACGACATCACGTGATGATCGGGTGTACTTGAATCCGCGAGCATATCTCGGGTGTAAGACAATTACACACGCGAATACTAAGGTTCTTACTTGGCGAGCCTAGCATGTACAGACATGGCCTCGGAACACGGACCGAAAGGTTAAGCATGAGTCATATGTTTTGATATGATGCCCATTTGATGCTCGCCTTTGAAGCTACGCCGACTCACGTGATGATCGGACTTGGTGTAGTGGATTTGGTTCATGTAATCATCAAAAAGATACGAGGGATGTCGTTTTTGAGTAGGAGTTCATCTCTAATTTGGATTAGTAGAACTCAATTTATCATAAATTAAATCAAAGTGAATTTGCATAATTTGTTGTAGTCATTGGCATTCGTTCACCACCTTATGCATAGTTGTAATTGAGATAATAGAACTATAGAATTCTGGATATATATACTTTACAAACTGGTATCGTATTGTGTTGAGTGTCAATCAAAAGTTTAAAGTCCTATTGCGAACTTTCAGCAAACTCTATTTACTCCGTGAAATTTAATAGTTGGTATTAAAACGAGAGTAACAATTCCAGTGTTAGTATCTTAAGTATCATGTTTGCCTCCATGATTCTTGATTGTTTTAATATCAAGTTTATCTAGGAGCTGAAAGAATTGTTTCAGAAACCATCATGTGCGGCAGATATAACGATATCTGAAACAATGTTTTGGTTGCAATATGATAGAGTATAATATATGTTCTCATATTGGATGAGAATTTACGAAGGTTGGAGATGCTAGACATCCTAATCATCCAAAAGGGTTTTGGAAAGTAATGTTATACTCATGATTCGCCTTTATAAGCTATAGTAGCTTGATCATGAATGTCGTCATGATAAGAGTGAATAGAATATGTATGTAAAGTGTTTACTACACTAAAAGATTACTAAAGAATGTATTTTGAAAGAATACCGATCATTTTGATGATGGTGATCTACTTTAAAGTGCAAGTCCAAAGGTATTATTATTTGAATATACACGCTTTGGACTATGTGTCATGTATATGGCGCCACTTTTGATGTTGATAGATTCTTTTAAAAAGGAAAAGGAAATGCTGAAAGAGAATCTATAAAATATATTTGGCAGAAAAGAAAAGATTGGAAATATCCAATTTAGGTATATGGATGATATACATGTTATGGTTGTATTCTTTGCTTGTTAAACAATGTGGTTCTTGGGTATTGGATACCAAATTGGTTGGTATGAAATTTCATACGGAACAACGCAATTCATGAACCACAATGGCCTAAGTAACTAGCAAGAGAATATGTGATGATGTTCATCGAAAACAAACAAACCGTTGTTTGTATTTCTCGTTGACATCAAAGCTTAACTTCAAGATTTGTATTAATAATTGTTATTTAAATCAGGTATTATGAGAACAAAGGTTGTTCAAATAATTACCGTATTCCATATAAGATGGATGATTTATAAATCTAGTTGGAGAAATCACATCCATAAAGCTAATGCTAAAATGTCGCAAGACAAATGATTGGAAGATCACTTACGAAGTGACATCGCCGTTTAAATTATATTGGAAAGAAAAACATGAAGAATCTCCATTTTTATGGATTTTTGGAGTCTTTGATTTGATCAAGTGACGCTTGTGAGACTTTCCTCGGGATAATTAAAACTTCGCTCAAAGGCCAAAGAAGAACGAACGACTAAAATATTGGAATTTATACATATCGATGTATGTAGTCCATTATTTATAGTCATAAGCGATGGGTTTCAACTTCATATACTTTCTCTGGAATTTTGAGTGAATATTCACTTAATGAGAAAGAAGTGTGAAATATTTGAAAATGTTCAAAGACTTTCAAGATGAAGTGAAAATCATTGTGACAAGAAAATAAATGGTTTATGATTTTATCATAAGGGATTTATTTGAGTTACAAGTGTAACAAGAAAAATAAATGAATTATGATTTATTATAAAGGGATTTATTTGAGTTGCAATTTTAGCAAAACACCTAGATTTACATTTCCCGAAACACCATAGGAGTATGGAGTGTTTGAGATTTGTAATGAAACCTTGTTTGACATGGTTGGATCAAAGGTGTTATTTATAAAACTGCCATTATGTTTTAAAAAAAGATTAAAGCTTTAGAGACTACCGCTTTTACACTGAAAAGAGCTCCATCTTGATCCGTTGAAATGACACCATATGAGTTATGGTTTGGGGTAAAACCCAAGTTGTCATTTCTTAAATTTTGGTATGCTAAACATAAGTAAGTTGTTTACAACCGAAGTCGGATAAGCATGTCTTTGTAGGTTATTTCGAATAAAAATTGGGTATTCCTCCATAACACCAAGGACAAATGGTTTTGTCGCTTGAAATGTGAAGTTTCTTGAAAAAGGAATTTTTCGCAAAAGTTAAGTGGGAGGACAATAGAACTTTGATAAGGTTAACGAACCTTAGCTAAATGTGCTGAGTTGCGCAGTGCCAGAAATCGTTCCGAAGGCTGCCATAATGCTCATAGCTTATGTGCCTCAAAGGTTGTGGTCACGGAGATCTAAGTTCTTATTGAACCAAGTCGGTGGGTTAAACAATCAAATGCTAAGATTTGAGAGTAAATCATTATTGTCTGACAATGATGAACCGACTACATGCAAAGAAGCGATGATGGGCCCTAACTCCGTCAAATGGCTTGAAGCCATAAAATCCGTGATAAGTCCATACACGATAAATCAAGTTTTGAACTTGGAAGACCCTCCGGAAAGGTGTAAAACCTATCGGTCATATTTGGATCTATAAAGAAACAGACATGGATGTTTCATATCTATGAAATAGTCGACATGTTGTAAAGTATTTTACGACAATGTTCGAGGAGTTGACTATGACAAGATCTGATCTTTCATAGCGATATTTAGTCTGGATGGATTAAAGTAGCAACCACTACATATAATTTGGTATATGGTAGATGAATAAACAAAATAAAGTTCTTTTAATAGAATGGTTACCTAGGACGTGTACATGACACGGTCCAAAGGGTTTTGTTAATTCAAAGGATGCTAAAAAGGGGCATGCAAACTTCAATTGTTGAAGTAAGCATTGCGGAGTTGGAATCTTCACTGTGATAAAAAAGAGTTTTCATCAGGAGACGATGAAGATACTTGCATTTGCAAGAAATTAAGTGGGAGCGCTAAGACATATTTCTAATACATTTTGTGGAGGACATTTTCTTGATTAGAAATGATGTATATTTTATTGACAAAGGTTAAGAATTTCATTTCGATGAAATACTTAGGCAAAACCCGAATATTTAGCATGAATGTCTATAGTGGATAGACTGTGACGTTAATATGGTTGTGCCAAACATACATATATGGGATATTGAAGGAGTTCAATATAGAAACGACAAGAAAAGGTTCTTGTCGCATGGAAAGGAATTGAATCAAGATTCAAGTGTATCGATACTTGATAAGTGAAACAAGATTCAAGTGCTTTGACACTTGATGAGTGAAATCACGAGAATGTTTTGATCAATCATACCATGATATGTACACATCCAGATATGTTCTATGCTCTAAGTGTTATGAGCATATACCAGAATGAATCATAAAATGATCGTTGTACTATAGTAAGGATATTCTTATGATCTTTTGGAAGAACTAAGAATATATTTGTATAGAGGTGACAAACAATTACAAATAGTTCATTGTAAAGCGTTACATTGATACTAGTTTTGTTGCAAGATAGTTTATCTCAATTTAAACTATGAGTGGCACAATGAAATGGAAAGGAGTTTTCATGATGGATTTGAATGTATTCCAAAGTTAATACATTGTGATGAATACTACAACAAAAGGCTAAGTATATGACTGCTATAGTAGCAGCAAAGGAGGGAATTTGTGTCAAGTAGTTTGTTATCAAACTAAGGTGTGGTTCGCAACGGGCTAACACTAAAGATATATTGTATGAAAATAGTATCGACGTGTTTTAAACCCCAAGGAACTAAAGGTCTCACCGAAAGACCAAATTTATACAATGCCATCTCATTGGAGAATGAGTGATGCGTGAAGACGCAAAGACATGCAAATACACACGGACCTGAAAGCGTCAGATCCGTATATTATGTTAACCACTTGCAGTTGCGTATATGGAACACCGGAAAGCCATATGTGTTCAATACGCAGAGTTTTCAAACTAGATTATTGTCTCTAATGCAAGTGGGAGACTGAAGGGAATATGCCCGAGAGGCAATAATAAAGTGGTTATTATCGTATTCCTTATTTATGATAAATGTTTATTTTACATGCTATAATTGTATTAATACAGAAACGTTAATACATGTGTGTTTAATAAACAAAAAGGAAGTTCCTAGTTATGCCTCTCTTATAAACTAGCTCGTTAATTAACAAGATGATCAAAGGTTTTCTGATCATGGACATTGGATGTTGTTAATAACGAGGTCACAATATTAGTGTAATGATGTGATGAACATTCATCCAAAGTATATCATTACGATCAAAGTCATTGAGTTTATATTGCTATAATAACTTACGAAGTGATCCTAATCCTTAGACCATGAGATCATGTCAATCACTAACACCGGAAGAGTTTCTCGATGACATCAAACGTCACACCGTAACTGGGTGATTATAAAGATGGCTTCAGAACTACTAAAGTGTTAAGTTGAGACCCATGGATCGAGATTGGAATTTGTTCATCCCGATGATGGATAGATATGCTCTGGACCCTCTTGGTGATATCACATTTATTAGCTTGCAAGCAAGTGATTTGATCACTAGAATGTTATATCACGGGAACGATAAAAGAGTGCATGTCGGTAACGAGATCAAACTAGGTATGGAGATACCGATGATCGAATCTCGGACATGTAATATATCGTGAAACAAAGGGATTAAGATACTAGCGTAAAAGGTTCACACGATCACAGAAGTCATCGTTGAATGTGTGGGAGTCAGTACGGATCTCCAGGTCCCGCTGCTGATTATTGATCGGAGAGGGGTCTCGATCATGTCTGCATTATTCGCGAACCGTAGGGTGACACACTTAAGGGATACCGACACCATTCGGAGCAAATGATATGCCAGAGAAAGAAAAAGGAAAGCGCAGGAATTTATTTCACTAGACACCGAAACTGTTTTGGTTGAAATTGCTGAAACTGGTTCTGCATGTGAAATTGAAATGTTGTAAGGGGTTTTATGTGAATGTTTGTTAATTAAAGTAATTAACAAAATTCTGAATAAATAAATAAAAGAGTTTTATTTAAATGAGAGCTTGCATTAAATTTGGTGGAAATTTAATGCATGTGAGTGGATTTTTGAGTGGAGGCTTTTTAATGGGAGTGGAGGCTTTTCATTTTGAGTGGGAGCTCCACCCACATTAATGTGGAAGAGGTGGGGGCAGCCCCCATGGCTGGGCGCCATGCCCCTTGGGTGCCCCCCCTCTCTCCTATAAAAGGCCCCCTCTCCTCCTCTCAAAGCACACCTCCTCGCGAAGGATCTCTCTCCCCCTTTTAGAATTTCCCCATGGTCTCGGATCAGCGAGATACATGTTCCCGGTGGCTTTTTCTGGAAGGATTTGTTGCTTCCGCTGCTTCGCTGGAGCGAGGGCACGGAGGTTGTCGGGGTACCTGTACGTGTGTGCGATCACGGATGCACCACTGCTTTGAGGTGCTGGACTTGATCGTGCTGGACCGGCTGGACCAGATGGACTTCATCACGATCTTGAGATCGGCAAGCGTTCGTCTACATCATCCACGAGTACAACCTCGTTAACGCTATTCGGTCTTCGAGGGTATGTATTCTATGGATGTATATCCACCAATTGCTTGTATCTAGTAGATAGATCTTGGTACTTAGTTGTTCCCATCGTAGGAAATTTTTTGTTTTCTTTGCTGCGAACCCTACAGAGGCGGGTATGGAGGTGCCAGACCCGAACCCGCATACTAGCATATGATAAGTGGACCCCACATGTAAGTGCCAGCTATCAAGCAAACCCCACATGTATTCCTGATGAATGTATTGTTTGCTACTGTTTATGCTATTTTGGTACTGAATATTTGTTGTTTGTCTCCATATGTTTGTCTATATGAACCTGTCATTTTGATGTTCTCTATTTGTTGTACACTTGCTGTCAAATTTTGCTATGAAATTGTTGTCAAAGCCTGATTGCTGTCATTTTTTCGCGGGTTGAGATACCCGTCGGGGCCCTATTTACCCGGTGGGTGGCGGGTATTGTTGGAATTATGCCCTAGAGGCAATAATAAAGATGTTATTATTATAATTCTTGTTCGTGATAAAGTTTATATTCCATGCTAGAATTGTATTAAGCGGAAACATTAATACTTGTGTGGTTTGTAAACAACACCGTGTCCCTAGTACGCCTCTATGGACTAGCTCATTGATTAATGATGGTTAAGGTTTCCTAACCATAGACATGATTTGTCGATTAATAATGAGATCATATCATTGGTAGAATGATATGATGGACAGACCAAAACTAAGCAGAGCTATTAGATCGTGTCATCGTGTTCATCTTTGCGAAGCTTTTCTTATGTCAAATATTGTATTCCTTAGACCATGAGATAATACAACTCCCTGGTATCGGAAGAAAGCTTTGAGGTCATCAAACGTCATCCTATGAGAGGGTGATCATAAAGGTGTCTCTCAGGTGATCGGAAAGTATCTGTTGGGTTGTATGTATCGAGATGGGATTTGTCCCTCCCAAGTTGGAGAGATATACTTCGGGCCCACTTGGTAATCGATATCAACACCGCTTGCAAGCATGTGGTTAAGGAGTTAATCACAAAGTGATATCGGATTACGGAACGAGTAAAGTACTTGCTGTGAACGAGATTGAACTAGGTATGACGGTACCGACGATCGAATCTCGGGCAAGTAAAATATCGTGAGACGAAGGGAATATATATATGGGATTGATTGAATCCTGGCATCGTGGTTCATCCTATATGATCATCGATGAATGTGTGGGAGTCAATATGGGTTTCCAGACCCCGCTGTTGATTATTGATAGAAGATCATGTCCGCATATTCTCGAACCCGCAGGGTCACACACTTAACGTGTCTCGACGCTAGGATAGATTGGATATTTGGTTTATGAGTTTTTGTTCGGAGTCTCGGATGGGATCCGGGACATCACGAGAGGTTCCGGAATGGTCCGGAGAATAAGATTCATATAAGGCAGTGCAGTTTTTGGAGTTCGGAATTGTTCCGGGTTAATCGGTATTGTACCAGAAGCTTCTAGAACCTTCCGGAAGGAGACCAACGTGGCCCCACCTTCCGGGAGGGGTCTTGGGCCTATGAGGGAGTGCCCTGGCCGCATTGGGCCAGGGGCACAAGGCCCCATAGGGCCCAGCCGGCCAAAGAGGGTTTAAACCCTAGATAAAGCTTCTAGAAGGGGGGGTTTCCTTGCCCCCCACTCTTCCTCCTTGGGGCCGCCGGTTTGGGCTTGGGGGAGGGGCTAGGGCTGCGCCCCCCTCTATATAAAGAGGTGGGGGGGCGCACCAACCCCCTACACCATCCCCTCAAACCATAGCCGCCCTGCTGCCCTCCTCTCTCCCTCCCGACTGCTTGTAGGCAAAGCCCTACTGCAGAAATTCTCCACCAATTACACCGCGCTGTCGCGTTGTAGATCCAACCCATCTCTCCACCATACTTGCTGGTACGAGGAAGGAGGAGACGTCGAGGTGCCGCACGTGTGCATCTCACGGAGGCATCGCCACTTGTGGTGCTAGATCGGATCGGATCGCGAGGAGGAGAAGCGAGTACGACTACATCACCCATGTTCCGACGAACGTTCCGCTGTGCGAATCTTCAAGGGTATGAAGATCTAATCCAATCTCTCTCGTTGTTTGCATCTCCTAGATTAGATCTTGGCTTTCCCTCTGTTCGCATCCGTAAAATTTTTTGATTTACTATGCCGCGAAACCCTTCAGTGGTATCAGAGCTAGATCTATGCGTAGATGTGATTCACGAGTAGAACACAACATGGTTGTTGCGGGCGTTGATGTTTTCTGTTGCAAGCCTCTTGTTTGTGTTCTTCTTATGACGCGGGATAGTGAGATTGAAGCGGTCCAGGCCAACCTTACGCGACGTCGTTCTCGAGACCGGCTCCGCACTTGACGTGTGAATTGTTCCACACATGCGGCTGGTGGATGCCTGTTTCTCTCACTATAGTTGTCATGGGTTTAACACTGGAGTTTGGCAACCATAATATCACCGTTGTGGCTTTCCGTAGGTAAGAATCGTTCTTAGCTTGCTACTCCCATAAGCCACGTAAAACATGCAACAACAAAGTAGAGGCATCTAACTTGTTTTTGCAGGGAGTGTTTTTTGTGATATGGTATAGCCCAAGATGTGATGTGTATAATGTATGCGATGATCATGTTTTGTAATGTTTCACGACTTGCATGTCGATGAGTACACAACCGGAAGGAGCCATATGGTTGTCTTTATAATTGTGTATGACCTGCGAGTCAACTTCTTATACGCCATGTAATAGCTTTACTTTATCGCTAAGTAGTTAGCAATAGTTGTAGTTGCTATTCGTGGTGGAGGCAATCATGGTGGAGTGATGGAGATCATGCCAGCACGCACAAGATCGAGATCATTGCGCGAAGATTGGCTATACCATGTCACATAAAGTTATATGCATGTGATGTTTATCCTTTTATGTATCTTATTATGCTTAGATTGCGACGGTAGCATTATAAGATGATTCCTCACTTAAAGATCAAGATAAAACTGTGTTCTCCCCATGTATGCACCGTTGCGAAAGTTCGTCGTGTCCAAGCATCACGTGATGATCGGGTGCTATAGACTCTACGTTCACATACAACGGGTGCAAGCCAGTTTTGCACACGCGGAAATACTTGGGTCTAACTTGACGAGCCTAGCATATACAGACATGGCCTCGGAACACATGAACCGAAAGGTTAAGCATGAGTCATATGAATGATATGATCGACACTTCGTTGTCCACCATTGTGTAGGGTTTCGTAGCATGGAAAACAAAAATTTTCTATCGCATACAAACCAACAAGCCAAGATCTATCTACTAGATTGTAGCAACGAGTCGATGGAATAACTCACCCTCGAAGATTCCAAAGCGTTTAACGAGAGCGGATTCTCGTGGGTGATGTAGTCGTACTCTTCCCGATCTCAAGATCGCGTAGACGATCCTTCCGACGCTGCGTTTCGGCAGCGCTCCCGCAGTCGGTCACACGTTCGGTACTCGACGAAGACCTTCCTCTCCCTTGTTCCAGCAGGCAGCGGAAGTTGTAGCACTCTCCTCACGATTCTGGCAGCACAACAGCGTGGTACCGGAAGTAGAGGGGAGATCTCGCAGGGCTTCGCCTTAAGCCGGAGTGAGTATGGTGGAGTATGAGAGAGACCTTCGATGATCTAGGGTTTAGACACGCCGAGGAGAAGGTGCTAGGGCCGGCGGCTAGGGCTTGGGTTTGCCCAAGTCGGCGGCTAGGGGAGAAACCCTAGGCGGCTGCTATGGGGCGGCGGCGGCTAGGTTAGGGTTTAGAGGGGGAAATCTTGTGTGTCTAGGAGGGGAGCCTTGCCCCTCCTTATATAGGTGGAGGGGGGCGCGCCAGGGGAGGGGAGTCCCTCCCCAAGTCAGCTTCAAGGTGGGCCGGCGGTGGAGGGAGGAACTCCTCCCCCAACTCGGTTTCCACCTCCCTCTCCACTTCCCAAAATAGCCGTTTGACTTTCAAATTGGCGTTTGACTTTTTCAAACTAGGATTTGATTAAACCCTTTATTTTGTTCAGCGATGACACTTAGTACATGATGCAATCATATCAACTTGATATAACACATTCATGTACCATTCCCCTCCAGAGTGTCGGACATTCCGGAACCTTCTAGATCATTCCTGATGAAAACACCGGAACCATTCTCCAACCCCGAAACAGGACTTTCTTTATATGAATCTTATTCTCCGGACCATTCCGGGTCTCCTCGTGATATCCCGGGTCCCATCCGAGACTCCGAACAACATTCGGTCTCTTACTCATCATTCCATAACTACTCAAACAACGTCGAATCCTTAAGTGTGTCTCCCTACGGTTCGTGAATTATGCGGACATGATCGAGACACTTCTCTGAACAATAACCAATAGAGGAATCTGGAAATTCATATGGCTCCCACATATTTCTATGATTACTTTGCGATCGAATGAACCACTTACATACGATACCAATTTCCCTTTATCTCACGATAGTTTACTTATCCGAGGTTATGATCGTCGGTATCTCTGCATACCTAGTTCAACCTCGTTACCTATAAGTACTCTTTTCTCGTTCCCGTGATATGTGATCCCTTGTGAGCCAGTCACATGCTTGCAAGCTAATTGGATGTCATTCCACCGAGAGGGCCCAGAGTATATCTATCCGTCATATGGATGGACAAATCCCACTCTTGATCCATGTGTCTCAACCAATACTTTCCGAACACTCAATGCCACCTTCATGCCAACCAGTTATGGTGTGGTGTTTGATGTCATCAAAGCATCCTTCCGGTGAAGGTGATATGCATGATCTCATGGTTGAAGGAATTAGGTTACTATGTATCAGAAAGCATATAGCAATTGAACTATTAAAATGACTTGATATTTATGCTACGCTTATCTATAGGATTATGTCCACCATATCATTCTCCTAACGATATGATCTTGTTGTTAATAACATCTCAATGTTCATGACAGGGAAACCACAGTCATTTATTAACCAACAAGCTAGTATTATAAAGAGGCTTTACTAGGGACTCTATTTTAGTTTACAATTCACACAAGTATCAATGTTTCCTTGTTAATACTATTATAGCATGAATGTAAACATTTATCATAAACACAAAGATATAATAATAACTACATTTATTATTGCCTCTAGGGCATATCTCCAACAGTCTCCCACTTGCACTAGAGTCATCTAATCTAGATTACATGGTAATATACCGAACACCCATGGCAGTTTGGTGTTGGTCATGTTTTGCCCTCGGGAGAGGTTTAGTCAACGGATCCGCCACATTCAGATCTGTGTGTACTTTGCAAATCTTTATGTCCCCATCTTGGACATGTTCTCGAATAGCGTGAAAACGTAGCTTGATGTGCTTCAGCTTCTTGTGTGACCTTGGTTCTTGCGCATTGGCTATGGCGCCCATGTTATCACAGTAGATAGACATTGGGTCCAGCGTAGTAGGAACCACACCAAGCTCTGTAATGAACTCTTTCATCCATATCGCTTCTTGTGAAGCCTCCGAAGCAGCCATGTATTCCGATTGAGTTGAAGATCTCGCCACAACGCTTTGCTTTGCACTCCTCCAGCTAACTGTTGCACCATTCAAAGTAAATACGTATCCAGATTGTGATTTAGAATCATCCGGATCGGTGTTCCAACTAGCATCGGTGTAACCATTAACAATGAGCTGTTCATCACCTCCATAAGAAAGAACCATATCCTTAGTTCTTCTCAAGTACTTAAGGATGTTTTTGACCGCTGTCCAATGATCCACTCATGGATCACTTTGATATCTGCTAGTTAAACTAACAGCATATGCAATGTCGGGTCTAGTACATAGCATGGCATACATTAGAGATCCTATGGCTGAGGCATAGGGAGTCTTACTCATCCTTTCTCTATCTTCTGCCATTGTCGGACTTTGAGTTTTACTCAACGTCGTATTGGGCAACATGGGCAAGAACCCTTTCTTGCTATCTTCCATTCCAAACCTCTTTAGAACTTTGTCCAAATATGTACTTTGTGAAAATGATATTAGGCGTCTTGATCTATCTCTGTAAATCTTTATGCCTAATATGTAAGATGCTTTGCCAAGATCTTTCATTGAAAAACTATTATTCAAATATTCCTTGACACTATTATGAAGGTCTACATCATTCCCAATCAACAATATGTCATCTACATATAGTATTAAGAATGCTACAGAGCTCCCACTCACTTTCTTGTAAATACAAGCTTCTCCATAAGTTTGTATAAAACCAAAACTTTTGATAACCTTATCAAAACATTGATTCCAACTTCGGGATGCTTGCTTCAATCCATAGATGGACCGTTGAAGTTTGCATACCTTGTTAGCATCTTTAGGATCGACAAAACCTTTGGGTTGCATCATATACAACTCTTCATCAATGTCTCCATTGAGGAACGCTGTTTTGACATCCATCTGCCATATTTCATAATCGTAATATGCAGCGATTGCTAACATAATACTCACAGACTTTAGCTTCGCTACAGGTGAGAAAGTCTCATCGTAGTCAACTCCTTGAATTTTTCGAAAACCTTTTGCGACAAGTCGAGCTTTATAGACAGTAACATTACCATCAGCATCTGTTTTCTTCTTGAAAATCCATTTGTTCTCGACAGCCTTTCGGCCATCCGGTAAGTCCACCAAAGTCCATACTTGGTTTTCGTACATGGATCCAATCTCGGATTTCATGTCTTCTTGACATTTATTGGAATCTGGGCTCATCATCGCTTCCTCATATGTCTCAGGGTCATCAGTGTTATCCACCAACATGACATTCATAAAGGGATCATACCAATCAGGAGTGGTACGAGTTCTCGTTGACCTGCGAGGCTCTGTAGCAACTATAACCGAAGTTTCATGATCATCATCATTAGCTTCCTCTCTTACTGGTGCAGGCGTCACAGGAACTACTTCCAGTGCTGCGCTACTCGCAAGTTCAAGAGAAGGTTCGACAACCTCGTCGAGTTCTACCTTCCTTCCAGTCACTTCTTTTGAGAGAAATTCCTTCTCTAGAAAGGATCCATTCTTGGCAACGAAGATTTTGCCTTCGGATCTATGATAGAAGGTATACCCAATAGTTTCCTTCGGGTATCCTATGAAGACGCATTTTTCCGCTTTGGGTTCAAGCTTGTCCGGCTGTAACTTCTTTACATAGGCTTCGCATCCCCAATATTTAAGGAACGACAATTTAGGTTTCTTCCCAAACCATAATTCATATGGTGTCGTTTCCACGGATTTAGATGGTGCCCTATTTAAAGTGAATGCGGCTGTTTCTAATGCATAACCCCAAAATGATAGCGGTAAATCTGTAAGTGACATCATAGAACGAACCATATCTAATAGAGTTCGATTACGACGTTCGGACACACCATTACGCTGTGGTGTTCCCGGCGGTGTCAATTGTGAAAGTATTCCACATTTCTTCAAATGCTCGCCAAACTCGTAACTTAGATATTCACCTCCACGATCAGAACGTAGAAATTTAATCTTCTTGTTACGTTGATTCTCTACCTCACTTTGAAATTCCTTAAACTTCTCGAAAGTTTCGGATTTATGTTTCATGAAATAGATATACCCATATCTACTCAAGTCATCCGTGAAGGTAAGAACATAACGATAACCACCGCGCGATGCTAAACTCATTGGACCACACACATCGGTATGTATGATTTCCAATAAGTCCGTAGCTCGCTCCATCATACCAGAAAATGGAGTCTTAGTCATTTTACCCATCAGACATGCTTCGCATCTATCAAGTGATTCGAAATCAAGTGATTCAAGAAGTCCATCGGAATGGAGTTTCTTCATACGCTTCACTCCAATGTGACCAAGACGACAGTGCCACATATAGGTCGAGTTATCGCTCGTTTTCAAACGTTTAGCCTCAATGTTATTAATATGTGTATTTCCACTATCGAGATTCAACAAGAATAGACCATCTATCAAAGGTGCATGTGCATAAAACATATTACTCATATAAATCGAACAACCATTATTCTCGGATTTAAACAAGTAACCATCTCGCAATAAACAAGATCCCGATATAATGTTCATGCTTAACGTAGGCACCAAATAACAATTATTTAAGTATAAAACTAATCCCGATGGTAGATGAAGGGGTAGCGTGCCGACCGCGATCACATCAACCTTTGATCCGTTTCCAACGCGCATCGTCACCTCGTTCTTCGCTAGCTTCCGTTTATTCTGCAGTACCTGTTTTGAGTTACAAATATGAGCAACCGAACCAGTATCAAATACCCAGGCATTACTATGAGTACTAGTGAGATACACATCAATAACATGTATATCAGATATACCTTTCTTCTTGATGTTGCCATTCTTCAAATTCGCCAAGTACTTTGGGCAATTCCGCTTCCAGTGACCTTCTCCCTTGCAGTAAAAGCACTCAGTATCAGGCTTAGGTCTAGCCTTGGTCTTCTTCGTTGGCGTGGTAACTTTCTTACCACCCTTCTTGAAGTGTCCCTTTTGCTTAGACTTGCCTTTCTTGAATTTGGTGGTCTTATTGACCAACAACACTTGGTGCTCTTTCTTGATCTCCACTTCTGCAGATTTTAACATGGCAAAGAGTTCTGGCAATGTTTTGTTCATGTTCTGCATGTTGTAGTTCATCACAAAGTTCTTGTAACTTGGTAGTAGTGATTGGAGGACACGGTAAATCCCCAAAGCATTAGGAATCACTATGCCCAAGCTTTGAAGTTTATTTGCGTGCCCAGACATCTTAAGAACATGCTCACTGACGGAGCTGCCCTCTTCCATCTTGCAGTTAAAGAACTTTTCAGAAGCCTCGTAGCTCTCAATTGCCGCATGAGTCTCAAAGATCAATTTGAGATCACGGACAATATCATGTGGGTCTGAATTCTCAAACCTTTTCTGAAGCTCTGATTCTAAACCATACAAGATAGCACACTGAACTGTGGAGTACTGTGTCTTCCGAGTGAGGTAAACATTCTTTACTTCATCGGTAGCAGTAGCTGCAGGTGGATCACCCAGCGGTGCATCCAGCACATAGGTCAAATTACCAGCTGTGAGGACAATCCTCAAATTGCGGAACCAATCCGCGAAGTTGCTTCCATTGTTTTTCAACTTTTCTTTCTCTAGGAACGCATTAAAATTGATGGTAGGGGCTGCCATTGATCTACAACATATTTGCAATAGTTTAGACTAAGTTTATGACAAATTGAGTTCAAATTAATAGTAAAATTAATCTAGGTGAACTCCCACTCAAAACAACATCCCTCACATTGTTTTAGTGATCACACGAACCAAATCCACCACATCAACACCGATCATCACGAGAGTTGATATAGTTTCAATGGCGAACAATCGACATGTTCATCATATCTACTATATGATTCATGCTTTACCTTTCGGTGATCCGTGTTCCGAGACCATGTCTGTACATGCTAGGCTCGTCAAGATCACACCTTAGTTTCCGCATGAGCAAATCTGGCTTGCTCACGTTGTATACACTTGCGGAATCTAACACACCCGATCATCACGTGGTGCTTCGAAACAACAAGCTTTAGCAACGGTGCTAACTAAGGGTGAACACTTTATGATTTGAAATTCATGTGCATGAGGGATCATCTTATAATGCTACCGTCGTCTACTAAGCAATACAAGATGCATAAAGGATTAACATCACATGCAATTCATAATATGTGATATGATATGGCCTTTCTTCTTTGTGCTTCCGATCTCCATCTTCAAGCACGAACATGATCTCCATCATCACCGGCATTGCATCAAGGTCAATGACGCTTCTCCATGGTTGTCGTCCACCGGCTTCAACTATTACAACTACTTTGAATGGACACGCGGTTCTTAACATAAATTAAAGACAACCATATGGCTCCTGCCGGTTGCCAACTTACAATAAGGAACATTGCATACATCAAATATAATCACAATCATGGCCATATCACATCACTGCACACCCCTGCAAAACAAAGTTAGACGCCTCTACTTTCTTTGCATGTTTTACGTGGTTTGGGGCTTTCAATAAGTGTCGTTCTAACTTACGAACATGAACCACAACATTGATACTAGTATTGTTAATCACCCGTTGTAAATTGGATCTTAACTATGCTAGGAGAAACAGGCACCCGCAAAGCCACTTATGAAATACAAGTTGCATGTCAAGCGTGGAGCAAGTCTCATGAACGATGTCATGTAAGGTTAGCCCGGGCCGCTTCATCCCAACATCCCGCAAGATGCAAAGTACACAAGAAGCAATCGACAATAAAAGCATCAACGCCCACAATGACCATTGTGTTCTACTCGTGCAATAGATCTACATATAGACACGGCTCTGATACCACTGTAGGGTTTTGTAGCATGGAAAACAAAAAAATTCTATCGCATACAAACAAACAAGCCAAGATCTATCTACTAGATTGTAGCAACGAGTCGATGGAATAACTCACCCTCGAAGATTCCAAAGCGTTTTGTAAGGGTCCCAACCTTCAAATAAGGTAGAGTTCCCTGTGTTTACAATGCTAGTCCCTGGACCAATAGCTAGCATCCACAGTTAAGATGTAATATCAAGAAACAAAGGTCATAATACAACTTTATAACCAGGAATAAAATAATTTATTACATCTTACATAGCTCATTTGGCTATTACATTACATTGCAGCAGAATATCTATAAGCATGGGGTCTTCATCTTCACAGTGCCACAGGCAGACATGTTGGTTGTAGACTTTGTAATCCTAATCATCAAACTTTACTAACATCAATCAAACCTGCAACATACAAGTTACAGCCACAAAGGGTCAATACATTTGAATTGTATTGGCAAGTGATACTATGGTAGTATAGTGGAGTCTATCATCTATATGCATTTGGCTAAGTGGAGCTTAGGCTTGCATTGCTCAAAATATATTTTTCCTTATCATTTGAAAATACTAAGTTTTTGCTTGACAAAATAATCTTTTGCAAGGCATCTCCCAATCAAAGATTGAAGATCCTTTAACCCTTGTTCAACCACAAGTTTTTAACTTTGAAATTTGAATGATGAGATTCTTGATTCCTTCCATGTCTTGATGCTCAAATTGTCCTTTACCAGGGACATGGCTAAGTACTTAGATTTTACACTCTGTAGAGGTGGTGCACTTTCCCCACAAGACTTGGTTTCCCAAGACAAGATCTTTCAGAAGCCTTCCCTTAGACCAAAATGGACGCGCTCCAACCTATCAAACTCTACCACCAACTGTCCATATGGCTAAGTTCTTGCAACCTATATGATCCAGGCAGAGCCCATAATGCCAAGTGGCTGCACTTGAAGCTTCTCAACATTTGACATCTCAAATCTCTTTGTTCCTGGGTGGCCATCCACAAGTGAGATACACAAGGTGAACCATAGACATGGGCCTTGTGAACCACTCAACCAAAAACCACCAAGCAATTACCATTCCACCCAGGTGATTCATTAAACAAAAACACAAGTCCTCAGACTTAGAAATTCTTCATAGTATGGATATATATTCCACCCTTGTTTTCTATTAGCTAGGCTAAGCTTGATAGTAGTAGGAATCTTAACTTAGGAAAATATTCCACTAAGGTTTCATCTACTAGGTTTTCCTATAGCAAGGTTTATACTTAGCAAAATTCCATGCAAGTTTTACTTAGAAAAATCACTAATGCATAGTGAAAGTAATGGGACAAAAAGTATGAAGCATCACTTGCCTTTTTGGTAGAGGGTATGAACAATCACACTCTTCAAGTCACTACAAATCAATCAAGCAAGGCACAATCTCAATCTACCAATCAAGCAAAACATCACATAAAATCATAGAACTAAGATAATGCATGCAAGCATGCCAAGGATTGTTTTATTTGGAAAAGTGGTTCCTAATGGGTCTTAAACTTTTGAAAACACCTAATGGTCATTTTGTGAAGTGGCTAAGTCATTTGCAAAAGATTTCACTTCAAAAACCATTTTCAAAACAAAGTATCATTTTATGTGGTGTAGAAATATTTTTACCAAGGCATTAATCTATAGGGTTCACCAAATATGTTTTCAAACCATAAAACTTGGTGTTTGGGGTCAGAGAGTTTAAAACAAAACATTTCCCAAAGGTTTTCTTCCAAAACCATTTTTAATAAATAAACCATATTTCTATTTGACTAGGAATGGTTTTAAATCAAAGAATCATTCTTTTGTTTCACCAAATACATTTTTGAAACCACAAAGTGTTTCCTATGGTCAGTAGGTTCAAATCACACCATTTGCCAAAGATTTTATCCCCAAAACCATTTTTGAACAATTTTTATAATCTAAACAAGCATGCAAATGTTTCTGCAAAAACAAACCATTTAACAGAAAATTTTTACTAAACAAATGGCATGGTTGGCTAGGGCTTGTTCCACTGATTCTATTGATATAAAGTTTGCAAAAATTGGACGTGTGGATCAAAAGTTATAGATTTTACAAAATAAACATCTAATAAAAAGTTTTCTGGCTTTTAAATCAAATAGAGGCCACGTGTCTGTTTCTGATTGGACAAAAACGGTTCGCACGGATCGGTCAGCGTGGAGCGTTAGATCTAACTGAAAACGTGCGGCACAGATGGACGCGTACCCTTTTGATTGGATCTAATCCTAGCCAGATGATTCACATCCTACGGCTCCTGACACTCTAACCAAAACCCGGCGGAGCTCAACGGTGGCTGGCGGCGGCGACGCGCTGCTGGCGGTGCTACGGCGGCTACAGGAAGCGAGGGAGGGAACGGATATGCTCACCAGGTTCGCCGTGGTATTCTGGTGCTCAACGTGGTCGTAGGAGAGCAGGGGGTGCACGGGGGCGACGGTGATTGCTCGTCGGAGGAGCTTCTGGCGTCGGGTGTTCCCGGATGCTGACGAAGGCAACGCTATGAGTCACGCCAGAGAGAAAGAAAGGTGTGGTTAGACGCGCAAGGTTGTGGTGAGTGCTCGTATGCGAAAGAGGGAAAGACGGGCGGTCAGACACTACCTGGGAAACTCGCCGGAGTAAGGCGCAGACGCGGTGGTGCTCAGTTGAAGACGGAGCCGATGTTCTGGAGCGCCCGCGAGTGAATGGGAGGTACAGGAAGATGCGCTAGAGGCTAGGGAGTAATCTCGTGTGGTTGGGAGGGTGAGGGGCGGCAGTGGTTCGCCGGAATTTGTGCTGCAGCTCGTCGGAGCAGAGTGGGTTCATGTGTGAAATCGTGGCAGCCCTGTGGCCAGAAGAGAGGACTGAGCGAGGGGAAATGGGGAGGTGACAGAGGCGATTAAATGGGCTTGATCACAGCGAGGAATAAACGCAGCGTTACGACGAATTAAGCCATAGGAATCAACGGCAGGAGCGGGGAAGAACTGGTCGCGGGTGTAGACGATGAACAGGAGGGGTGGGGTCGGTTGGTCAGCGAGAGAGAGGAGAGGGGAGTTTGGTCCACCTGTCATTGGCTCAGCGGGTCGTCTGGTGAGTGAGAGAAAACATTTTGGGGGAGAGCGGGAAATGGGCTGCTGGGCTGGGATGGGCTGGCCGGGCTGGGTCGTCTTTGTTCTATTTTTTTCCTTCCTGAATGCTTTTTTTTCCAATTCTATTTTCTGTTTTGAAATTCAAACAACCAAATCAATTCAAAACATTCACCAAACTTTGTATTGAGTTTTGGTTCTGTTTAATCAACACAAACCAAAGTCCCAAAATAAAATAAAATAATAATTTCATTTTAGGATCTATTTAATAATTAAATAAAATAGATCTTAATTGTTAATTCAAATACGTTTTCATTTATTTAATAAAATCTCTATTTGAAAACTAAATATTATCAAAACCAAATCAGTAGGTTTTATTTGAAAATATAAGATACTTGGAAAACTTGTTTAAAACAAAATAACATGTTTGTTTTAGGGTCCATTAATAATTAAATAAGATGGACCTTAGTTAATAATTCAAAATTGGATTTGTTTTATTAAAAACTTTATTTTGAAATATAAAATAAAACCAAAACACTTCAGTAGGTTTTATTTGAGAATTTAAAATACTTAGCAAACTTATTTAAAATAAATAAATAAGTTTTAGTGTTTATTTAAAATGGGAAAAGCCTTTACTTAAATAAAATTGGATATTAAATCCTTATTATTTTATTTAAATAAACCTTTACTCTTTTAATCAAAACAAAATATGTTATTTCAAAAGCTTGGCCAAGGTTTAATTTGGCTCTATAAAATAATCTTTATTTATAAATCCACCTTTTCTTTTGAAAACCAAATCCTTTTATTAAAAGATCCAAAATAGTAATTTCAAATATTTTTAACTTTATTGTTTATTTATCTTTTTAAATCCCTTTAGGATTTTATTTGATCCAAATAGGTTTTGAAAGTTTCCAATTGGATTCAAAAAGTTTCTTCTCACCCTGAAAATCAACAAAGTTTTATTTTATTCATTTATTTTTCACATTACAAGATTTGGAAAATCTTGGGATGTGACAGGCTACCACCCTTAAAATAAATCTCGTCCCGAGATTTGGGAAGGTTAGGGTTACAAGTTGGTTCAAAACAACTAGGGTACTACCACCCTTAAAATTTTCCAACTAGTTTACATCTTGTCTTGCTTGGGATCTTGGTGTAACTTTCCTGGACAGAAGTTTGCATAGTGGCCTAGTTCCTTGCATTTGAAACATGTGACAAGGCTGAGGTCTCTCATAGGCTTGTTTATCTTGTGTTTCATCTTTTCTGGACAGTTGCTTGCATAATGTCCTAGCTCTTTGCAGTTGTTGCACCACACTTGGCTAATATCTTTCTTTTCCTTGGGTAACAATTCTTCTTGTTTATTTCCTTGGTTCTTCTTCTTTTCTGGGCAATCACTGGCATAGTGTCCTTTCTCTTTGCAATTGTAACATTGCAACTGGCTTATGTCCTTCTTCTTCTTTTTGGGTCTCTCCAAAGCTAGGAGTTCTTCTAGTTCATGCTCCTCAGAGGTGGGAAATCTTTCTCTCTTCTTGGGGCATTGATCTTCATGCTCCTTGGATGCATGATCCTTGTCTCCACAAATATTGCATGCTTGGGTTCCTTCTAGAATAGCATCTTTGTCATCCTTGTTGTCATAAACTCCTTGGGAAGAGTTTTCTCCCATGTTGATAATTTGAGTAACCAATCCTTGCAACAATTGGGATTGAAGTTTTAAAATCCTTTGTATGGCTGGGTCTAGTCCATTGTTGTTGGCTAAAAGCTGAGTTGTCTCTTGGCTCAACTGGTTTTGGGTTGATATGAGCTCTCCCATGTTGTTCTCTTGGTTGGTGTTGGTGTCATCAACCTTGGAGTTTCTTGGAGTAGTCATCTGTTTGGGTTGGATAGGGATTAGAATAGGCAAGATATTTCTAAGGGAATAATTCTAATCACACACATCACAATTCACACAAGCAATGTGCAAGCAATCACAAACAACTTTTCACTCAAACAACAAAGTTCAATCACATACCTAGGCAACAAAATATTTTGTTACACCACATAAGTTGGTGTGTTTGGCTTAAACTAAATATGGTGGTCCATCTATATGGTTCTCTTGAGATCTTTCCATCCTTCTTGATTGATTCTTCTTGCATGAGATCATGGTTTCCTTAGGAAAACTTTTGGTCACAAAACTTCAAGTGATGTGGGCTCCTTCTAACTTGTCTTTCCTTCGTCTCCAAATATTGAGCAAGATTTCCTTGTCTCACTTGTAGTCCTTAGTGGTATCCAAGGTTGAGGTCCTTGGTGAATATGCTGAAGATGTTGAAGTCATTAGAGTTGAAGAAGTTGAAGTCATTAAAGTTGATGGAGTCCTTTGCACATGGTGAAGTCTTTGGCCATGGGGTAGGTTTTTCCATCAAGTTGAAAATAGAAGAGATGTAGAGTTGAAACCAAAATGGTTGAGGAAAGAGTTTACAAGATTGTTTGTAAATAAGTTTTGGAACAAATACAACTCCTATTCTTCTAAGGGTTTTTGTCCAATCCTAGGTTTACAATTCCTACAGGCAACACAATGCTCTGATACCATCTGTAAGGGTCCCAACCTTTAAATAAGGTAGAGTCCCCTGTGTTTACAATGCTAGTCCCTGGATCAATAGCTAGCATCCACAGTTAAGATGTAATATCAAGAAACAAAGGTCATAATACAACTTTATAACCAGGAATAAAATAATTTATTACATCTTACATAGCTCATTTGGCTATTACATTACATTGCAGCAGAATATCTATAAGCATGGGGTCTTCATCTTCAAAGTGCCACAGGCAGACATGTTGGTTGTAGACTTTGTAATCCTAATCATCAAACTTTACTAACATCAATCAAACCTGCAACATACAAGTTACAGCCACAAAGGGTCAATACATTTGAATTGTATTGGCAAGTGATACTATGGTAGTATAGTGGAG